>OY728147.1:1997844594-1999044594 GCA_963277665.1 Viscum album | reverse complement strand
AAGCATAGTGGATTCAGGTACGACCGACAACCTATCGGCGTATGCTCCTTGGATGTAGCCCTTAGTAGTGAACCAAGTAAAAATAGTTGTGTCATATCTCTGCATGTGAATGTATCATTGCTGATCATATCCTTAATATAGGTTTAAGTAGTTCCTACCAATGTGGAAACAAGATCCACCACTTTAAGAAGAAAAAGTTGACACCCTGATTCACCCCTACCCTCTCAGGGTGTCCCGGGGTCCTACAAGATGGTATAAGTCCTAGATTAATATATGATAATAGCCTTCTAGACCTATAAATCTTTAAATATGAAAGATTTTATTAGTTCATTCCCAATATACCATGGCTACCACCTTCTATAGGTCCACTAACACTCCAACCTCTTAGATAACATATCCTAATAAGTGAACTTTTTTATCTAGAATTTAAATTTAGATAGATCATTATAAATCATATGTCCTATAATCATACTCAAGATGATTTCAATATGTTGGGCATGATCGTATATAAATAGGGAGTAAATAAAGATTTCATCAATGAAAACCTCCATAAAAGGGTCTAGATATGGATGGAAGATCCGATTCATTCAAACTAGGAATACCACTGGTGAATTCATCATACAAAAAGATATTACCACGAACTTATATAAAGCATAACATATCCTAAAATAAGTCCAAGATATGTAAAATTGACTCACTCTTAACTAATGGTAACCTAACCTCATGTCAATTTTGGAGAATATTTATGCACCTCTTAGGTGATAAAATAAATCATCGATGCATGAAAGGGGATACCAGTTCTTTACTCTCATATTTTTTATCCACTGGTAATCCACACATAAATGAAAGGTTCCATATACATTCTTGGAGAATAAAATAGGATAAACCTGTGATTATGTACTAGTACATATGAATCCATTGGTTTTCATATCTTTCAACTACACTTTTAACTCCTAAATCTCCACTGGTTTCATCGTTTAGGGAAAGATATAAATAGGTTCAACTCCTAGAACCAACTCAATAGTGAACTCGATATCTATATTGAGTGGTAATTCAGATAACTCTTTATTAAATACATCTTGAAATTGGTCCACTACTATAGTAAATTTATTCTACTATAACTCACCATTATCTAGAAGAAGGCTTGCTACATGGGCTATGAGCCAACATAATCTGCACTGAATTGGTCCTGAATTACCAGCCTAAAGTTCCCATTCTCCCTGATAGACATAGTTTCTCCCTTATATGGATATGAATGCCACTCCCCATTTGATAATAATTGATATAATCTTAGAACATAACTAGCTAATCCATACCTGGTATAAAATTGAACACATCCATTTCCAGTGCAAATAGATCCTAGAGAAATTAATAGCCTCCAATTTCAAGTGGACACTCTTCGTAACATCTGATACCCTCTGATCACACCCCTAATGGCGTATCTATAGTCATAAAACCATTTAATAATTCTAATTATAAACCAAATACATTGAATATTTTAATAAATATAAAAGAATATGATGCTCTTGTATGGAAAAAAAACACAAGAAAAGGTAGATAACACAAGAATTTTACCTCTGATGGTGGAAGTTCCTACATATAGATTGGTAAGAGTAGATTGCATAGTGTGAATCTAACTCACCCCTCTAACTTGGGATATATCCCGAATCCCATGTAATTCTCCCTATTACTGATACTACCAATATTTTATTGGGGAACCATGCCCCTTACCTAGGGCCATGCATCTACTGGAACTCCAGCTACCTGTCTGTTGAGTAGTAGTCAAGTCCCCCTCAGAATCTAGTTTTTACCAAGAACCTATACTACTGCTAGACTACTAAGTGATCTTCTATAACTTCTACATGTGGCTCATATTACCACTATATTTGAACTCAAATAGAGGAAAATAACATTGTCGGTGCTTGTGGTCAACCCATCCACACTAAAATCACTACACTAGGTCATAGTCCTGAGATAGTTATCCACTTACCTAGTTTCTCTACACACTTATACCTTGGTAGAAATTATCATAGAAGTGCTTCTTTCTTCATAGAGAGGACCTCCCGAACCATCTTCTAAAATTACATGCCCACCCCTTAGTGCCTTTTTCATGTTCCCTTCGATGATGAGAGCCTAATTCATCACATTAGAGAAGTTTTTCAAGAAAAAAATGTTCACCTATGACTTGATATCATACCAAATACCATTATTGAAGCAATTATATCTAGCTATCTCATATCTTGATAATGAAGGAGCCAAAAATTTCAGGTTTATCAATCATCTAGCACAGTCCATCACTGATATGCTTCCTTGTGTTAGAAGTATAAACTCTCATTCCCTTTCATCCCTCAATGTATCTTGGTAAAAGTGACTCATGAACTTTTCCTTGAAGTCCTTTGAGGTTAGCTTCTCATGTTTTCCATCTTTCACTATGACGTCCCACCATATTTTGTCCAGTCCCAATAAAATATAGGTTACAAGCTTCACCCTTTTCTCCATGAGTGTCTTGAGGAGACTAAAGATCATCTGGATGGACATGATCTAGAACGTAGCTACCTTAGGGCCTCCCTCCCTAGTTAAAATAGTTGGGTGGTGAAACTAGAACTCCCTCTTCAAATCATATATCTAAGTAATGAAATGATTATTCTCCCTTTCCATGGATCACATGACGTGCATGAAACTATCATGGAGATTATCATTCATCGTATTCCTTAGAGTCGAATTAAGTTTCAGCTCAACTATGTGAGGTGTGTGTTGGTTTACTCTCTCTTAATGCTCCACCATAAGATGATACAGATTCATTTTCTCTACATGGTTCAACACACTCTTCATATCATAGGTTATATAACTTATTCTACTCATAGGTAAAAGAGACAATAGTTAACCAAAGGTACAGGTTCACCTTCAGATGTTTCTTAGCAAATGTATTTACAAATTACAACTAATTAATTTTATTTCTTTTTATCGACATTTCAAGGAGTTTAATGTATAAAATAAATAAGAATATATATCATATGTGGTAAACATGTCCCTATAATAATCGATTCATGTCAACATACTTCCCTAGGAGCCTATCATGATGCATGCATTTTCACCTCATGCTATTCCGACCCATGAGTAAAATCTTACAAATCAGTAACATCACACAATATGTGAATCACCCAAGGTGAAATAACATTACCAATGTTACAATATAACCTTAAGAACAGTAATACCATCCCTAGGAACTTGGGTATTCCCTTATACATGGATCATCTACTCTCATACATGTGCTCATTACCAAGATCTGACACATCTTAGTCTCATGTATAACTTTCCTAAATAGTAAAGTAACAAAAAATACGTAGACTATGATAACACTTTATATCATCCTCAACCATGTTATCCCTCATGTGACTGATACAAATCACCACAAGAGCTCAAGTGTGCCTCCTCATGCGTTAGAGGTTTCCAATTAGCAGTGAGTGTCTAATAAGTATAGTGAGGAGACTGTAACTTCTGGTATATAATAATAAAATTAATGGAAACACATGATAAATAAATAAAATATAAATTAACTCTAGTGGATAAATAGGAAAATATAAAATCAATCCAATAATAATCAAACCATACAATGTCATTCCAAATGTTGTATGAAAATGTCATATAAACAACCATCTACAAGAAAGACTTCAAAATAATGACTCCCAAAACCAGTCTTGATTCTCATACTCAGTACTATCTCAAAGTTCTAGTCCTATAAAGCAATAATACAATCAAGAATAGGGCCCCTTTCCCTTATCCTGGCCTATATCTATGAATTCTTCTCAGGTATCAAATGACATCCTTAATAGGGTGTGATTAAAACTCAGTAGGCCACCACTAAAGGTTTCTAAAGCAATCCAATTTGGGTAATAGTTCATTAAATAGTATTATTTACAATTTCATTAATTATAAACTAAATATAGAACATATAATAAACCACCGACCCTCGAGCTCCAGGTTGACACCTAGGGTCAGCCATACCTGCTTTGGTACGATGTCGGATGTATTTTCCATACTCGCAACTGATTACAGTTGGATTCCCATACCAAGTACCATTCACACATTCACATCCAATCTAAGGAATATTCCCATGCCAAGGGTGTTGTAAATATTTCACATGTCAATAGACCCTATGAGAATTCCCATGTTAGGGTCACTTAAATGTTCCAATTCTACAATGGACCCAATGTGAATTTCCATGCTAGGGTCATTTACATAAACATAGTGTTAATTACTTGCAAGAGCCAGGTATACTGAAAATTCAAAACATTCAAAACATGTTAACTATATTCCACTTTGCTTAATTCATGACAAGTTCCTATTTTTCATTAATTATAGTTACCTTCCAACATTAAATATTTCAACTGTGATAATTCTAGTTCACATACCAATTATGTCAATGAAAATCCAATTACCAATTTCAAACCAATATTCCAATTACCATGTTACACCATTCCCATGATCAATTTTTTAATCCAATTACAAGGTTTTGGGTTCTGACATTATATTTTTTTAACCATGTTTCAAGGATAGGAACATCTCTTGGGTGGCCAAAAGTCCATGGTATCATTCACTATCAGCCCCAATGGGATCTAGGTAAGGTCTAAGAATAAGGATTTAAGAAGTTATAGTAGATTTTGATTAGAAGTGGTTGTGCTCATGGAATGTCGATGTGATCTCACATGTTTCACATATTAGAAATCAAAGGCATACCATAGCACTTACCACAAAAAAAAGAGAAGAATAATTCCAAGATAAATCATACAGATCAACGTGTAACACCACAGTTCCCTATGGAGAGTGATAGACCCAGCACATCAAGTTTGGCAGAATAATATCTAAGAAGAAAATGAGAAGAAAGCATCAAATTTGAGTAATACTTTCCAAAACTAGATCTTTGATACAAACAACAAATCAAGTAATCAAGAGGAAGTGTTGGAGAAGTTGATTAATCCCTAGATAACCCTTCCAAATCATTAATCTCGAGTTAGGTGATAAAGATGGGGATTAAAAAAATAAAAGGGGGTTTCAAGTGGTGGAAAGATGATTAAAACCTTATTTTTTTGGCTTAGATCGGTGCCACCGGCTAGCCGGTAGTGCCAGGAAGAGAACCCACACCCTTGGGAACCCCATCAGTTGGCCGGAGAATTTTCTACAGCCTTACCTGGTTACTGCATCATCCAATGTCAATTCAGTGGACTCTTTTGGATATCTAGTGGTACTACAACATTCCCACAAATTTATTCCACTACTAGTTCTTGCTAGAATGCCTCCTCTGAGACCCCAAGAACCTCTAAAACGTCATTTTAACTGGATTCAAGGGATCATTTATAGAAATTAAAATGGTTTAATATAAATTTTAAGAGGGTGTACTTGGATAGAAGATGAGTTCTTATAAATTAAATGTGAATTATATAATATATTTGTTATATTTAATGTGTATTGTGATTGGTTGAATAAATTTATTTATTTGTTGTATGAAATATATTAATTGAATAGTGCTTGAGGTGTTGTTGAAAGATGGTTATTAAGGTGGTGTTGTGGGATTCTATACCAACAGTTTACTAACATTTTGGTAAAAGGAAATTCTGAACAACCTATACCATCGGTTTCCATAAAACTGCTGGTATAGATGTATCCCAACGACCAACTTCCCAATAGTTCCTAGACCTAAAATGATTGTTTAAAACCACTAGTATAGGGTAATTTTCAAGTAGTTAACCCCAAATACCACTACTAAGGTCTAGGTATCAAACAAGTATACAAACAACACAGTTCAATTTTAATTATTTAATTGTCCATTAATTAATACTATTCCATTTTTATTTCCAAGATTAACACTTTAATCCTCTAATCCAAGTTCTAATGATACTATAATTTATTCTACTTATATTCTAAAGTATGTCATCATCACTTGGAATCACTATGAACCATATCCATTCATTTCTTAATTCTTTTTATCATTTCATAATTATATGTGTACACTAGGACTCAGCCTAAGCTACCACATCAAGGATGCACTTACTGTGCATAGAGTCAAACTTATTATAAAATTTGAAACTAATCATATATATAACATTTGACCATCAGGACATTAAGCAAGCATTAGAAATATTAAGATATGTTGATGAGCAAGCCCCGCTTTGAACTTATCTTGGTTGCTTGATGCCATTCCCACATCATTTCGTATAGTATAATTAATTTTTTCATCACCAACATTGACCATCACTGTGACCCCAGGTTCCCATCCCATTACTCAATATATAATCAACCATTGTTATAGCCCTGGTCCTTCAACCCATTACTCATCAAATTATTCTAACCACATAAGGTTATCAATCAATCACATCAAGACCTTAAATCCTTAGAGCATACATAAATGTTAAATGTATTTTCTACACACAAATATAAAGGCATCTAAAGACATATCATCAAGGCATTCAATCCTCCCACAATAAAGAATGATATCACTCAAAACCAAAAATTTATTATTTAACAAATAACCATTTTAATTCCATATTGAATTAACTGGTTTATTATGTATAGGTTCATGCATCAAGTAACCTATAGGTAGTAGATAATAATAATATCTAGGAATCAACATAAATAGGATTTAGTCATTATTTCTATAATGTTTTAATTAGCTCCAAGATGAATAGAATTAAATCTGTTCATTCCTATTATATTTAACAAATTAATATAACCATCTTCGCATTGTTTACTTGTTTTTATAAATTAACCATGCTAAACAACAATAAAAAAATATTTTCAAACATGTTGCACAATATCTAATAAATAACAAGAGGCAACATCAATAATAACATAAATCTCATGAAATCACAAAATCTCAACCATTTATTTAATATTTTCATCATGAAATACTAATTATCTATGACATGTGATAATTCCCATTACAATTATCTACTATTAGGAATTTTAATTATAATTATGATCATAAAATATTAAAAAGATATTACAAAAACATTAAACTATCTAACCCCCATATTCTAATTTAACTTTGAGTATTATTTATATGTTTATTTATTTTTTATTTCTTATATAATTTTATAATAATATCATTATTACACAACATGTGATAATTTCAATAAATAAAATCTAATAACATGTGATGGATGGTTTTCTCCCTCTAAGATAATTTCTATACTATCAAGTATTATTAATCAACCACATTAACATTCTTCAATCTATCACTTTTATTTCCATATTATAAAATAATAATAAAAATAATAGCAATAATCAACTAGTATACAATATTCATTCTCTATTGAAATTTCATATTAAGAAAATACTAACAACCTGGATGCAATAATTCTAAAACATGAACTAAACTTCAATTTCAATTCTTGAAATGTCAAATGAATATATTATGAATATTCTAAAGCATGTTATTATCCTTAGTATTATATATTATTAAAAAATCAAGTGGATTTTGATTTATTAATAGAAGTAATTTCCTATTTCATACATTAATTCTTCAAAAAATATTTTATTCTAATTTGTAGAATAGAAATAATATTCACTGTGAGCATTTTAAAATGGTTATTCTTTCTTTATAAATTATTCTTTTTACATAATGAGGAAAATAACAATTTTTATGTGATAATAAATTCTATACTTAAACTTTGCAATTTTTTAATCAAGAAATAATATTAAATATAATATACTACATGCCATAATCTAGATTTGAGTAATAAAATCAATCTAATACATGCGATCATGTTTCTTATTTATCCAGATTATTTAAAGAATAAAATTATCATCCTATAACATGATTTAATTCAACAGAATAAATTGACAGTAACATGTGGTATTAATAATTCTGCTTCCTCCTTTACATATTCCCATATTATTATCTAATTAGGTTCGTCCCATTCAGTTAAACAATGAACTAAAGTATGATTGATCACACTTTCACAACAGCAAAAGAGTGGAAATAATTCTACCACATAGAAGGAAGAAGATTCAGTCATAAAACACCAAAAAAGAGAGAGAAGATTTTATTTTAAGGTTGGAACTTGTAGAAGAAGCCTCAGAAAAATTTTAGAAGACTCCGTAATCTCGATAGGTAATGTTTGAACAATTCAAACATGGAGGACGATCAATAAAATGAATGGGAAGAAAAATCTTCAGTCTTAATAAGTATTTTTTAAATATATTTCAAAAAAACTTCATTTAACTTTCCTATTTTAATTCTCATTTAATTTGTTTTTGATTCAAACCTATATTTTGATCTATTTAAATCTTCATAAATTTTAAATATAATTTAAATGAGTTAATTATATAGTTAAATCCATGATTTTCATCTATTTTCCCTATAAAAGTGAAATTTCGAACTATAGGTCGAATAAGGAAATAGAAATATGATTTTCCTTGAAAAAATGATTACTTACATGTGAATGGTGGTCTCTGTGAAAGTCTAATATGTTGGGGTTCATCCTGCCTCATGGGTTATCTTTCAGATTTAAAGATAATTTTTTTTAGAAATTATATCCGTTGTGTATCTGCCAGCGTGAGATACGGGTGATATCTTATGATATATTTTGAGAAATATTTTCATATATCTATTTAAAATATGATATGTGGCACATGAGGGCCTATAAAAAGGGAAATAGGCATCACTTTCACAGTGTGTCATATACTTGGATGATGGTTTTGGGTATGGGAAGTAGCTAGAATTGGCAAATTGAGTTGTGCAACAAGGTGTTACAACGATGCTGTGAGTTTATTTTTGATCTATGAAGGGTGAAGTCTTGTCATGGACTATTATCATAGAGGTTATGGAGGTGTTTTAGGGTGTGTATTTTCACACATGTTTTTCTATTCTATATTTACAATTCAAGTCATGGGTTTTACTTGTATTTTTTACTCTCTAATTCATAGTGTATTTTCTCTAAGTTTCCTCGTGGTTTTTTAATCCTACGTGAGGAGGTTTTTTCACATTAAAATCTATGTACCTATTTATTATTCTACTATTTGGTTTTGTTCTTTATTTATATTGGTGATTCCCATAATTATTGTTTTTTGAAACTGAGTTTTATTCTGGAGCTGATATGCTTTCAACCCAACATCTGGTATCAGAGGATGTTATCTATGTTTTCTTACGGATTAAATATGGGTGATTCACACCATTGGATTTCTAACTACATTGAATTTTTTAATGGGAAAATGAGTTCACACTTTGGAAAAAAAGAGTTAAAATATTTTGTTCTGTGAAAAGACAGCAAATACATTAAAGAAAAAATTAGAGAAACCAGAGACAATGAGTTATGGTGATTGGAAGGATATGAGAGAGTTGGAAACAAGAACAATTCAGATGTATTTGGGTGATAATACACTATAGGAAGGGATAAATCTCACAAATTTAGAGGAAATCTATGTGAATCTTGAAAGAAGATATAAATCTAAATCCCTCACAAATCGTTTATATCTGAAAAACAGTTGTATCATTTGTGAATGCCAAAGAATGGAGATTTAGGTAACTATTTGGATGAGTTCACCAAATTTATGATGAATTTGTCTTCAGTGGTAGTCAAGATCAATGATAAGGGTAATGGGGTACTTGTTGAGATGGAAGAAGAAGACAAGGATTCTCTTCTCTTGGGTTTGTTACCTCATTCATATAATATCCTCATCACTACATTGTAGTTCGGGAAAGACACATTGAAGTTGGATGATGTGATTTCATCATTGTTGATGAACGGGACTTGGTGAAATACCAATGGTGGTGAATATTTAGGTAATAGTGGTACTATGGCTATGGAATATGGACATCGTAATCAGATAGTTCGATTGAATATAAGGAGAAAGGTCAAATGCTTCTTTTGTGACAAGGAGGGTTATGTGCAGAGAAACTGTTGTGAATTAAAAAATCTTAAGGGGGAAAGAAGGTTCATGGAACTAATTTTGATAATAATAGTGTAAGTCTTATTCAGGTTTAGGGTGATTTAATTTCTATTGGAGTTGATTGTTACAGGTTAGATTTGTACATCAGATAGGTGGTTGATTCAGCAGAATTGTGTCATATTAAACTGAAGAGGGAATTATTTTCTTCATACGAAGAAGGTGACTTTGGTATATTTAATATGGGAAATAGAGGTTCTACTAATTTCATTGTTGTTGGTGGTATTTGTGTCACTACAAATTCAGTTTATACGCTGACATTTAGGGATGTGTGACATGTACCAGGTATATGCCATAATTTGTTATCTGCTTTTACTATTGATACTGATAGATTCAGGAGTTCTTTTGGCGTTGGAATATGGAACTTATTTAGAGGATAAATGGTTTATTAATGAGGAAAAATAGATCACATGCTTTACAGTATGGATGTAAAGGTGTGTGGTGATGTAAAAAAATCTATTTGCGAAGAGGACTTCGTCAGATTTGTGGCATAGTTGATCGTTGTGCTTGAGTCAAAGACTGCCTACTAAGTTGAAGAAGTTTTGGAATCCAAAGAATGTTAGGTTAGGTGTTTAAAGTATTAAATTTTATGGGTTACACACTTAAACCCTAAATTCCCAAGACCCATCGTCACGTATGATGGACTATCAATATTATAAATTCAATTAACCAAGTGATAGAAAACAAACAGATTAAGAATTATTCACAATCAGAATACTGGAATGATAAAATAGAAAATGCATAAAGTAAATGGACAACATATATAACATGATTAAATCCCTTTGGGACCTACGTGCATGGTTATAACACCACTAGGGTAACACTTTATTAAGAAGAACAGGAAAAAAGAAAAATAATTACAGACTTGAAAACAGAATAAATAAAGGACCACAAAAACTATCTGAGGAGGTCGGGCTTGCTGAACTAGTTGGAAGTGATCAACCTTATCACGTAGAGTGATCCTCTTCCACTCATGGACAGACTCATGCACACACCCAAGTAAGATATAGTAGCATACATGATGAAAGAAAGTAAATATCTATAGAGCCAAGAAACATATACCAAATCTTGGTTACTATTGAAGATGTGTCAAGAACTGAACCTTCTTGGAGCGTAGTCGTCTAAAAACCCAGAATCGAGATGATTCCCCACTAAGTCTCCACCGGAGAAGAACTCTAGTTGTAGGAGGTGGAACAAACTATGGTAGAGGGGTGTACAGGTTCCCGAAGAACCCATGGATCCCCTTCCTTTCTTATTCATGGAGTTAGAGCAGAGCTTCGCTCACCAAGAGCTCCCAGGAACCAGACTGGTGAAAACCCAACCCGATGAATCCATAGAATCCATTCATAGACCACACAATCAATGCATGTCAGGAAGTTAGGCGGAGCTGCAGGATCAATTCTATGTGTATTGCTACGATCAAGCGAATGGTTTGAGTAACTGAAACCAGGATAGCGCACAGGACAAGTGGTGCAACATGATGGAGCGACAGTGGAATGGCATATTGAAGTCCAGCAAAGAAACACAACAGAAGAAACATTATCCCATTGGATCATGGCTAATAAATTTTCCATAAAAATTCATCTAATGGTTTAAGGAAAAAAAATGTGGTATGCAAGTAATTCGAAAACAGAGAAAATGCACCATGTGAACAGTCCCCATACAAGCCATGAAAATTCAAAGAATACAAACAATTGAATAAAACTCATTTAACATGTTAAAATTATTAATTCATTTAATTGAAACTCAACATGCTGGAGCAAAAATCAACAAATATCCACCTTGCAATAAAAATAAATTCAATGATGGTGTTCTCATAACCTACATTATAGAATTGTGACTAAATTCATAATTCTAAGGCAATGCATGAATTTAGAAAATGGCATGGCCTTAGTCAAACTATCGGTCAGATTGTCACCAGTGGGTATCTTAGTGACACTCATTATCCCAAATTCTATAATATACAAAACAAAATTAAGTCTAATTTCAATGTGATTTGATCTACCATGGCATACATAGTTTTTAGATAAATGTAAAGCAGACTGGTTATCACATTGGACTACTATGCTATCAGTAGATAATGATAATTCAGAAAGCAAAACTTTCAGCAATATAACCTCTTGTTTGGCTTCTATCAAGGCAATATACTCTACCTCGGTAGTGTAAAGTGCAAACACTGATTGCATAGTGCACTTCCAGGATAACAGTCCTCCATATGCAAGAAATACAAAACCAGTAATAGAATTTCGAGTATCAATATTTGTAGCATAATCAGAATAAACAAAGACAACTATATCATTATTAAAACTACTATTTAATCCATATTGAATGAAAAATTTATCAGACATAGATACATACCTACGGAGATATTTCAATGCATGCCAATGAGGCTTACCAGGTTTCCCCATGAACCTGCTAAAAGTACAAAAAACAAAGGTAATATCTGTCCTAGAACAGACCATTGCATACATAAGACTTCCTACAATATTAGCATAGGTAATCTTACTCATAAAGGAAACCTCATCTTCATTTATAGGGGATTGGTTCAAGGATATTTTTAAATTTTTTCCTAAAGGAATGATGGCAGGTTTAATATGATCAAATAGGTATCTTATTAACACCTTTCTTACATGAGCTGATTGGGATAGTTATAAGGTTCTGGACTTCCTATATCTAATTATGTAAATACCTAAAATTTTATTATCATTTCCTAAGTATTTCATTTCAAAGGAACAATTCAATTGGTTCTTGATAGAATTTATAATCCTCATGTTCTTACAAATTAAAAGCATGTCATCAACATATAACAACAGGTAAACAGACTAATGTTTAATAGTTTTATAATATACACATGCAACAAATCTACTTCTAGAAAACTAATTTTCAATCATGAAATAATCAAACCTTTTATACCATTTTCTTGAAGATTTTTTAATCCCATATAAGGAATTATCAAGAATACAAACTTGATTAGGTTTGAATAGTTTTAAAAATCCTTCATGAGGAGTCATATAAATTGTTTCATTGAGAGTTCCATGTAAAAAATCAATTTTTACATCTAATTGTTCAACATTCAGATCAAATTTGGTAGTAAATGCAAGAATAATTCTAATGGATGAATGATTAACAACTGGGGAGAAAATTTTACTATAATTAATTCCTTCACGTTGAAGAAATCCTTTATCTACCATTTAGGAATTAAAATTTATTTTATTTTCTCCTACATTGTTCTCTTTCTTCTTATAAATCCATTTAGAACCTATGACCTTCTGGTTATTGGGTCTAGGAAAAGCAACCCAGGTGTTGTTATTAAGAAGATAATTCATCTTCTCTTGCATTATATTCAGCCACCTAGTGGATTCTTTGGACTTAATTGTTTTCTTGTGCATTTTATGTTCATCATTAAACAAGTTATGTGCTATATTAAATGCATAGGTAGCAATGTCTGCATAATTGAAATGGGGTAGAGGTCTAATAACTCTCCTATATCTATCTCAAGTGAGATGATAGTTACTCTGATCATCTGTCTCCTCGGTCTCGGGTTCAAAATCTGATCTATAATCGGATTCAACTTGGGTATGGACAATAGGGGGAGCAGGACCATTTGTGGACTGGGAGTGGTCACTCAGTTCAATAGGCATTTCAACACCAAGAGGACTTGCCGTTGTGGAGGTTCCTTCAGTGTCATCAGAAGCCTCTACAGTTTCAGGTCCCTTATCATTGGACATACCATACTCATAAAACACTAAATCTCAACTAATAATACATTTTTGAAACCCTGGTTTATCTATCCACAAATGATACCCTTTAACACCCTCTGGATAACCCACAAATATACACTTAACAGTAGTAGGAGCTATCTTATCATTACATGTATGAGCATAATCTATGGATCCAAAAATCCTAAGGTGTTCTAGACTCGGGGGGTGAACCTTTACAAAGTTCTTCAGGTGTCTTAAAGGAGTTAGTAGAAGATGGGTAATAGTTAATGAGGTATAATTTTGTCGAAGAAGCCTCACCCCCAAAGGACCTAGGGAGTTTTGTGTGGGATAGCATTCACCTCACCCTCTCAAGAATAGTCTTATTCAATCTCTTTTCTAACCCATTTTTTGTGGGGTTTCCAAAATAGTTTGGTATCTTTGTATTCCCTAAGATTCATAGAATTCAACGAATTTTGTGGATAGATATTCTAAACCATTTTCAGTCCTTAATGCCTTAAGTTTTCTATTAATCTCACTCTCTAATACAACTTTTCACTTTTTAAAGGTCTGAAAAGTATCAGACTTGTGTTTTAGTATATAAATCTAGACTCTCTTAGAGAAATCATCAATAAAAGTCACAAAGTACAAGCCTCCACTATGGGAGGTAACCCTAGAAGGACCCCATAAATTAGAATGTACACATTCAAGGGGTTCTTTATCCTTATACATAGACCTACTAAAGATGAATCTTCTAGACTTCCCATATACACAGTCCTCACAGAATGGTAGGTTTCTAGGAGTGACATTACTTAAAAGGCCCTATTTTTTAAGTTCACTTAGACCCTTGGTACTAATGTTCCCTATTCTCCTATGCCACAAAGTGGTGGAATTATGTTATGAACTAGAAGAGGTTTTTAACTGAATTCTATAGACCTTTCCATCTAACACATACAGGCCATTGTGAAGGGTTACTTTCATAACAGTGAGGGGTCCTCGGGAAACTCTAAGACTTCCAGAACTTGAATTGAAGTTATACCCTCTCTGGTCAAGGATTTCTAGGGATATTAGGATTATTTTCAATGTGGGTACCCATCTAACTTCCTCAAGATATTTGACAGTCCCATCATGAAGCTCTAATGAAATAGAGTTTATTCCCATAATGTGGAAGCTCCTGTTATTCCTTAGAAAAAAACTCACCAGATTTTATTTCCCTTAACTCAGTAAAGAACTCCTTCCTAGGACACATGTGGAATGATCATCCTAAATCCATGATCCATTCGTCATAGATTGTTATTTCAGATACATTTAACACATTGACAGTGTCAAAGTCCTGGTCAACTAATAAGGAATGGTCATTACTACTATCTCTATAGTCACCTTTCCTATTAAGACAGTTCCTCTTAATATATATAGGTTGTTTACATTGGAAAAATTTGATAACCTTACTTTTAGATTTGTTTCTATGCTTCTTGGATTGACCCCTTTCTTTTCTCCTACCCCTTGACTCACTTCAGCCTCTAGATTCATTATTGTCCATATACTCACCTATGTTCCTAACATTTAAACCCTCAGCCTCAATATTAACACTAACTTTCCTTTGAATATCTTTTGAGAGTAAAGCAGATTTTACTTCTTCAAGAGTAAGTGTGTCTTTTCCATACATCATAGAGTCTTTAACAAAATTAAAGGAATCATCTAAGGATGTCAACAATATAATGGTCTGGTCTTCATCATCCAATTTAATATCTATGTTGACTAGATCTAACAAGATTTTATTAAATTTATCAATGTGTATCTTGGATACAGTTCCAGGGAACATTTTAAAGGTATAAAATCTCATTTTCTTATACAATCTACCAACAAGAGACTTAGTCATATAAAGGGATTCAAGTTTAGACCATATACCAGCAGTAGAGGACTCATAAGCAACTTCTCTTAACACTTTGTCTCCTAAAGATAAAATTATTAGACTACAGGCTTTCCTAAGGGTCTCCTCAAGGAAATAAAAATAAGTAATAGCAGTCTTCCCATCAAGGGAAGTAGTGGTGCTTTTATTTTTATAATCGTCAAGGGCATCTATTAGGTCATTATTATCTAACAAGGCTGTCATTTTAATTCTCCAGAGATTAAAGTCATCTTCACCATCAAAATTATCAATATCAAATTTAGTAGAACCCATATTAACATTAAATTAGGCTCTGATACCACATGTAGGTGTTACACACTTTAATCCTAAATTCCCAAGACCCATTGTCACGTATGATGGACTATCAATATTATAAATTCTATTAAAAAAGTGATAGAATATGAACAGATCAATAATTATTCACAAGTAGAATACTAGAATGATAAAACATAAAATGTGTAAAGTAAACAAATGATAGATATAACGTGCTTCAGTCCCTTTGGGACCTACGTGCATGGTAAGAACACCACCAGGGTAACACTTTATTAAGAAGAAAGGAAAACAAGTAAAACAATTATATACTCAAAAACAAAATAAATAAAGAACCATAGAAACTATCTGAGGAGATCGGGCTTGTTGAACTATGTGGCACTAATCAACCTTGACACGTAAAGTCAGCCCTGTCCACTCCTAGACAGACTCATGCACACACCCAAGTAGGATACAATAGCATACATGATGAAAGAAAGTAAATTTCTATAGATCCAAGAAGCATATACCAAATCTTGGTTGTGATTGAAGATGTGTTAAGAACTGAACCTTCTTGGAGCATAGTTGTCCGAAAACCCAAAACCGAGATGATTTTCCGCTGAGTATCCACTGAAGAAGAACTCAAATTGTAGGAGGTGGCATGAACTGCAGAAGATGGAATTTTGGGTGCCCAAAGAACCCTTGGATCTCCTTTCTTTCTTCTTCACGAAGTCAGAGTAGAGCTTCACTCATAGAGAGCTCCTATGAACTAGACTGAAAAAAAATCCAACCCGAGGAATCCATATAATCCATGCATAGACGGCACGATCAATGCATGCCTGGAAGTTAGGCAAAGCCACGGGATAAATTCCTCAGGGATGGATGCAATCAAGCCGACAGTTCGAGTAATTGAAACCGTGAAAACGTATGGGAAAAGTGGCGCAACATGATTGGAGTGGTGATGGAATGACAGATTGAAGTCCAACAAAGAAACACACCTGAAGAAAAATTGGGCCATTGAATTATGGTTGATCAACAGTCCAAAAAAGGCTGTTAATGGTTAATGGAAAACAAAAAAAGTGTGGTATACAAGTAATCCAAAAATAGAGAAAATGAACCATGTTAATAGTCCCCATGCAGTCCATGAAAATCCAAAGAATATAAACAAATGAATCAATCTCATTTAATAGGTTAAACTTATTAATTCATTTAATTGAAACTCAACATGAAGGAACAAAAATCAACACACACCTAAATTTTTTTCCTTCAGAGAGTTCCCCTGGTAAAGAAAGAATTAAAATCAAAGATTAGGGTGATGTGCTAGGAGTTTCAGACTGCTCAGAGGATGTTGAGAAGAGGGGGCACTTAATTCCTACATGTGCTCCATATTATGTGGCGATCACAATTACGAGGGAGACATATATTGTTGATTACGGTATTGGTAGTGTAGACACGGTTATAATGAAGACTTAGACCTTTGTATTTCTTTTACAGGGATAAATTTCAGGTTTTCGTCAGATATGCAAAAGAGGGATGTATATTTTCTACAGAGGATGACAGTTGGTGTGATACCAACCGGTTTATGTTCCAACTAATTTTGTTGAATATGATATCCTTCTTCAATGGGATGAGGGGGGAGATTGTTGGGGTTCATCTCACCTCATGGGTTATCTTTCAGATTTAAAGATAAGTTTCTTTAGAAATTCAAAAATTGGGGCCTTCCGTTGTGTATCTTCCAGCGTGAGATATGAGTGATATATCATGATATCTTTTTGAGATATATTTTCCGATATCTATTTTAAACAAGATATGTGGCACATGAGGGCCTATAAAAATGGCAACAGACATCACTTGCGCAGTGTGGCAGATACTTGGGTGATGGTTTCTAGGCATGGGCAGTAGCGAGTAGCGGAAAATCAGGTTGTGCAACGAGGTGTCGCAATGACGCTGCAAGTTCGATTTTGATCTTCGAATGGTGATGTCTTATTAGAGACTATTATCAGAGAGGTGACAAAGGCATATCAGGGTGTAGATTTTCACACAGGTTTTTCTATGCTATATTTTCAATTCAAGTCTTGGGCTTTACTTGGATTTTTGTACTCTCTAATTCATAGTGGATTTTCTCAGAGTTTCCCTATGGTTTTTTAATCCTCCATAAGGAGGTTTTTTCCATGTTAAAATATGTGTTCCCATTTATTATTCTATTATTTGGTTTTGTGCTTAGTTTACATTTTTGATTCTCACAATTATTGTTGTCGCAACTGAGTTTTATTTTAGAGTCGATCTGTTTCCGAACCAACATAATATGATTTACCCTGGCGTAGCGGCTTACCCCCATGTGACTAAGGCTTCAATTTCACACAAGTCCAGACTCCTCGGACAACCCTATTGTGAACATCAAACTACCCACACACGAGGTGGAAATGCCTTACCTTTACATGGATTTAAGAAATCAGGTGATACCCTTATGTATGGAAGAAGGCGGGCATGTGGGTATTTTTTTAAATTAATTTTCAATTAAACTAACTTATACATAATTAAGATAGGTTTTAATTATCATTTTTAAAATTCTAAAATACTTCTAAAAACATTAATTGGATAATTTCAAAAACTTACAAATTAGTTTCCATTTAAAAAAAATATTTTAATTACTTTTATAAATCTTGAAACCCACTCTAAAATTACATATATAGATGTAAAACCATTTTAAATCACCATTTTCATTATATAGACACTCTGAACCACCAGACACCCCAAAATGACAAAAGAAAGGTTCAAAAAAATTCGGACCCTTACACATTATCTTTGATCATGAGTACTGTAAAGATTGTCTCATACAACTCTTCTCACATGAATATGTATAACATACTTAATCACATGCAATGTGCATATGACTCTTATGGACTAACACGATGCACACCTTCCCAACATATAGCTCACACAATCTCATACAAACCCTCTTCTTCATCCATGCATATAACATACGTGGTCATACACATGCGACGCTGAGGCGTGAGGGCAACGATGACAAGGCTCGAGGGCAGTGATGAAAAAGAAAGGCAAGGCTTCGACGACAAAGCAGAGGCAATGACAGAGATCAGAGGTGATGCAAGGCTGGCATGCTGCCAGAGTCAAGAGGAGTTTCTAGGAGCAGGAGAAGCAATGATAAGGGTTAGATGCGGTGGGGGTGTGTGGGTTTTTTAAATTAAAATTAAAAATAGGGAAACCAATGGCGTTCACCCATTTTACCCATCTTCTTTTGACCATATTTCTAGTAGTGCATGGTTTTATGAGGTGAAGTTAAGAAAGTTGTATTTTTTCCCCTTAACCTAATTTTATCTATTGGGGTTTCTTCATAAGAATTTTAAGAGTCAACTTAAAATTTCTATAAAATTCAATTATTTTGATTTGAATTTCTTTTGTCACGAAGTTTTTTTTCATAAAATCGATGACATTGATAAAAGTAATGATGAGTGAAAGTGCTATAAATAAATATTATACTAATGGATATCACAATTCTAAGTTCTCTATTTACGACTCAGCCATTTATGGCAGAGAAAATTGATTATGGGTTAACATATGACTTGATGAACCTATATAAATAATGTTTAACTCAATCGTTATACACAACCAATGTAAAAAACTGAAATTGAAATCTTTACCCTTATTGTGACTTGAAATATGACATCACTCCCACATGAAACATTGGCTCACCTTTAAGAGGGCCCGGAGTTCCTCATCCGCATTGATGTTTTTTAAAGTCGTGTAACCCATAAGTGCAAAAGAGGAAAATATCCTTATGAACTGGGTGTCACAATATCTTGATGTGGTTGCGTTGGGGAGTGATGTAACTTGAAACCCAAAATCACTCCCACATAGAACACAGAGACACCTTTATTGTCACGACCCAACCCGAAAAACTCATCCAACTAGGCTCAAAATCGAACCACGACAAGACCCGAAGGGCATTTCTGATCCCAATGGGCTAGCGACTAGCACCCGGGCATCGAACAATGACTGGAAGGAATGATTTAAACCAACTCAAGACAAGATACATGGCATATATATGCGAAAAGAAAACCAGAAAAGAAAATTTTCATAAACAAAAGAGTGACAACGGTAGCGAGATAAAAACCATAGTGCATGTCCACAAAACAACCAAAAGAAAGGACATCCAAAAACTGTCCACTGCTACTCCATGTGATATGTGGGAAGCATCTCACCTTCTCACCACCAGCTATCCAAAACTAAAAGAACAAAAACCCCGCCGCCACACTGCAGTGTCTTTCCCTTTCCTACATTAGAGAAAATAAGTTCTACACACCCCCAAAGGAGTGTGTAGGGTATGAGCTAAATAGACTCGGTAGAATCTCACACTGGTGTTCCATATTAAATCTCTATACAATAATCTCAATATGCTCAATTTAAAAGAAAACATGGCATTATAACATTTGCATGATTTTATATCAAAATCATGGCAAACAATTCCCCTTTTCCATAGTTCTAAACAAAAGCCAAGTAATACCATTCCAAAGCATAATTTCAATAAACGATTTACATTTATCAAAGCATCCATAATATCATATCAACTCTAGGGACTTGAGTGTGCACTAGTCATTGTTTGTTATTGAGGTACAAGTGACCTAGCTAGGATGACCTTTGTTATCCTAGGGGTGTTTACCATTGTGAGAAACAGATACTTGTAAGTCCAGTGAGACTCCGACATTGTTGCCTCCAACACCACTCAAACCCGAAAAACAACCTCTTAAACATTAAAAGGAGGCGTACCTAGACCGGGATATCACATTTATGCAATACAAGAGTTTTTCCACATGTGACGCGTTTTAAAGTCGTGGAGTCCAGAAGTACAAAAACGAAGAATATCTTTATGGGGGGTGTCGTAACTTGAAACCCAAAATTACTCCCCACATAGAGCACTGAGACTTATGAAATACTAGAGTTTCTCTTCCACATGTGATGTGTTTCAAAAGTACCAAAACAAACAATATGGTGTTGTAACTTGAAATCCAAAATCACTCCCGCATGGAACACAAAGACACCTTTTATGAAATATTGGAGTTTTTCCACATGCGACGTGTTTTAAAATCCCGCAGTAAGTATCAAAACAAACAATATCCTCAAGGGTTAAGTGTCATGTTCATAACAACATCTTAATCCTAAACACCTTCATTTATTTACACTCCAATCCATCTCTTTCGTTTGGGTCAATCCCCCCCCCCCCCACCCTCTTTTCCTTCTCTTTAGAAACCAAAATAAAAATTATATGCATAGAAAAATGTTCCAATTAAAGATGTTGCTAAATAAAATCTCAATCCAAAACCACAACCAATAGTAACACTATGACCAACAGCAAGGACATGGGTCTCAAATCCGGAAGGCAGGGTGACTTCCGGGACACAGCCACCCATCCGGACGACCCACAAAAGATCAGCAACCGCAAGCCCACCCTGCCGCACATAAAGTGACCCAGCAGCAGGATCCAACAGCACAGCAGATACGGAGGCATCACCGGTGGCAGATCGCACGGCGCCTTCGGGAGCAATCACAGCGGCAAGCACAAACAATTTGTAAAAATTTGATCCAAGGGTTTCAATCCGTTTTCCTGCAATCTTCGAATTTTTTTGTTTTGAAATCGTTGGAGCATTTCTTTTTAGTTGCGCGCATCTTGTTTCCTCCTTTTGCTTTCTCCCTCTTTTTCCCAGCATTTCGGTCAATACACTATTTGTGTTCTTCGTGTAAAAGGTTAGAAAACAGTGTCATCCAAAGCTTTCACTCGTCGTTCGTGAATTCCTTTGATAAACGTTGACAAAACTATTCATGATGGGCATTGTATGTTTTTGCTTTTGGATAACAATTCCTTAATGCCCGAATCTCAAAACCAAGCAAGCATATAATGTTGATTTCCAGGGTTGTTCTTTTTCACACGCTTCTTCCTTCTCTCTGAGATTGTATCCGTACATCCTCACCCACCTTTCACTTTTTGCCATCCCATTTCTCTCTTTTGTGCGTTTTCATTGCTGCTCTCTGCTTCCTTCTACTTGAACTCTTTTTGCGTGCGTTCCCTTCTCATGGTTACTCAATCCTTTGCCAAGTTTTTTGTTTATTTATTTTACCCTTTTGATTGAACTCATCCCAATGCTAGTTCTGTTAGCAGGAAATTGAATTTTGGTAGCGGCTCATCTATTCTTTCCAGTGCATGCTCAGATTTTTTTTTTAATTGAATCTGTTATCTTTGAATACAAATCTTTGTTCCAATGCTTTTTGATTTGTTGCATGATCTTTGTTGTTCATATGCGTGTATCTATATATATAATAAATTTCTGCATGCCTTTTGAAACCAGCCGATGATTTATTTATTTTTCATATGAACCCTGCAGTGCAAGTATGGCAACCCTTAGAGATTTGAAGATCAAGACAAGCACTTGCAACCGCATCATCAAGGATCTGCGTTCCTATGAGAAAGAAGTGGAGAAAGAAGCTGCCAAGATAGAGGATATGAAGGAGAAAGGCGCTGATCCTTATGACCTTAAGCAACAGGTTTTAAAAGATTGAGTGCTTTTGCTTCCAGTTTTTTTGGATGCTAGGATATCACCATTTGGGGAAGTAGATAATTGACTAAATTTGATTCTCCTATATATTTCATTGTCCTTAAAAATTAATTATGTTTTTTTATGGGGCCTCTAAGTTCATAGATATAAAGATCATGATTTCTGGATATGAAAGTGCATTTGAAGGGTTCTTCTGATCATGGATGATTCTCCATTCATGGACCTTTGAGGTCACTTTGAAGCTCAGATGCTTTTTTTTTACGACTGCAGAGTTGAATCTTCTGGGTAAAAGATGAAATCAGTGTTTGGATATATTTTTTTTTGTTCAACAGGAAGGTGTGGTTGCTGAATCCAGGATGATGATTCCTGACTGTCGCAAACGCCTTGAGAACTCACTTCATGACCTCAAAGGAGTTTTGGTATGTTTTCATTTGATTTAACTTGTACAGCTGCTACCACCAATTACAGGCCATGGTTTTTCCACAAATAAACATCATCTTCCTCCTGATTTTTGAACAAATGAGCATTTTCTTCCTCATAAGCCCATAATCTCAATTAATCTGATTTTTTGGATCAAAGCAGTTTTTTTATGTCAAATAGGACCTTCCTGGAAGATATGTATATATATTTTTTCTTTTGTAGTCAACAAATAAACTTCCCAGTTTTATTTCTATGTTATGCGTGGGTGTCATTTTAAAGGGTGAGTTGGAGGACAACTCGGGAGCTCAGGAAATCCAAGAAGCAAAGACAACAATAGGGGAAGCTGAACGTGTGTTTTGAGGTGCTTGAACTTATCAACAGCCATTGAAATGCTGCTCTTTTTTGTTGTGTTTCTTGTTTGTTTGTTTGTTTGTTGAAGCTGTTGAGGGCCTGTGTGTGATTTTTCTTTTTTGAATTGTGTGTTTTTGGTGAGACTCTAAAATTGTTGTTGTTTGATCTTGGTGAAGTGCCCTTGTGATTGTGTGATGCTTATGTTGTATTTGTTGTCAATGTACAAAGTGAAAGTCAAAGTATGTTAAGAAGTATGAGTGATGGATTGGAGTATTCACCCAATACATGAAGGGGATGACAAATGAAGAATTTCAGGATAAAAGATTCCGATGAAAGAAAAATTGGGATGATGCTTGAACCGTTTCTCATGGATGAAAACATCACAAAAACATGTGATACATGCTTCAAAGCTAATTCAAAGATCAAAGCATATGAGTTCTGGAATATTTTGAATACTGGAAAATGGGAAATTTCCAGATTAAAGTGGAATGTTATTAGTTGATGTTGGAGCTGATTCTTATTGTTTAAAATATCACGAAGGTTTGTGATTCAAGTTGGAATTAGATGATCTAGTTGAGGAGTCTGGTGAATATACATGATGTCCTCTGATTAACATGATAATTGGTGAGTGAGCTCCATATTGAAGAAGAAGAAACTACGTCGCGCTGCAGGTTGTGACACATGCAAAACGAGTTAGAGTGAACACCACGGGTTGTGACACTTGCAAAAACGAGCTTAGAGTGAGGTATGAAGAATGAGATGAGTTGTTTGAGATGAAGATGAGAATGACGAGAAGATGATGAGTTGTTTGAGATGAAGATGAGAATGACGAGAAGATCTGGAGGCTCTGTTGGAAGATATTAGAAGAGTTTCTTTTGGTCGAGGTAGAAAATGAGAATATGAAAAAAAGGGAGGAGGAAGGACATTGTTGGCGCTAAAAAAATGTGTCCAATGATGGATCAAATGTTGAAAAACTTGACCTAGGAGTATAGTGTGTTTCGCAGGCTTCAATTTGACTGGTCATGGAGCTCAAACAAACTTACGAATTGAAAGTTATGACCGTTTGAATTTAGATTTTAGAAAATGGTCAGCAAAGATGATTATGGAACAAAGTACATAATTTCGTGGAACTTTGACCGTGAAACTCAAACTTTCGCAAGTGACGGTAACCTCTGCACAATGTCGGTCTCACTGCGAAACTCAAACATTCGCGAAGATAAAAATCCTTCGTGAAACTCAAACTTTTGCGAAAGGCGGCAACTTTCGCGAAACGTATCTTCTGACGACCCAACACTTATAAATAGCCCTTCGAGTCATCATTTTAAAGAGAGGAGATGCTGAGCTGTGACATAACACTCCTGATTCACGAAACTCCAAAGAGTTTCATGAATTCACGTAACTCATTGCTCCATGGGTAATCTTCCGTGAATTCCCTCGCGCGAGCCCTTCTATATATTGGTTAGTGCTTGAGGATGCTTTGTGAAAACTTCAAAGTTTTGCGAAATAGTGTTTTCTATATCCATTTGGATCCCTCCTTTCATTGAGCATACTTTCGTGAAAGTTGAGCATCTCCGCAAAACCCCTATTTTTTGCGAATCTTCCACCTTTATGCTCGCTGGTCTATAATGCGGGGCTTGCGCCCCCGCATCCCCGCTCCAACCTGATCCTTTCACTACCGTCACAGACCCTCATGAAAAATGGAGAGCCGCACTGCAACCTTTTCGGGTTGGGTTGAGGACATTTTGCGTTGCACCCTTATACATCCCTAACACACCCTGAAATACGATGAGTCGAGATACTCCTTACACTTATGGGTGTAATCGAGTCGAGCCGAGCCGAGTATCTCAATACTCGAGCTCGAGCTCGGTACTTGAACTCGGTGCTTGAGGTCGGCTCGATGCTCGACTTAGTATTGATTTCCTGACTCGAGCTCGAGCTCGAGCACGACTCAGGCTCGATCGCGCACTCGATTAGGCTCGACTCGGTTAGATTAGGATGCCTTTTCAAAATTTTAATTACAAAATATAGCTCGAATTTGATATCGAACTCGAATTTGTACCCGAGATCTAAAGCTTGAGCTCGAAATTAAATAAATATTTATTGAATAAAAAAATATATTAAAAAATTAGATGCTCGATTAGACTCGCGAGCTACTCAATTATGTTGTTAGAATACTCGAACTCAACTCGAGTTAGTACTCGAGTAGCTCGAGCTCGAGTTCAACTCGAAAAAAACCGAGCCGAGTTCCAGTATCTGTCGAGTCGAGCCCGAGTAGCTCCCGAGTACTCGAGCTCGTTTACAGCCCTATCTAGCCTCCCTAAAATACCTTGAGTCGACCTACTCCTCTTGGTCCCTTTCTCGTGCCACGAGTCGAGATTCTCCTCTTGGATTCCCTGAATACCTTGAGTTGAAATACTCCTTAAGCAACTCCTAAAACCCCGTCACTGAATCTTATGCCAGGTCAAACTAGAAAGGGCCTCTCTTGCATAAGTTCCACACCAGCCATTCCTATAGGCATCTTCCGCTTAGTAGTCCTCTGTCTGTGCCGAAAACGTGTCTCGTACCTCGGAAGACCAGTTTTGCATAAACCGAGTATGCGATCCGCCCTAAAGGAATATTCTGGGGTTGAGGAGAAGATTGTACGGAATGGAGTGATTCGCGCAAACAAGTGGATCCACGCGCAAAGGACTTGCGCACCAAAGGCAATAATGGAGTTAAAAGTTCTGTGGGTACTCCCGAAGCCCAAAATGATGTCCAAGGCATGTGTGTGTAAAAGGGGAGCTTTGCACTCAAAATCGCTATATGTGCAAGAAAGACGACATCGAACCCACCATGTTGCGTGGTCAAGGCCCATTGGCAATGGGTTGGGAAGCGCGCAAGCCTTTTACACGCTACAGTGAAGTTGTGCGACATCGGTCGCCGATTTTGTCTTTAAATAGAACCACCCCAACATATTGGGGATGAAGCTCCATAAGATGAAGTGCCGCTCTCGCTCGCGTAAACATCTCTTCCACGACATCATGCAACACCAGACTGCCATGGACACTCAAAGGTAGAGAACTTGCGTGACCAACATCCCATGGGCCCCAACGTGTCTTGGCCCGCGGTTGAGAGTTCCTCGCGCAACACCTCTTCAGGCTGGCCGGGTTCACGCAAGAGAAGCAGCCTTCGCGCAACCCTAATCTGCACGCAACACCAAATCTCGCATGCACCCACACCTCCCGAATCCATGTGTTGTACTTGTGCTAGAGCCCATAGCTCGCACAACCATATTTGTACGCAATATAATAAAGTTGCGCACAACAAATTTCTTGTCCTTGACTCGATGTCCCTTATGCTTGAAGCATGACCATTACCCTACCATTTCCTCTTAAGCATAGGTAACCTAATGACTTTTGCTCCTGAACATAGACACCCTAACATCGGGCCTCCTGATTGCCCCTCATCCACGATGGTGTCTACGTCATGCCCCACCTAGAGGCGTATGGGCCGTGGACATGTAATCCCCAAGGATGACATCATTGAGGGAAACAGATTACCTGTCTTGGTAGAGAGTCCTTAATCCGGATCTTCCTCTCATCTTGACACGATCCCTCGGGGTGTAGCCTCATCCATGTCCGAGCTGCAAGACGTAAAACTTCCTAGCTCCACGTCCTAGTCACATGATGTTATACTGCATGACAACGTCCTTAGAACATGACGTTAAACTGTTGCCTTACCCCATGCGATGAACATAGGACGCCCCATGTACGATCATCATGGGATACCACCTCCTCCCCTACCACAGGATGAAACTCCTACCCCGAGAAGTTTTCTTGTATATTCCCACACCATCCCTCATTGACACTCCTTCCATGACACAAGCATTCTTACCATATGATGTTAAACTGCATGGACCAGTCCTGTCACACGACCTCAAACTACAGCATCGAACTACGTGAGTTTTGATTGTTGTTTACCAACATAGTACATAGGATGCATCCATGAGGTCCAATCCTGACAACACCAAGTGTGTAATCTCCCCCCTAGGGACACACTCCACTAAACCTCTTACTGTGAAATCTTTCCCCTTGGGGACACACTAACCAAATCCCAAGTGTGAAATGTTTCCCCTTAGGGACACACTCCATCCACCTGTCCCCGCAAGATGTTAAACCTGCGACCCATCTATCCCCGCACGCCGTTAAACTTGTGACCCATCAGTCTCCACAAGACGTTAAACTTGTGACTTGATCCATAATCCCTAACCCATACAATAAACATGGGATACCTAAGGTAAAAAGCCTCGAAAGACTTACGCCCCTGGCATCAACTACCTCATGATCGACATGGGATGCCTTAGGTTCCATGTCTAAGATGCCTCACACATGAGTTGCCATCCAAAAGTGGTAGACTTCATAAGTTCCCAAGCTACCTAATGTCCATAAATGCTCAGACATGCCCAACGTTACTACCTCCTCTGACCGAATGTCACTACCCTTTCGAGACAAAAGCAGTGTAATTAATCAACGTCCACCTCAAGATGACACCAGGAACGAGTTTCGCAAACTTGACTCAAATTAGTGAGGGAGACCCGGACGAGGTGATGAGCTTCAAGGATGAATCCATGGAAGGAGGAACCAATATTCTATCATCCTGTTTCGATCAAGGAGCTGACATCGCTGATTGAAGTGATGGAAGCCACCCGCCTTTGGAAAGCGGGAATGCAAGGCAGAACCGCGCGCAACGCGCAACCTCAATGTAAAGCATCAGAAACAAAAATACGGGTCTAGACGTTGCTGGCTCGAGCTTTTACCAAACAAAAATGGTGAACCTGATGTGAAACTCTTATCCTTCAACTATGTGGACTAGTAGCATTGGGGCACCGTTAGATTTGCATGTCAGTTGATCTAGATATTCGGCGCTAGGTCCCACCAAGCAAGTGGCGGGCCCAACATGTGACTCTCCTGCAACTTGGGGCAGATAACGTTCGGTATCCTCGGTCTGTGACATCATTAGCGTGGATCCCTACTTTGTCTCAAGAAGAATGGACGATGCTAGGGAATTGATCATCACTTTCACTATATCTGTACTGATAGTTGAATCTACATGCCTTACAGGAATCAAGCTACAAGAAACTAGTGACCTAATACCAACAGATGCAGGGGAAGGGGAAATGTTGGCATGATAATCCTGCACGACTATACGCCTACCACGACAGCCACCATGCCTTCAGCTACTGGGTGCCCACGCCCCATTTCACCCTCTGAGCTCATTCAAAGGAGGGTGATTGATGCCCTTGTTCACCTATACAAGTAGGAAAGGGTCATTCCCACTAGGGATGCGACCTGTCAAGATCTTGAGGCATCAACACCTCGCCGACATTACCGTCCCCAAGGCCCATGCAGGGGGTAACCCCTCCCCCCTGTTCCAATGGTGAACCACTCCTAGCTCCTCTCCCCGGAACACTCTGACAACTCACTCCCCTATGCCGATGAGGTAGGGCATGTTTGAGTCGTACCCGTCACGACCATCATTCAGGAGTTGCCTATGAGGGTTCCCACCAGGCCGCATCAGCGTTAACACTAATTGATCCCACAGGTTGATGAGCGGGTTGACTTCATCCTCGCTTCGTTGACCTTGGTTTATAACACTTGGTGCTGACACCGGGGGAAGATCCATAACATTGCTCGACAAGAGGCCTCTTCAACAACTCCAGTGGCCCCTGCCACTATCAGTGTATCCCATCACATCTCTGCAACTACTCAATGACGATCCATCTTCTCCTGTTTGGGATTGAGACTCCAACTGCCTCTTAGGCAGGCTGAGTTGACTCTCTCAATCGCTGACATCACCGACAGCCGTCACAGGCCATCTCATGATGAGGAATACAAGTGCAGAGGTCCTCCCTGCACCACCACCAACCAGCGGGGAGGTCCTCCCCGCATCACCACCAACCAGCACGAAGGTCCTCCCCGCACCATTACCAACCAATGCGGAGGTCCTCCCTATGCCGAAGACATGTCCTAGCCCAAAGAACCATCCTGGGGCAGGAGGGTGAACACCCACCATGGGGGTCGTGCCCACGATGCAGGCTGCAATACACATGGGGGAAACCCAAGCGATTCTCAATAGCTCGCGCTTGGAGAAGACCCACGTCGTTAGAGGCAGGACCCTAGGAAGTGTCATGTTACCATCGACCTCTTAGAATCTGAAGCGACGAATGAATCAATGAGGGAACCTTCACCCCCGCTGCTAGAGCCTGGGGAAGAAGCCTGTCGATTGAGGCTCACAATCCCAGAAGTTGAAGTTCATAAGGTCCCTAAATCCCTCCACAGAAATCAGTAGGCGGAGGACGTTCTGGCCTCCTTCTAAGGACTCGTATTGCAATCGTCTCTGTCACCATCAGTTTCCCTCCTCTCTACCTCCACGTAAGAAGTTGGAGATATGTCAGGGTTTGGGTTGACGCCCTCAAATGATTGTGAGCACTCCACTGAGCCTCAAAGGGATGTTGTCGCCCTCACACATGAGGAAATGGTAAACACCCCGTCCTATATGGATATGATATTGAAGTTGGCTCCGCCTCCAAGAGACATCCCAACATGTAGCCGATATTTGACATGTGTGGCTCCCCCTCTCCCAGTAGATCAGCTGCAAAGATGGTCTATATCGATTCCTCCACCCTTTTCTTAACCTGTTCCAATCGGGGCTTGAGCCGACCAGGAACAGGACCCCATGGTAGTGAGAAAGAGGAATTGTGGGTTCTTCTAGCTACTGACCAGTTATCAATTGTGCTTTGGCCACCTGAAGCTCCAAATTTTTTCATCCCGGAGTCCCTCACCGAGGAACAACCGGTTTGTTTTTGCCATAATATCTGGGTCACACTTCACCACTTTCGAGCCCACCAACTAACCTACCACTACTAGAAAAACAGGTATTTGCGACGGGATCCCGTCGCAAATAGCCATTTGCGATGGGGTCCCGTCGCAAATAGCCCGTTGCTGAAAACGCCGTCGCAACTACACTTATTTGCGACGGGCCCATCGCTAAAGCCTTTTTTTGCGACGGACATTCTCCCCGTCGCAAATATTATTCCGTATTTTTGTAAAAAACTTTTAAAATAGTTTTTGCGACGGGACCCGTCGCAAATACCTTTTGCGGCGGGTCCCGTCGCAATCGCTTTTGCGACGGTTCCGTCGCAAAAACTATTTTTTTAAAAAATAAAAAAAATTAATAATACTAGTATTTGCGACGGGAGTAGTATCCCGTCGCAAATACTATTTTTTTAAAAAAAATAAAAAACTATTAATAATACTAGTATTTGCGACGGGCATAGTATCTCGTCGCAAATACTATAAAAAAAATAAAAAAAATAAATTATTAATAAATTATTTTAATTAATATAATAATAGAATTATAATTTAGAAATGAAAATAATAAATTATTTTAATTACTATAATAATAGTAGAATTATAATTCAAAAATAAAAAATAATAGAATATTAATAAATGATTTAATTAATATAATAATATTACAATTATAATTTATAAATAAAAAAAATATTAATAAGTTATTTTAATTAATATAAAAATAATAGAATTATTTTACATTCAAATATTAAAATAATTCAAGTATTACAAAAAAAATAATTAAATTTTAATATTATAAAAATTTAATATATATATATATAATTTTAATATATATATAAAATTTTAATATATATATAAAATTTAATATTATAAAATATAAATAATATTATTATTCATATTAATATTGTTATTTAAAAATATAATATTATTAATATTTTATAATGAGACAGAAACTACGAATAGAAAAAAAAATATTTTGATTTCACAAATTTTATAACAGAAATACAAACTCTAATCTGAAGGAGGGGGGGAGGTGGGGGATCTGCAGATGGTGGTGGAGGAAACTCCATCCCTAAAGCATGAGTGAGTCGGCGCATGTACTCCATCTGCTCCTGATGCTGCTGCTGCCACCGACTCGTCTGCTCCTCGTACAGCTGCTGCTGGCGTCGACGCTCCTCCTCATGCTGCTGACGCATCTGCTCCTGCTCCTGTCGGAGACTCTATATCTGTGCAGTCTGAGATCGCAACTGATCCTCATACTGTGTAGAAGAAGATGCACGAGCTCCTCTCGAGCTGGACACCGACATCGCAGCACTGCCATAATAATCTCCGGGAGTCAGTCGAGAGCCGATACCAACTACCCGGCCCTTCTCGAAGGCATACTGGGTGGCCTGCATCCATGCCGCCTCATCAAACTGACGGGCAGTGGTCTGATCTGATGACTCGGCCTGACTCTCAGGCCGGGCCTGTGCCGCTGCGGCCTCATATGACTCCTATAGTTGCAATTTAAAATTAAAATTGTGAATATATTATATGCAGTTAATTTTTAAACTTGAAAACAAATAATACTGACCACGATGTGATGCTGACGATCACCTCTGAGCTCCCCAGTAGCAGGATCACTATACATCCTCCGATATACGTCGTACTCTGTAATATCGGGGTGCTCGACAGCCTATAAGAATAAAAAATAAACTGTTAATATTTATAGTTATATAAAATATTTATAAATAATGTACGTACCAGATGCTGTCTATGAGTACTGAAAGAACGAATCCCAGCTCGATGAGTCACCTCCTGTCTCCCCCGATTCTGCCTCCCCACCGATGATCTCCTCTGAAAGGCACCACTCAACCAGTGCGCACATAATCCATCACATACATGGGATGAAATATACTCTGGTCGGTGTGCTCTACATGACTCCTCAAAATCTGACACTCCTGCTTTCTTCATCGCAGCTTTTCTTAAATTGTGCAAAAACTGACGAAGACGATCACGCATGGCCACCTCCCATGCCTCGTGGATGGCGTCACGCATGGTATCCTCGATCGGATACCATAAACCCTACAAATAAATCAAAATATCAAGTTAGAAATGAAATAATTTTCAAAATAAAAATTATTTATTTACGTACGTACCAACCAATGGCCGAACATGGCCTGCTGCACATCAATGAGAATCTGCTCTCATGTGGTCCACGGCTGAGAGAAATAGTTGCGCAAAATAGCGCTGCCCTGTCCGACTGCTATATGCGAAAAACTGAAAAAATAATAAACATTTATTATGTGAATAGATTAATGAAATCTTAGTCAAATCCACATGTTATCACACAGGTTATCACACCTCCGGGTGCACGGATCAAACCCAAGACGTGGACGTCGCTCGGGGACGGGGTCAGGAATCATCAATCGTGCAAGACCGCGCCCCCTCCGCGTACTCCCTGGAGCGCCTGCAGGCTGAGGGTCATCTGCCAGCAACTCATCCGCATCGAAAGGCAGGTCAGCATCCGTCAACTCACGAAATGTGGCCTCGTCCATCTGAAACAGAAAATGTTAATGTTAGCAAATAATTGATAATTACTATTATATATACATATATACATATTATGATTGTATATAAATACCATGGAATGCTATCAGTGTTCATCTTCATCATCATCTTCATATATGTCAATGTCATCTTCATATTCCTCCTCAACATCATCGATATCCATTCGAGTTACAGTTGCTTCATCTCTTACCATTTCAAATTCATATGTGACATCATTAACATCATCGTCATCACCAACTCTTAAATGTGGGGTGTCGTCATCGATACTCATGTCTCTTTGTAAAAAAGATTAATTTTGAGTACTCTCTTGAAAAACTTCAATTCTTTGCACATCAGTGAAAGCACATTCACTTTGACTAAACTGATTGTCTCGAATTTTGATTTTTATTACACTCCACCAATCAGTCAAGTCTCTTGATGTTGCACAGTACTTTGCATAATAAACTTGATATGCCTGTTGCACAGTACTTTCCTAATTATTACTAATTATTCCTAATTATTACTAATTATTACTAATTATTACTAATTATTACTAATTATTACTAATTATTAGTAATTATTGCTAATTATTACTAATTATTGCTAATTATTGCTAATTATTGCTAATTATTGCTAATTATTGCTAATTATTGCTAATTATTAGTAATTATTACTAATTATTAGTAATTATTGATAATTATTAGTAATTATTGATAATTATTAGTAATTATTGATAATTATTGGTAATTATTGATAATTATTGGTAATTATTGATAATTATTGGTAATTATTGATAATTATTGGTAATTATTGATAATTATTGGTAATTATTACTAATTATTGGTAATTATTACTAATTATTGGTAATTATTACTAATTATTCGTAATTATTACTAATTATTCGCAATTATTACTAATTATTCGCAATTATTAATAATTATTCGTAATTATTACTAATTATTGGTAATTATTGGCAATTATTGGTAATTATTGGTAATTATTGGCAATTATTACTAATTATTGTTAATTATTCCTAATTAATACTAATTATTGTTAATTATTCCTAATTAATACTAATTATTGGTAATTATTGCAAATTATTGGTAATTATTGATAATTATTGTTAATTATTGCTAATTATTGCTAATTATTGGTAATTATTGGTAATTATTGGTAATTATTGGTAATTATTGGTAATTATTGGTAATTATTGGTAATTATTGGTAATTATTGGTAATTATTGGTAATTATTGTTAATTATTGGTAATTATTGGTAATTATAAATAATTATAAATAATTACTAATAATTATAAATAATTACTAATAATTATTACTAATTATTACTAATTATTCCTAATTATTACGAATTATTACGAATTATTAATAATTATTCCTAATTATTACGGATTATTCCTAATTATTCCTAATTATTCCTAATTATTCCTAATTATTCCTAATTATTCCTAATTATTCCTAATTATTCCTAATTATTCCTAATTATTCCTAATTATTCCCAATTATTCCTAATTATTGGTAATTATTGACAATTATTACTAATTATTACAAATTATTCTTAATTATTGATAATTATTGATAATTGTTCCTAATTATTACTAATTATTCTTAATTATTGATAATTATTGATAATTGTTCCTAATTATTTCTAATTCTTACTAATTATTACTAATTATTCCTAATTATTCCTAATTATTCTTAATTATTGATAATTATTGATAATTGTTCCTAATTATTGATAATTCTTACTAAATATTGACAATTATTGACAATTATTGACAATTATTGACAATTATTCCTAATTATTCCTAATTATTGATAATTATTCCTAATTATTCCTAATTATTCCTAATTATTCCTAATTATTCCTAATTATTCCTAATTATTCCTAATTATTACTAATTATTACTAATTATTACTAATTATTACTAATTATTACCAATTATTACTAATTATTACCAATTATTCCTAATTATTACCAATTATTCCTAATTATTACTAATTATTGGTAATTATTACTAATTATTGTTAATTATTGGTAATTATTACTAATTATTGGTAATTATTACTAATTATTAGTAATTATTACTAATTATTGGTAATTATTACTACTTATTGGTAATTATTACTACTTATTGGTAATTATTACTAATTATTGGTAATTATTACTAATTATTGATAATTATTACTAATTATTACTAATTATTCTTAATTATTGATAATTATTGATAATCGTTCCTCTAATTATTAGTAATTAAATGAATAATTATCAATAATTAGAAATAATTACCAATAATTACAAATAATAACATTATTAATATATTTTATTATTAATATTAAAATAATATAATTTTCTAATTTACATACAATTCTTCTTTCATCTGTGCGTTTTCTATCTCCACATACAAATAATACATGTGAAGACAGCAAACACACAGATGAAAAAAGAATTGTATATATATAAAAAATTATATTATTTTAATATTAATAATAAAATAAACTAATAATGTAATAATGTTATTATTCCTAATTATTGGTATTTATTACTAATTATTAATATTTATTCTTAATTATTAAAAATTATTACTAATTATTCCTAATTACCATTAACTATAAACAATACTAATAATTTAAATTTATTAAGTAATAAAACAATGTAAACATAATTAAATTACAACTAATTAATAATATTTGAAACTAATAAAAAATTAAAAATAAATAAATAATTAAAATGAACATAAATACCTTGAAAATTGATCTGCTCTGATCGTTCTTCAAAACTTTAATATCAGCTCCGGAGAAAAAAATTAAACTGGAAAAAAACTGAACTCTAGAAATATAATTTTGAGAGAACGAGAAGATAAGGAATGACAATGAAATGAAAAAAACGGATGGGGGTATTTATAGGTTAGATTAATTGCGACGGGCCCATTTGCGACCGGTATCCCGTCGCAAATAGTATTTTTTGCGACGGGGCCCGTCGCAAATACCTTAGCCAACATTTATTACGGTCAAACGGTAAATAGTTATTTGCGACGGGTCCCGTCGCAAATAACCACCTGCCGACATACTTTTTGCGACGGGGGAATATTCCCGTCGCAAATACCTTTTACCGCCGCCGGTTATTTGCGACGGGGGGATATTCCCGTCGCAAATAGTTTTCCCGCGATTTGGCGTGCACCGCGGGAAAACTATTTGCGACGGGGAAAGCAATCCCGTCGCAAAAGCCTAATTATTTGCGACGGGTAAATACCCCCGTCGCAAATAAGTTTTTAACGGGACTATTTGCGACGGGAATAAATCCCGTCGCAAATAACCCGTCGCAAATACCCATTTTTCTCGTAGTGTACCTATAGGGTGCCACGAGCACCTCGATGTCATTCACCAACAGTGCAAGAGGGTTGAGATCGCAGCGCTCCCAGTAGCTTAACATCTTGGATCGTACGACTACTACCAAACTCTAGAAAATCATCATTAAGCACCTCATTGTTCTCTTCCAGGTCATGAAAGATGCATCTGAACACGTGCAAATCAGAGGTTGGGGACAATGACAAGATCGTCCATCCGACCCTTCCGCTGATAGCGAAAGTTCCTCTCTGACTGCCGCCATGGTGAATGTGGACACCATCGACCTGCCTGATGATCAAAGAAATTGGGTCATCGACAAAGTGCACGACAGGGAAAACCCGCCTTAAGGTGTGACACAATACCAAGCAGACCCTCTGACAAGATCGTACTTGTCGGTAGAGATTGGAGCTAGGTATGAGGAGACCCCCCAATAAATCGTTGTCGTATGCTCATCGATATATCGACAAAGGGAAGGGACATGCTGAGCTTGTTGACCCATCCATGGTTGCACACAAAATTGAGCCAAACCCCAAAAAATCTACCTTACTTCAGGATTTTGAAGAATATAAAAATCTTACCCCTGAGCTCATTGCGGAGCAGCGCCCATACCCTAACAACGTCATGAGGGACCCCATCTCTCCTCTAGTGGGCACCCGGTCCTCCTCGGTCAGACGCCCCAATTTGAACTTGGTGGCCCTGTGCACTCGGTCAGGGAAAAAGATGGGGGATACTTCGAACGAACGAGATATGAGTCACCCACCCCGCCTGAGAAGAAGTTAGGGATAGAAAAAATGACCAAGATATGCGTCACGCACCCCACCCGAGTAGCATGATTATCCACTTTAGGATCAAGTTCGTGCTGCTCTCTGAGTCATTGAGCCTGTAAACGCATTGGTGGTCACAAATCCTCGCTAAGATGACATGATAACTGCTCTCGTCGCCTGCCTCGAGGCTCTGGAAACACGGTAGGTGGTAGTTCCACCTGAAGGAAATCTGTACCCAGCATGGGAGGACCATGTTCAAGCTCTCACAGAGTTTGGCAATCCAATCTTCACCCCATTTAACGGGATGAGTGACCCGTTACAGCATCTGGCCCACTTCGCCTCAATGTGCGGTCCAATGTCGGGGACTCCAGAACAGCAGGAAGCCACTAAGCTCCGATGCTTTGTCCAGACACTAGGAGGACCTATGTTTTTTTGGTAGTGTCAGCTGCCCACAGGGTCTGCCACCGATTGGGAGGACCTCTGTAGACATGTCCTCTACCAGTTCAACTCCACCTTGTGCAAGACAAGCATCATCGACCTCTTCAAATGCAATCAGAGACCCGATGAGAGAGTCACCAACTTTGTCATCTGATGGAAGGGACTCACGTATTTGCTCGACATGACGCTTTCCAGGAACAACTGCTTATGATGTGCCTGGAGAACGCTAGAAATTAGCCGGTCCCTACCCTCATCCCCCTGAAATACATAAGTGGATTTTAGGAGTTCTTCGAAAAATATTAGCATCTGGAAGAATCCTTGCAGCTGACTACCTGACCAAACAACAGTCACGCCCATTACCCCTTCCATCTCCCTTGAGAATGACCATAAAAGCATAGACAACCACTGACGTGCATGCATAAGTTCCTGAGCGGGTACACTTGTTGACCCCTTTACCGGATGAACCTTGTCGAGTGTAGCCTCACCAGGCGCACCCCTGCAAAGCATAGTCGCCTCATTGAGAGAATGTAGCCTCGACCCCCCATCATGACAAGGATCCTAGGATGCCTTTCATAGAAAGGAGGAATAAGACTTATTCCTTCAAGGATGTGTAGGTCCTGAGATATTTCATCTGCGCTCTGGAAAAGGGAATCCTAAAGTTTCCAAAGTGCAAGTGACCCTAGGAGGTCAGACTCACTGGCCACAACAACCATTTACAATATCACAGACACACCATCAAAAAGAATTATTTGTATTCAAAGATTTTATTCAGGTCCAAGTAGATCGTGGCTTAGTCAAACTGGGTGACGTTCTAGCACAAGTGGCGCATGTTTCCGATAACCCCGACAGTGACAGCGAAGACTCCAGCGAGTGGCAACAGGTTTCCAGCCATGGGACACAAAAATACAACGAATTGTTTTCTCGTAAGACAGTCGGTCACACCCATGGTATCATCTGTTCCCGCTTAAGCAATCCAGAACCTTCTATGGTTGCTGCGCCTCCTCCGACCATTGTCTCCACATTATCTATATAGCCTCCCAAGTCTCAAAAAAACTGATGTTGGCGACGTAAGGGAAATCGAATTGGGAGATGCTCCCAGGGTATGCCTGACCTTAGACTATTCCAATGATGATAAAAAAGAATACACCACCATGAATGCCATTGAATTAGTGGACTGCTTTACAATTCCCAACAATGAGGAATGTTATGCGGACCCCTTGGGCACCTCTGACCGACGCCATCAGAGGAGAGGTAGAGGACACCCCAGCAGATGGACTACTAAGGTCATCACTTCAAACTGGGTTATTCATCTTATTGAGACTAGACGACAAGCCTTGTGCAGGGATCAACAAGCATCGCCCTCCCAGTCTGTTTCATCAAGTACGCCTCTGCAATCGACTGTATTAGTTGACCGTACAACTCAGCCGCGAACGCACCATGATCAACCACATCCATCTAGGGCCCAACCTTAGCTGACCGACACCCAACCATCGGTTATTCAAAACAAACCAGCTAGCCATCAACAGAATATCGCCAGTAATAGTCAGGCTTCAGTGCCTCATCTAATGGAATCTGCTGCGCCCTTTGCTATGGAGTAACCCTCCACAGGAAAAAATATGCCCCTAGTGTGGTAGTATGATGTGCTAAAGAATATCATTGGCATACCTGTGAGGCTTTCGATCACTGAGAATCTCTTCTTGTCAAAGGAAAATGCGTGAGGTCCTTACCAAAGCTTTGAAAAGCCCCCTTCAGTTTGAGGCGGAGGTAGTTGTTGCTAAGGCCTACTATGCAGAGGTGGCTGAGCAAGACGAATGTCAAGCCATTATCTCATTTTCTAGGGAAGACAGTGATATCACCATTTAGGGGGTACAAAATCCCACTGTATATCTATTGACACCCGCCAAATGAGCATCGAAAATTCTTGGATCGAATAAATACTCATAGCATAGGTATTATTTTCTCCGCAAGACAAATGAAGGAGCAACATGACTATATGAAGATTAGGCGGATAGGTTACGCAGATCGTGTGACTCCTAGGAGGACACGTGTTCGCATGACCTTGGGAACATCATGCGAATGGGTCATGCGCTTTTCATAACCTATTCATGATCACACGAAGCCCCTCCGACATGCCTTCAGGTTCTTGTGAAGGTGTTCGGAAAAGAGTTGATGACCATGCGAAAGCTACCTGATTAGCTCCTTTGATTAAGAGACATGTCAACCGATAGACGGTTGACAATCATTTAAAGACACTTGTTAAATAAAAGCTGAAAAAGGAGAAAGCATCGTGTGAATGAAGTTCCATTGATTTTCACACGAAATCTCACACGACTCACATGATCAGTTCAAATGATCACGCGATATCCCTAACAACATGGAAATCATGCCACATGAAAGCCTTTGGGTATGTCACCTTCATCATGCGAAGATCCTTAGACATGTCCATTTAATCAGGTGACGCCCCTTCGGATCCACAAACAAGCAGGGCGACTATCCGTGATAATGCTCGCGCGCCTTTGCGAGATCCAACATTGATCACACGACACACCATAGACAAGTGGGGCGACCATCCATGACAATGCTCACATGACGTCACGAGATCCAGTATTGATCATGTGATGCCTTGACGGACATCAAATGGGTAGGTCTTTGAAAATAGCATATAAAAATTTGAAAAATGCAGAATCCTTATGCGAATGAGAGTTACATTGTTTTTCATGCGAAGGCCCTCTGACGAGACAACTCAATCTTGCGAAGGACCCCAGAAAATTCTCTCTTGATCATGCAAAAGCCTTTTTGATAGGTGTCCTGGTCTCGTGAAGACTCCCTGACATTTCAACCCGATCTTGCGAAGGCTCTTTGATATATCGACATGATTATGGAAATGCCTTTTGACAAGCCATGGGTCCAATAAATATGGTGATGATGGAGTGTTCTCGTGGTTTCTATTTATCACGCGACACCATGGATGACCGCGATAGGTTCACACGAAGTGCGTGATGTGATGCCCCCTCTACTGACTCGATATCATATCTATGATATACACGCTGTGAAAGGCGGCGTATATCCAAGGTGGTGAAGCTTATAAATTCCTCCCTCTCAACATAAAAAAAGGCAATACACATGCGCGAGAAACACATGGGAGCACAGAAGCAAGAGAGGACTTCTCAAAGCAGAAAGCCACGCAATCGCAACAGTCCTTCACCAGGTAAACAAGGGGAACAACCTAAGGGATTATGCATCATGTATATACGCTTCACGTGATCACCCTATTGATCATGTGGAGGACTTCCGGTGCACCAACCAAATTATGTAGAGGAGTTTCCACATTTCGACTTGGTTACACAAAACCTCAACAAGATAATTCTTGACAAACATTGAGGCAAACCTATAATAAAGTATGATAAAGAAGGAATCCTTATGCGAATATAGATACACTGATTTTCACACGAAGGCATCATGTGCTTCGCATGACTTATCCAGATCATGCGACAACACCCAGACATGTCAGCCAGATCATGAAACAACACTCGGACATGTCATCTGAGTCATGCAAAGTCATCTGGACATGTCAGTCAAGTCACGTGAAGTCCTCCAAACATGTCAGCTGACTCACATGAAGTCCTCCAAACTTGCCAGCCAAGCCACATGAAGTCCTCCATACATGCTTGAAAAATCATGCGACAACCCTCCGACATGTCATCCCTAATCGCATGACACCCTTGGATGTGTATGCTTCAATCACACGAAGGCTCCCTGGACAAGTCAATTGAATTTCATGACAACCCTCTGACATGTCTACTTCAATCACGTGAAGCACCTTGGACATGTTATCCTTGTCATGTGGCGCCCCCTGTACAAGTTAGTTGGATCGCACGAAAGACACTCCAGGACATGTCCAGACATCCTCAAACATGTCCAGACATCCTCAAACATGTTAGGCAGACAACTAGAACATATCCATCTTACATCCTTGACATGTCAGGCATGTCAGACAGACACCTCGGGACACGATAACCTTGTCTAGTAGACACACTCATACATACACCATATTGAACTATGATGAATCTGATTCCTATCCAAACATGATACATAGGATGCCTTCTTAAGGTCTGAGATCCAAACAGGCATCCACCTTGGTGTAAGTCCCTCCATATCCCAGACACTCTAACCCATGGGACCCAAACTCTCATATGGTTTTATCATTCTTCCTCATCCATCAGTGGATTGAGAAGCTAATTGAACTACACAGAATCTGATTCCTGCTATAAGCAGGATATGTAGTACGCCTTCCTAAGGTTCGAGCTTCGTATTAAACACCCCATTAGGGATACCCCAGTGCATAAGTTCTGTATCCATATGTGGTGAGTCTGATCACTTGCTATCCCTTATTTCTCACACCGACCATGACTCACACAGGATTAGGGATTTGCAACAATCATATCACTCACATCCTAAATTTCCCCTAGGTAGGGAAACCCCAGTGTGTAAGCCTTGTTCAGTGACATGATATGATTACCCCCATACAAGTGTATCCACCTCGGTGTAAGTCCCGAAGGCATTCCCATAGCCCCAAAGGCATTCCCATATTGGTAAACCCTAGGGAAATAACCCTCACAGGCATTATTTATCTTGCACCGCCCATCAGTGGGTTAAGGAAAGATCGAACTACAATGACTTTGATTCTTGTTATAAGCAGGATACGTAGGGCGCCTTCCTAAGGCTCGAGCTCAATACCCAGTACCGAAGTTCCCTTATATATGTCCTTTTTGCATGGCGTTAAATGAAATGACTCAAACATAAACGAACTATGTGGGTTTTGATTCTTATTAAAAATAGGATACGTAGGACAACTCATGAGGGTTCAATCCCATCCCTGAAATACCAATCTCCTCCCTGGACGACAGTAAACTCCAGAGTGCCTGGTTATATAGCTTCAAAATATAAGTAGCTACCCATTGCTAAGCAATAATAAGAAACATATAGAAAAACTCGGATACATACAAATGGTCTCATCGATAGAACCCCCTTTACACATATAAGGATTCAACACCCAATCATTTTATTAGGGTAACCAGTCCCGTATTGGGATTTGGAAGAGATTCATGAACATATTCTAAATCTATAAGAGAGTCCCATAATAGACAATAATTCCCCCCACCCCATAAGGGTGCGATGAGCCTGACCTTCCATCCTCTCAACCAATGTGAGTTTTTAAGCGTTGTTGGGTCTGAAACCCCTAATGACCATCTACCTTTGGAAAGTAGGTATGTACCTTATTATGGATATGGGATCCGTCGGGAGTTTTCATAAGAGATGAAAATGGTGAACCTGATGTGTTTGATTGTACAACTATATGTGAACCCCCCACAATCAATCATCACCCCAGTCCTCAAACAGGAAACAAAAATGGTGTACCCAATGTAAAAGAATGTAATGATATAATAATTGAATCATTATAGGCATCAGGAATCTTGTCTCCCTAACCTGAGGCACCACATATTTTGAAGGAAACAAAATGGTGAACTTGACGTGAATCTCTCAAATAATAAAAATGATTGGTTGACCATGCGTCGAGCTATTTTGTTTTACGTCTCCTACGCAAACAAAAATGGTATGCCTGACGTGATATCCTTCAATAGTAAAATGTAACTGGGGTTCCCATAAATAGGCCATTCTCATCGCGAAAATTCCATGCGAGGAAAATGGCTAAACCGAAAAAAAGAAATGACAATTGTGTTACCCATGCATAGACGATTGAGCATGTTTCACACTTGCGACAATGCACTGATCGGTGACCTTGTTCTTTGTTGTCTTTTTTACTACAGAAACTGCTCTCATAGAAATCTTGACCTGAGATCATGTCTTCGTCAAGCGAATGTTCTAGAACATCTGCTACAATAGTAACCTATGCGGGTTACAAATTAGCCTCACCCACTCGACACCTTCAGCTTTAGGTGGAGAACATGATGGTTCGTGAATACCCCCAACATGGTATGATCAAAAACCTTGAGGTTGCACATAAAGGTCTACAAATGCTAAATTCGACAAGTCCATATTGTTCAGGGAAAGCTGCAATGAAACCAGTGGCACCCGTCGCCACCACCAATCGCTTCGGAGGCTTATCCCCAAATCACGGTAATCAGAAGCTTCCATATCTTAGGAAGGTGGATCAAGGATTCGAATACGGATTTATCCTGGTTCAGGAGCTTCCCAAGAGGGCTCTTATCAATCATTGTCACCATCATCATCCCACCGGTGCCCCTCAGTCCTTGGATTCATTCAATGTCAGTTTATTTTGAGTCTCGTGAGATCTAGAAGGTGTGCAGGATGTTCTTCGCATATCCTACCAGAGATCCTTCCCGTGATCTATGAATGATCAGACAAAGTGATTTATGCATGGCGCATGATTACTCTGGCTGTTCTCCATTATATTACCCAGCATAAGATTTTCTGGTCACATGACTGTTTACTCTGAGAAATTCGCTATGATACTTGGGTGCAACGACAACCTTTTCCGTTTGAGATTTCAACCCCTTTATTTTAAGTATGGGTGGGGAATTTATAGGCCTCACCACCCTGATTGTTTTCCATTTTTCATAGCATATCTAGCACGAATCCAGGCTAGAGTCAGCGAAGGGCTTGGGTGCCACGCATCATCATAAATCTTTACCATTGATCGTTTCAAGGGCGCTACCTGATTTCACCGACCATGTGTCCCTCCCATCCACGTCCCCTTTATTGGATTATATCCAATTAATGGGGACTTTGTTGACTCATGAGGGCATGTTGAAGGACTTCTATTTTTTCACATTGACACATCCAAAGGCCTTCCCCAAAATCAAGGCACTCACTGAGAGGCGTTCGTGAGATGCTCGATGCCTTGCCTGGCTTGTCCGGGAGTCTCAAGAGACAATTCTACGGACTTCCTTAGTGCATTGTAATTGCTTTACGACCGTGAGAGCTCTTGAATCCTTCCTTTTTATCCCCTTTGTTTTATTTTACAAAGATTAGGGATTATGAAAGTTTTCATGGGTATCGTTGAGGAAATTTTCTCTTTTTTTGGTGATGCGTCGCATGAACAATATGGGTCATGTGGGGGTTTGTGAGAATTTTCTGGATAAACTCATCTGTTTTATCCTTTGAGAGCCAAATGGGTTGTGTGTGGCTTCCTAGACACACCCAAGGCCTTCCGCGTAATGTGAGTGACATGTCGATGGGATTTCATGAGGTGAGGCGGACATGTAGGTAGGAACTCGTGGTGTATTGTAGACTGTCAGGGGCACATCACATGTATTTTAGTGATCACGAATAGCTCCCACCTCCTCCCCTTTTATTTCCTTTGATTTATTTTACAAAGGCTCAGGGGTCTCGTGAGTTGGACTAGATGTTGTCAAGGATAATTATCCTTCCCATCGGTGATGTGTCACTTGATCTTTTATGACCGCAAGAGGCCTCCAAATTTTGAATATTTTCCTCTTATTTTTGAAGGAATTTCAGATGGTTTGTCAGGAACTTGCCAATGCCAAACCATGTGACCCAGGGGAACTCATTTAGTCATCACCACCTGGCCACCAGTTGTCTGGAGATCCTCTGTAAGAGTAGGAAGACTTGTTGAAGGGGGATTCATGGGATCTTCCATAGGTTATTTGTTGTGCATGGAGTCTTCACGTGACCTTATAATGGTCACACAATCACGAGTCCCTTGGAGGATCATGCGATCTGCATGTCTTGGTTACTTTCTAATTCCTTTTGCTTTTGCGGGTAAAGTAATACCCATATTCAGGTATTTCTTCCTTTTTGATTTTTCTGATGCTTATTTGGCGGGCATCAACAAAGATAAATTCAATTTACTGAATTGAAGAAACAAGAAGTTTCTTCTTCTTTAGGTATATTCACCAATATTTGTGATGTTTCTAACAGAATTCTTATGTATTAAATACAATATGCCTATCACATATGTGTATTAAAATACGATAACCAAGTAATTAATGAAATGTTACTAGATGTATGGTGTGTTATCCAAGCCTCCAAGAAAGGGTGGTTCCTTTATCAACAGTGAGAAATATACAACTTCTATATTTCTAAGTTTATTGATTCTAGTTTAACTTTTGTATCATTTGGGAACAAGGATACATTATTCCAGTTCTTTAATAAGTGTTGTTTCTGGTGTTATAATAATTGGAAATACATGATGAATATAAAATGTAAGACTTATATACCCATTTGTGGAAAGATAATACCTTTTCAAGAAAAAATAAATAGTTTTCAAGGATATAACTAGCATGGATTTAGACTCTTTGGAGTTAAAGACATTAGGAACCATTGAAACACCTATATACTTTGTTTTGTAAAAAGAAACCTTTAGAATAAAGGTAAGTCACAAATCTTTCAAAATTAGTTCAGCTAGAGAGCGTGAACTATTCCAAGGTAAAGCTAGTGGTAAATATACTTCATAAGATTCCTTTAAGTATTTAAGGAATGTGAAAGTGAAATATTATATATTCATGGTCAGAAGATATGAGATGCTTCAGGTTGGTGTGTCGAAGAATATATTGACCTAGTATTCATCGATCTATATAATGTAGTGTGGAGTAATTCCTAAACGTACACTACCTTATACACATCAAATATATGATGCTAATAAGGAGGATTAGTGATGTAAGTAAAAGGAGCATCAATGTTAAAATTCATGCTTTGCAGATACTTCCATTTTTGAGACATTCTTTGAAAACAACAAAATTATCCCATAACCATATGCCAACTATAATGAAAATTGATATCATATGAGTTTCAGTATGATATAAATCCATTGTAAATAGAACATGTGTTTAGATGCAAAGAGTTTGTTAGGATATAAACAATCTTGCATCAAGAAAAAACATAATGTGCATCTATAGTAATCATCCTAAATTTTTCTAAGGATATTACAAAAATACCTATTATAGAAAAAATATAGTCAAGTTATATACTATATTTCTATAAAAGGGTGCACATATCTATTTGAGATAGCACAAGAAAGATTGAATTTGGTTTAGTCAATGCTAGAGTTGCACAAATAGTTGACATAAGAACAAGTTCCATAAGACCTTATGGAAAAGGAATGTTCCAGAGACACATACTATGTAGAAAGGATAAAACCATGGTGATAGTTTTATATTCACTGTGGCTGGTGATACATTATTTATTGAGAATAATAATTCCTAAAAGTTCCCCCCGAAGGTGGCTGGGGTGTCATAGGGGGATGGGGTTTGGGGAAGCGGTCACAGGGTTGAGTCCTTGGACCAGTTTCTTTGTCATGTGCGTGAGTTTCCACTGGAAGTTATATCAAATATAATATAATAATAATTCCCATAAGTAGGAAGTATATGAAAATTAGCTAAAATTTACAAGATCAAATAAAATTCAATAATTTATTCCATGTATTAGAGTACACGAGGCTTATTATTTTGAATACCGCGATGGGTATTAAAGTGAGACTATACATGGATGTTACAGACGTGGCACCAATAAGTCTTGATTGGTAATACCAAGACGTTATGCCCAAATCCAATAGAATTTTACTTTTCATAGCTACTTTATATGATCATTAAATTGGGCATTGGATGTCAAAACCACCAATCATGGAAGATATTTATGACACAACCAGAAAGGGATGATGACATCATAGAATTCCAATATGGGTGCAAGTTACTAAAATCCAGTTCAGGATTAAAGTAAGCAACTAGATCATATGATATTAATTTGGAATTAATCTTTTCCATATATCTACTAGAGGTTATTTTGGGCGCCATGGTTTTCCAAGTAAAATATTTTTGATAATGGTAACACCCAAATTTAGCCTACAGGTAGAAGCGTTCATTATAGTACATGTAGGGGTCGAATCCATAGAGACCTAAGAAGAAACCTATAGACACATACATTCAATGGAGTGGCGAACTACTAGGATTGATTATAATTGAAGAAATAATGAGTTAACTTAAATAAAAAATAAGAACACACACAATGACCTGAACTAAAACAATTAATATTGATGGGTCGATCCTAGGTTTTTGTTAGGGCTAGAATGGATGTAATTGTTTTCCAATGATTTTTTTGTTCATTAGTTCAAGAAGTATCCAATCAATGAGATAAATACCCAAAATCATTCACCAATTTAATCCATAAAAAATTACAAGGCTAATAACCAATGCACTTAAAGGATTACTTTCATGATCACCCCAAGAAATTGGATCTTACTAGCACTCAAAATGTGTAGTCGTTAAAGTTGGTGAAGATGAAGAAGAAAATAAGTCAAAGAAAAGAACTCTCAAACCATAGAAGTAATTTAATAATTTAAGAACATAAAATAAAATCCAATACATCACCAATCAACTCCCTAGAATAAAACCACAAAAGTGTTATCCTTATATTGATGTAAGGATCTCAATGGAAGGTGGAAGTCGACTTATAAAGGCGGAATTGAAGAAGTGAAAAACAAACAAATAACGAACACTCCACCATTGTGTAAGGAATTTCATAATTATTGGTGTGAATAAATTCACACCTTGATTCAAAGGTATCAACATGACTAAAAAAATGATAGAAAAATTGAATAATAATAAGATAACTTTTATTAAGAAATGAAGGTGATCCGAACAACTTACATGAGAAAAAAATAAACATGAGATTACAAAATGAAAGTGTAAAATTACAATTGAAATATTAAAACATCAACCCTAATTCATTCACAAAAACAACCTTAAATAGGAAATAATTGATCCTTAGGTTGATCCCCCATCATTCAATATCATCTCCATTAATTAGGATAGTCAAAAGGTTGGTGAGAAAAAAGGGAAAGTGGACTTTTCAATGTTGACCAGAAAAATTGGATCAAGATTCTTCCCCCATGTTGATGCGCAAATATGACATTGAAGATGGAAAATTTTGGGAGTGTCATAGAAGAGAAATATTTTAGTCTATATGAACTCCAATTCTTGTGGAAATTTCATCCCAATTTCATATTACATTCGTATGTTATGATTAAATTGGTGGGATGAATTTATGGGCCTTGATATTTGGCCCATAATTTAAACTTCAACTTGGGTTGCCGGGATTACTAAAAAAACATCTGAATTTTCTTTAGCCACAATTTAATTAAAAGTTCCTCATAATTTTCTCTATCTATAGTTAAAATTTGAGCTTCATTGAGCTTGAATTTTGGGCTCCACTTTTATTTGATGGGCCTAAGGCCCATTCTTCTTTGTCCATAAATTTCTACATCCATAAAAAAATCTCCATCTTCCCATATGAATCATCCATTGATCCTAAAAGAAAAAATGGTTCATACAGAGTGATCAATAAAACAATGAAATATCAAATTCAAATAATGAAAAAAATTTATTCCACAAGCTCATGATTAATTAGGCCCAAACGGATACACTTTAAACATGAATTACACAAAGATGTGGAATGAGGTTCAAATTAAAAAAAACACTAAAACTAGTGTTTATGGACATTGAAAAACCTGAATATTAAAATATAAACAATGAATATGATCATATTTCAGTGGCTAATCACACCCACAACTTGAGTGTTTCTAGTCCCAAGAAAGAAATATCTCAAAAATATGAAAACTAAATTGTCTTTTCCCAAAAAAAAACATATTAACATACAATGCTCATCAGAATACATCATGAAAAAAAAACAAAGAAACCTATCAAAAATTATTTCACACAAGTTAGGTTTCCAAGCATATCCCAGTCCCAAGCCCATTCATTTTTTCAAATTCATCACTACATTTAATCCAATTTCAATTAAGTATGATGACATGTTGTGCATCAAAAAATACATGGGGTCCTTTTTCTTGTTCAGCGGGAAAATAAATGGAAGCTCTAGGTGGGAATCACATTAAACCTTAATATAAGTATCCAAATTTTTCTTTTTTCCTTCGTTTTTTTGTTTTTTTTAAACCACATTAGTGATGAAAAGACCCAGTTTGTGCAAGAAAACTATGGAGACACAATCCCCAAGTGATGATCGCCACACATTTTGTCAATTCCATGCTCCACAATAGATATGTAAAGCCTAACTTCGGGTTACAAAACTATGCAGTCATGATCCCCTAGTGTCGGACACCACACATTTGGAAAAAACATTGATCTATGTGGTTTTTTTTCATTTTTTTGTTGGATACTCAAATTAAACTAAAAGTGTCCCCAAAACCTATGAAATGATGAAAGGGACCCAAGAAATCATACTTTCACCCAAAATCCAATGGACATGCATTGTGACATTTTGATTAAATGGATGAAAAAGTAGATGTTGAAAAATGACATCAGACGACCATGCCAACCAAAATTATGCCCACGAACCTAAACATGTATAAAGACCAGAATCAAGGCATTCAAAATTATTTGACATTCAGTTTTTATGTTTCACAATGTACATTAATGCATGAAATGATAATGAATCCATGGAACAAAATCACCTAGTTTGAAGTTGAAGACCCATCAATAAGCAATTGATCACTTTGGATTCATGTCACATGCAGACTCCTCAAGGATGATTGAAGTTCGGATTTGAATTCTGGAAGGCGTGTGTTTCATTTGAAAATATTAAACTAATTCTACTTTTAAATCTCACAGACAAGAAACATTAGATCACATTGGAAATCCCAAGGGGGTTTCCCTAATAAAAAAACAAAACACACAAAATAAAATAAAATAAATTTAAAAAATGCAGAAGTCGGGTTGCCTCCCGATAATCGCTTAGTTTAATGTATTTAGCTTGACATGGACCCCCAACTTATCCAATACCAAATTTATACATTTTAAGGACCAAATTTTTTACCACATCAATTTTACATTGATTGAGTCTCTAATGGGTTTGGTAGGAAGGTTTTGAAATTGATTCATGAAAAATCATATAAGTCCTAGTGAATAGGATAATCCCATGAATATCGAATAGAGTCCATCCAATTTCATTATTTATCTTGCATAAGACATCAAGGAGAATTTTATTATCATTTTATTTGAGATAGGATAAAATAAAAATTGATAGGTTTTAGTTATCCACTATAATGGATGAATTTATAGGGGATGTATGGACCTTGAATTTGAGCTCAGGTTGGTTAGCACTTTCAAACACAAGTCAAAACTTTGAATCAAAGTCAGTTTCATTTTCAAAATTTATCAATATAATTGGTTACTTTTGAACATATAATTAAACCACAAAATTGGATAGATTAGTGTTAGGAATGAGTATATACTTGAAGTTTGTGATTTCTCCCAATGATTTATTGATTAGTGTTTCTGAAAAATCATCAATGAAGCTATATTTAGGACCCTCAATCGATGATTTCAAAATTTTCTCTTGTTAATATAGAAAATTAGTTTCTTCTTGATTTAAACACCCAAAAAAATATCCTTCATGTTGTTCATGTTTCCAAGATTTAAAGGACGATTCATTAGAATTTTCATGAGAAGTTTGTGTGTAACAATATTCTTCTATCAATGGTGAGGAATGGATAACCTGAGAGGGAATGAGTTCTATAACCATTTCAATGCTTTGTAGTTTTAATATCAAGGATAAAACCTCAGAAGTAATTTTCTCTATTTGTTGACATAGTTACTCAAGTAATGGTTGTGAAACAGGATGGACAAGGGGTGGATCCAAATGATCAATTTTAGGAGGATAATTATATTGTTGGAACTGCACTAGAGGATGTTTAGATAGGTTTTATTAGGATTGAAACTCATTATAGGTTTGAATTTTTTTTGTGGAGTATAGGAGTTCAAACATTGTGGTTGATTAGGTTGTGGATTATCCCATATGGATAAACTTGGATGTTCATTGTACATCACACTTGGTGTGGGGAACTCAAAGTAGGGGGAGGTTCCCCATGTTTGGATTTGATCAAAATAGACTTCTATAGGACAGAAATCAGGAGGTGGGGATAGAGAATTGGGGTGAGAAAAGGATGATACTACCTAAGATAACTTACTTAGGACCCTGAAAACAGTGCAAAAATTTTCCTACACCCAAAGTTAATTATGTTTTTACAATTTAAGTGGTCGCTTGTAGTACAACCTGGGTTGTTGAATCCCCAGAGACCTAAGAAGAAACTTTAATAAACATAAATTCTATGGGGGTGATTTGGCAATGAAGTGTAATACTTAGGTTCAAATTGAGTGGATTATTAAAGAGTTTGAAATACTTAAGTGAATTCAATTTATAAATAATGGTTGATCCTATGTTATTATAAGGGGTGGATTTAATGAATTTCTTTTAATGGTTTCAATGTCTTAGATTTGAGAGTATTTCATTGAATGAAATAAGAACTTCCAAAATCACTAATGGATTTTGTATTTTCACTAGCCTAGGCTAATCTCCTACACACTTGTAGGATCATTTTTCACTCCAAGGTAGAGGATTTTTCTAGAACTCAGGACGTGTAGCCTTAAAATTAGTGAGATCAAAGGAGAAAGCGCATCATTGAATTAAAATCCCAAAAAAAAGAATTGATTAAGAATTATTAAAATGATAAATAATATCCAATAAAAACCCTTGAAACTTCCATGTATTAAACCATTATATGGTTATCCTTTCATTAATGTAAGTCTCTCAATGGAAGGTGGAATTCCACTTATAAAGGCGGAATTGAAGAAGTGAAAAACAAATAAATAATAAACACTCCATCGTTGTATGAGGAATATTCTTGGTGTGAATAAATTCACAACTTGATTCAATGGTATCAATGTGATAATAAAAATTATATAAAAATTGAATAATAATAATAAGAATAACTTTTATTAAGAAATGAAGGTGATCCAAACAACTTACATGATAAAAAAATAAACATGCGATTACAAAATGAAAGCATAAAATTACAATTTAAATAATAAAACATACATCCAAATTTATTCACCACCACTAAATTAAATAGGTAATATTTAATCCTTAAGTATATCCCCCATAATTAAATATCATCCTCATTAATTGGGATAGTAAAAAGGTGGGTGATAAAAAAGGGAAAGTGGAATTTTCAATGTTGACTAGAAAAATCAGATTAAGATTATTCCCTCATGTTGATGTGAAAACATGACATTTAATAAGGCTAAATTTGGGAGGGTCATATAAGATAAAAAATTTAGTATATATTTCATATAATCCCTATAGAAATTTCATCCTAGTTTTATATTCTATTCATAAGTTATGATTAAATTTAAGGGCTGAATTTATGGGCCTTAAAATATGGCTCATAATTTAAACTTTAAATTGGGATGCTTGGATCACCATGAAAAACTACAAATTTGCTTCAGTCATAGTTTAATGAAATGTTCCTCATAATTTTATTTATATAAAATTAAAATTTTAACTTGACTGGGCTTTAATTTTTAGCTACATGTTTATTTGATGTGCCTAAGTCCCATTCTACTTTGTCCATAAATTTCTGCATCCATGTCCAAAACTATCCATCTTCTCATACGAATCAACATTTGATACTAAAAGAAAAAATGTTTCACACAAAGTGATAAATAAAATCTTGGAATGTATTATTAAAATAATAAAAAAAATTATTCAACAAGTTGATGATTAATTGGGCTCAGATTGATACACTTTAAACATGAATTGCACAAAGATATGAAATGAGGTTCAAATTACAAAAATCACTAAAGCTAGTATTTATAGAAATTGAAACACATAATATTAAATTATAAACAATTAATATTATCCTATTTCATTGGATAATAAGATAGCATATATAAAACATATATTGGTCTTACAGTTAGTTAAGATTTGGATGATAGTGTCTTTCTAGAGATTGAGTTAAAGAAGAAACCAAAGTTATAGGGAATAAGATATCATAAGGTAGATATAATGGTTTCTTATACCTATTAAATAGTATATATACAGACAAGGTATTGATAAAATATAATTTGTAACAATTCAATAGAGAATTGTTTCCAGTTTCACATGGCATAAATCTCTCCAGGAAGACATGCATTGGCATAGGAGGTGACTAATGCTGTGAGTAGAATTCTATAAGTTCCATCAATGGATCTATAACATATTCCATGATATGTAAAATATGTGATATTTTAAACATATACTATATATTAGGAAAATATCATTTATATCTTGGATAACTTCAAGGGAATCATTTATAACTATCTGATTCTACTTGAGAAAGTACAAAAGATATGTACCTGATATGTGGAGAGGAAGGGATACTAGTTACAAGGGGACACAAAATAGTCTTCATAAAAGGTCAATATGATCTAATATCATAGTTAGTATAAGTTAATGAGTAAGAAAATATCATTCAATCTAGTGGTATCCATACCTACAAATACTAACTTCATTGTGGCTTCTGAGGCAGCTAAAGAAGTATCATAAAATATGCAATGATTTGTTCCATTTTTTTGGAATCATACCTAGTATACAAAGTTTTATCATTATGATGATTATATTACTAGTATTATCCAAGATATCAAGTTTATATAGTGTAAAAAGGGATATACTTAGGGAAATTATCTCTTGATAAGTATTACTCAAAGAGATAAAGCCACAGATAATAGAATATCCAATTAGTGGAAATGTGGTAGGCCCTGACTAAATCCATATCATAACAGAAACTTGATCTTATCATGTGAGAGCTAACAAGGATGGTTAGAAAGTTGGATCTAGTGCAAGTGGGAGTGTTATAACCAACTTGAACAATAATTTTTATTACTATTACATGTATACAATTTGATATGTACATGTGTTTATTCTTACCATAATAGTGTTGATATTTTTTCATCCACAATTTACATGGTAATGTACTTAGATTACATGTAGTATCAAAATGTTAGAGAAGTTCCCAGCTATAATGAGAACCTTGATATATTGTGATAGTAATCCTAAACATATGTCCTATGGTCTAGATACATCATATTGATAGGACACATATGATGTCTTATTATTAGTTGTTGAGGGATCATAAGCATTGAGACTTATTCTCATGGTATTCACACTTTGTGATCTTGAGTATATGAGATCATGAGGACAGACCCGCCAATAGGAACACCACATGTTTCGGGTGTCATTGGTTGTTCCTATCTATGAACATGTGTATTAATCTCCAGAGTTGAGATTATTATCAATGTATACCATTTGATCGCATAATTTGAGGCAAATAAAAAACCATGATAATGAAATCTTGGTGAGGTAGTTTGTTTTGTGAGCATCATTGGTGGTATGACATTGGTTGAATGTTCAAGATAGAATTTGTCGCTTCCTAGTTGAGGGAGAGATATCTCGAGGGCCCATGTTGACCAGGATGATAGTACCTTTATAAATTTAGGGCCATGGTACAATAAGGTTAGTCTGTTCAGTAAGTTTATGAAATATATAATGCAAAAAAGGTTGATAACACAAGTATGCATCCTTGTTTATGAGATATCATGATACAAAAAGGTTATATTACACATAACATGTTCATAGGAGGTAGTAATAGCTATGACATTCCTTATCTCCTCAGGGGTCTTGATAGGTTTCTAGAATCCACTCTTGGTCTGTAGGTTGGACTCACTTCTATTGAGATAAGGATATAGAGGTTTACATACTAAGTGTATCAACATGTTCCACCTATTCTAATGAATATGAGTTTAGGATGAAGTGGGACCCATGTGTGGGGGTCAGTGAACGTCTGAGTATGACCGATCACAAGTAAAAATAATTCAATTATATTATTCAAGTTTAGAATATTGATGATTGAATTTATTTCTCAAGGCATCCATAAGTTATTCGATCACAAAAGTGAATATGAGAAAATATAATTTTTCTAACAAACATAGGATGTTCAAGGATCGTTAAATTATTTGGGGAGATTACAGGCCGAGTTAATGGTTTTTATTTTATCACGTAACATTTTATAGTGTTACAAGTGAGTAATAAAATATTTTTGATATTTATGGCAAGGATATTAAGTCATATGTGTGCACAAAGTTCTAAAATGAAGGTTATTACTTTCCAAGAACAAAAGTACAATTTTGGAAAGTATAAACTAAGTATGAGAGTTCATTTTAGACTCCTAAATAGTAAGATTAACCATTTTCATGAATTTAATGAGAGAATCTATCTTATCCTATCCTCTCAAGTTCTTATATATACATTCCAAAGGAATAACAAGATCAGATGAATCTCACTTTCTCGATCAAGTCTGCATTCTTCAGGTGATCAAAGGGACGTTATAAAAGATCTTCGATTTACTATGCTAGCACCTGGGAAATTTATATCGATGATACAAGAATTGTGGATCATGTGTGCATGATCTAGAGGATGCCTAGTTTGTTGTCTTTCATCCACAACACATCAATGGTGAGTGAATCATATCGTCAACTTCAATCGAACAAGGTACCATTTATGATTTTATTCGATTATATTTTTCATGATTAAATTGATTTACATGTGATCCTTTTAGAAATTAAGGAAATGGATTTCGTGTAATTAGTGTTTTTAACATGAATAAAAACCCAAAATTTTAAATTTCACATATTTCACACTTTTGTTGTACCCTGGGTTCCATCAACTTGTAGTAACCCTGAATACCAAACAAAGAAATCTATTAACTCTAAATGTCAAACAATGAGAGAAATATCACAAATCAATTTAAATCAATTCACACAGAGCCAGTGGACACCCAAATAGGGAATAATAAACTTATAGTAACCCTAAATATCAAATAAACTATAAAAAATGGGTAATTTTATTAACCTAGGTGTTAACCAACCAATTTTTACAAGATTTAAAGGAAAATTGAAAAAATAATGAAGGAGAACAGAAGATGAGTTCGTACATGAGTTCGTACATGAGATATCCGAGCCTAAATCCACAATAAATCAAGTGTGATTAGCATTTTTAGGCAATTTGGGGGCAATGTCATTGGAGGGTGTTCGCCCGACTATTTTTGGGTTTGGAGAACAAAGTGGGGGAGGAGAAGATCTTGTCACATGAATTTATTAATTCATTTTTTTACGAAGGGATAGTAGTGATAGAATTTAGTGCATCACAAAAGGGTTTTTCAAAAACCTTTTATGAAAAACTACATTGTCCATCACAAAAGTTTTATGTGGAATATTTTTTGTGATAGGTAAAAGTATCTATCAAAAATATATTATCACTTATTATAATCCTGCACAATGGAACTCATGCACACCAAAAGTATTTGCAATGGGGCTGGAAATCCCATCGTAAATAAATATTATTTACAATGGAATTAGATATCCACAAAAAATAAATCCTTATACCAGAATATTTATGATGGGTATGTCATCCGTCAAAAATAGAATTTCGCAATTAGATATTATTCTTATAGTTCTCATATCAATTCTACATGCATATTCATACAAAAAACATGGGGGAGAAACATATCCCTCACCCCATGCATGAATCCCATCAGCATATTTTGATGGCACAAGGATGAAAGGAATGATATTATATCTCAAATTCAATTGAATACATCTACCAATATATCATGGAGACTAAAAATGTGCAGGCCTACATTCCCACACACACTTTCCTAAAGATTCACTACATTCTAGTAACAAAATAAGAGCTTCACTGACATATTTCGACACTGGTACAGATAAAGGGATAGACACATATTCCTATCCCAATAGCCAAAGCTACGTATCACCACGATCAGTTTGAATAGGTGGCTACTTCGAAGAGAGAACACACTCTTTCTCCCATCCAGTAGGATTATCGGCATATTCTGATGAAGGATGAGGCACAAGATCAGGTTCATATCCCCATTCCGACCGATGATCACCAACTCAATTTGTAATATGCCTCAGGACATGTGAACATTCCTGTTAAAAAGGAACAGTGGAATATTCCAAAGGCCCGTGACTAGGCTCATATCCCCATTCCAATCGAGGATCACTAGATCATTTTGGAACAAACCTTAGGATAAGTGCAATTCCTATCAAAAAAGACAATTAGCATACTCTAATGTTATTGGATCAGGCTCATATCCCCACTCCAATTGAGGTCTATTAGAACAATATGGAAATAACCTCATAGAAATCTCATATCCTTGACAATGATGCTACTAATCCTATTCTATAATCTTATGGAAGCCAAGATCATATCCCTACTTCTGTCGATGAATGAATGCACTGATATCTTTTAGAGTCTATATATGAGAAGGCTCATATCCCTTATCTATTTCTGGAGGTCTGTTGGTATATTTTGATGGGGAATGCATATTTAAACCGGGATCATACCCACACTTTATCCAGGATTGAACGACATATTATGGAAACCATCTATAGGAAGACTCATATTCCTGCTGATAATATAGAATCTCAACAACATACTCCAACAGCTTCTCGGTAGTGGGATCATATTCCTGCAACACCAGAAAGTTATCAATATATTCTAACAACCGTCATAAAGTAGGATCATATCCCTTCTAAACCCCAAAAGGCATATCCATATATTCTATTCACGACATAGAGTGAGGCTCATATCCCTAATATTCTCAATTACAATGTCCTTGAGGCTATTCAACATATATCTGCAACACCTCAAGGGTCCGTTGACTCTTTAACCAAAGTAGAAGGTGATCATTACCTCGATAGTTATCCTTTTGATAGTGCAAATATGGATCATAAAGACTCTACTCTTAACATCTGTTGTGTTCAACATACTCATGGTGATATATCTCCTAGACAAGGAAATCCTTCATTTTCCCAAACACCTTCATATAGTGAGGTGCTAAAAAATTAGACACAGTTGTATTGATAGGTGCTCAAAATACTAGGGTTAACTATATATAGTACCCCATCAACTATCAGTAGCACTTCACCGCGATCAATAGGTGACCCAGAGAAGAAACCTCTATGGTCTGACCAGGTGGAGGCATATAAATATGATGAAAAACAGGACTACATGGATATATGGAGAGAGTTAATCAGAAAAAAATCCCAACCATGTTCTGTCTCATCGCCATTTCCAACTATGAGATCCTAGATAATCTAGAGAATGAGTACATGCCTTACCTATGTGAAAAAATGTGGGAAATTCATCAGTGGTTGAAGGCTAAACACTCCCCTATCCAGGATATGAGGGTCAGCTTCAGACCATACACATACTCTATTATAAAATGGACATAGCTTCCATCTTTATGGATCGAGACTTGAGACCGAAAAAATCACAATTAAAATCTACAAAAAACTCTCTACCATTGTACCAAAACTCTTAAGCAACTGATCACTGAGGCCTTGTGAGATATTCATATATGATGATTGGTAAAGTATATAGAATTGAACTTCACTACATCCCTAGAAAAGTAGAACCCCCTAGATATGGAATCCTGTAATGTCATAGTTGCAAGATAAATTAGGGTACCAGGTAATACACATGCCATTTGGTCAATACAGTGAAACTCCCATGCTATAAAGATGGAAAGATTCCATGAATAGAGGGATATGACCACTGAAATACTCCTAATCTAGCCCTTCAAAAAAATGGGAATTCATTTCATACACGAAATCTGAAGTTGTGGACCACTTGAAAGTTTCCCATAGAAAATTACTCCCATCATACGTAACCACTGCATCTGGATCATACATGAGGACAATTATGCCAAATTATACGGATCACAATAGAAATCATCTAAGAGAGATCCCATACCATAATTCTAGGGTAATTTTTACCACCACCTCCACCCCTTGGGTAATCAAACCATAATAGGATCCAAGAAATACCAGAAACAATTGAAAACAAACCCTATCCCAGAGAGCTAGTGGAATTTGTATCTTAATCATCATCACTAGGTTCATCACACCCTAAGAGATTCCTAGGAAAATTAGCAGTGGTTCCAGACCAACTCTAGTCTACAAGTTTGGGGGAATTTTTATATTAATTTCCATCTTATAAGTCATCAAATCCATGATTGGAATCATCAAATCCTCAATAATAGGATAAAAAAGTGTCGATAGTGGCCCCGAATCATCACCATCCCATAGGGATGATGGAATTTTCATCATTATCATCACCCTAGAAGGAATCATTCTTCTCCATGTTGGGAGGTAAATATTGATGGTCGATATCCCATCCATTCCACCTGCTATGAGACATACCTTTGTTATTTGGGACCCATTTGGAAAGCATGACTGAAAGCTCCCTTAATTTCATAATTCATAGGCTAATATGAGAGGAATGTTAAAAAAAGGAAATCAAACCCCACAAGGGTCATAATCCAAAATGGACCAATATGGATAGGGGTTAGAGAAATGGCCCTGATTCAACCCTCAAAGGTGAAAAAAGCGGTGTAGAATCACCCTATTTGTTGAGAGTAATCGAATAACTACCATTTCCTGATATACTTTAGTAAATTTCATCACCATAAACACAATAAATGATGCAGATCAAGATGAAGACGTAGAGGGATGCAATGCAGAAACCATACCTTGAGAGGAAGGTGATATGGATGCACCAACTAAGGTTGTACATACGTAGAATCAAAGAAGGAGTCAGAACTTGGCACCTAAAAATGATGAATTTCCACATCTATGGAAGAACACTACTAAGGATAAAGGGAAAAGTGTGGCTACATCCCACTCACCACTTAGAGGAGACGAAATTCCCTATGTAGAGGAATGACTGGTACAATATGAGAATGAGATAAAAAATATCAATTATCTCAATGAGGAACTACATAGGGGAAGCATTCCTGCTAGGTATAATATTTAGATAGAGAAGAATATCCCTCCTCCCACATATCAATAGAGAAATAATCCTCTTGAAAGATAAACATTTGATCATAACACCACCTCTAGATCCAGGAAACTAGTTTACATAAATTAGGAAGTCAAGGGTGACTGTGACTTTCCTCCATTATAGAGAAAAACCCTCCCCCATCGTGGTGATCATTTATCCCTAGCATGGATCAAGAATTAGTGGGGTATAAAAATGGGGCCAACTTATCAATCCTCGCCCACTCTATGTAGATGAGTGGAAGTCCAGAAATTGGTACATCCATAAATCATCAACTCTATTGAATCCCTAGATTATCAAATGTAATCCATGGAAGGGCAGCACACATCCATGCAACCCGAAAAGAAGCCATTTCCAAAATTAGTGGATAATAATTATCCCCCAAACAATTTCAAAAATACCATCTTCTTAACCTTTGATGACATGAGAAATCTAGAATAGTATCTCATGAACTTCGTGTCTTAATGCGGCCTAATGATGGGCCCCTGAAATCAACATGAGGTGAACGAGCTAATATTTTTTATACAAAATATAATAGGCACAACCTCCATTTGGTACATCAATATTTCAGAAGGATCCATTTAGGGATGGGAAGACCTTTTTTTCAATTTATTTTTTAGTTATGCTCAATGCAAAAGAAAATGACAATTTTCAAACTCAAAAATTACAAACAACAAAAAATGAGAGGGTTTCTGATTTCATCATCAGATGTAAAATTTCAACCTATTCACTCAGTATCCCTAGCTCGCAAGAGAAACTGATGGAACTCTATGATAAAAATATTTAGGATGAGATAAAAACACCGTTTATTCTAATGATGTATCAAGGAAGATTCTATGAGTTTGAAAAAAATGAAAAAATGCCTAGAAGATTCCATTCAGCAAACCTGAGCTAAATCTTGGCCCATTCCATCGGCATAGGGAAAAAGGCTTGGTAATTTAGAGATAACTTCTGTTACCCTAAAACCATTAAAAATTTCCATTCAAGAACCCAAGCATTCCCCTAATGATCTAGCGCCTCCCACCAAGTAGTAGAAGCAACAAAATAACCCTCATCCATAATAAAAAAGAGATCATGGTCACCTATAATTTTTGTAATGGATGAATAAATCATTCTCCTTATGAAATGTGAATGTCATAGATTATTTACTTGCATCCATGAAAAATAACCTACTCAAGCTACCAAATACCTAGAAACCCAATGAGGTCAATCTCATTGATCATCCTGACTACTGTCCTTTCTATAGGAGGTAGGTTCACACCATCCAGGATTGATTTTTCTTCAAAGATGTTCTATAAAGAATAGATGATTCTATATAGGTGATTCTGGAGAATTCCATAGCATAGGTGAATTGTGTAACCTTCACCCAACCAAAAGAATAAGGTGACTGGAAAGAAGTTCTGGGCCGACATGGATAGAAGTTTGATAATTGGATGACTCGAAAGACAATTGAATGAGCTCAGGTTAAAAGGACCCATTTGGGATTATTCCTAACACCAAGAGGGGGGGGGGGTGAATCAGTGTTGGGGAATTTTTAATCCAGTTGATTTTTTATCCCTGTACCTCTTATACCTGTTAGGATCATGATTCTCTTATTCTCTTTTCCCCGTCACATGCATGTATATGAAAGTAGTAAAGATAACACATAATATTTTTACAAGGTTCACTACTCAATAAGAGTATTTAGTCCTTTTAATGGTCTGTAAATAATAATAACCACACAACCACTAGAAAATAATCCTTTTAATGTGGTTACAATGAGTATGATATGCCCTTACACTCATGTACCACTATGTAAACAATCCAATAGTGCATGTGCTTAATCTAGCACAAAAGATGCTATAATTTTTTTGTAACCAACATGATACTATACTTATTGATCAAATTTCACAAATAAAATCTTTCAAAAAAATTCTTATTTTTATTACCCAGATTCCGGTAAGAACTTCTTGGACTTCATAATGATACTTAGTCTGAAACCCCAATCTAATTTCCACATCTGATTGCTCACAACTGAAATCCCACTTTTCCACATATTGTTAGTTTGGAAAAATTTCTTTCAAAAACTATTTTTGGTTATTTTTTTATCTTCCTTGAGTCCTCTATGAACTTTCCTCCTTACACCACGAACTACACCACATACTAAGTTTCACCGCATGTTGAGTTGCATCGCATGGCACGAGTGCTTCGCGGACAACCTTATTCTTAACCAAACTAACCCTGCTTGGCGGATGACTAATTCTTCCTAAGAACGCCTATTCTATGAGGTCTATTTTACTTTGTGGGATAAAAATCCCTGAAAACTCCTTCTATGTATAGCTTCCTCCTTCATGGAATCTTTCCTCCACAAATTACTTCTCTTCACAGAATTCTCCAATGCGAAGACTTATCCTTCGAAGAATTATCCCTTGTAATCTCTTTTTCACTTAGTTGAATTCTTCCATAAATTATGATATATTCAAATAAAATTCACTATATATCTAATGATATTATTAGGGGTCTTTATATAGGTAAATAATATCCACAAAATCCACTAATCTGAATTACCCAAATTTTCGATGTGGTATTGCCTTCATCGCGTACTGTGCTCTGCGGTCTGCATAACACCTTTCTTCCCTCATGGTGACTGATATTACCCCCAATCAAAAACCCTTTATGGAAGCCTAAATCACCACATAATTTTAAAAATGGCAGACCTCCCACAAACTATGAACCTCCTACGAACTGTGAGCCTCCTGTGAACTGTGAGCCTCCCGCAAACTATTTTTTCCTATGTGGTCCATGTAGCGCACTTTGCGGTCCTCATAGTGCTTCTATGCAGAAATCATCCTTTGACAATTTTCATTCACCATTATACATACCTCCTAAGTAGTCATGAATTGTTCTTCATGGCCCGCGACCCGTGTTCCATGACCTCCTTTGCAGAAACCCTTCCTTTTCTAAAAAACAAAACTGTGATTTTGAGGCCCAAAAATTTGGAAAACACTGGGAAACAATTCCAATTTAAAAATATACTTAAAAAACTCCAAACATACTGATTTTTGGTCATCTAGATTTATTAACAAAAAAAATTGTTCCATCATTAAAGCTTTAACCATATTCTACCAAAATTCACTTCAATAAAAAACCACTAGATTGCTTTCATCACGAACCCCATATATTGTGATATTTAACCTTTGATCGATCACCTATAGCATTATCATATTTTCCAAGGAAAGTATTGTAACTTTCCTATCTTACTGAAACATTATTCTTTCCAATTAAATCGTAATATGATTGGCATCATCTCTTTTCTTCCAACCAGATTCTTAATATGACTGTCAGTACTTCTTATCCTCCTTTCTTTAATCAATCTAGCATCATAAGTTTTACAAATTACTTATGATTTGTGGGAAATAAAAAACAAAAATGAATCATCATATTTAACTAGGATAATTATTCAATCATGAAATCCAATTTCATCTAATGAATCCATAACAATTCTCCAGACATCACCTAGAAACTCAAAGTCTTCAAAAGATGTTTCTTGAATTATCAACACTTGAGGACATTATCCAAGCTTCATTAACTTTGGAACTACTTCATCATATTGATCGAAATGAGATCTTCTTATCTCATTGATCACCATTAACAACCAATGAAAATCAGTTGACAAAAAACACAATCCATACACAAAGTGGGATCTTCAATCTCCCCCTTTTTATTTGTTGGCAATACCTTCAAATTTCTTTCTAAATGAATGTGTAAATATGTGGAACTATTATATTCTCTCTCCCCTTTACCTTTCAAACATTCATTTCAATTTCTCTCCCCCTTATTGAAAAAAGTGAAAAGTTCATGGGAAAAGGGTATCAGTCCATACTTAAGTAATGTGCTATACATCATTTCACTCTAAGCCTACTTGAGCTGTGCTCGGTGTAGAAAACAAGTGTATTCGATTTAGATAACAAAGTTTTCCATTACTAACTGATCACAATACCTTATTAAATGAGAAATCATATAGTTATCTTCAAGGATCATTCAATTTTATTCTAAGATGAAATTAATAAATGTTAGATGAATTTTTTGAAGAGAAATCAATATAAAACTCCTAAACTTACTTCAACAAATAGATAAAGAAACATTAAAGTGTAATAGGTAGGATAAGTGACCTTGGGGAACTTCCATTCTTTTTATTTCACTGAAAAATTAAATTGATCCCCATTTTTAAAAAGTTTTTTATTTTTAATCACCAAGGATAAGATATTAAGATACATAAATTTTCCAATGATATGAACTTCAAGTAATTTATATAATAATAAGATTTAATACTAATTGAAATAATGATTCTTGAAGCTTCTTAATTTGTCTCCCATTAAGGGAAACACTTACCATCATCTTCATAATGGTGGATCTCATCAAGAAGGGATTTCATGAAATTAAAGTATAGAGACTACACTAGAACGGGTCTTCAACTTGTGACATTCCATATTGGGAAACTTTCAAAACTTCACCAAGGATGGTATTATAGAAAGTTTATTCTTCAGAATACCAAAAAATAAGATCAAACCAATATGGAATATTCTTTATCCTGGATATCTAGAATAGGAAATCACATTATTCAACTTCATAAAGGATGATCCTCCATCATATTAGTATATAAATATCAATTGAGGAATCATTCAAGGATGTTAAATTATTCATATTAGGTATCAAGAATTGACAACACTTACTACCTCTTAGGTTCTCACCTTGAGAACATGCTTCACCTTTAATTACCTGCATTATAAGAAAAAATAAAATACACAAAAATTAAGGGAATAAGGTGGATCCTCTTTTATTAATTAATATGAACAAAAAGGTTGAGATGATCTTCTCAACTAAGTTGCTCCATTTTCTCCAGTATTCATGATTTCACATCTAAACATCTATTTTGATTTATGTTTAGGCAACATGGATCTCTTCACATCCTATTCTTCTTTATGTAGAGAATTTTTCTTCTTAACTTCCTTCATGGATGATACATTATTACTCATCTTGAGGAATATTTATTATTTTGTTATTAAGGTTAAACAACCTTTCGAAATGTGACATGATTTATTACATCTCTCACATAGAACTTCTTTAACATAAGATTTTCCTATTGTATGAAACCTATCATTCACTTTGTCTTCATAATGTGGAATATTTTCAATTCATTTTTCACTAGCCTTAGATTGTGCATCTTCAAGTTTATTCATTCATTACAAGTCTTTAGTAAAAATAACTAACATGTCATTAGGATTTGGGGTAGCATTGGATCTTCCACATGGGTTATTCTAGGTGTCATCCCTATTGGTAGTTATTTTGGATGTACTACCCTTTAACTTATTGGATTTAGAATCCAAGGTCTTCTCACTATTCTTACTTGAAATATTCTTAGGAAAATTTGAATTCACAACATTCTTTAGATTTCTTCCCAAGGTTTCTTATTCATTCCAAGTAAAATTTTGTGATCTTATTTTCTTATTAGCTTTGGATACATTTTGATATAAGCATGTACCAACCTTGTGATCGCTTCCATTTTATACATCATAGATGCAATCAAGAATTCCAAATCTGTTTATAGTATACATATTATTCTAGACCTGTAGATGTTGCTTCTTATTCTATGGATTTATCCCCCTTGAGATAGGCTTCCTTTGTGTTTTATATTTTGAGTATGGTACCAACAATTTAATACACAATGTCGAAATATGTTGCAACACCAACATTGACCCACAAATCTTGATTGTATAATATCTTATGTATTGGATTTTTGGGTCTTATTCATGATTTTTTGTGCTCTTTGTGAGGAACCAAATTCCAAATTATTCTTTTTATTCACCCTAGACATGGTGGTAGGTATCTTATCACTTTTATTCATCTATATTTTTTTAGAATTTGTCTTTTAACCTGCACTATTTGTTGAAAAATATTTAGAAACATTAGTAAAATATGGTATGGATGGAACCCTTTCCTTCCCAACTTATTGTGATAGATCATTGAATGAATTTAGGATATTCTTATCACTTTTTGGAGGTATTTTGATAGTATTATCCTCCAATGAACATTGAGTACTAGTAGAAACGTTTTCCTTATTTTATGAAGACTCAATATGTGTCTTCTCAACATTGTCCAACTGACCTTCTAATTATAGACTTTTCAAATTGATGATTATTTTCTTACTTTCAATAATAATCATATTCTCTTATTAGACCTTATTAATTATTTCAAATTCATCTTCATGCAGATTAAATTTATTCTAAATAAAAGAGTCATGATCCTTGATCTTCTGGGATATTTCTTCTAACTGTAAACCCTTGTCATCAGTGCTATTTTTCAATTTCTCTTCAAGTGCATGGATCTTTTCTTATAGAGTAATTTTGACCCCCTATTTCTCTTAAACTTATTTGATCAATTTTTAGAAACAAATTTCAAGTTCCCTCCTTGTTGATTCAAAGGTTCCAACCTATCTAGAGAGATTTAGACACTCAACAATTTTTGTTTGCAATCTCTTCTCTAAAACATAAGCTTATTCTTCCTGCTGGGTGATATCTTCCTGCATACATTGAAAGAATCCACAAACAAGGGATGTTATTTATTCAGTAATATAATGTTGAATAACTCTTAATCTATCAATTGATAATTCTTGAGAAGTTTTATATTGATTATCATCACCACTTATGCTCGTATTTTCATGTTGAGGAAAGTTTCTAAATTTACTAACACATACCTCCTGACCACTAGAGGTAGGAAGGTTATCCATATTATTAGTGGAAACTTGAGCCACCTTCTCATTACTTTCCAAGAATGAAATTTCTTCATTGTCAACAAGGTATGTAGAAACAAATACTTCATCTTATTTAGATAAGAGGGTAGTCTTCTTCAACTTTATATTCTCTTTCTTTTTCCCACTCACCATGGTATTGGTAGATATAGAAATATGTTCAGAGGTTACTGAATCTTAACCAAAACTTCACTTCATTGTTGAGTTAGGAAAGAAACTAAAGTCTTCAAAATAGAATAGCTTTACTACATAGAATCTAATAGAGGTTAACCTGGATATGATACCAATTTAAAGGAACAGTTTGGGATAGTCTTATCACTGAGAGGGTGGGGGGGGGGGGTGAATCAGTGTTGGGGACTTTTTATTCCAATTGAAAATTTTTATCCTTGCACCTCTTAGACCTGTTAAGATCATGATTATCTTATTATCTTTTCCCTATCGCATGCATGTATATGAAATTAGTAATGATAACATGTGATATTTTTACATGGTTAACTACTCAATAAGAGTATCTAGTAATTGACATGGTCTGGAAATAATCCTAACCACATAACCACTAGAAAAAAAATCATTTGAAGGTGGTTAAAATGAGTAGGATATGACCCTACACTCATGTAGCACTATGTAAACAATCTAATAGTGCATGTGTCTCTTCTAGAACAAAAGATGTAATATAATTTTTGTAAAAAACATGTTACTTTGATTATTGATCAAATTTCAAAAATATGATCTTTCAAAAAAAATATTCTTTTTCTTAGCTAGAAGCTGGTAAGAACTTTGTGGAATTCATAATGATACTCAGTCCAAAACCCTAGTCTGATTTTCACGTCTGATTGCTCACAACTGAAATCCCACTTTTTCGTATATTGTTAGTTTTTAGAAATTTATTTCAGAAAATATTTTTGGTTACTTTGTTTATTTACTTGATTCCTACATGGATTTTACTAATTCCACTGCTAACTACATTACATACTGAGTTGCACTGCATGTTGAGTTTCACCACATGGTGCGAGTTCTTCATGGACAACCTTATTCTTCCATGGATCACCCATGCTTTGTAGATGGATAATTATTCCATGGAATGCCTATTATATGTGGTCTCCTTTCCTTTCCAGGCTACAGAGCCCCAAAAATCCCTTCTACTGATAGCTTCCTCCTTCATGGAATATTTCCTCAATGAACTACTTCCCTTCATGGAATTCTCCCATGCAGATACTTATCCTTCACGAAATTCTCCCTTGTAAACTCTTTCGGACTTAGCTGAATTCTTTTAGCAGTGATGATCTCTTCTAATAAATTTCTCTCTTTATCTAATGATATGATTAGGGGTATTTATATAGGAAAATAATATCCCCAAACCCACAAATCTGAATTACCCAAATTTTTGATGTGGTACATCCTTCACCGCATACTGTGCTATGCGGTGTACATAGAGCCTTTCTTCCCTTACAGTGGCTGATATCATTTTCAAAAAACAAACCTTTCTAGAAGCCTAAATCACTTCCTCATTTTGTAAACAACATTCCTCCTATGAACTATGAACCCCCCACAAACTATGAACCTCCCACAAACTATTTTTCCCTATGTGGTCCACATAGCACGCTTTATGGTCTGCATAACACTGCTATGTGAAAATAATCCTTTTCCTATTTTCATTCACCATTCCGCATACCCCCTATGTAGTCCACAAACTATGCTTCACTGTATATGAATTTCATTCCATGGATTCCTTTGTATAAACCCTTCTATTTCCAAAAAAAACAAAACTTCCAATTTTTAGGCCCAAAAATTTGGCAAAACTGGGAAAAAACGCCAACTTAAAAATATACTTCAACAACTCCAACCATAATGATTTTCAATCACATGGATTTATCAACAAAAAAAAATTGATACATCATTAAATCTTTAACCATCTTCTACCAAAATTCACTTCAATACAAAACCACTTGATTGTTTTCATCACGAACCCCATATATCATGATATTTAACCTCTGATTGATCACCTTTAGCATCATCAAATTTTCCAAAGAAAGTATTGTAACTTTCCTATCTTCTAGTAACATTATTCTTTCTAATAAAACTAAAATATGATTGTAAAAACCACTTTTCTTCCAACCAGATTCTTAATATGATTGTTAGCACTTCTTCCCCCTTTCTTTAATCAAGTTAGCATCACCAGCATTACAACTTACTTATGATTTTTGGGAAATAAAAAATATAAAAGAATAATCATATTTAACTAAGATAATTATTCAATCATGAAATCCAATTTCATATAATGAATCCATAAAAATTATCCTAGAATAACCTTGAAATTAAAAGTCTTAAAAATATGTTTCTTAAATTATCAAGACTTGATATCATTATCCAAGCTCCATTAACTTTAGAACCACTTCATCATATTGACTGCAATGAGATATTATTATCTCATTTATCACCATTAAAAATGAATGATAAATAGTTGAAAACAAATACAATCTATATACAAAGTGGTCTCTTTACATGCCACCCTGAGAGCATAGCTTCATAAGCCAACAATAATCCCATCACCTAGGAAGATGACATTAAATACACCTCTGAGAGACAGATGTAATCTATAAACATAGGAAAATACACAAAAGAAATAGTCACATATAGCTCCCACATAATCTCTAACTCTTATAGATTTCTTTCCTTCAACATCTGGAGAATGGGAACTGCCCCACCAAATGGAACCCTTATCATATGAAGAGATAATTTTTTGTTATATTAATTTAGTTCACTTAAGAGATCCCTCCCCCGATATGAGAATGGATGAACCAAATATTTTGGTAACATCCCCATAGAGGACATATATGCAGCCAAGACCCGTGGGCAATCACTTCAGTAATCCCAATAGAAACAAAGATATGCATCACATCTCTCTAGTGATCTTCGAATCCTATTCAACTTTCATGACCGACTGGTGGGAGTGCGATTTTATAATTATCCTAGATAAAGGGGAAGGTACATGTGACCCACACCACTTACAACAGAAACTCCTTCAACCTCTACTCAAGCACTACGATCATCCACCTCAAATACCTCAACTCTTAAGTCACATAATAGGGAGAAACTCCACTTTGGAAAGAGAATACCTATGGAATAAAATTATAACATTATGAAATAGTTGGTGGATTTTCTATCCCAAATCTCAATCATAGATGCTCTTTTTATTTCAAAATAACTCAGAGAGTCAATCATCGAAGACCTCCAGAGCCAAAAATAGTTTGAGAAATAAGTCACTATAGAGAAGGTTTACCGAGTCGATACCATTCCTTCAGAATTCCATGTCACCATCTCATTCACAGAACAATATCAGGAAGAAGTTATCAAGGGACATATTAGACCACTGTATGTTTCACGAAAACTCAACAATGTTGACATCTGAAAGGGATCTGGTTGACAATGGTTCTAGGATCATCTGCATCTAGATTCATAACCTCTGATATTTGGGATATAGTGATGGGGAATTATCTCTGAAAATGATTACCATTTGAAGGTATGGTAAGAGTAAGTGTAAGCCTCTTAAGAAGATCAATATCAAGGATCAATTTAGAGATAGCACATATAACATTGTGTTAATGGTGATTCAACAATACATAGTATATAATGTCCTACTTGGAAGACCTTGGCTTCATAGCCATGTAGTGGTATGCTCAACATTTCATCGGTGCTGTAAATACCCCATTGATGGTAAGTTCAAAATACTACTTGGTGAAAATTATAACTTCAATTCTTGTGAAGACATATATGATAAGGAATGATTCTACATGAAGGAATAAAAACAAACAAATGATAGATAAAAATATGAAGGTTGTAGCCCCAAATGGCTTGGGGACTACCCCTACAAATCCATGAAGTATGCTCAATAGAGACTATGTGCTACCCATAAACCTAATTGAGGTAGTGGATTTAATACCAATAAGATATTGTGAACCAAAAACTTCATTATCTCATGTCCATGTGATAGTAGTCACGTCCTCTGAAAGGGATTCATCAAAAGGAGATTAGGATGATGTTATATTATGACATGATAATTCCCTCACTCTATTTGCAAAAATTGATGGTGCCCCCAAGACATTCTATTAAATTTAGGATGTCATGTCTCATTCTTTCCCCAGTGGTAGCATAAAAGAAAACAATCATCCCCAGAATCCCTCTTTAATGTCTATGGTAGTCCAGGATGATAACATGCCTTCCCATGACCTCTCTTACCTCGACAGTGATAGAGATGCCCTATAATTACCTACCATTTCTGAAAATGTCTTCACAGACTCAGATGTGGAAGAATAAGAGGATAACAATAGGAACACCCCTCCCACATTTGAGGAAGCCGTCTCCAACACCATTGATGAACTCAAGTAGTTGAATTTGGGAATAGAAGAAGACCCATGGCCTATGCTAATTAGTTCCTCCATTCCTCTCAAGGATAAGGAGATGTATATTGAATTTCTAAAGCAACATCGATACGTGTTTATGTGGAATTATACAAAATCTTCAGACTGAACCCTAATGTGGCTACGCATCACCCAGGATTACCTGATGACCATCGAGGTTTCAAGCATACAACTAGGAGGATGCACCCCTCTGATTCTACTAATGTAGAATCAGATGTTTAAAAATTGATCAAAGAAATTCTTTTCTTGGAAGAGAAGTACCCAAAATGGATCACCACTATCATCCCCATCAAGAAAAAGAATGATTAGATCAGGGTTTGCATCGATTTCAGGGACCTTAATAGACACTTCCTGAAGGACAATTTCCCATTACTGATCACCAAACTTTTGATCGATGCAACTATTGGATTCCAATAACTTTCCTTTATAAATGAGTATTCATGGTATAATTATATAAATATGACCCCTAAATATGAGTAAGCCACTTCCTTCAGAGTACCTTGCGAGATCTTTTACTATCAGAACCCTTTGAATTAAACAATACTAGTACTACTTTCCAACATGTCAGGCATCATGTCTTTAAGATATTCTTGGGGTGATTAACAGAATTCTATATCAATGACCTGATAGTCAAATTTCAATAGTGATTTTATCACTTTTCAGACCTTCAAACAATATTTAGTATGTTGTAGAAAAATAGTTTGAAGATGAATCCGCTGAAGTGAAATATTGGGGTAATGTCAGGGAAATTACTTGGGTTTGTGGTAGACCACCATGGAATTGAGTTTGATCTAGAAAATACTATTCAAATCCTAGAAATATCACATCCTTGGAGTCCTAAATACCCAAGGGGGGTCCAAGGAAACCTCACTTACATTTGGAATTTCATAGCTAACCTGGCCGGAAAATCTCTCCACTTTACTAATTTAATGAATAATGGATACACCTATTGATGAGGTGATGACTTCTAAGAAGCCTTTGAGAATCAAAAGTAGTACTTGCCGCACCCATAAATCTTGATGTCACTAGTATAAGTAAAGTTGATTATCTTATATGTGGACACCATGTAATGATTTCTCAGTGCTCTCCTCACACATTAAAATGATGTGGGGAATTAAAATAGTCTATACTACCTCATTTGAATGATGCTAGGTACTGATACATGGTATTATGATATTGAGAAGAGCTAAATCACACTCATCTTTACAGTGAAAAATCTGAGACGTTACTTATAGAATCATGAATTCCACTTGGTATCTCATATCGACTCGCTCAAGTACATCCTTGGTATCCCTATACTGACCGGGAGTTTGGGCCGATGGATGGTTATTCTACAACAATATAACATCTAGTTTGTGTCAAAGAAGGTAGTTAAAGGGATGACCTTGGATGATTTACTTGTAGCATATCCCACCCCGGAAAGAAAACTAGTGGATACAAAACTTACATATGAAGATGTTTTATATTCCCATAAAACTCCCCAAACATGGGTGAAATATTTTTATGGTGCCTCCCAAAGTATTATTGGAAAGAAGTTGGAAAACCCAAATATCAACTCGGTTGGTCTAGGGATTGTATTTGTTTCACCGTACAAAGAAAATTTTCCTTACTCTTTATCACTATCTGAAGGTTTCACTAATAATGAGGTAGTATACCAAACCCTCATTATCTTCTTGGAAAAATACATACAGCTATAGATAGCCTACATGAACGTCAAATGGGATTGAAAGCTAGTGATCAAAAAAATCAGCACTGAATATACCATCAATAAGGAATAATTGGCCCTAATCATTAGTTACATCATAGTATTTATGGTAGAATTCCATTTTGAACCAACATTACATCATGTCACTCGATCATAAAAATGCATGTGCTGATGCTCTAGATAATGCTCTAGCTAATGCAGCCATAGTCCTGGCTAACCCCAATCAAGATGAAGTGGTTTTCTGCATTACAAATTAAAGGATGGTCTCATCAGTCATCGTCTGTGACATTAAGGAAATTAATTAGTTCAACACCACCCTAGAGTGTGATGAACCAATATCAACCCCTAGATGGATAGATTCCATAGTTGATCACCTCTAAAATAGAACCCTCCCATTAGTATGATCCAAAAGAGAACATAATCAATGTCGATTAGAAAAATTTACCCTTAGGGATGGGAAAAATGATCCAAAATCCCTCTATATATGAGGCTTTGATGGAATCCTCCTCTGATTCATAACAAAAGGGGAGATTCATGCCATCATGGAAGAATACCATGTAAGATCTTATGATGCTCATTAGTATGGGATGAGACTCTCCCACCAAATTAGTAGGCTTAGTTACTAATGACAATCAATGATACAAGATTTTGTGGAATTTACCAAGAAATGTCATGCATTCCAGATTCATGCAAAATTCACCCATCAATCCCCAATGTTTCTACATACACCTAAGTATTCCTACATGTTTTTTGTATGGGGAATGGGTGTTTTCAGGCCATATCCTCTAGAAACAGCTAAGAAGTTTATGTATATCCTTACTACTACTGACCTATTTTACAAATGGGATAAGGTAATACCCCTCAAGGAAGTTTGGATGAATAATATCATTAAATTTGTAAAGTCTAATATCATTACCAGATTCAGATCCCCTCACATGATATTGATAGACAACAACACCAGCTTCTATTCTATCAAATTGAAAAATTGTACCAAGAGTAAAACATCAAATTCATCTTGACATCATACAATGGAAAATGAAAAAATAGAGGACTTTAACAAGACTCTGTCAAATATACTCTAGAATATGGTAGAAAAGGACAAGAATTCTGGACTAGACAAGCTCTTTCATGCTTTATGGGCATACTATACCACTACACACATAACCACACAAGAAACCCCATATTCATTGGTGTATGGAACCAAGGCAGTGTGCCCATTGAAGTAAAAATACCCTTTCTCCATATATATATCTAAGAAAAAATCTCAAACAATGAATAAATGAAAAAATAGATAGATGATTTGGAATAGTTTGATGAGTAACAGTTTTAATATTTTACAACCATAAAGTTCATCAGAATTATCTCGCGTGGGCGTTCAATAAAAAGTTTTACCTCTACTTATTCCTTCAAGGAGAAATATTGTTGGCCCTCATAACCCCAATGATATCATGAAATAAACCTCCAAATTTGGAACCCAAATGGGAAGGTCTTTATATCATACATAAGTTATATTCCAATGGATATTACTCATTGGACATAATGTATGGGAAAAAAGTTACACCCACCACAAATGATAGGCTTCTCAAGAATTAATTTTCATTGATTCTGTAAATCATATTTCATCTTTACCACTTTCCATTAAACTTCAAGGAATAAGTCTCAATGAAAAGACTTTAAATGCATAGAATCTTAAGTCCTGCCAGCAAGACTTTAAACTGTACAAAATCTCAAGTCCTAGTAGCAAGAATTTAAATTTCACAACATCTTTCATCCTTAAAACATGATGTTAAATTGTATAGAAGTCATCCTCACCAAATTACATTAAAATTCATGGAAGACATCCTTATCACATGACATTAAACTGCACGACAAATATTACTTCACAGATGGATCACTACACATGATTGAGATCTATGTGAAATAAAAATAAAATACTCATATCCCTATGAGTGAGTCAGATCTACATAGGGAATATTCCCACTTAAGAACTATGTATGGATTGATCCCTACCATCATGGGATACGTAGTGATTCCCAAATCTCAAATCCTAGTCCTAGCTGAAATATAAAGGAAAAATTTCCCCTATCCGCATATGGGTCTGACCTACATGGAGAGTTTTCCATTAAAGAACTACATTTTTCTTGATTCATTCTATCACATGATATGTAGTGATGCTCAGATCTTAAATCCTAGGTACAGGCCCAATATAAATGAAAAAATACCCACCCTCTGCATATGGGTCAGACCTTGGTAGAGAGTTTTCCATTTAAGAACTATGTGTGGATTGATTTCTGCTATCATAGGATACGTAGTGATGCCCGAATCCCAAATCCTTGGCACAAATGTAATATAAATGTAAAAAATTCCCTCCTCTACATATGGGTCAGACCTACGTGGAGAGTTTTCTATTTAAGAATTACATGTGGTTTGATTTCTAATATCAAATGATACATAGTGATGCCCAGATCTCAAATCATGGTCTAAGTTGCTATATAACATAAAAAATACCCCTCATCTGCATATAGGTCAAACTTGCATGGAGAGTTTTCTATTCAATAAATGCATATGGGTTGATTCCTTCTATCAAAGGATATGTAGTGATACCTATATCTAAAATCTTGGGTCAAGACACAATATAAATGAAATTTTTTTCCCTCTGTGTATGGGTCAGAACTACATGGAGAGTTTTCCTTTCAATAATAATATATTTTTTGATTACTTCTATCACAAGATATGTATTGATGCCCAGATATCAAATCCAATTCCTAACCACAATATAAACACCCCTTTGTGTATGGGTTGGACCTGCGTGGAGATTTTTCCATTCATGAACTACATGTGTATTGATTCCTACTATCATAGGATATGTAGCAATTTCAAGATCTCAAATCTTGGGCCCAACCACAATATAAATAGAAAAAATTCCCCCTATGCATATGAGTCAGACCTTTGTGGAGAGTTTTCCATTCAAGAACTATGTGTGTCTTGATGCTTGCAATCATGAGATGCATAGTGATACTAAGATCTCCTATCCTAGGCCCATTCTCAATATAAATAGGAAAAAATTACCCCTTATGCATATGGGTCAGATCTACATGGAGATTTTTCCATTAAATAATTACATGTGGCTTGATCCCTGCTATAACAAGATACGTAGTGAGGTCTATATCTCAATTCCTGAGCCCAGTTGTAATATAAATGAAAAAATCTCCCCCTCTTCATATGGATCATACCTGTATGGATAGTTTTCTATTCAATACATATAAGTGGCTTCATTTATTCTATCACATGATTTGCAGTGATGCTAAGATCTAAAATCCTGGGCCCATCCACAATATAAATGAAAAAATACCCCCTCTGCATATGTGTCATACCTTTATTGAGAGTTTTTTGTTCAAGAACTACATGTGGATTGATTCCTAACATCAGAATATACATAATGAGTCCCATATCTCAAATATAGAGTCCATTTTCAATATAAATAGAAAAAATCCCCCCTCCATGTATGGGTCAGACATGTGTGGATAGTTTTCCATTCAAGAACTATGTGTGTCTTGATTACTTCCATCATAGGATATGTAATGATTCCTATATATCAAATCAAAATTCTAGTAGAAATATAAACAAAAAAAATTACCCCTCCCTATGTATGGGAATGACCTATACATGGAATCATCTAAGAACTATGTGTGGCTTCCTTCCTTCCATCACATGATACATAGTGGGGTCATCTATTCTGGGCCTATCCATGAGTTATGATCACTCCCAATAATGTCTCTAAATGAGAGTTAGATTCATATGGAGGTCATGATCCATAATAAATTGTGAACACCCCCACATATTCCTCATCACATACTCTCATGTGGCTTAATTGACTGCCTAATTATCCCTTGTTTCTCATGATAAGCATGGATCATGTGATCTTAGGGAACCTTGAATGTCACTTTGGCGGGTGTGAATGAGATGTGTCTTGTAAAGGGAACCATGTTATAGTTGCATGATGTTAAACTTCACGATCACATCATAGTCTTATGGTGGTAAACATCATGACAACATCCTAGTTTCATGACTTAAACTACACGATATACAATCCATCCAACAATACCTAAAATTACTTAGAGTAGGCCATCCTATCCATGAATCTATTATAGAGGTGAATTTTTCACCCCCATACTATAATGAAGTATGGAAATTCCCTATCCCTATATACAAACCCAATCTATATAGAGGGACCCTTAGCTGACCTTGATATTGGGAATCATTAATGGAAGAAGATATAATGACCCTCTCTCCTGCATATGAGTTAGATCTATGTAGAGGGATCTTCTTAAAGGAGATGATTATGGAAGGATTCCTACCCTTAAAATATGATTAGGGAAACCCAAGGAAGCCCAACCAAAAAAATCGTATATACCTCTATTTAATGAGGTCCAAGACATACAGACTCAGTCTTCCTATGTATGAGTACCATCTACGCATAACTTTCTTTCACATGAAATAAATCTGTGCAATAAGGGATCTAGAACATGGATACCCATTAATAATCCTATTCATGGGTAATTTTTTTTCCATATCTAAATTCCCCTGACCAGTGAAAATTTTCCCCAAGGATATCTTACACAATTTCACATCAGTTCTTACATCCTTACCACATGATGTTAAACTAAAAGGAAAACTTCCTTATCACATAATGTCAAACTACATGAAAAATACATCCCCGTTACATGATGTTAAAATGTACAGACCACCACTCATCATCATTCCTTATTAAAGGACCACAAGAGTATGACCCTGGTCAACCAGAGTATGGGGTGCTTCCATCTTCTTTTAAGTACTTCATCTCATAAATCACACTTAATGTATTGAGCATCTTGGGTTTCCACCAACCTACCATGCCCTCTGGAAAGAAGGAATGATATCTATATTTTACCATGAAAGATTTGGATCTTTATAAGGTCCTTAGAACCATAAAAAAGAGTCACATTAACCTTGTAAGAAGGGCCTTCCAATCCTTGTGATACCTAAAATCATCATAGTGGAGCTCATAACCTTAGAGTGATTCATGATAATTTGTATCATGATTGTATCATACCATTACTCATGACCCGTGAACCTTGAACCATGATTTACAACATTTTCATCTTATTTTCAAATGGATTCTAGAGTACTCTTGACCCTGTGTATCATAATTAGGTTATTTTGTAACATTCCCCTCATAACAGGTCCATGTGAATCATGACCTAAAACTTCATGCACTTTGTTCAAAGTTGTATGAACTTAAACTCTAGTATTTTATGGTCCAAATCACAAGATCCTAAAATGCTAGTGAAAGAGACATAAAACTGGTCAGGATAAAAACCCACAAAATGTGGTCTGAGAAAAATGAAAAGTATCCAATTACTAAAATATTCATCTATAGAGTTTAGGAAAAATATAGAGAATAAATAAATAAGGCATAAAGCTCATATGATCCATTTTGTGGCCCTAGTAAAATCTGATCTATGCTCACTGGACCCCCTAGTCTAGAAAAAAGTTAGTGTAATGATATGTTACATATCCTTATTGAGATATTGTGTTCACTAGGTGGAAAAAAACATTTAGGGTACTCAAACCATTCTTGAATATTACATTTTCCACAAACCACATTTATGTATTTGAAGTATGAGCTTACACAACCAATTCCTTGAGTTGGTATCCTTCTCTTAGAACCTAATGGACTTGGGCTCCCTTGCTCCTAGTTCTTCCCTGTAGATAACTGGTGATAGGGACTGGTTGATCCAAAAGGACCCCACTAGTATTCATTATAGAATTGAAACCTTACCAAAGATATTTCTCATAGAGGATGTTTGGTCCTAGAGGAGAGCCCCCCATAATTACAGGAGTTATTGTCCTGACCATGTGAAATATGGGCTTCCACCATTACCAATGGTTGACTAACACCCACTAGTTACCACCTCCATTTAACTCAGATATTCCTAGACCATGATTTACAATCTCTATAACCAAACTATTCAAGAAGATTCGACATACTTTACATTATGTCATCATGTATTATAACCCTTTTCAAAGTATGAATGCAATATTCTATTCCCAAACCTTTTGATGACCTGCACCATGTGACTCGAAACCACATGGTGTAAGGAACGAGATTACCAACCAGAAACTAAACTACCCTAGGGAACCAAAACCCTTATTGGATGTATCTTTTCTCTATACTCACTTCATTATCTAAACATTTAAATATTTAAAAATATTTTATAGCCCTTGGAAAAGAGTGGGGACCCCTCTGTTTTACCATGCATTTATTCTCTATGAGCTCATACATAAGGGCCTCCAACTCACCAACTAGAGATGTTTCCTCCTTTTAGGAAAGGACCTCTAATCCTCATGAACCTTGAAAACGCTTCAATATAACTCAGCACATTAGGATGTTTTGAAATCATCCTCAACATGTCTTCCCCATTCCATATTCATTAGTTCAAACTTTTTGGTTATGGATTACACAACCCATATTCTAACTATCCAAGAATCCTTGTTATCTCTAATATTTTACCATACAATTAAACCGAATCTAAAGTGATGATGCAGGGTGCAACAACCTATCATAGAAATTCATCCTTTGTGTTTTCTATAAGAATATAGGGTTCCATAACCCTTCATAATCATTAATTCTTCATAATATCAATTAAGAATTTAGGGTTTTATAACTCTTCATGGACATTCATTCTTTAGTATGGAGGGTTCTCAAACCCTTCATGAATACCCATCCTTCACTACCAACAACAAATAGTCTGAGCTTAAAGAACTGAAATTATAGCGATAGATGGTCTGATCTAAAAGGCCTTAAACTAAAAAAATAGATGGTCCAAGCTAAAAGTCATTAAACTATAGAATTAGTTGGTCCAAGATAAAATAACTTAAACTATAGTAGCAGGTAGTCTGGTCTAGAAAACTTTAAACTACAACATAAGATGGTTTGAGATGGAAGACCCTAAACTACAACATAATAGTGGTCTAGTTTTCAATACCTTAAGAATCCAATTGAAAGAGACTATAGGTTGAAAACCTAAAAAGGGAAACTTGGGATAAAGTTGAGTCTTTGTTTTCTGGACATGCACTTTTGTGTGATCTAGGAAATTTTAAGAATTTATAAAATGGAAAAGGTATAAAACTTTTCAGGTCAAGAACCCACAAAAGGGTGTCTTGAGAAAAATTCAAGTCCACTCCCATTACTCTTTCCCCATATAAAACTTAGTAAAATGATAGGGTAATAACAAAAATAAAAATATCATGGGGATCATTATTTTTCCCTATAAAAAATCAAATTATTGTTGTTAAGTCTATTAAATTAGGTATAAATTAGAGTTATCTCTCTCTAAGACATGTATTTCAACCAGATTATCCTTTTTAAACTAGGTGATCCTAGGATGACTGGAGCAGATACATTAATGAGAAATCTCATGTCAGTAGAAATTCATGATCAATTCTCAAGATAAATCTGTTGTGATTTTAGTATTCAAATCCAGGATTTTGGGTTTACTTAGTATTATTCAAAGGACGAGTATCTTTGATGGTCTATATGATATAAAATCAATTAAATTCCATTCATATCATGAATTAAATAAATCTTGATAGCAACATACAATGCTCAAAAAGGTTTTTTTATTGATAATGTATAGAAAATGTGAGGAATCTCCACATTCTAGAGTATCTCCTAGGGATTCAAAAAGAGAAAAAAAATACATGTTTACAACTATATCATAATAAATTCTAGTTGGATGAGTTTTCTAAGTCTTCCAGTGTTTTCCAAGAGGCATCAATTGAGTGATAAAGTTCCATTAAATCGATTTCTTTAGCCATCTACCGAGGACAAAGAGTCTTGGTAAGAGAAGACAACTCTTCACCTCCTTTATTAGTGGTCTCTAATAAAGATTATGACATAAAAATATGATACCTTTCATGATCTATGCACACCTCATGTTCTATTATCTATATGGTAAAAAAATCCATCTAATAATGCATTTGATAGATTTTCTGATGTCTCTTCTTAAGTAGCTCTAAGGATTCCTTTATCAATTGGACTAGAGAACTTCTGTAATCAAAGATATGTAGATCCTTATCATTATTTGATAGTTTTTTTTATGATAGGATAATCTATAGAATGATGTCATATAGGTACTAATAATTAAATCCACCTGCTCCCAAAGCATGAAAGAGTCAGTAAAGGCATTCCTCTGGTCTAAGGATCTCCTTTATCAGAGTCTTGGTAACTAGAGCATGGATTTTCTACCAAATCATCCTTCTTAATACCCAATCCTCAATAATCATCAAAAGGCAGTATATTAGGATAAGGAATGGTTGATGAGGTATATCCAAGAATCAAGTCAAATTGAGTTGACAAGGAATCCATATAAAAAGGATCATATAGTACTCCTTCAGTTGGTGTATCACTTATAACTAATATTGAAGGGACACAATCCTTAATAAATCCTACCTTACCAATGGGAGACTCATCACAAAGGAGAGAGCACTTCCTTGTAGGATCAAACGAGTCCTAAATCAACTCCATTACCACCAAAGATAAGGGGTTCAATGAATCACAAGTATTTTCCACCTAATAGACTAGTCAATTCAATACACTCTTGGATAAGAATATTCCCAATCTTGGGCATAGTCATGAGATAAGCAGGCAGGGGCATCGATGGGTGGAATAATGATTTTATCATTTTTATCTTCACACATCATCATAAGAAAAAATTGGAAAATGAGCTCAAGATGTCATTCCCCTTACACACTAGCTAAGGGAAGATTTGAAATTGTATGAATACAAAAAAACTGGTGAGAAAATCGGTATGGGGTGTATGGATGGTAGATAATCATCTTGTCTAAATGAGCTTCAAGAACCCCATCTTGGAGAGATATTTTATATGACCTCTCATCAATGTAACCACTTCCATTATCAATAATTATACTGGTTGGTGTAGGATAGGGAATGAAGTTGAAATGGTCAAGATGAATCAACATATCAATCACCTTGTTGGGACCTAATGAAATTTCCATTACCCTATAAATTTTCAATAGCCTAGGATGGAATGAAGTATGAGGGATATTAGTAGTGTTTTGATATTTATAACACTAAAGAAATATCTTATCTAGCCAAATAAGAATTGAAAAGGGATTATAATCCGATAGGGGATGTTTCCTTATTTAATATGACCAATGAGTTGATAAAGGCGAGTAAGAGTCAATAGAACTAGATTAAGAGGCTAACCCTATGACAATTAGGTTTCCATCACCAATGTGTCTAATCAAATTCCCAAGCATATGTCCCCAGTTTGGAAAATACATCCATTAAAAAATATGGATAAAAACCCCACTAGTCTAAGGCTTGGGGATTCCTCTGGTCTCACTCGGTATCCTCATGAGACATAATCCCAAACTTAAAGAATGTACCAATAATATATTGCATTGTTTATAACTTTTATGGAAGGACATCGATGAGGGTGTATAGAAACTGGTCGAGTCCCACTATAGTAAATGAAGATGTTGATCCCATACATAAAATAAATGAGCAAGTAAAGGGTCATCTCATTATTTAATTTCTCCTTCATAATGGTGAGCATGTCCCTTTCCAAGGTTGGAGTTTGTGTGGGGTAATCCCAAATGTCTGTAATAAGAAGGAATTCATCATAAATATCCCCAAGAGGAGGTATTACTCCCAAATATTAAATATATGAGAGGATTATCCTTACATCTCTATGAGATAGAGGAAATGAGTTAGTTCTGGGACACCAATGGCTAATCATCTCTTTTAGGTGTTCCAATTGATGGAACATTAAAAACCAAGAATACCATGTCACCTCATATAGATGAATGGTGTGTGACTGATCAAAATATTCTAAGAAACTCTGCCTATCCCAGAACTACCACTCTCATTCATTAGAGAAGTTTATTCTAGGTAACAAGTCCCATTTTGAGCTCTAGCCACTTCTAAGATTATTCCAAGATGATACAAGTGTGTTTGAGTAGATCTGATCAATTGGATGAGTGGAAAGATTGAAACCATATGGAACCCAAGGGGAGTTATCCAATGTATGGGATAGCCTCTGGAGCTGTACCACAACCAATTGGATATCTTCAGAAATCACATTTGAATATAATTGAGAGAAGACAACAACAAATTATATGGAAGATTATATTTGGGTGGAGGAATGATAATATAATCTGGAAGACCAAATCCATACAAAGGTAGAATGTTTGATAGAGTATAGTTCTGAAATTCAAATGGGAGAATCCAATTTAAAACCTCATTGTTAGAGAAAACTTGATATTGAGGGTTGATATTATTATTCCTGACAATCATATCCCTCTGGCCGGTTGCATTATAAAATGCTTGCGAACTGGAATCCATCTGTATAAGAATGTGAAGCATACATGAGAGAGAGTACGATTCTAAAAAGGTGGATTAGTTAAATGAAATGTGTAACATGGGTAACATCATGTGAATCACATGACCCATATAACAGTTCTTCATCATGTGACCCATTATCAGTCTCACAGATCATGTGACCCATGTAACACCTCACTATCATGTGATTTTATTTTGATCCTCACAAATGTGTGACCGTATAGAGGTCATGTGAGTCAAAAAATGATCAATATGTCACGCAACAAAGATCAGTTGGACCATGGAAAGTGCATGAGACAACCCCAATCAAAGACATATAGCACAACCTGTGGAAATTACCATTGATTGAGTCACAAATTAATAAATTAAGTTATTGACTTGAGGATTTCATGCAATGAGATCTTGTGATTGAATATTTTTAAGTGGTATTGCGAAGTGGTTATTGAGAAGTGGTATTGTAAAGTATTCACATAATACATGAGGTCATAAGAGCTTTGGAAGTATGAGTTTCCAGTGGAATGATTGTGCAAGAAACTAGTTTTTCTATGAGGTATAGATCCTTCCAATTTTAGTTTAATTCTTTGGTTTTAACCTAATTTGAATTCTTAGTGAGGATATGGAGGAAATGAGGGCATCTAGGGATTGTTTTTAGCCTATAGCCTTAGTTGGTGGGAGAAACAATTGGGCCACATGGTTAGTAGAAACCATGCTTCCCAGTCCACACATTTTTTCCAAATTGTGTAAGGAGTTTCAGTGATAATTAGTGGTCTGAAAAGATTTCCCTAACCATGAAAACTAGGCCACACACCTATGAAAAATCTATCCAGTTTTTAACAAATCTATATATCACAGTTTGTGTATAGTTTCCCAAACTATGTGCATGGACAATGTAGTTTACCTCCTTGTGCAGTTCATGACATACGATTGGTGCACAGTTTTGCCAACCATGTATCCAAACCATGTGAATGTTAGTTTTAGATAATTTTACCATTTTTTCATTAAGGTATTATATCTTTAAACAACCCTTATTATTTATTACTTCAGTGTATAAGAGGTAATTTCTTACTCCATTTGAGATCGTCTTCCCATAAACCTAGGTTCTTAGATAGATCTTCCAATATGGCCTCTGATTTGACTTCTGATCATCTCATTAGATAGCCACTGGTGAGTTCTATATTAATCTTGTACCTTTCATTGTTAATATTCCTCCTAATGGATTTATTTTGTTGCAGGATCTTATTCCATTTTTTTAGTATGTTCAACTATTTTTTCATTTTCTTCAGATATGGACCAAACCAAAGGATGACAATGGACAAGTGCTCCTCTACAGGCATAAGGTAGGAGGTATAGTATTTATTGCCCATAACCATGATTCTTTATATTATGCATCATGTGCTACATGCCTGATTCTCTGTGTTTTTCCTTAAAATACACATTATGCATATTTAATTCAATATCCATGATAGCTATAACCTATTATTCCTTTATTCAAATTGGAATATACCCCTTTACAAGTTCCCACCCTTTAAGGTGTGACCATGAAATTTAATTGATGCTACAGATTCATTAATGACCAAACCATATTTTATATGGTTTTGAAATGTCTCCTAAGTAAGATAATTATAATGAATTATAATGAAAGTGAGTGGTACAACCACATCACATGTGTTAATAGAATAATGGTTACTCCCTTATTAAAGAATAATAATAATAAACTATGAACTATCAATAGTATCTTACTAAATACTTTGGATACTTATTTCTGATATGATATATGGGCATGGAGTCCCTTTGACTATTTTTATATATGGTCATGGAATCCCTTACACTTCAATGACATATGGGCATGGAGTCTATTTTTATATCATGATACTTCGGTATAGAGACCCTTATAATTATGATGCATGGGCATGGAAACCCTCATAGATTATTATAAATGGTCTTGGTGACACTTACAATTATGATATGAGCATGGAGACCCTACATTTATGATTTAGGCACGGTTACCCTTTTGTTATGATTCAGGCATGGTTACCCTATTATTATGATTTAGGCATGGATACCATTCTATTATGATATGAGAATTTTCCACACTATAATATTATGATATGAGCATGGTGTCACTTATAATTTTATGATAAGGGCATGTAGTCCATTATATTGTTGTGATATCGGGCATGACATCCCTTATTCTTGTGATACCAGGCAAGAAATTTCGTGACACTTGTGAAACTCATGCCACTACTCATGGATTTCTGAGTTATGCCTCAATTATAGACTAGTTTTAGTATCCATATATATGGATATAGACATCATTATGTATACAGACCATATATATGTATACATATGGTTACTTGTTCATAGATTATTCGGTACGAAATGAAGAAGGAAGTGTCAGCCATGTATCTTTAACAAACTACATTTGAACCCCTTTATAGTTTCTATCACTACTTATCATTTATTATAACTACACACTACTCATATTATATATACTAACTGGGTAATTATAGACACCGTTGTTGGTGTCCTACTGAGTTTATCTCACACCCTATCTGAGTTGCTGATGGAACTTGAGAAGATTATGTGGATGCGAGTAGAGATAGGGGAAATCACCTGGTGGTTGATACTTGACTTGATTATAGAATAGGAGCAGGGAATCATAGGATCAAACTATAGCTTGTGATGCTATTAGAGATATACTTTTTGGTCTTTTTTTTTCTTTTGATACATGCACTGTATTTCATGTCTACTTCCATGCCTACATGTTTCCTTTTTCCAGACACATGACATTACATCATTTTGTTTATGATGCTGGATATTGTTGATATTAGTTACTTATTATATTTATATGATTTAACTTTCACTGTCAGCTATTTATTATGATTCCACTATTTATATATTCATTTCATCATTGTGATACTCTGATCATGAGGGTATAATCACCCCACTGTACCACCTTGGACCCCCACTTCTAGTTGGAAGCCTCTAGAATATGGAGATATGTGCTTAAGGCCATGTGGCCCACTGACTTGGGGTACCGTTTAGTGGAATCCAGGTTAGGATGTCACAAATTTGTTTCAGATCATTTTATTTTTATTTTGTCTTATCATTTGGGAATATTAGAAAGGAGATTTGGAATGTGTCAGAATTTGGTAATGAGTTGTGCCTGGGAGTAGCTAACCCACGTATATGGAAAAACCAAATTACCTGAGATGGGGTATGATTTTCTAGTTTATTCTTGTTATAGTTTATTTGATTTCACTATTGGGTGATGTACATGATGTGTGATTTTATTATTATGATTGAGGATTATATTTTATACTTGGCCTGATACAATAAGGAATCATGATCATGCATCATTTTAGGTACCTTATAAGACTACTATGTATTGGGATCCTTATAGTGAAACACAATGCTTAACCCAGACCCGACCTTAGTAGTGGGAAGTAGGTAGCATCTCTTTTATTATATATAATTGTTCCTATCATCCAAACTTGTCTTTAGGGGTAGGAATAGGGGTGTGAATTTTATATAGGAAGGGTTTTACCTATCCAATTTGTGGTGACATTTCTTTACAAATTCCAAACACACACCTTAGATAGTTTTGATATTGATAAATATCATAGTGGTGATGACCATGATTCAAAGGTGGTAGGCCCTGATCCACTAGTGATACTTCCAGTAGTTCCACTTGTAGAACCTGTTGTTATCCCTAATGTGGGTGATGATTTCCAATTTTTAGGGGAGTTTTTATGACTGATGAAAACTATTAAGGGAGCTCCATGATCTTCCCCTTCTATGGGAGAGTTGAATCGATAGTTTCAACAACAGCATCCATCTAATTTTTTAGGGGATGGTGGACCCCCAAGATATAGAATTATGGTCAGAGATAGTCTTATTTATCTTCAAGCACCTAAAGACACTTTATGAGAGGAGGTTTAATCATGTTACATATATTCTTTTTGGATCCTCCAAACATTGGTGGGATATTCTTAACCAAGAAGGTTAATATCGAGAAGTGATTTGGAGGGATTTTCAATATAGCTTCAATGAATATTTCTTCCCTAAGAACCTAAGGGATGATCATGCTAGGGAATTTATGAACTTTAAGTGGGGTTATATATCTGTTATGGACTATTCAACTCATTTTATAGAGCTTAATTACTTTGCGCCTATTTATACCACTGATGAGCCAGTGAAAGCGAGACGATTTGAGGATGGGATTAGGAATCATATTTGATCTTAGGTGAATGTGTTCCAGTTGGATACCATATCTGATATAGTAAAATAGGATATCATTGTAAGAACCCAAACATTCTTTTTAGGTATGTTTTTCCTTTTCTGGTCATTTTTTAGAAAAAGAGGAAATTTTGGAAATTTTCTAAGTACATGCCATGTACTTTATGAGTACACACCGTGTAGTGCCTTTCCATAGGAGGCTGTGTGCTGGCCGTGTAGTAGCCACACACATGGCTGTGTGGGAGTTACTTGGAGGCCGCTTAAAGCGGAGTACAAAAACGGTGAGTACACACAGTGTACTTCAAAAGTACACACCGTGTACTTTCTTTTTTTTCATTAAACGCACCGGGGTCACGTCTAATCACCAGAATGCTCATATTTTAGGTCTCGTTCAATCGATAGCTCCGCTCTGAATCGAACATCGTCGGTTGTGTTGGAATCACATCGGTGAGTTCTCTCTCGTGAGATATCATGGGTTGAAGGTTTTAGACGTTTTTGAAGATCTTCGAAGTTATAAGGTGATTTAAGCCTCGAGGTTCACGTATAGCGATCTCCTAGTGCCGAGGTAGGTGGTTTGTGCCTTTTCGTTCAAAGTACTTGAGTATTATGTGCAAATTCCACCAATACCCTTGAACGGGGTATTGCATGTTTACCATTTTACCCCTATTGATTTCTTGCCATGCTTGTATGCTTGTGTAGAGGTTATTTGGACATGAATATGATTGATTACTATGATTTGGATGTATTTCCCATTCATGTTCTGTTTACGACCGTTTGGTCCTGTTTAGCCAGTTTGGCCGCCTTGCCTGTTTTCCATGCCTATCATTGTAGAATGGAGAGTTTGTACTCTGACATGCGCGATGTATGTAGACTGATTATCCAAGTAGTTATGTAGGTTTACTTTGGCCATATTGAATTTCTATACTCATTGACCTACACAGGGCCGTGAGAACCTGGTGTAGTAGGCTATAAGGGGAATTGACCGAGTGAGATTCCTCAGAGAGTCTTTGAGCACTTTAGACTATAATGGGAATTGACCATACGAGCTTCCTTAGAGAGTCTTTGTTTTAATTTGAATTACCTTGATTACTCTAGATTATAAGGGGAATTGACCGAGTGAGCTTCCTTAGAGAGTCTTTGAATGACCTAGGCTATAAGGGGAATTGACTGAGTGAGATTCCTCAGAGAGTCCTTGACCTTGGGGATATAAGGTGAATTGAACGTGTGAGCTTCCTCAGAGAGTTCCTGACTACCTTAGAATATAAGGGGAATTGACTGTGAGTGCTTCCTCAGAGAGTCTTTATGAATTATTATGACTGAACCATAGGGGTTAGGCCGAGTACACTACCCAGAGGGTTGCTCGTACTTCTTAGGTAGGACCAGAGGGGATGGCTGTGAGTACTTCCTAGAGGGTTACCTCTTTATGTTTAGCTGTTTTTTTGTTGTTTCTTGATATTGAAACTATGGATTGTTTACTGCTGAGTACTTTCCTAATTACTATTTTATGTACTTTACCAGCCATATATTCACTGACAGTTAGGCACAGTTCTTCGGGTGGTTGCCTACTGGGATTTAGTCGCACACCCTGTTTGGGCTATTCTTTTGGGCCCAAACAGATTATATTGATGCAAGTATAGATAAGGGCAAGCGCCCTTATACTTCAGGTACTTGACTTGTTGGGGAGCTGGGGAGCATGGGACCAAGCTTAGGCTTGCGATGCTGAGGAGATGTTTATCTTTTTCTTTTGTACTTTGGTTAGGCACTGTTTGTATTTCTAGCATTGTGACTTATTTGGATGCTTTCCTAGATATATGTATCATGCATAATTATATATATATATATATGTGTGCTCCAGTTGTTTATTGTTCTAGTCTTCCGCTATTTACTGTTGTTGGATATTTACTGCTTCCACTATTATGTGTTGTTACTTGCGCTGTGTATTCTTCCAATGAGGGCATAGTTTCCCCACTATCACACCCAAGCCCTCGCTGCTAGTCGGAAGCCTCTGGCGTGTGGGGAAATGCACTTGAGGCCATGTGACCAACCGGGTATGGGGTGGCTCTGGGCGGCTTTCGGATCTGGAACGTTACAAAGTGGTATCAGAGGAATTCTTTTCTCTTGACTTACTGTTTGGAGCCTATAGCCAGGGATATGATGGAATAGGTACTTGGTAATAAGTTGTGCCTGGGATTAGCTAACCCGTGTATAGGGAAAAGCCAATCTACCTCGATTAATGCAATTTTTATGGTTTTGAAACTTTACGGTTGATTTTATTTTCACCGTTGGGTGATTCACATGTTTTTTGTTGTTACCGTTAATGTTATTGAGGTTATATTTCTGTCGCAACCCAATGAGATGAGGGTATTCCATCTCATGCATCATATAGGAACTTGCTAGAAATCACATGTCATGCATTCTTGCCATGCCATCTAGGATGCATTAGCGATTGCATGTTGTTGTGATAGATTTTGTGTAGAATATGCATGATGTTGTGATAGATGCCTTGATAAAAATACTTGTTGTTAGATAGGGTATTGTTTGTGTAAGGTTTTTCTTGAATGAACACAAAACTTTGGTTCTTGAGGTGTTATGGGCCCTCATGGACCGGTATTTGGTGGATCATTGCCTTGTTTGCCTTGTTATAACATGTATAAGATGCCAAGCTTTGATTCGCAGGGAGTATGGGCCCCCACGGATCGGAATTTGGCACTTCCAATGTTCGTTTTAGTGTTTTTCTGGGCTCCATAGTAGTTTCTGAGGATTAATGTCCGGAAAAACCCAGAATACACGCCGTGTAGTTTTGACTACACGCCATGTGTTCTTCTGTTTGGGAATAAACTATTTTTCTTAAGTACACGCTGTGTACTTTATATACACATTGTGTAGTCTCTAACCGTGTCATAATTCGTGTGGGCAGAGACACGGGATAGGTATTTTCTTTTGGGAAACATGCCGTGTGCCAGTTGAGCACGCCATGTAGCATTGATCCTATGTCTTCCTGTGTAACTAACAACATGGATGGATAAACCTTAATCTATACACACCGTGTCAGTATTGAACACGCCGTGTAGTTCGACCCAGGTACCTGGTCATGTAACTAACAACACGGGTTAGTGTTATCCTTTCATGTACACGGCGTGTCCATCTGGAACACGCCGTGTAGTGTGAGCCGTGTGTCAGGCCGTGTCACTAACAACACGGGCCAGGTGAAGCTTGTCTAGTACACGCCGTGTCTACATTGAACACACCATGTATTCTTGTCTTAGGAGAGTCGTGTGGCTTAACTGTATAGAAGGGCTCGGGAAGGGGAAGATGATTCAAGTACACGCCGTGTGTTAGGATAACACACCGTGTGTTTGGGGTGTTACATGATCAGTTTAGGCAGAAGTACACGCCTATGTAAATGAATTAAGGGAACATGCCGTGTAGGAATTGTACATGCCATGTAGTCCTGTTATGTAAAACTTGAGTGCTTTCTTTCTCTTATTCCCTTCTTACACTTCTAGTTTTTAGTCCTTGAAAATCTTGTTTTAATGTGTGCGCTTGACCTTGTAGAGTCATGCCATCGATACATCCTCCGGTTACGTTCCAGTTTCTAGGCAGTGATCAGACACTGGACATGGCCGATCAGGGACTTCTAGAAGATCCTCATGTTATTCCAGTCTTAGCACCAACCGTTATACCTGACACAGGTGCTGATGCAAAGTTCAGAGAGGTCTTTTTGAGGATGATGCAGACCTTTCAGAGAGTTCCACCTCCTACCCCGTCAATGGCAGAATTAACGCGGGTCTTTCAGCAACAACATCCTCCTAATTTCTCAGGGGATAGAGGACCCCAGGCTGCAGAGTCATGGCTAGAATCCACGCTGACAATTTTCGAGCATCTAGAGATACCTCCAGAGAATAGGGTGAATCTCACTACCTACATGCTTCAATAATCCTCCAAGAAGTGGTGGGATGTGATCTCATAGGTGGTATGCCGGCAGAATATGTCTTGGGATGAGTTTCGACATATCTTCTACGATTACTTCTATCCAAAGACCTTGAGGGCCGATCGAGCCCGAGAGTTCATGAGTCTGGAGCAAGGTACTCTTACTGTTATAGAGTATTCCTATCACTTCAAAGAGCTACAACATTTCATTCCTATTCCTGGAGGTGATGAGTTGTTCCTTGCACAGAAGTTTGAGGATGGTCTGAGGCACGACATCCGATCGCAGGTGAACATCTTCAAGTTGACTTCGATATCTTTTATTGTCAAATAGGTGCTAATCACAGAGCGCAATCTGAGGGATTATGGAGCGGTGAGCCAGGAAAGTTCGAAATCCAGAGTTAGTATTCCTCCTACTGATAGTAGGAAGCGCCGCAGGGAGTCTGCATGAGGAGATTAGAGTAGGCGGGATGCATCTTCTAGTAGCCTGGTGGTGTGCTACCAGTGTGGGAAGAGTGGGAATATGAGGCCACATTTCCCAAGAGACCCAGTGGAGTGACGATCTTGCATCAATATGGGTCACCTTCATCGTTTTTGTCAGTTCTTCTCACCAGCAGCTGGTGACAAGGGTTCTTCTATGACTCCTCATTCAGGATAAGCGCCACCAATTTCTCACCAGTCTAAGAAATGGAGTTCTTTCGGGCATTTGGGATGAGGTGGAGGTCATGTCCGTGGTAATCAGTTGCTGGTTCTTCAGCGACAGTAGGGTGGATCAGCTCAGAGCGGTCAGGCAGGGTCACAGGGCCGCGACATAGCCATATATTTTCAGTGGAGCAGACCCAGCAGAAGCAGGATCTCGGACCCTCTACAATTCGAGGTACGATCTTAGTAGCCTCAGTTTTAGATTTTTCTCTTTTTGATACAGGGGCTTCCCATAGATTTATATCTATTACTGTTATGGAGAGCCTTGGCCTCTTCATCTTTTCATCTACCAATATTTTGATGCTAGACACACCGTTGGGGACTAGAATGTCTAGTGTACGTCAGTGCAAGGAGTTCCCACTAGAGGTCATTGGATGTTACTTTCTATGGGACCTCTATATCCTAGAGATGACAGGCTATGATGTCATTCTCATAATGGACTAGATAGTTCCCTTCTAGGCAGTCATCAATTGTTATCACCGTTGGGTGAGTTTCGTATCACCAGAGGGTGGATCCTTTCTTCATAGGGACAAGTGGGATGTCCAGGAAAGCAGAGCGGGTCCAGACCATCATGGGTTGGGAGGAGTTATAACCTAGATTTCTAGTCTATATCTAGATGTCCATGGGACTTCACAATTAGACTTTCCTCTAGTGGTGGATCTTTTCAGAGATGTCTTTCTAGAGGACTTTTTAGGTTTTCCTCTGGAGTGCGAGGTAGACTTCTCAATTGAGATTGTGCTAGGAGCGACAATGGTGTCCATTCCTCCCTATAGGATGGCTACACCAAAGTTACAGGAGCTTAAGAAATAGTTAGAGGAGTTGCAGGCAAAGGGTTTCATCCAAACCAGTACTTTTCCTTGGGGTTCGCCTATCCTGTTTGCGAAGAAGGCAGACGACACCCTCAGGCTTTGTGTGGACTATCGAAAGCTGAACCAGTTGACGGTCAAGAACCGATACCCCTTGACAAGGATTGATGATCTCTTTGATCATCTTCGAGGAGCCCGGGTGTTCTTGAAGATTGACTTGAGGTCCAGTTATCACCAGTTGAACGTTAGACCATCAGATATACCTATTACAGCCTTCTGGAGCATGTATGGTCTATATGAGTATATGGTTATGCCGTTCAGTCTCACGAATTCACCTGCAGTTTTCATGGCACTGATGAACCGAGTGTTCCATCCATACTTGGATTCCTTCGTGGTTGTTTTCGTGGATGATATCTTGGTTTACTCTCAGACTTGACACAACCATGCTACCAATTTTATGATCGTTTTGAGTACACTGAGGGAGCATCAGTTATATGATAATCTCTCAAAGTGCCACTTTTGGATGGATCAGATTCACTTCCTGGGTCATATTATATCAGAGGAAAGAGTATCAGTAGAACTAGAGGAAGTGATAGCTGTAGTTTTCTAGGAGCATTTGAAGAATGTCTTTGAGGTGCGAAGTTTTCTAGGGATGGATAGATACTACAAACATTTCATACAGGACTTTTCAAGCTTAGAAGCACCGCTGACAGGTCTGAATAAGAAGGGTGTGCAGTTCTTATGGTCAGATTCTTATGAGTCAGCCTTTAAGGAGCTGAAATGGAGGTTTACTTCATCACTAATACTAGTATTTCCAGATCTAGGCAAGATCTATACTATTTACTATGACTCGTCAGGTATCGGGCTAGGAGCTGTGCTTATGCAAGGAGATGGAGTCATTGCGTATGGGTCTCAGTAGTTGAGGCCACATGAGAGGAATTACCCGACTCACGATCTAGAGTTGGCAGTTGTTGTTCATGGCCTATGCTATTGGAGACATTATCTTTTGGGAGATAATTTTGTAGTTTTCACCGACCAAAAAAGTCTCAAGTACATCTTCACTCAGAGTGATCTAAATTTCAGACAATGGTGGTGGGTCGAGTACATACAATCCTTTGAATTTGAGCTTGCCTACATGCCTGGGAAGGGCAACACAATGGCTGATGTGTTAGGTAGGAGGACTTAGATACAGGCAGTTCAGGAGGCCAGTAATGAGTGGCAGCTTATGGATCTATTATCTGAGATGCTTTTAAAGGTGCACGACAGACATGGGAAAAATTTTCTATCTTTTGTAGCAGTTACCTCTACTCTTCTTGATCAAGTTTGAATGAGGAAGCTATCAGATTCTGAAGGCCTAGTTCTAAGGGAGAGTGTGTCAGGAGAGGAACCTATTCTTGGATGGACCATAGGTGAGGATGATATCTTACATTTCGAGGGGTGCGTATGGGTGCTAGTAGATATACGTGAGGAGATGATGCATGATTTTTATTCCTCAGTTTGGGTAGTTCATCCTGGCATCACCAAGATGTATCGTGATCTACACCATTAGTATTGGTGGCCAAGTATGAAGAGGTATGTTTCTGGTTTCGTCATGAGGTGTTCCACTTGTCAGCAGGTGAAGGCGAAGCATCAGCGACCAACAGGGCATCTATAGCAGTTACCCATTCCCAAGTGGAAGTGGAATGATGTCGAGATGGATTTCGTGATCGGTTTGCCGAGGTTTCCTCAAGGGAATGATGCGGTATGAGTTTTCATTGACAGGATTACGAATGTTTCTCAATTCTTACCGATTAAGAAGACCTTCAATGTTGATGAGCTAGGACGGTTGTACATCCGAGAGATTTTATGTCTTCATGGAGTTCCACACTCAATCGTTTCAGACAGGGATGCACATTTTACTTCTCGAGTCTGGCAGGGGCTTCAGAAGGCATTGGGTACACAAGTACTTTTGAGTACAGCTTACCACCCCCAGACAGATGGCCAGTCCAAGCGTACGATTTAGGTGCTTGGGGATATGCTCCAATCATGAATTCCAGATTTTGGAGGTTCTTGGGAGAAGCATATACCTCTTATGGAGTTTGACTACAACAATAGTTTTCAAGAAACTATTCAGATGGAACCTTATGAGGCTTTGTACGGTAGGCCATGCCGATCACCCTTATGTTGGCTGGAGGCAGGAGAGGCAAATTTGCTGGGACCTCATCTTGTTCAAGAGACCACAGAGCAGATAGAGTTGATTCAGAAGAGGATGGATATTGCACAGTCTCGACAGAAGTCTTATGCTGATCAGCGGAGACGACCTCTGGAGTTCGAGGTCGGGGATCAGGTTTTCCTACATGTCACACTGAGGTTGGGACACAAGAGGATTAGGAGACAGGGTAAGATTTCACCGAGGTACGTCGGGCCATTTGAGGTATTGGAGAGAGTTGGGCCGGTTGCCTATCAGTTGCAGTTACCTCATAGGTACCGAGTTATGCATGATGTCTTCCACGTTTCTCAGCTTTGACATTACTTTTCAGACCCGTCTCATGTTTTCCAACCCGAGGAGGTTGAGTTGGAAGTGGATGCATCATTTGAGGAGCATCCTATATGGATTTTTGATCACAGTACAAAGGTTCTCTATGGTAGGTCTGTTCTTATGCTATAAGTGCTATGGCAGTACAGGCAGGTACATGACGAGACTTGGGAGAGGGAGGCCGATCTATGAGCAAAGTGGCCAGAACTGTTCGAGGTTTCTTCTTCTACGCTGCACTAGGGAAATTCGGGGATGAATTTCTTTAAGGGGGGGAAGTTTGTAAGAACTTGAACCTTCTTTTCAGGTATGTTTTTCCTTTTCTGGTCGTTTTTGAGAAAAAGAGGAATTTCTGGAAATTTTCTAAGTACACACCGTGTACTTTATGAGTAGACGCCGTGTACTACCTTGCTGAAGGAGGTCGTGTGCTGGCCATGTAGTAGCCACACACACGGCCATGTGGGAGTGACTTGGAGGCCGCTTAAAGAGGAGTATGGAAACAGCGATTACACTCCGTGTACTTCAAAAGTACATGTCGTGTACTTTCTTTTTTTTCATTAAACGCACTGGGGCCACGTCTAATCACCAGAATGCTCATATTTTAGGTCTCATTCGACCAAGCGATCTGTACGGCCGAAAATATTCAACAAACCCCCGAGCGTGCATCCATCCTCTGAATCGTACACCTTCAATTGCATTTGAATCACATTGGTGAGTTATCTCTTCTCCTAGATCACCATCTTCTGATTTCTCTTCTCTCGTGAGATATCATGGGTTGAACGTTTTAGATGTTTTTGTAGATCTTCGAAGTTCTAAGTTGATTCAAGACTCGAGGTTCACGTATAGCGATCTATTACCGTCGAGGTAGGTGGTTTGTGACTTTTTGTTTCAAAGTATTGGAGTATTATGTGAAAATTCCACCAATACCCTTGAACAGGGTATTGCGTGTTTACTGTTTTACCCCTATTGATTTCCTTCCATGCTTGTATGCTTATGTAGAGGTTATTTGGAAATGAATAGGATTTATTTATATGCTTTGGATGTATTTTCCATGCATGTTCTGTTTATGACTGTTTGGTCCTGTTTAGCCAGTTTGGCCACCTTGCCAGTTTTCCATGCCTATTGTTGTAGGATGAAGAGTTTGTACTCTAACATGCGTGATGTGTGTAGACTGATTTTCCAAGTAGTTATGTAGGTTTACTTCATCCATATTGCATTTCTATGCTCGTTGACCTATACAGGTCCGTGAGAACCTGGTTTAGTAGGTTATAAGGGGAATTGACCGAGTGATCTTCCTCATAGAGTCTTTGAACACTTTAGACTATAAGGGTAATTGACCGTGCGAGCTTCCTCAGAGAGTCTTTGTTTTACTTCGAATTAACTTGATTACTCTAGACTGTAAGGGGAATTGAATGAGTGATATTCCTCAGAGAGTCTTTGAATGACCTGGGCTATAAGGGGAATTGACCGAGTGGACTTCCTCAGAGAGTCCTTAACCTTGGGGCTATAAGGGGAATTGACCGTGTGAGCTTCCTCAGAGAGTTCCTGACTACCTTAGACTATAAGGGTAATTGACTATGAGTACTTTCTCAGAGAGTATTTATGAATTCTTATGACTGAACCAGAGGGGTTAGGCTAAGATCACTGCCCAGAGGGTTGCTTGTACTTCTTAGGTAGGACCAGAGGGGATGGTTATGAGTACTTCCCAGAGGGTTACTTGTTTGTGTTTAGTTGTTTGTTTGTTGTTGCTTGATATTGAAACTATGGATTGTTTACTACTGATTACTTTCCTATTTACTATTTTCTATACTTTTACCAGCCATATATTCACTGACTGTTAGGCACAAATATTCGGGTGATTGCCTACTAGGATTTAGTCTCACACCCTGTTTGGGCCATGCTTTTGGGCCCAAACAGATTATATTGCTGTAGGTATAGATAAGGGAAAGCGCCCTTATACTTCTGGTACTTGACTTATTGTAGATCTGGGGAGCATGGGACCAATCTTAGGCTTGCGATTCTGAGGAGCAGTTTATCTTTTTCTTTTGTACTCTGGTTAGGCACTATTTGTATTTCCAGTATTGTGACTTTTTTCTGCTTTCCTTGACATATGTATCATGCATGATTATATATATATATATATATATATATATATATATGCTCTATTTGTTTATTGTTATAGTATTTCATTGTTTACTGTTGTTGGATATTTACTGCTTCTGAAATTGTGTGTTGTTACTTCCACTGTGTATTTTGCCAATGGGGGCATAGTTTCCCCACTATCACATTCAAACCCTCACTGCTAGTTGGCAGCCTCTGGCATGCGGGGAAATGCGCTTGAGACCATGTGACCAACATGGTATGGGGAACCTCTGGGCGGCTTCTGGATTCGGTACATTACAATCATCACTGAGAAGAACCTGGTGGAAGAAGACGATGTTGGCTAGGGAAGTTTAGAACTGAGATAGGGTAGTGGTTCGACCAACAATTGGAAGCGACGCTTTGAGAATGCATGCATGAGTACCATCATCCAGGTGACACCCACTAATAGTTATGTGGTTTGAAACTAGTGTGAAAATATAGGGAATAAGAAGCCTTAGTTTCCTAGAGACCCCTTTTAGTACCGAGGCTGTGATAGATTGGGGAATCTATAACATTTTTGCAGGACCTTCCCATCCATGACTAGTGGGATAGGATCCATATCAGTTCTTCCTTCAGGATCTGGATCAGGAAAACCTCGTAGGTAGGTAGCTAGAGTACTACTAGCTATACAGGTAGATGAGGAGGTCATGGATGAGGATTCCAGACTTTAGGTACATGGTTCCAGCTGAACGAACCCACTCAGGGCAGTTAGGTTGTAGCATAGGGTCGTGGATCATTCCAGATTTATTCAGTGTAGTTTATACCATAGGAGTAGGGTTCTATTCCATCTACTATTTGAGTTACTATTCTAGTAGCCTCTACTATCGTGTCTACCTTATTTGATATGGTTGTTTCATATTTCTTCATATATGTGTTCATTGTGTAAATACTTGGGCTTGATATTGAGTAATTTTGTGGCATGATGATGCTTAACACCCATTTAGGTATATGTTCAGAGAGTGTAAGACAATTCAAGGAATAGACCCTTGAGGTAAGAAACCATAATTTATTATGGGACCTATTCTTCCTTGAGATGATGTGCTTCGATTTCATTCTCGATATGGGATGGTTTGTTCTCTATCATACCTATGTGGATTTCTATCATCACAGGGTATCATTTACATCACCATAGGGTGACACTTACATTAAAAATAGTGAATGGGATGTATAGGCATGTAGAGATGGACCAGAGAATCTTGGTATAGGTTTAATGACCACCTAGATTTTTAGCCTTTATAAATATTATTAGGGGTTACATTAGGATATTTTCCCTCTTATTGTAAACTGTTTTAGGGATGTCTTTCCTGAAAACTTTTCTGGTTTACCTCCCAGGAGAGAGGTAGAATATACTATCAATATAATTTCAAGAGCTTTATCAGTATCCATTCCTCCTTATATGGTAGATACTGTTGATTTTATGGAGCTCAAGAGGTTTCTAGAGGATTTGGAAGCTAAGGGTTTTATATGGACCAATACTTCTCCTTGGGGTTCACCGGTCCTTTTCACCAAAATGGAGGACATTAACCCTCAAGCTTTGTGTGGATTAACGGAAGTTGAATTACCTTTTTGTGAATAATAGATACCCCTTAAATCATATAGATTATCTCTTTGACTATCTTTGAGGAGCTAGAGTGTTCTCAAAGATCGATTTGAGGTAATGCTATCACCAGGTATGTGTTATGTAATGACCGAAACTTTTATCAATAAAATTTATCCCTTCTTGTAGTAATTTCATAATCATATAAAATCACATTATGAAACACAATGAGAAATAATGATTAAATGAACTATTATGTGACCTTTAAACAAAAAAATTTCACTTCTGTGTTTTGAATTTTGAAAATATGATATACACAGTTGAAATCAATAAGATTTTTGGAGTTCGATAGGGGAAAATTACTTTTATTGGTGAATAGTAACCAACCCTTATGAATTGTAACCTACCCTTATGAATAGTAATATGAGCCTTATAAATAGTAAATCATCCAAAATAATTTTAGCCTCATCAATGAATGTATAAATAAAATTTGGGCATCTTATAAGTGGCAATATGACCATAGAAAAAGTATTGGTATTTTTGTAAGTCATAAATAAATAATTATAATAATTAATTAATTTAAAATAAAATTTATTTTCCTAAAATGTGTTCATAAATTAAAAATTTTATATCTTATGGTTTTAAGATAATTTTATAAGGCCTTATGTAATTTTTAAAAGCATTATAAAAGCAGTTTTAATTTTAAAATATGTATTTTTCAAGTAAATTATGATTTAAATTAAAAATTAAATTGTTCATATTTAGAGAATTATTTTTGAAAAATGGAGTTCATTTTTAGATTCTAAACATCAAAAAATGTGTAGGATGAATTTTTGATATTTTTTCTGAAATACTTGAATTTTTTGTGAATAGTAAAATACATTAAAATTTAAATCCACTATTTTTGACATCATGAGTGATGTAATCACCCAAATCTCAAACTCACATGAACTTATTACTATTATTGGTCATGTAATCATCACTATTTCTTGTCTTATAGAAAAATAATAAACCAATTATTAAAATATTAATAAAACCCTCCTCCCCTCCACTATAAATACCACCCCTCACACACTCATTTATTCACATCTCTCAACCTTCAAGAATTGTCCAAATTATACTAAAATATCTTCCCTATCCCCTCCCCCACGTCTAGAATCCCTTGGTCTAATAAAAAGACCAAAACCTCTTCTCTAAAGAGGCTCTCAAAGGAGATATATTCAAGAGGTAATTTCTCTCTCTTTTCTTTCAATTTCCTTTCAAATTTCTTTTCTTTTCTTCTATTATCCTCAACTTCTATTATACAAATGTCATGATAACTCTAGTAATATTTATATAATGGTATGATATCATGTTAATGGAATATTATTCCTTACACTCCTCCCTTTCTCTTTTTGTTTATAAAAATGAAATCGTTGCCCGTGGTGTGTTAATTTACCTACATCATGGGCGATGAACTTCCATTTTCTTTCAACTACTTCAAGGATGTTAATGAAACCATTAAATAGTTGAAAACATATTGTAATATTTATGTTGTAACCCATTTTATTTTTTGTAAACAACTTTTATTCATAAGACTAAATGATAAAACAAAACATCTTCGTTGTGATAAAAAAACCGCCCAAATTAACCTAAAACGATCATCATTAAATTTTAACTAATGATTCATCCACATTGTATATAACATAATTCATTAAAGGATCATTTAAACGACAGTAATATAATTAATAACATGTAATATCAGTTCTGGATTTTTATCCATGTTCTACATGCACTTCCATCCATGTGTACAAGTGAACTGTTAATGAAAACTGAAAAAAGAACACTATTGAACAATGAATTTAAACACTATAACTCATAAAAAGGACCATAAAATAACACAATGAAACCATAATGAACCATATTAATTTATAAAAGGTTATGTATTTTCTAATTAATTAATATAATGTCATTATGCAAGACAGTAAATAGAAGAAAATGTTCAGATACATGGTAAGTGGAAATTCTCAAACCCAACTTTTTTCCTTCAGGTTCTCCCTCTTTCACTCCATTTTAGGTACGGTTACTCCTTAAAATCATTTATTTATCATTATATTACCTTTTCTGGGATATACATGTTTTCCAGTGGAGTTTATATCAAACATAATGTTTTCCAAAAGAATTCTTCTTTCAAAAACCCACAGTTTACCTCCCACTCAAGGTTGATAGTTCTTGTATCAAGTATGTTATTCCCTCTTTATTTTGGGAACTCAAAGTTTATGAATGTATTCCTATGATATGAAACCCATTAATTTTCGTGGTTTATTCATGTTCATGATTGATATATGTTATATGTGGTATGCATGATAATGTAAATTTTATGATGTGACGGGTGCACCCAAAATTATATAGCGCAATACGAATGTTTGGATGTGACGAGTGCACTCAGAATTATATAGAGCTCCAATAAATTGGGTAAAGTGATGAATATAATGAGTTAAAGTGAAATGATTCATGAAAATGATGCTATTTTTGTTCACAACTATGTGCGGTAGTTGACCACTAAGATACGATGTTTCATTTTTAAGCATTTCCACACTCCATGCTGTTATCCAATGCTTCTTCTCATGGTTATGATGCTGATGTTATACTCAACCCATGTTTCATTGTTTCATGTTCTTATCTATCCTCTTACTATGATTTTATCTCACCCCTTTATAATGTATATCCTCATGTGAATACTTGTGCTAAGGATAAGTGAAGATTCAATAATAAGCTATAGAAGAAGGAATTAAATAAATGTTTATGTTTTATGTTTCAAAATTTATGTATGGTCCTAGTTTTCCCAAGACCACTAATCCCTTGTATCCTCATTATGTAATGTTTTTATGTTTTTTATCATTAAAATGATGTAAAAGTTATGTAAGAAATGTAGGGTCACTATAGTTGGTATTAGAGGCAGGGTTTAGTTAATTTGGAAATTAGGATTAGTGAAACCTAGATAAAACCTCTAGTATGAGACTAATTACAAATATGCACACAAGAATATTTGATAAACATAGGTATCCCATAATATATTCTTTTAGTGTAAATTTAAAAAATTAATAAGTTATTTATTCATGACTCATTAACTTATGTTTTATTCCAACCTTTTCTATTTTAGAAAATGGTGGAAACTAGGAGAAACCAGACCAACAACCCGTGTGAGGGCCAATGAAACGATAGCCCGAATGAAATCCCCAATGCATTGTGAGGTGGAGTTCAGATCATCATGGTGATTCTTACCCAGTTGTCTCGGGTTATGAAAAATAACCTAAATAATGTGTGTCATGAACAAACCCGGGTCGACCCTAAACCGGTCACTCGAGCCGGTCCACGGCATGGCCCAAGGAGCGTTCCTGATCCCCATGGGCTGACAACTAATGTCGGGCATAAAAAATTAAACATTGGGAAAATTTTGTTCCAAGAAAAAAATATAAATAGATTAATAAATAAACAAGAATAAACAAAATAATAAAACTAAATCCTAGCTGCGGAAAAAGAAAAAAATAGAACAACTCAACATACCTCCACATGACCTTCCAAGTCACCTCCCAATCAAAGGCCGCCCTTTCTTAAATAAAAAGCAACTTAGCCAAGAAAACCTAAGTAGAGTAACCTACAACTGAAATGATAAAATAGGCATGATCATTAAAAATTCTCAGTAGGGTTGCCAAGGTAAGCCACATAATCTAAGAATCTCACTTCCCAAAACAATCCAATGACACAAGTTTGAAATACAATTATTAAAGTAGGGTTTTCACATTATAAAATAAGCAACATGATTTTTCTCATTTAGAAACCCAACAGACTGTAATGACCCAAACTTTTGAATAATTTTTGTTTCATAATTTTGTGTATTATTTTATTTTATACTCAATAAAATTATATCCTTTAATTAATTAAGTGAGTATAATTAAAATAATACCACTGGGTTTTGACTGTTATATGACCGTTGGTCAGTATGACCGTTGGTCAGTATGACTGTTGGTCAATATGACCATTGGAAACTAAATTCTTAACGTTATGATTATTGTTTATAAATACAAGTGATCATGGTTAATTAATACAAAAAAGAAGAGTTGATGACCTAATCCAGTAGACTTGGGGCGTACGAAGCCCATCTGTCGGAGCTTGGGAAGGAGGTAGCATCACTGGGCTTTGCTCTAGACCAAGACCAAGCCAAACTCCAACATGTGAAGCTTGAACGGAATCACCTATGGGAGAAGTTCAAGCTGATAGAAATCACCACTCGGGCAATGTTGTCTGAGCCGCCCCAAGATTCTATCACCAGAGCACATCTTACACTTTGGTCCTATACAGGTGTTATAAGGGGCTATGTAATGATACCTTAGTTACGTTGTGTGATACTTTAAAATAAATAAAATTTTTATTTCTTATTATGTTAAATTTGTGAATTTCAAATGTCGGGATAAATGTAGGATGAATTTATAAATTTTGGAAAAAGGGTATTTTAAAATATTTTTTGTATACTTTAAATAATTAATAATGTAAAATGATTTTCAAAAAATGGTCATCTATAGTTGTAACTAGTAAGAAATTTAGAGTCTAATAATATAAACTTAATTTTTAGTGAATAGTAAAGTATGAATAGTAATATACCTTTATGAATAGTAATGAGTAGTAAATCGGCCAAAAAAATAGAAACTTCACCCATGAATGTATAAATACAATTTAGAAATCTTAAAAGTGAAAAAATGATCATGGTATAAGTTTTGGTATTTTTGCATGTCATAAATATTTTATTTACAATTTTATAATTAATTTAATAATTTAAAATGGAAATGTATTTTCATAAAATGTAATCATAAATTTTTACTTTATTGTCTTATGGTTATACGATAATTTTATGGGACCTTGATTACTTTTTCAAGGTGTTACAAAACAAGTTATAGTTTTAGAGTTGTTTTTTTGAATAAATAATTATTTTATTTAAAAATTAAATTAAAAATATTTAGAAAATTATTTTCATAAAATGGAGTTCATTTTTGAATTCAGAGCATCGATATTAGGTTAGGGTGAATTTATGATATTTTTATAATATGCTTTGTTTTTCGGTGAATTGTGAAAATATAGTTTTGAGTTTTGGTGTCTTTAATGACATAATTAATGATGTAATAATGATTTAATAATTCTAGTAGACTTTTGAATAGTAATATATGTTATTAGGTGTCCCAAGTGGCCAATACCATGGGAAAATACCATGGGCAAGCCCATGGTTTTTCAAATACCACCGATGAGGTGTCCCTTGGAAATTAATTAAATATTACCCCACTTTTGCTATAAATACCAAGACATTCCCTCATTCACTTCATTAAAAAGTCCTACTCAACTAATATCTGGTCTTTTTACCTCCCAAGGAGTCCTCCCAAGGTTCCCTCAATCCCCAAGGTCCCAACCTTCATGCTTTTGAAGTTACTCTTCAAGGTAGTAGAACCTTTCACCCTCTTCTTTTAAGTCAGGACTTCCTTTTTGTTATGACTTCTATTTTCCATCTTATTATGTTGGGGTATATTATTATATGTACTCATTTATGTAAATTTTATGTACAAATTATGAGATACCCTTTCCTCTCTCATCAACTTATTTGTCTGAATTTTAAGTGACGTCGTTAGGCTGCCGAATTTTTATAAAAGAAATCACATCTCCTCTTTTCTTTCAAGTTACCTTTTCATGTGGTATGTAATTCAAATATCCATACCAATATATTATTTTTTTATGTACACATAATTTATTATTAGTTATTTATGAGTGTGTGACCCTTTTCCTCTCTCTTTTTAATGTTTTTTAAAACCATGTTACGTAGCCGTTATGCTACAGAATTTTCGTCTCAAAATCTCTCTCTTTTTCTCAAGAAATTATCTTGTTTTATTTATGTGAATACCGAATATATTTTCATTTACAAAGTTATTAATAAAGACATAAAATTGATCTATTTTATTCTTTAATTGACATACATATAACCCTTACTTACTTTCCATGGGTAATAAATGACATAATGATATTATTTTTAAGAACTTTTTAAACGTCACGATTTTGACATGAAACCCATTTCTTTTATTCTATTTGAGTTATTTATGAAATGTATGATTATGATATATGTGGATCACATGAAAATGATGACATATTAAGGGTGTTCCCTGATAGCGCTCCAATGAATTAGGTAAAGAATTTAATCTCTAGATATGACAAGTTTCACGATACCTTGGTGAATAACCTTGGTAATTTTTATGAAACCTTGGGGATAAACCTTGGTGATATGTTTATGAATGTATAAATTAAATGTTGTAGACACATATTCATGTTATGGTTAAAGTTATTTTCATTATTTTATGCCCCTACTTCCATTGCTCTTGTCTTTGTGTTTTTCATCAAGTTCTTATTGATGTCACAAGTAAACTGATTCCCTTGCTTTCCTTACTGGGCCTTATGCTCACCCTTTCCTTTGATGTATGTCTCTAGGTTATGAGATAAAATAATTTTACTTAGGATGAACTTATGATGAATATATACATGTGGATTAAAATAATGTTTTATGTTTTCATGTTTTATGTTTCTGATTTCCAAGACACTAGACTTTAAAGATCCTCTGTTTGTAAAATGTAACGAAAAGTTATGTAATAAAATAGAGGGATTCCATAGTTGGTATCGAAGGATAGTTTAGTTATTTATAGAAATTAGGCTATGAAAACTTTAGGAATAACCCTATATAAAAGTTTAAATATAGGAAGAATTCCTCGTATTTTGGTGAAATATTAAGTAAGTGGTTTCTAAACAAATAAATCCATGTTTGGATACGAACAAGTGGATGTGGCTCTGGCACAGATATACCTAGGAGTGAAAACTCCAACAAGGAGCTTTGGGATTGACCTAGGGTATCCTGGTACACGACAATAGGCCTTGATGCACTCCTGGTTTGACACTCCCAGGGGATATATTTGGTCAATCATAAGCTTTTTATGAATCATTATGAAGTATTTATAGAGAAATGTAATTGTTTAATCATGAAGTTTTAAGACATAAAATCCTTTGTAGTTAAAATATTCTTAAATGAAATAAGAATATAACTAAGGTTTTATTCTTTTAGAAAATATAATTCAATAGGAGGAATCATGAAAATGGTGACCGCAATGGACCATGCACTGACAGACCTCCGATGGAAGCTGGAATGGAAACTTCGATGAGAATGATGAACCAACTAACTCAAGTTATGGGAAATAACTTGAATTAAGCTGAGAGACTAATCTCACCACGAAGGGAACAACATTTTTTTGAGTCCTTTATGCATCAATGACCACCAAACTTCAGTGGATCTACTGACCCATTGATTACTGAACAGTGGATCAGCACTATCGGGAAGATCTTTTCTATGCTCTGCTGTTTGGAACAAGAGGAGGTCACCCTGGTTGTTTACCTCCTAGAGGGAGAATATGATCAGTGGTGGGAACTAATAAAAAACATGAGTCCAAGAGTGGAGGTTGAAGCTATGGAGTGGGTTCTTCAGCAAGTATTTCCCTTGATCGATGAGAACAAGAATGGAGAAGGAGTTTCTTGAGCTAAAGCAGAAGGAGAATGAATCTGTGGGAAGCTATGAGATGAAATTCACAAAGATTTGACATTACACCTCTAGCTTTGTCATGGATCTAAATGTTTAGGTTGATATATTCTTTGGTAGACTGATACCTCATCTACAGAAGAATCTATCCAACCGAGACTATAATAGTTATGAGGAGATCGTGCGAAGTGTGATGAAAGTCGAATTGGATTTTTGAGAGACGCAGTGGTCTCATAAATCCAATTACAAGAACAGATCAATGGAGCTAAGCCTATGGAGGAGATTCGATCAGGGAAGAAGAGGAAAGCAAGTGCAACATCCCACGTGTAATAAATGTGGGAAGAAGCATTCGGGGAACTTCCTACTCGGAAGCAAGAAGTGCTACAAGTGTGGAAAAGATGTCTATATCACACAAAATTTTCATAGTGAGGTGAAGCCTCAACTCCCAAACACTAACGATAATGGGTAGATGATGAATTCCCTACCTGATGTCCAATGATATAAGTGTGGACAACTTGGTCACTTTTCTAATAACTATCCAAATCTGATGGTAGTGGAGGGGAATCACCATCAGCCTCAGCATCGGCCAAGGGAACAAGGTCGTAATTTTTCAATCACTATGGATGAATTTGAAGCGCTAAATGATGTGGTGGAATGTACTCTTTTTGTTCTATCAAAGCTAGCAAGTACTTTGTTTGATTCTGGTTCTACGCATTCCTTTATTTCCTCCAAGTTTGCAAATAATTTAGAATCAACCCCCTATTTTCTAAAAGTAGATTTATCATTCAAGACTCCTGGTGGGATTATCCAAGCATTGTCAGTGTTTAGAAACTCCATTATTTACTTTAGTGATCACATTCTTATCACAAATATAGTAGTCAATCCCATGCTGGAATTTGACATTATACTAGGGATGGACTGGCTCTCAAAGTATAATGCTAAGATCAAATGCAAAAGTAAGGAAATCTCAGTAGTCTTGAATGGAAAACCTACAGTTATCTTCCAAGGAGAGATATCTCAACCTGATCTTTGTCTAGAAGAACCTCCTATATCCTTCTTTATGGAGTTGATCAGTGAATATGAAGAAGGAAATGAGAGTTTGAGGATAGAAAATGTCCCCATCATCCAGGAATACATTGACATATTTCTTGAGGAGTTACCTAGACCTCCCTTAGAAAGACAGGTAGAGTTCTTTATTGAACTTGTACCTGGATATCATCCAATATCAAAGACCCCCTATAGGATGAAAAATATGGAGATGGAGGAATTAAAGAAGCAACTCCAATATATTTTGGGGAAGGGGTTTATCCTTCCAAGTGTGTCTCCTTGGGGAGCACCTAATCTCTTTGTGAAGAAGAATAAGGATGGATCAATGCGGCTATGCATTGATTATAGAGAACTGAATGAGATCAAAGTGAAGAAAAAATACCCTCTCCCAAGAATTGATGACTTATTTTACCAACTTCATGGGGCTCAATTCTTCTCTAAGATTGATCGTCGAATTGGTTATCATCAATTGAGGGTGAAGAAATAAGATATTCCAAAACCTGCCTTCTGATCAAGATATAGGGATTAAGAGTCTATTGTTATGACCTTCAGACTGACTAATTCACCTGCTATTTTTATGGATTTGATGAATAGAGTCTTTAAGGACTACCTTGATAACTTTGTGGTAGTTTTTATTGATGATATCCTAATATATTCCAAAAGTCATGAGGAGCATGAGGATCATTTAAGGATTATTTTTCAAACTCTGTGAAAGGAGAGGATTTTTGGAAAGTTAAGAAAATGTGAATTATTGTTACAACAAGTTGATTTCTTGGGGCACATTGTTACCAATGAAGGAATCATCATTGACCCTACAAAGAAAAAATTTGTAGAGGAGTGGCCTTAACCGACAATAATAACTGAGATTATTAGTTTCCTTGGATTAGCGGGATATTATAAGAGGTTTGTGAAAAACCTTTCACGGATTTCTAATCCTTTAACCAAGTTAACTTGAAAAGGGGTCAAGTTTATCTGGAAAAAGGAGTGTGAGGAAAGTTTCCAAGAAATGAAGAAGAGATTGGCTACTTCGCCCATGTTAAGTCTACCCTCAAGTGAAGAAGGATTATTTATTTTTAGTGATGCATCTCTGAAATGGATTGGGTTCATACTCATGAAAAATGACAAAGTCATTGCTTATGCATCTTGACAGTTGAAGACTCATGAGAAAAACTATTCTACGCATGATCTGGAGCTGGATGTGGTCGTTTTTTCTCTGAAGATATGGAGGCACTAGCTTTATGGGGAGAAATGTGATATATACATAGACCATAAAAGTTTGAAGTATATTTTTACACAAAAGGAATTGAACATGAGGCGGAGGAGATGGTTAGAACTTATCAAATACTATGATTATTCAATTTATTATCATCCTAGAAGAGTAAAAAAAGTCACTGATTCATTAAGCAATAAAGACCCAGTTATTATTTCTAAGATAAGGATTCAAAGACATCCTTTGATCAATGACCTAGTAAAGTTGTACATGAGAATTATAATGGAATGGACACCATGAACCCTAACCCAAATGATTTCTCAACCGTCCTTACTAGAGAAGATCAAGAAATCTCATAAAGAAGATCCTTTGTTATAGAAGAAGTTCTAGGGTGTGAAAAATGAGAAGTTTCCTGAGTTCAATATTGATCAAGAAGGCATACTGAAATTAATACAAGACTATGTGTTCCATCTATTCCAGAAATAAAGAAGGATATGATGGATGAAGCTCATAGCTCTACTTTCTCTATACACCCAGGAAGCACGAAAATGTATAGAGACCATCATGATCATTATTGGTGGGATAATATGAAAATGGATATTGCAAACTACACTTCAAGGTGCCTGGTATATTAGCAAGTGAAGACATAGCAACAACTTCCTAAAGGGGTATTGAAACCACTACCCATACCAGCATGGAAGTGGGACAATATTACAATGGACTTTGTCACTGGTCTCCCGAGAACTTCCAAAGGAAACAATGCGTCATGGGTTATTGTGGATTGTCTCACTAAGACTACCCATTTTATCTCTTTTCAGGAGGATTTTTCTCTTGATCAAATTGCAAGGATTTACATGAAGGATGTGGTAAGTCTTCATGGAGTTGCACTTTCTATCATATCTAATCGTAATCCAAGGTTCAAATCAAAATTCTGGAAAAGTCTTCAACTTGCTTTGAGTACCAAATTGAATTTTAGTACGACCTATCACCCCCAAACTAATGGACAATCTGAAAGGACTATTCAAACACTTAAGGACATGCTGAGAACATGATCAATAGAATTTAAAGGTGGTTGGGATCAACATCTCCCTTTAGTTGAGTTCTCTTATAATAACAGCTTCCACTCGAGCATTCAAATGGAAACCTATGAAGCTCTGTATGGTAAGAGATGTAGAACTACTACTCGTGGCATGAATCTGGTGAGAGAAAGATTCTTGGGCCTGATCTTATGTAAGAGATACCAGAAAAGGTCCAATCCATCCAACAACACATTAAGGCTTCTTAGAGTCAACAGAAGAGCTGTGCCAACAATCGTCAAAGGGACTTGGAGTTTGATTTTGGTTACAAGGACTTTTCTCAAATTTCACCTTGGAAGAGAGTAATTAGGTTTGGGAAGAAAGGGAAGCTCATCCCTAGGTACATTGGCCCCTATGAAATCCTTGATCGCGTAGGAGCAGTGGCCTATCGGCTTTCACTTCCTCCAAATATAGCACAAGTTCATGATGTCTTCCACGTATCCTTCTTGAGGAAGTACATACCTGAACCTTCACATGTACTAAATACAGAGGTGGTACAACTGGAACATGACCTCTTTTATGAGAAGCATCCGGTGGAGATCTTGGATTGTAGGGACAAGGTTTTACGCAACAAGACTACCCACCTTGTTAAGGTGTTGTGGAGTAACCAAAAATGTGAAGAATCCACATGGGAACCATAGGAGTCTATGAGGCAGAAGTACCCACACCTTTTCTCTTCTAAGGGTATGAGTTAAAATTTTGGGGACAAAATTTCTTAATGGGGGATGAATCTAATGACCCGAACTTTTGAATAATTTTTTGTTTCATAATTTTGTGTATTAGTTTATTTTATACTCAACAAAACTATATCCTTTAATTAATGAAGTGAGTATAATTAAAATAATACCATTGTCTTTTGACCATTATATGATCGTTGGTCAATATGACCATTGGAAACTAAATTATGAACATTATGATTATTGTTTATAAATACAAGTGATCATGGTCAATTAATACAGAAAGAATAGTCGATGGCCTCATCCAGTAGAATCGGGTCGTACGAAGCCCATCTGTCAGAGCTTGGGAAGGAGGTAGCATCACTGGGCTTTACTCTAGACCAAGCCCAATCCAAACTCCAACATGTGAAGCTTTAACGGAATCGCCTACGGGAGAAGTTTAAGCTGATAGAAATCACCACTCAGGCAATGTTGTCTGAGCCGCCCCAAGATTCTATCACCATAGAACATCTTACACTTAGTTCCTATGCAGGTGTTATAAGGGGCTATGTAACGAGACCTTATTTACGTTGTGTAAACCTTTTTTATAAATAAAATTTTTATTTCTTATTATGTTAAATTTGTGAATTTCAAATGTCTGGATAAATGTAGAATGAATTTATAAATTTTGAAAAAAGGGTATTTTAAAATATTTTTTGTATACTTTAAATAATTAATAGTGTAAAATGATTTTCAAAAAATGGTTATCTACAGTTATGACCATTAATAAATTTAGAGTCTAATAAGATCAACTTAATTTTTAGTGAATAGTAAAGTATGAATAGTAATATACCCTTATGAATAGTAATGAATAGTAAATCGACCAAAAAAATAGAAACTTCACCCATGAATGTATAAATAAAATTTATACATCTTAAAAGTGAAAAAACAATCATGGTATAACCGAAAAGCCAGGAGCTGGTGGAAGCTGGTCCTAATAAAATTAAATAAAAAAGGAAACGAGTCAAGCATACAAGGGGTTATTACATAAACGAGTGTGCATCACACTACACCTATCGGCCTCCACCAGTGGGGCACAGTAGTCTGGGTCCGTGAAAGACCACATCTCTCTAGGATCAATGAGCACCCACTTTTCCAGTGCATCCGCCACCTGATTAACCTCCCAGTAGACATGTGAAACTTCCACTCGCACATGAGCAATATCACTAAGGAAACTAACCCGCTGAGGAAGCATACACCAAGGGACCTGGCATGTCTTGGTGCTCAAGGAATGAACCACGGTCTGAGAGTTAGATTCAATCCATATATATTTCCAATTAAACTGGAAAACATACTTGATGGCATAGATCATTGCCCAAATTTCGGCTTCAAAGGCAGTGCCAATTCCAATGGCATGGTGGAAACATCCTTTTACAAACCCATGATAGGTGTGGAACACTCCCCCACAACCCGACGGGCCTGGTGCACCTAATGCGGCCCCATAAACATTTACCTTGAGGCAAGGCCCAATGGGTGGGATCCATCAAATATACTTTAGCATCTGAGGATTGCGTGACTGACCCGAAACACCAAGCGTTCTTAGAATTTGAAGATCAGAAACTGTGTTAGACATGGCTCCATCCTGCACAAGGGAAGTAGCATAAACATCTTTATGAACCGCTACCATTCCTTGTTGAACCGTGGAGTGCACACCAGTGAACACTACAACATTCCGGGCCTCCCAAATGGCTGCAATAACAGCATCAATAGCAGCCAAAAACAGGTTAGATATCTACTCACTAAAATGGCCATGAGAAAAATTGGACAGTAGTTGTAGAATCGACCCACATGTGTTAAAAACAACCCCAAACAAGGAACCAATATATGCCCACAATTGTTTGGCATGACAAAAACCCATAAAAACGTGCTGAATAGAATCCTCATCAGTTTTACATATAGAGAACATGGAAGCCATCTGAATACCATCCCTCTTAAGAACATCAGTTGTGGGAAGTCGATTTTCCCAGATCCTCCAGATTAGAGATAATCTGGAAGGTCTAATAAACTGAGCTCTGAATTTCATAAGCCAAGAAGGTGGAGGAGATTGACCCCCACATAGGTTCCTATAGTAATCCCTGAAATTGAATTGCCCAGTTCTGGTATGGATCTAGATCAAAGTTTCATGCTCTATAAAGACATAATTATTGATTTCAGTCTCCACCTGCACAGGAACACTAAAAACAGAAGAGTGCATCTGTGAGAGTAAACCCGAAATAGACCAAGGGGCTGCTTCAGGTGTCACATTTAGATCACAAAGGGGCTCTGTGAGCTACTTTGTGTTCCATCAATTCAATGTGGAGTCTCTGCAAACCATCCATCTGGTGTCCTGCATAATTTTGACATATGCCTGCTTGATAGAGGCCCAAACCGATGAGGCAAGATAATATTTGTATCCATTTAAAAGCCTCCTTATGATTCTGTTTGAAAGAAATTCATCATCAGCTTCCTGAGAAAGCAGGTTCCAAGTGAATTTCCCAATCAAGCCATCATTAAAGGTACGAAGATCCTTGAGTCCTAGTCCCCCCCAGCTCCACAGGCTTGATGCACTCCTTCCATGCAACTTTAATCAGCTTCCTCTCATGTGGTGACCCCGTCCATATGAAATTCTGTACCATGCTCTGAAGTTCCTTGAGAACTCCTCTCATCCATCGATAGATAAAGAAGGAATAAACAAACTTCGATGTGATCACTGAGTTCACAAGACAGACCCTCCTAGCCAGGGACATAGCTTTCCCTTTCCATCTGGCCATTTAATGTACAATACCAGTATGAATTCCTTCTAAGTACTGTGTTTTCACTTTTCCCCCAAAACAGTGGGACCCCAAGGTATTATAAAGGTAGGGATCCCCACCTCACCCCAAGATTCCTGATAATTATGTTCCTTTTCCCAACTGAAATTCCATTCCCAAAAATGATGGAAGATTTGTACCAACTAATGGATTGGCCTGAGACCTCCTCATAATGACTGAAAATGGATTTAATAGAGGAAATAGTTTGCCTTGAAGCTTGACCAAGTAGAAAGATTTCATCAGCATACAATAGATGAGACGGGGAATGCTCACTCACACCAGCCCTAATCTACTTATAAAGTCCCATTTGGGAAAGGTCATTAATACACCTACTCAGGTAATCCTCTACAATGGAAAAATGCTGACCAGAAAGTGGATCACCTTGCCACACCCCCTGGTGTAAGGGAAGAAGCCCCTCAGGGCACCATTGATAAGAATTGATAACCAGGAAGAACCAAGTATGATACGAATCAGGTTCACTAAACCATTCGAGAATTCATACCTTCTAAGGACATCAAGAAGGAAGATCCATTTAAGAGTGTCAAAAGCCTTGGAAATATCAATTTTGAGGGCAAAATTCCCATCCTTTGTCTTCCTTCTCATGAGACTGACACTCTCAGAGGCCATAAAGAGGCACATTTGGATGATCCTCCCAGGGAAAAATCCAAATTAATTAGCAGTGATTATGCCATTAACCAACCCACTCATCCTGTTCACCAAAAAATTTCTGATAAGTTTGGGTATTGTGTTCCCAAGTGCAACCAGCCTAAAATCCTTGATGTCAAGAGCATTATCTTTCTTGGGGATGAGAGAATTGAAACATGAGTTCATTCCATGGGGCATATATGAGTGTGAAAATAAATCCTTAATTCCCTGCACAATACCATTCTGCAAAATGTCTCAATAGAACATGAAAATTTTATTAGTGAATCCATCAGGACCTGGTGCACTCTCAAGATTGAGAGATAGGAGAGTAGATCTGATCTCATACTTGCACGGGGAAGCAATTAGAATCTGATTTGAGTGATCATCAATATAAAGGATGATTTTATCGACCATGCAGTGAATGATGGACTGCCCATTATCATAATATATTCCCTTAAAGTGTTCAAAAACAGCCATAGAAATCTCATTTTCTTCATTGTAGAGGTGACCATAAATGCTGATCACCATATTCCCTGCACGCTCCCTGTTTTCCTTGTGTAACCTGTTGAAGAACATGGAGTTCCTATCCCCATAATTTAACCATTTCACATTCATTTGATTTCTAACCAATATTTCCATTACCATTAAAATATCATCAAGCCTATTATGGGATGTTACTTCCACTCTGGATAAGGTAGGGTGATGCTCATAAAAAATATGAATCTTGGCCAGCTCCTCCTCTGACTTCCTGATATCCTCATCAATTTTTGAAAAATATTTTTTACTCCATTTCCTCAGTAGCCCCTTAAGGTGTTTGAGTTTCATAGAAAGTCTCTGGAGAGGAATCACAATGACTTCAGAATTCCATGCCTTCAAGACAATCTCCCTGCATCCTGGAGTCATAATCCATCCATTGTTGAATTGAAAGGGAATAGGGGATGACCTTGGGAGCTGGGTATTGACATTAATAACCATTGGATTGTGGTCAGAATGATGCTTAGGAAGCGTGAATCCAGAAACTCCACAAGTCGTAGCATGATCATCAATACAGACAAAGCATCTATCAAGATTACTAGCTTGCTTCCCCTCCCACGTGTATCTGCACCATGTGAAATCTAAACCAGCTATGGGGACTTGGTCCAGGTTGCAATAGTCAATGCACTCAGAAAATTCAGCAGCAGTAACCCTATTGAGGTTTGTTCCAGTTTTCTCCTCAGGCTTCAGCACTATATTGAAGTCACCAATAAGCATCCATTTTTGCTACATCCTCCTAGAGGTGGCTTTGAGTTCCTCCCATACTCCCTCCTCCTAATATAAGAGTTGGAGGCATAAAAAAAGATACTGAAAAGTTCTGCCCGGAAAAGATACAGTTAACCAGGACACTTTGAGGCCCACTATCACATGAAGTGAGCTTAAGGTCATCATGCCTTAACACCCATAAGTGGTCAATGTGAGATGCATGCTGATTATTAGAGACAAAGTTGTATCCTAGAAAACCCCATTTGAATCCTTTCCAGTTTTCAAAGAGGAATTTTGGCTCAAAAATACTAACAAATATCGATTTTTAGGTCATAAGATAATGTCAAAGGGCCCTGACCATGTGGGAATTTCCTAGCCCTTGACAATTCCAATAAAAAAACCTTCATTTTTTACTGGCCATGCCTCTTGTCAGAGGCCCCCCTTTTGTTTCCAGTGAGACCTATTTTTTCCCTTTCTTCCCCTGACCACCTTACCCTTTCTTCTATCCAGGGGAAATGATGTTATGAGTTTCCTTGGTCACCTGGTGTGCCTCACTGTCTCCTTTCTCTTGACCGGTGTATTGACTGTGTGGGTCAGTAGTAGCAGTCTGCTCCAATCTGTCACTGGGGATAGCAGCATCCCCATCTGGGCCGACTGCAACACGTTCTGCATCTTGGTTCCCCTTCACCAGCTTGTCCTTTCTTCCATCATTCACCAGCCCAATTAGTTCATCACTGACACAACCACTGGATGAAATGATATTCTCTCCTGGGTAGGTTGTGTCTTCAGTATGCCTAGCACCATTATCATCAATCGGCCATCCATCCGACCCACCACTGGAGGCAGCAATGTCACCCCCTGTAATGGGCATAGAAGATTTATTAAGTTGATCCTCTTCCACCTCATCATCCCATAGCCTTCTACTCAGGGGCATGAAGGTATTCCCATATTTGAGAGGGGGGTCACTGCCAACCATAAGCCTCCTTCGGGTAGCCTTGGAGAGGGAAATTTGGGTGAAACTCCCTCTTGGGTCAGAAGATGGATGTCGATCCAAACCTCTGCCAATTTCTTCATATTCTGCTAGAATAGGTGATCCACATCGTGTTTCATCATTCTCATCCCCCGGCCCGTTAGGTGCACCCATCTCTGCAGTGGCACACTGAGGTAGGACAGCCAGCCTGACCACCACAGGACCACTACAGGAAGGATGTGTCGCCTGATTTTCCTCAGCCCTACCCTCCACATCAAATGGAGACCCAATATGTGACCCATTGTTAGGAAAATCATTCTCCCTGGATGCAGATGAAGAGCCCCCATATTCATATCTTCATGCTGCCTAGGACAAATTCCTTGGCCATCTCCCTTGTTCTCAATGGGCTTCAGAGAACTTTTCTCCTTCCCCTTTCTTCTTCTGCACATACTATCATCATGGCCCTTCAGCTTACAAACATTGCATTCCTTGTCCCGGTTACACTCAGTCGTCATATGCCCAAATAATAAATATCTCAAATAGAACTTTGGTTTCCTCTCATATAAAATATCAAGATTCATGCTATCATCCCTTGTTGTAAGAACCACCTCCTCAACCAGCGTACTCGACATGTCAACTTCCACCAAGATTCTCACATAGTGTCCAAGCCTCGGATTGTCTATCTGTCGGTCCATGCAAATGGGGTTTCCTACAGAAAAAGAAATGTCCCATAGGATCCTTGGGTGCCAATACATCAAATTTAGCTTGTAAATTTGGATCCATAATTGAGTGTGAGTGTTCCAGACATTCATGGGATCAAAATTCCGATCCCATTCCTGCACATTCAGAAAACTAGGGTTCAAGGAGACAATTCCCTTGCTCCATGCTTTCCACTTACCCTCATCCATTGGGAAGACCACATGGTAATATCCCCTTCCCATTGCAATCATTCTCCAATCATCAAAACCCCAAACCTATGCAACCCTCTTAGTCATATCCAGAAATTTCCACAGACGCTCACCCTTCGGGATAATGACTCTCACAATAATAGAATACCAACAGAGATTTACCCGTTCATCAACCGCTTCTTGATTGGCCGATACATGGGAAATCCTCCCCTTCCTTATCACTCTCCCAAGTGGGGTTGCTTCGAAGTCTGAGAAGGATGGTCCCGCCGCATTGCTCACCACTTCCGCAAAAATTTCTCCTAATCCTCGTAGGTTCCTTCGAAGAGACCACCCTGATAGCCTCACCCTTCTTTGCAATCAAGAACATCCCCATGTGATTGATCGGCTCAACACAGGTTCTCTCATCACTAGAATGACCTGCGCGTGTCCCCTGGGTGGGATTCTAGGAATCATCTTCTTCATCAGGCTTAGGGTTTTCACCCGGTTCCCCTTGAGCCATCTTATCACGATCACGGTATAAGTTTTGGTATTTTTGTATGTCATAAATATTTTATTTAAAATTTTATAATTAATTTAATAATTTAAAGTGGAAATTTATTTTCATAAAATTTAATCATAAATTGTTAATTTATTCTCTTATGGTTATATGATAATTTTATGGGACCTTTATTACTTTTTCAAGGTGTTACAAAACAAGTAATAGTTTTAGAGTTGTTTTTTTAATAAATATTGATTTTATTTAAAAATTAATTTAAAAATATTTATAAAATTATTTTCATAAAATGGAGTTCATTTTTGAATTCAGATCATCGATATTAGGTTAGGGTGAATTTATGAGATTTTTATAAAAAATTTTGTTATTCGGTGAATAGTGAAAATTCAGTTTTGAGTTTTGTTGTGTTTAATGACATCATTAATGATGTAACCATGATTTAATAATTTTGGTAGACTTTTGAATAGTAATTTATGTTATTAGGTGTCCCAAGTGGCTAATAACATGGGAAAATACCATGGGAAGGCCCATGGTTTTGCAAATACCACCGATGAGGTGTCCCTTGGAAATTAATTAAATATTCCCTCACTTTTTCTACAAATACCAAGCCATTACCTCATTAATTTCATTCCAAAATCCTCCACAATGAAGCTATGGTATTTTAACTCCCAAGTATTCCTCCCAAGGTGACCTTAATCCCCAAGGTTCCAACCTTCATGCTTTCGAAGTTACTCTTCAAGGTAAGGGAACCTTTCACCCTCTTCTTTTAAGTCATGACTTCCTTTTTGTTATGCCTTATAGTTTCAATATTATTATGTTAGGGTATGTTCTTATATGTCCTCATTTATATACATTTTATTTCAAAATTATTAGAGACCCTTTCCTCTCTTATCAACTTATTTTTTTGAATTTTAAGCAACGTCGTTAGGCTGCCAAATTTTCGTAAAAGAAATTGTATCACCTCTTTTCTTTCAAGTTACCTTTTCATGTGGTATGTCATTCAAATATCCATACCAAGATCTTTTTTTATTCTGTACCCATACTGTATTATGAGTTATTTATGAGTGGGTTACCTTTTTCCCCTCTCTTTTTAATGTTTTCTAAAACCATGTTACGTAGTTGTTATGCTACAGAATTTTCATCTCAAAATCTCTCTCTTTTTATCAAGAAATTATCTTCTTTTATTTATGTGAATACCCAATCTATTTTCATTTAAAAAGGTATTAATTGAGACATAAAATTGATCTATTTGACTCTGGAATTTACAGACATATAACCCTAACTTTTTTTACATGGGTTATAAATGACATAATGATCTTATTTTTAAGCACTTTTTAAAAGTCACGATTTTGACATGAAACCCATTTATTTTATTATATTTTAATTATTTATGAAATGTATTATTATTATATATGTGGCTCACATGAAAATAAAGACATATTAAGGGTGCTCCCTGATAGAGCTCCAATGCATTGGGTAAAGAATTTAATCTCTAGAGATGACAAGTTTGACGATACCTTGGTGAATAACCTTGGTAATTTTTATGACTCCTTGGAGATGAACCTTGGTGATATGTTCATGAATGTATAAATTAAATGTTTTAGCCACATATTCAAGTTATGGTTCAAGTTCATTTCATTATGTTATTCCTCTACTTCCATTGCCCATGTCTTTATGTTTTTCATCAATTTCTTGTTGATATCACAAGTAAACTGATTCCCTTGCTTTCCTTACTGGGCCTTATGCTCACCCTTTACTTTGATTTATGTCTCCAGGTTATGAGATGCAATAATTGTACTTAATACGAACTTATTATGAAGCTGTACAAGTGTATTAGAAGAATTTTTTATGTTTTCATGTTTTATGTTCCTGATTTCTAAGACACTAGACTTTAAAGATCCTATATTTGTAAAATGTAATGAAAAGTTATGTAATAAAATGGCGGGATGACAAACAGATGCTACACGCTATTTCAACAAAACAATTTTTTTCATTTTATAAACAAAACCTAAAATAAAAGATACCAAAGCTGGGCTAAAATAATATAAGTAAATAGGGAAAGTTGAAAATAAACTAGTAATACAGAAAGTAAACAAGCAGTGTAAATTAACAAGTAACCTTGGGTGATCCTAAACATCCCTAGAAGACCCCTGGACGTACTCGGTTTAGGAACCACCTACTAGCGTATGGTGAAGCTCCTAATTTTATAACCAACTGGCCTCCCTAAACTGACTAATCCAGTGCCAAATCCCACCTGGACTAACAACAAATCCAGGGGTACCAACCCGTCTAACCAGGGTTGATCAGAAACCGTCACTCGATCATCTAAAAGACGCCCATAAACCCATGGTGGTTATAATAATATTGTGTAAGTAGGAGATCCTTGCATGCATGACTCATCTCACCACACTTACCTACCCCAAACACTAACACTCCATACGATAACCCATAAGGAATATCTCCCTATAGAGGTTCCCCAAAAATATATATATATACATTATATCATCAAAGGTTCCAACCGAGACATCATTCCATGAAATCATTAAAACCATTTGTTAATTTTTACAAAATATTAAAGTTGTTAAATGGGCATACAATAATCAAAATGTCACCCTTTCAAAGAATCAGCAAAAACATTACACTAAATCTAAAAGTACCAAACGGGCCATCACATCACATCCATGATGAAACCATTTTCCTAAACACATTTTAGAACTCCAACCAGACACACAATTTTCCAAACCATATCCTTTGATAAAATCTTATCCCACATCACCTTTTAAGTTCAAAGTGCCAAATGGGACCTTGGATATCAACCAAACCCAAACATTTCACATTTTTCAAACGAGCCCTTATCCTTTCCAGACACACACCAAAGCATTTTCAAGGCCAAATGGGACAAATACTTGAGAAGTACATTTGAAATAATTTAAGGGAACCACACCAAAGAACAAACCTTATTTAGGAAAACAAGATTTTTTTCTGAAAACCAAGGATTTAAAGAAACACCATTTCAAAGGTACCATTATAATTTGTAAGCACATCCATGTGTGCACTTAGTGCACCCATGGATGCACCAACATATAATAGCACAACAAACAACCAAGAAGACCCTTTAAAACATTTCTATAAAACACCCATTTCATTTAGAATAATGTCCAACCACCCACCTTATTTAGAAAACATAAAACCATCCCCTTATGAATCATTAAATTTTTTCCAAAACATTTAAACACATTTAACAAACCATAAAATTTCAAAACTATGCACTCTAGACCAAATTTACAGCCAAATAAACATTTCAACCACAACATGAGCACTAATCATTTCATAAGGACCCCCTAATCCCACTTTAAAGAAACACTATCAATTATAAAGAACAACCTAGGTGCCAAAATCCTAAACATTACGTATGAAGATCATTAAAACTTACCTTTAATAAATTAAATCATCCAAAAAACACCACAACAAACTAATTGTGGGAATTATAGAGGTGTGAACCATATTTTTAAAATTTTCAGAACAATATTTGGCACCTAAATAAACAAATTCAGCACATGCACAAATGTGAATTTAAAACAAACATACTAAATGTAACAATACAAAGGCATATCTAAAGAATTGCATCAAAATCCATTATTTTTAGAAAATTCCAAAAAAACTTATAAATTCATAATAGACTAATTATGTATATTGTGATGATGAAAATAAAATAATCAAATGAGAATAAAAATAATTGGAAGAACCAAGCACCAAATAAATGAATTGGAAAGGAATATTTATGGATTGACCTACCTCAAATCAAGCGCGGACACAACGATACTTCCATAGAAAGACAAAAAACATACACGGACCAATTGAACACCCTAGACAACTATCAAAATGCACCAAAAAATACCCAGGACATTGGGATTTTTTCACTTAAATAAAAACACTGGAAATAGGAAGAAACTACAACAAGTGAGGTCAGTTCTCTAGAGGTCGGTCACACTAGCTGGAAGTGCAGAAGGAGGGAGAGGGGGGTGCGGCTGCTGCCAGAGTAGAGTAGAGGTGAGGGATGATGTGGCCTGGTGAGAACCAGGGAGGCTAAAGGTGGCCTGATGAGAACTGCAGAGGCTAGAGGTGGCCTTACTGGTGATTCGGAGGGTGGAGGCCAGAAGCTAGAGGGTCGGGGCCGACGTGAGACTGGTTGAGGGCAAGGTTGAGGTCCTGCATGTGAGATATGTGGCTGGCGTGAGGCTGGGTGAGGGTAAGGCCAAGGTCTTTCAAGGCCGAGGTCCTGCGAGTGAGAGGCGCTGAGTGAGGCTGATGGGCGAGGTGAGGGAGGGAGCACAAGGCGAGGGCAAAGCTATTGGGTGAGGGCACTGGGTGAGGGGGGAGGCGAACTTGGAGGGGGGAGCGCAGGGTGGCGACTTGCACAGGGGAGAGGCAGGGAAGGGGATGAGGAAGGGCATCGCGGGTAGCTAGGGTTAAGTCTTCTTTTTTTCATTCTTATAATAATAATATTATTACAATAATAATAATAGTAAAAATAATGATAATACAAATAAAAATAATGAAAATAACAAAGAATAATAATAATAATAATTCCAATAATAAAAATAAAAATAATAAAAATAATACAATAATAATAATATCATTAATATAATAATAAAAAATTTAATAAAAATTTTAATTATTTTTATTAAAAATAATAACAACAATAATAATAATATCATTAATGATATTAATATTTTTAATACCAATAATAATAATAATAATATAAATAATAATAATAATACAATAATATCAATAATAATAATAATAATAATGAGAAATTGCACGATACCTGGGCCGGCTGCGCGACTACCGCCAACCCTGTGGTGACCGCGCATGGGTCTAAAACCCAGTAAAATTGTTAAACAAAAAAAAATTAAACTGGGACCCATCCTGGACCTTGTCACTAGAACTCAGAGCTAATAAATAATAAAATAAGAATTAAATTAAAAGTTAGGGCATGACAATTCTCCCCACCAGAGACACTTTATGCCCCCAGAAAGTCACCCAGCCAAACAATAGACAAAACAAGAATCCATGCTCGATTGAAACCAAAAGAAACCATAATACAAGAGAATAGGAGAACACGAGAGGGTTCTCCCCACCAAAATAACCCAACTGGTGTGGAAATTTAACATCTAAACACACCACCCTGGGAAGGGGGGCCGACGCGGGAACTCCCAACTGATCCAAACTAATTTCTACATCACGAGCAAACAACACCTTCACTAAAACTTGGAACTCTCAACCCAGACCAAAAACTTCCAACGCTAGAGAAAAACCTCTAAGAAGAACTTAACTCGATAAGTGAACCCGAGCATAACCGCAAACATCGATTCTTCCACAGGCACTTACATATCCAGATGAACACAACTAAACCAAGATCAACCCATACAAGGTTCAAATACACTTTTAAGAAAAACGAATGATTTAGAAAACCAAATCCACACAACTAGGACTGCTTGGATTATAATATAATGAATTCATTATAACTTCACGACAAAACAAAGAACTTACAACAACATCAAAACTTTAACAGCATAAAAAAATAACGAAAATACTTTAAATATTCCACTGCCAACACGGAACAGAAAACCTGGGCGAAGGCTTCACACCCCTGGAAACTCTTAACTATGTGCGAGCTTCACCCCAAGACCTATGGTTGGAGATATGATGGCTGAATGATCACCTGACTCATAGTCAGGCACTAGAATTCCACTGGTCACAACATATTCTTCAAGCGATGCTTCCTACAGAACTTCTTTATATGAACCAGACACCTACAATGATAGAACTTCTTCGGAGCTATGTGACATGACGACTTCACATGCCCAAATCGGCCACACTAGTGTCACACCACTGAATGGTCTGAAGAACTGGAAGATAGAACCACTGCAGATGACTCTTTAAGAAAAATTCTCTCTGTCACACCCTACTCGCCAGATGGGGAACCTTCATGAGCGACTGGATATGCTGGATTTCCAACCATCTGTGCTCTGGAGAACAACTCATCTAGGAATGCCTCATCCACCATCTTCTCGAAAAAATGGTCCTTAGAAGGGAGGACCCGCTCCTTGATCTCTGGACAAAGACCCCTAATTAAGAGAGAAGTCTTTATTAAATCCTGTGACATTACCTCTGGAGAAAAGGATACAAGTTCCTTGAAATGTTCAACATATGATTTCAACATCCAATGGCCTTGTTGAATACGCATTAGTTCTTCCCTTATCTTCATCTTCACCTCTTCAAGTATGAACCGTCGGATGAAGGTGGATTTAAATACATCCCACATCATCCCAACTTGTAGTGATGGTGGGGCGAACAAATCCCATTCATCCAAAGCTGGACCTTTGAACAGACTCAAAATGGTACTCACTCTGACTTCTTTAGGAGTTCCTAATACCCTGAAAATGTGCTCGACCTCTTCAATCCACTATGTTGCCTCTAATATACCCTGATCACCATGAAGGATAGGCAATGTATGAGAAGGAAAAAAACTGGGCATGACTTATCGGAAACCTTGGGGACCTTTCTGGGAAGAATTTTCTGAAAAACATATAAAACAAAGTGCCAAAACCAATATCAAACTGAAGTAATATCATTGAAAGCACCTTCATCCAAAAAAAATAGCTCAAAAAAACCAAAAAAATATAAACAGAACCCAAAATTACCTTTTTCAAAATCCCCTTTTCATTTTATATTTCAAAACCACCTTCTTTCAAGGCCACTTTCCAAACCAAATTCAATTTCTAAAATAATTTCCTTTTTTAAAAAAAAATCACTTTAGAAAAACAAGGTCAAGCCTTTAATTCTAAGTACACACCCTAGTAATCCCATGAACCATTGCACATTTCTTCATTCTCTTTCATCCACATGCACGGACACACACTTTCCATGAATCCCCTCACATGTGCAAATGTTCATAAAGAGTACCCAAGGTTACACCCAAACCATTTCTCTACCAGTTCCAAAAAAGCACCAGATTTTTAGACCAAGATAATATAGTTTTAAAACCCATTTCACGAATTTAAATCCATTTAAAAGAAATTATTTTCATTTCAAAAACACTTTTTAATTTTCAAAAGTGCACTTACACCAACCAGAACCAAGATGACACTCAACTTGCATCAAATTACCAGAGTGAGGGACTAGTAGTGCACATGAGCCTCAGCCCAGTTGTTGAGGTCTCTCTAGGTGCATCCAAGAGACTCGAGATCAAATCCGGGTGGAGGCATATTTCTGGGGTACTGTAGCAGTGCTGTAACAGGCACTGTTCGGTACTATAGTAGCCGGGACTATTCATACATCTGGGCCTTCGGGCCACCAGTTTGGTCCTCGGGTCCTGCAAGGCTTTCGATCCACCCAAGGCCTTCGGGCTAGTTGATTATCAAGGCCTTTGGGCCACCTTAATGCCTTAGGGCCACCCCAAGGCCTTCGGGCCACATGAATACAGGCCCCAGACACAGTACAAAAAAGGAGCAGCCCCAGAAGAGGATTCAGAGCAGGTGCACTCACTAGAGCAGAGCCAAATGGATTGTCAGAATGAGAGGGTATGGATATGCCATCGGTACCAGCCTATTCTTGCACGGGAAGCCTAGCCAGACGGTCATGAAAAAGGTGGAGAGCTACTATCAGGATTCAGATGCTGGGGAGGGGTAGTTCCTTATAGATAGTCTGATTGAATTCCCTAAGACCTTCGGGTCATATAATCTCCTAAGCCTATGGTCCATGTAATCTCTGAGCCTACGGGCCTTGTAATGATTCCCCCTCATCCCTTGAAAGGGGGGTTATAAAAAATCAATAAAAATGAAGGCCTTCGGGCCATTCAGGTAGGGACTAGTAGTCATGCTTAACCTGGAAACATGGTAATGGGCCATGCCCCAAGTAAGAGTTAACAATTATGAGGAAATTAAATCATGTAATCACACTCCACATGGGTCACTAATCCATGTGAAATCATGATTTAACCTTGGATTTCCTCCATTGTCATCCCCCAATCTAAAACAAACCAGAACGAGAAAAGCAATCAATTCTCAGACTACCCCTAATGAATCGAGATTCGGAACGAGCAAGGGTTCAAGAAGTCCTTCCCGTAACTAACTCTCAAGTCCCAATAGTCCTAATCTCCATCTACCAGACACACCAAATAACAAGGGACCCTTTGATACCATTTTTTCATGAACCAACATGGTTCGACCCTAAACCGGTCACCCGAGCCGGTCCACAGCATGGCCCGAGGGGCATTCCTGATCCCCATGGGCTGGCAACTAGTTTCAGACATCAAAAATTAACCATTGGGAATGATTTTTCCCAAGATAAAAAGATAAAAAAAAATAAACAAACAAGAATAAATATAACAATAAAACTAAATCCTAGAATCATAAAAAGAAAAAAACAAAACAACTCAACATACCTCCATGTGACCTACCAGGTCACCTCCCAACCAAAGGCCGACCTTGCTCCATTAAAGAGAAAATTATCCAAGAAAACCTAAGCAGTGGAAACCTGCAACTAAAATGATAAAATAGGCATGATCATTAAAAATTATCAGTAGGGTTTCCAAGGTAAGCCACATAATCCAAGAATCTCGCTTCCCAAAACAATCTAATGACATAAGTTTGAAATACAATTATAAAAGTAGGGTTTTCACATTTTAAAATAAGCAACATGATTTTCTCATTTAGAAACCCAGAAGATGCTACATGCTATTTCAAAAAACCATTTTTTTAATTTTATAAAAAAAACCCAAAAAAAGATTCCAAAGCTGGGATAAAATAATACAGGTAAACAGGGAAAGCTGAAAATAAAGTAGTACGACAGAAATTAAACAAGCAATGTAAATTAACAAGTATCCATGGGTGATCCTAAACATCCCTAGAAGACCCCGAGACATACTTATTTTAGAAACCACCTACCGGTGTATGGTGAAGATCCTAAGTCTATAACCAACTGGCTTCCCTAAACTGACCAATCCAGTGGAAAATCCTGCCTGACCTAACAACAAATCCAAGGGGTACCAACCTGTCTAATCGGGGTTGATCAAAAACTGTCACTCGATCATATAAAAGATGCACATGAACCCCTGGTGGTTATAATAATACTATGTAAGTAGGAGTTCCTCGCACGTGTGACTCATCTCACTACACTTGCCTACCCCAAACACGGACACTCCATACGATAACCCATTAGGGATATCCCCCCTATAGAGGTGCCCCAAAAATATAAATATATACATTATATCATCAAAGGTTCCAACCGGGACATCATGCCATGAAATAATTAAATCCATTTGTTACTTTTTAAAAAATATTAACGTTGTTAAATGGGAATACAGTAATCAAAATGTTATCCTTTCAAAGAATCAGCACAAACATTACACTAAATCTAAAAGTGCCAAACGGGCCATCACGTCACATCCATAATAAAAACATTTTTCTAAAAACACTTTAGAACTCTAATCCGAAACACACAATTTTCCAAACCACATCCTTTAATAAAATCTTAGTCCACATCACCTTTTAAATTCAAAGTTCCAAACAGGACCTTGGATATCAATCACACCCAAACATTTCATATTTTCCAAACATGCCCTTATCCTTTCCAGACACACACTAAATCATTTTTCAAGTCCAAATGGGCCAAATCATTGAGAATTACATTTGAATTCATTTAATGGAACCACACCAAAGACCAAAACTTATTTAGGAAAACAAGATTTTTTTTTGGAAAATCAAGGATTTAAAGATACACTATTTCAAAGGTTACATTATCACTTGTAATCACATCCATGTGTGCACCTAGTGCACTGATGAATATTCCAACATTCAATAGAATAATAAACAACCAATAATACCCTTTAAACCATTTCCATAAAACAATTATTTCATATAGAACAATATACAACCAACCACCTTATTTAGAAAACATAAAACCATCCCCTTATGAATCATTAAACTTTCCCCAAAACATTTTAACACATTTAAAAAACCATAAAATTTAAAAACTATACTCTCTATACAAAATTTATAGCCAAATAAACATTTCCACCACAACGTGAGTACTAAACATTTCATAAGGACCCCTAATCCCGCTTTAAAGAAACACTATCAATTATAAAGAACAACCTAGGTGCCAAAATCCTAAACATTATGTATGAAGATAATTAAAACTTACCTTTAATAAATTCAATCATCCAGAAAACACCACAACAAACTAATTGTGGTCATTATGGAGGTGCGAATCATATTTTAATAAAAATTAGAACAAGATTTGACACCTAAATAAACAAATTCAGCATGGACACAAATGTGAATTTCAAAAAAACATACTAAATGTAACAATACAAAGGCATATCTAAAGAATCGCATCAAAAGCCATTATTTTTAACAAATTATAAAAAAACTTATAAATGCATAATAGACTAATTAGGTATATTGTGATGATGCAAATCAAATAATCAAATGAGAATAACAATAATTGGAAGAACCAAGTGGCAAATAAATGCATTGGAAAGGAAGATTTATGGATTTTCCTACCTCAAATAAAGCACGGACGCAACGATGCTTATACAGAAAGAAGAAAAACATCCACAGACCAATTGTATGCCCTATACAACTATAAAAATGCACCAAACAATACCTGGGACTTTAGGATTTTTCCACTTAAATAAAAACACTGGAAAAAGAAATAAACTACGACAAGTGAGGTCAGTTCACTGGAGGTCGGTCACGCTGGCAGGAAGTGTAGAAGGAGGGACGGGGGGTGTGGCTGCTGCCGAAGTGGAGAAGAGCTGAGGGATGAGGTGGATCGGTGAAAACCAGGGAGGTCGAAGGTGTCCTGGTGAGAATCGGAGAGGTCGGAGGTGGCCTTGACGGTGGTGCAGAGGGAGGAGGCTGGAAGTTGGAGGGTCGGGGCTAGCATGAGACTGGGTGAGGGCGCGACCGAGGACCTGTAGGTGAGAGGCGTGGTCGGCGTGAGACTGGGCAATGGCGAGGCCATGGTCCAGTGAGGCTGAGGTCTTGCAGGTGAGAGGCGCTGAGTGAGGCTACTGGGCAAGGTGAGAGAGGGATCACGAGGCGAGTGTGGGGCTACTGGGCGAGGGTGTTGGGCGAGGGGCGAAGACTTGAGGAGCGTGAGGGCGGCGAGGGGCGAGGAGAATGTGGAGGGCAGAGTGTAGGGTGGTGGCTTACGTAGGGGAGAGGTAGGGAAGAGGATAGGGAAGGGCGTCATGGGTAGCTAGGGTTAGGTCATGTTTTTTTTCATTCTTATAATAATAATATTATTACAATAATAATAATAATAATAAAAATAATGATAATAAAAATAATAAAAATAATAATAATAATAATAAAACAAAAAATAATAATAATAAAAATGAAAATAATAAATATATAAAAAAAATAATACAATAATAATAATACCATTAATATAATTATAAAATTTTTAATAACAATTTAAATTATTTTTCTTAAAAACAATAATAATAACAATAATAATATCATTAATGATATTAATATTATTAATACCAATAATAATAATAATATAAAGAATAATAATAATACAATAATATCAATAATAATAATAATAATAATAATGAGAAATTTCACGACACCTAGGTTAACTGCATGGCTACTGCCAACTGTGCGGTGGCCGCGCACGGGTCTGAAACCCAGTAAAATTGTTAAACGACAAAAAATTTAAATCAGGACCCAGCTCGAACTTTGGCATGAGAACCCGGAGCCAAGAAATAATAAAATATAAATTAAATTAAAAGTCGGGGCATGATAATGTGGAATGTCCTCCTTCACCTAAGAGGGAGCAACTGGCTATCAAGTGTTTTATGCGGCAATGACCACTGACATTTATTGGATCTTCTAATCCACTATTTTCAGAACATTGGGTCAACTCCATAGAGAATATATTTTCTATGATTCTCTATTCTAAGACAGAGAAGGTGATTCTGGTTGTTTATCATCTAGATGGAGAGGTTTATCAATGGTGTTCTTTGATTAAGGACACCAAGTCGGCTGATGAAATTGAAGAGATAGATTTGGAAGAATTTAAGATCATGTTTCTTAATAAGTATTTCCCAAGAAATATTTGTAAAAATATGGATATAGAATTCATAGATCTCAAGAAAAATGATGGAGAATATATCTTGGCCTACGAATAAAATTTCACAAGGATTTAAAGGTATGATTCAGGTTTTGTTATCAACAATGATAGAAAAATTGATAGATTCTTTAGTGGGTTAAAACCACACCTTCAAAAGGCTATTTCAATTCGAGACTTTGAGAGTTATGAAGAAGTTTTTTGATGTGATTTCAAATTTGAGATGGAGTTTTGAGAATGGTCCCATGGATATGGTGATAAGAAACGGAAGGTGGAGTTTCAAGATGGAGGATCTAATGATAAAGGAGGGAAGAAAACTCAACCACCCACATACCAAAAATGTGGGAGGAAGAATCATGGGAATTGCATAAAAGGGATGGGGAAATATTTCAAGTGTGGTAGAGAAGGCCACCAAGCTCTTGAATGTAGAAAAGACATGAGAAGGTAGGAGAATGTGGTGGAAGAAAGGAAAGAAAAATCCATGCTCCAATGCTACAACTGTAGGGAGCAAGGGTACTATACAAGCCAGTGCACTAAACCTCAAGCCCTCAAGGGAAATCAGTTTTAGTAGCCACCAAATCCAAAGGAACAAGGGAAGACTTATTCCATCACTACCTCATAAGTTGAACAATAAAATGAAGTCGTAGAAGATACATTTATTATTCACTCGAGAATGGAAAAAGTATTATTTGATTCTAGTTATACACATTTCTTTATATATTGAAATTTTTCTAGAACTATAGAATCGAAGCCCTGAAACCTTGAAGTAGATATATCTATAAAAACACCAAGTGGTGAAATCATTGCAACCTGAGTGTTAGACTCTTCTCCTGTTTGCATATGTGGGAAGATTCTTCCAGAAAATCTCATAATACTTTCCTTGGTGGAATTCAGCGCTATAATGGGAATGGATTGGATCTCATTATATAGAGCACATATAAATTGTTGGGAAAAGGAGATATGTTTTCAAATTCCCAACCATCCCATGATATTGTACAAATGCAAGGAATATCATGAATATCCTTTGGAAAATCCTCCATTAGTGTGGGTGTTGTTTCCCTGTGAAGAATAATACCTCACTCAAATGGTTGAGTCAAAGGAAAGTGTCAACCTAGAAGAAATTTCCATCATAAGTGTAACAACTCGACCACAGAAGCCCATAGTTGGTGCATTATTTTAATACATTGTCATGATTACAAGGAATCAATTCCCAAAAGACCGATCAATTTAGCAGTCTAGGAAAATATATTACATACATGAACATTACATTACACATTAGAAAATAAAACACAACATAAATGATCCTTTGAGAATTCCATTAATCCCCTAGATTAATACTTCTTATAAATCATAAAACACTTCTTGGAATCTTGGGAAAATAAAACATAAGAAAGGGGTGAGCTCATATGCTCAGTAAGGATAACAATATACTGGAAAATTTTATAAATAAGAATAAACATTTAAGGCAATTTATAAGACTAAAACAAGACTTTTAAACTTAAACTTCATCATAATATAGAAAAGATAAATCAAATAATTCCATTTAATTATTCACATGGATATTATACTAGATGAATAATCACATTTAATATCAATAGTCAATTTCATAATTATGGAATTCATAATTCCAGACTTCATAACCACATAGTCAAGGCCTTGTGCCAAGACTACACATAAGATTTTGTCAAGGACTTGTTCCAAGACACTAGTTTTTCTCATGAGACCTACTGATGAATTGAGGAGTTATAGCGGGCTCCAACCATCACTTACTAAGTATAATAAATTCCTCATATGAAAGGTTGAAACCTAACATAAGCATTTGTATTAAAACTAGCATACAAATTGTTAATACTTTGACCATAAACTACACCACGACGTGGAGACGGTAAACCGTACGTACACACGTATGATGACTTTTTCATTCATAGGATGGATAGAATAATGAATATAGTTGTTCCATATTTATAATAACATCACAGTATGTATAATATAATGGATTTATTATTTTGGTATGGAAAAAACAAAGAAAGAGGAAGTGGAAGAAGAAAAGAACTTGGAAGAGGTGATGAAATTATTACCTCTTCTTCGGGTGTTTCCTTTTGAGTTGATCAAAAGCGCTCATTAGGTTTGCCTTCAGATCAAAGTAAGGAGTATAGGTTGATTTGAGGGAAGTTGGGAGGGTATTTGGGCAGGTTTTGGCCGAGCCAAATGGATTTGGAGGTGTGATTTTGAGAAAAAGGGAAGTGTCCTTTTATAAGAGGGGTGAGGGTCACTTTAGGAAAAGATTAAAATATTAATCTATTATACAATCATATTCGGTTTATAATGGCTCCAAGTGAATTTATTTAGAGCCTTAGGTGGTTATGTGTCGAACTACTCTCAACCAATAGGTTTTATACAAGTTTAGGTTACCATTTTAACCTTATCTTTTAGATTTAACTCTTAGTTAAATAGTTTAACTTTTACTTTGTCTTCTTGTATTCTTACACTATATAGTTAATAAACATACTCTAAACTTCTAAGAGAACCTCAAGTGGTTCATTAATTACATATATAATATTATTTAAATCCTTCTACCAAACCTTATATTTTTAGGAATATTATATCAACCAATAATATAGTATTTAAAAAAAACTAATTTATGTCAATTTTGACACTATTTGGTATTTTGTTTTTGTGAAAGTCATAACAACCTTATCAATTCGAAAAAAATTTATCTAATCAACCATAAAATGTCATATTAACCTAGAAAATTCATGGATGGCATCAAAACTTTTAAATCATATTTATTTTAATATTTATAATATAAACTATTTTATTATTTCATTAATAAGGTAATTACTGCATCATCATTGTGTCATAAATAAATATAATTATTTAATCTCTAAAAATTATAAATAAAATACCATTATGTATGAAATATTTTTATCCTTATAATTAATATTTATAGTCAAATTTATCTTATGTATAACCCTATGTTAAAAAGTATTTAGTTAATAAACTTTTAATTTAACACTTTTAACTCTTCTTTAAATAAAATAAAAATAAATGTCCTAATATAATCCAAGTGGACCTAAAGGATCATATTTTATTACTAAGGGTTTTTTGGTCAAAATACACTTATCCAATAGAATTAGGACATGTGTTAGGGTAATTATAATATCATTTTACCTTTAATTACTCTATTTACTTTTAACTGTGGTAACTAAAGTCAAAAGTTAATATTCTCCAAAAATTATTTTCATCTTATTGAACCACATTTTACTTATTGATATCAACCCTGTCTCTCGGATTTTTGAAATTCAATTCATAGAAGTTGTAAAATTAATTTTTATACAAATTTGCAAATGCTCCTAGAAGGTGGGTAAAAGAGGGTAAAAAGTTCAATAAAATTTTATACATATAATTTTATTATAAAATGACTACCATGAATTAAATTAAACTTATATAGGTTTTATATATCTATTTTTACTTAAAATAAATTTAAAAAAATTATTATTTAAATAAAAAGTTGGTTTTAAACAATAACGCAATGTTTTTCACTATTCATAAAAAATTGATTGTTTTCAAAAAAATACCAAAAATTCACCGTAAGATTATTTTGATATTATGAATTAAAAAATTAATTCTATTTACCAAATTAAAAACATATAAGTTTCATTAATTAATTTAAAATTAATCCCCGTTGTCAAAACCAAAAAGCGGGTTTTTAAAAAGTAAGAACTATCAAAAGATTGACATGTGTTTATGTCAAATTTAAATGTGAAATTACTTATAATAACCTACATTGTATTAAATGATAAAAATATAATCTAATTATACTTACAAACCATTCAAATTCATAATTTAACACTATAAAATATTTCGATTAAAAAAGTTGTTTTCAATTAAAATTTTGTTTTTTCACTATTCGTCAAAATATGAAAGTTATCAGAAAAGTACCGAAAAATTATCCCAACTAAATCTTTATGTCCCTATTCTAAAGAAGAATTTAATTTCATTAAATTGAATATATAAAAGTGTCAAATATTGGTTTTAAAAAGAGTTCTCCATTAAAAGGCGGTAAAATTATATTTTTTGGAAAATACTTCTTTTATCTGAAAACATTAATTTGTTCTTATATTATGTCTAATAAACACATAATATGGATTCTAAAATTATATGGAGTATATAAAATTTAAAATTCAATTAATACTATTCATAACTGCCTTTTGAATGGCTAGTTTGGTAAGTCGTGGTGCGCTCGAACTCGGTGTTGTATGTAGCGCAAGTTATTGAATTATTTTGAAGAGATTATGTACTATGAAATCTTGAGGTGTTACATTATCCACTCCTTCAATAATTTTCATCCTCACAATTTGAAATTTTTCTTTGAAAATAAAATTTTAAAAATAGAAAAATACCTTTGTGGAAAACCCACATCGAAAATTGAATTAATGAAATTTAGTCTTAATAAGAGGGAAAGAGAAATGAAAAAGTCACCACCAAATTATTATCTCTATTAGGAGAACATTGGTGGAAATTAGAGACACATAATTGGAGTAAAAACATAAATATTTATAGGGAGTGATTGAGGTCATCAATCAAAAACAAGTGTAAAATTGAGGGCCTCAAATCCATCGATCTATAATGATTTAAAATATCATCGGTTCAACAAAACATAAGGTATTAGGATAACACGTTTTTGGTTTTAATATACCTTAATTAAATTTTAAGAATTAATTTATTCATATAATAAGAGGAAAAAATATATACTTTACAAGTAGAGTTTTATCCTTCAACTAATTCCTTCCACAAACTCATCTTTCACTTCAAAAGATAATAGAATTCAAAAATATTCTATTTATCCAAATTGTATAGGGTTCCAAAAATAATGAATTTATAATTCATTTGTCATACTATTTAAAGAAAACTACATTATAGAAACTAGCACATCACGTAAGCCAGTGGTATGTGATTACCCTTGTCGCCCTTCGGTTGCGGGTTCAAGTCTCGCGACCTTGCCGAACACGACGGGTTATCGCCCGACCTCCGGGTTGCCTTTTTCATAACAATACAAAAATAATCTTAAGAAATGCTTTAACCTTAACAATGGTATCCAATGTCAAACTTAATACATTCCAACCTTTATTCTTATCCAAAATACTTCTATCCAAACTCACAGTCTAAAATTTATAAGGAAGGTAAACACAATGAAGATCTTTTTTGCCACGTAATAACATGTGAATACCTTGATCATGTATTCTTTTAAAACATGGTAACACCCTAAATTACCATAAAACCATATTGATTACATTCATGCTCCCTTATTCCTTATAGAATACTGAATATACTCCTTATATCCAAAAATGTTGTAAACTTCAACAATGATGGAATAAACAAACCATTAATCATTTCCAAGGATGTTAATAACATCCAATATAATTTATCCAAATCAATATCTCTTATTCCAAAATCAATAACTCAGTATCAGGACCATATTAAAGTTTTATCTTTGCTTCAACCATGTATTTTCCAAAAACTTTAACTTTCTATAGAGTCACTTTTCTTAGTACCATACAATCTCAAATCCTTAATGAAATAGTACTGCAGTATAATCCTTATATACTCTATAATTCTTATAACATGTACATAATTAATACAACACTCAAATGACATAATTCTTTAATATCAACATAAGAACACTAGTCATTCCTCTTCATCTGCAGTAGTATCATAACTTGATTATTATCCAACATCATCATTTGCGGTATATTATGATGATCGGGACATTGATTCATGTAGTGTCCCAACTCCTTGGAGATGAAACATTGTACATTTGAAACTTTTTTCTTACCCTTTAAATCATGTACTTGGTGTATTTTTTTCACACTTATAACAAAATTCTATTCCCTTCAAGCATTTACCCAGGTGATTATTTCCACAGTTATCACACATGAGAAAATCCTCTTTTCCCTTATTCCCTTTATCCATATTTCTCTCTACCATCCTTTTCTTCTATAACTTCCCTTCAAATCCATATGAATCAGAAAATTCTTTACTTATCTTATTAACACATGATATTATTTCTTCATATGATGATAATACATGGGAGACTATTTTCTTTCTAAATATTTCCTTAATACCATGAAAGATATGATCCTTCTTACTCTTTGGATCATGCGTATTGCTGGAGTTCTCATTCCATCTACTGGGCGCCATTTCTAAACAATGGCATGCACTAGGTTAGTTTTATGAATCACAATGCATAACTCCAAACTTGTAAAATACCTAACGTAAATTGAAAAGATTATGCATATAATCTATAATAAAAAAATTTTCTTTGAGGAAGTATTTACTCATTAATCCTTCATAATGGCTTGTAAAGAAAATATGAATTATCCTAAGCATATCCCCCAGGAGTGTCATAACCAAGAGTGCAGAAAGGCCCGTTTTTGTGTACGATGATACCCCAGGTCAAGCCCAAAACTCCTTATCAGAGTTTTCACTCCTAGGTACATCTATGACATAACCGCCTCTACCGGATCGTATCCATACAATGATGTATTTTTTGGAAAACTCACAAAATATCTACATTACCAAAATTCTAGGATGTTCTTCTATTCTAATCCTCAAATTCTATCATAGGGTAATGTTCCCTAATAAGAGATTATCTAAATATATTTCCAAGTTTGTTGCTAAACTTCCTCTAATACCAATTGTAATGCCCCGAACCCAAAATCCCAGAGTTAGTGCATTATTTTAATACATTGGCATGATTACAAGGAATCAAGTCCTGAAAGACCGATCAATTTAGCAGTCTTGGAAAATTGATTACATACATGAACGTTACATTACACATTAGAAAATAAAACACAACATAAATTATCCTTTGATAATGACATTAATCCCCTAGATTAACACTACTTATCAATCATAAAACACTTCTTGGAATCTTGGGAAAATAAAACATAAGAAAGGGGTGAGCTCGGATGCTCAGTAAGGATAACAATATAGAGGAAACTTTTATAAAAAAGCATAAACATTTAAGGAAATGTATAAGACTAAAACACAAGCCTTTTAAACTTAAAATTCATCATAATATGGAAAATATAAATCAAATAATGTTATTTACTTATTCACATGGATATTCTATTAGTCGAATAATCACATGTAATATCAATAGCCAATTTCATAATGATGGAATGCATACTTCTAGACTTCATAACCACATAGTCAAGGCCTTGTTCCAAGACTAAAAATAATATTTTTTCAAGGCCGTGTTCCAAGAAACTAGTTTGTATCATGACAACTACCAATGCATTGAGGAGTTATAGCGGGCTCCACCCATCACTTACTAAGTCCAATGCATTCCTCCTATGAAAGGTTGAAACATAACATAAACATTCATATTAAAACTAGAATACGAAATGTTAATACTTTAACCATAAAACAGGAATGGTATAAAAATAACACATCCATAGTCAAACATATCACAAAACCTTCATTAAAATATGGAAGATTTGTATCATAATGAATCAACTTCAAACAAGTGTGAAATCCGTCAAGGGATGCTAACATGGATGAAATCAAAACTATTTGAGAGAAATATATCTTTTTTTTAAATCATTTAAAAGTCACATAATTTAGAAAGGAAGACATTTAAAGACATTTTTGAATCAAAGTGTCCCATACCACTTTGAAACTTTGAAAGGAATTAACATTTTAAAACAATGATGTCCATATAAATAAATCCTGAAAATCATTTTGAAAACATGGAAATTAATTAAAAAGATATAGAAAAATAAATATTTAAAACATTTAAAATGATGATATAGTTAAATATACCCTTCCATAAAACCTTAAAATATTCCTTTTGAAAATATTTTTATGAAATATGGACATTGATGATAAATATGTCCAAGTAAATACTTACTTATAAACAATCTCAGAAAATAATGAGATTGAGGAATTAACCATTACCTTGTAATTTTCCTTGGTCAAGGGTACCTTAAACTCCTGTATAATAGTTAAATCGTTGTTATTAAATTATAAAAGAACCACATACATAAAATATGATATCATATATGATCTTCTAATATTGCTTTGTTAATAATATTTTAGTAGTATCATCGTTTCGGGTGTTAACTGATCTGTTCCTTTATATGATTGGTTACATAAGACATGTTTGTTATGGATAGGATGTATTTTATTCATATACATAATTATATTAAGTTCTTAAACATTATTTTTAATCAAAAAATGAAAATTATTCTTGAATTATTATGATGGGGAATGAATCTCATCGCGTTCGTGGAGACGGTAATCCATACGTACGCACGAGCGAAAATATCATTATATTGATGGTGAAATCATATGTAATTGGATGGTATATAATCTATAAAGAATCATTAACATGTTATATTTATTATTTAAATTAGTTATACTCATTATTATACCCATCCAAATAATGAAGTGTTTGAATAACAAACTACACCACGACGTAGAGACGGTAAGGCGTACGTACGCACGTATGGTGACTTTTTCATTCATTGGATGGATAGAATAATGAATATAGTTATTACATATTTATAATAACATCATAGTATGTAGAATATACTGAATTTATTATTTTGGTATGGAAACAACAAATAAAGAGGAAGTAAAAGAAGAAAAGAACTTGAAAGTGGTGATGAAATTATTACCTCTTCTTTGGGTGTTTCCTTTTGAGTTGATCAAAAGGGATCCTTAGGTTTTCTTTCTGATAAAAGTAATGACTCTAGGTTTATTTGAGGGAAGTTGGAAGGATATTTGGTCAGGGTTTGGCCGAGCAAAATGGATTTGGAGGTGTGATTTTGAGAAAAGGGGAAGTGTTCTTTTATAAGAGGGGTGAGGGTCACTTTAGGAAAAGATTAAAATATTAATTTATTATACAATCATATTCGGTTTATAATGGCTCCAAGTGAATTTATTTCGAGACTTAGGTGGTTATGGGTCTAAATACTCTCAAAAAATAGGTTTTAGACAAGTTTAGGTTACCATTTTAACCTTATCTTTTAGATTTAACTCTTAGTTAAATAGTTTAACTTTTACTGTGTCTTCTTGTATTCTTACACTATATGGTTAATAAACTTACTCTAAACTTCCAAGAGAACCTAAAGTGGTTATTTAATGAAATATATAGTATTATTTAAGCCCTTTGGCTGAACCTTATATTTTTAGGAATATTATATCAACCAATAATACAGTTTTTTTAAAAAAACTAATTTATGTCAATTTTGACACTATTTGGTATTTTGTTTTTGTGAAAGTCATAAAAACCTTATCACTTCAAAAAAATATCTAATCAACCCTAACATGTCATATTAACCTATAAAATTCGTGGATGGTGTCAAAACTTTTAAATTATATTTATTTTAATATTTATAATATAAAATATTTTAATATTTTATTAAGAAGGTAATTACTGAATCATCATTGTGTCATAAATAAATTTAATTATTTAATCTCTAAAAATTATAAATAAAATACTATTATTTATGAAATTTTTTTATATTTATAATGAATATTTATAGTTTAATTTATATTATGTATAACCCTATATTAAAAATGGTTTAGTTAATAAACTTTGAATTTAACACTTTTAACTCTTCTTTAAATAAAATAATAATAAATGTCCAAATCTAATCCAAGTGGAACTAAAGGATCATATTTTATTCCTAATGTTGTTTTTGGTTGAAATAAACTTATCCAATAGAATTAGGACATGTGTTAGTGTAACTATAATATCATTTTTACCTTTAATTATCCTTTTTACTTTTAACCGTGGTAACTAAAAGTCAAAAGTTACAATTCACAAAAAATTATTTTCATCTTATTGAACCACATTTTACTTACTGATATCAACCGTGTCTCTCGGATTTTTGAAATTCAGTTCACAGAAGTGGTAAAATTAAGGTTTATGCAAATTTGCAAATGCTCCTAGAAAGTGGGTAAAAGACGGTAAAAAGTTCAATAAAATTTTATACATAAAATTTTATTATAAAATGACTCCCATGAATTAAATTTAACTTATATATGTTTTATATATCTATTTTGACTTAAAATAAATTTAAATAAAATAACTAATTATTTAAATAAAATGTTGGTTTTAAACAATAACGCGGTATTTTTCACTATTCATCAAAAATTGAATGTTTTTAGAAAAATACCAAAAATTAACCCTAAGATAATTTTTAAATTCCGAATTCAGAAATGAATTCTATTTAACAAATTCAAAATATATAATTTTCATTAATTAATTTAAAATTAATTCCCGTTGTCAAAACCAAAAAAGCGGGGTTTTAAAAAGTAAAAACTATCAAAAGATTGACATGTGTTTATGTCAAATTTAAATGTGAAATTACTTATAATGACCTAAATTGTATTAAATGATAAAAATATAATCTAATTATACTTCCAAACCATTCAGATTCCTAATTTAACACTATAAATTATTTCGATTAAAAAAGTTGTTTTCAATTAAAATTTAGTATTTTTCACTATTCATCAAAATATGAAAGTCATCAGAAAAGTATCAAAAAATTATCCAAACTAAATTTTTATGTCCCAATTCTAAAGAAGAGATTAATTTCATTAAATTGAATATATAAAAGTATCAAATATTGTTTTTACAAAGGGCTCACCATTAAAAGGTGGTAAAATTGTATGTTTTGAAAAATACTTCTTTTATCTGAAAAAAATTAATTAGTTCTTATATTATGTCTAAAAACACATAATATGGATTCTAAAATTATATGGAGAATATAAAATTAAAAAATCAGTTAATACTATTCATAACTGTATTTTGAACGGCTAGTTTGGTAAGTCGTGGTGTGCTCGAACTCAGTTTTGCATGTAGCACAAGTTATCAAATTATTTTGAACAGATAACGTACTATAAAATATTGGGGTGTTACAGTAAGGTTATATGGTGATGTATTTCCCAAATAGTTACCTATAATTTCCCTAGATTGTGATGTAGAGTTCTCCATATAACTCATACCTAGAGCTACTCTTATCTCAAAGTGTCCCTATAGGATGGCTCTTATCGTACTGGAGGAGTTAAAGAAGTAACTGTAAGAGAATTTGGAAAAAGGGTTCATACACCCTAGTGCATCACCTTGGGGTACACTAGTGCACTTTATGAAGAAGAAGGATGGATTAATGTCACTGTGTATCGATTATTGGGAACTAAAAAAGATCACCATAAAGAAAAAGTATTCTCTTCTAAGGATAGATGACTTGTTCGATCAGCTACGAGGAGATAAGAACTTCTCAAAGGTGGATCTTCATTCTAGATATCATTAGTTAAAGGTGAATAAGGAAGATATTCATAAGACTACCTTCCGTACAATGTATGAGCACTATGAGTTTTATGTGATGCCCTTCGAACTTACTAATTCCCCTATAATTTTCATGGATTTGATGAATAGAGTCTTTAGAAATTACCTTGAAAAATTTGTGGTAGTGTTTATCGATGATATTATCATATACTCTAAGAGAAAGGAGGATCATGAAGAACATCTAAGACTTGTGTTGGAAACATTGATAAAGGAGAAGTTGTTCTCCAAGTTCATCAAGTGTGACTTTTGGATGAAGCAAGTCAGGTTCTTGGGACATGTGATCACAGGTGAGGGAATTTATTTGGACCCTTAAAAGACAATGGCGATTGAGGAATGACCAAGACCCTATAGTGTCACAAAAATTTATAATTTTCTTCGATTAGTGGGGTGCTACCAACATTTTGTGAGAAATTTCTCATGATGGTCAAGCCTGCTAAATAAGTTAATAAGGAAAGGGGTAAAGTATTTTTGGATAGAATAATGTGAGGAAATATTCAAGGAGCTAAAGAGAAGGCCGATCACTGCACCTGTACTCACATTACTAAAAAGTGGAGAAATTTTTGTGATATACAGTGATGCTTAGAAGAAATCCTTGGGTTGTGTACTCATGAAAAATGATAATGTGATAGCCTATGCCTCATGACAATTGAAGATCCATGAGAAGAACTACCTGATACATGATCTAGAGCTAGAATTTGTGTTTTTTACCTTGAAAATATAGCAACACTACCTCTATGGTGAGAAGTGTGACATATATACCGATCAAAAGAGCCTAAAGTATATATTCACACAAAAATATCCTAACACTAATTAAAGGATATGGTTAGAGATAATAAAAGATTGTGATTGCTTTATTGACTATCATCTTGGCAAGGCGAACAAGGAAACTAATGATCTAAGTAGAAAATAACCTGCTACTCTATCCATGTTACGGATTGAGAAATACCCTATCTTCATGGATATGTAAAGGATGGATTTTAAAATCATAATGGTAAGGAATAAATCCTACCTTTCCCAAATGATTTCCCAACCATCTATCCAAGATAAGATTATGGAGGCATAAAGGGATGATCTGGAGAAACAAAAGAAGGTAAATGCAATAAAGGATGGGAAGCTAAAAGAGTTCCATATCGACAATGATGGTTTGATTCCATTTTTAATGCATCTTTATGTGCCTTTATCACCTGGGATAAAGAAGGAGTTATTGGAAAATGAACATAGCTCAACATTCTCTATCCATTCTGGTAACACCAAGATGTACCGAGATCTACAAGAACACTTCTGGTGGGATAACATGAAGAAGGAGATTGCGGAATATATCTCAATGTGCTTGGTGTGTTATTAAGTTAAAGAAGATCAAAAAAAGTCCAAAGGGATGATTCACCCATTGTCTATACCTATGCAGAAATGGGAGAATGTCATTATGGGCTTTGTCACGGGTCTCCTGAAGATATCCAAGGGAGATAATGCGATATGGGTTTTGGTTGAATGACTCACTAAGAATTCCCACTTTATCGCTATTTGGGAAGATATCTTGCTTGAACAACATGAAAAGATATATGTGAAGGAAGTGGTGAGACTACATGGGGTCCCACACTCAATTTTCTCTGATTGTGATCCTAGGTTTACATCTAAATTCTGAAGGAGTCTTCAACATGCTTTGAGTACTGAATTGAATTTCATCATGGCCTATCACCCCAAACCGATGGACAATATAAAAGGAATATACAAACACTCAAAGATATGATAAAAGACTAATATTTAGAATTCAAAGGTGGATGTGATTATCATCTCCCATTGGTTGAGTTCTCATACAATAATAGCTTCCACTCGAGTATTCAGATGGCTCTATATGAAGCTATGTATGGAAAGAGATGTAGAACTCAAACCTGTTGGGATGAAGTTGGAGAAAAAAATCTAATTGGACCTGATCTTTTACAAGAGATGACTAAGAAGGTTCAAGTCATCCAGAAACATATCAAGTTTACTCAAAGTTGGAAAAAGATCTATGATGACAATCGTTGAAGGGACTTGAAATTCGACGTTGGAGATAAAGTCTTCCTTTGAATATCCCCATGGAAGAGAGTCATGTGGTTTAGAAAGAAAGTGAATCTAATACCATGGTACATTGGCCCCTTAGAGATACTTGACCGCATAGGAGCTGTGGCCTATTGTCTTTCACTTCCACCAAATATGGCTCAAGTTCATGATGTGTTTCACGTATCACTCCTGAGGAAGTACATACCAGATCCCTCACATGTACTATACTCAAAGGTGGTACGGCTAGAAGATGATCTATCTTATGAGGAACAACCAGTAAGGATTTAGGACCAGAGAGATAAGGTTCTACACAACAATACAAACCACCTTTTCAAAGTTTTTTGGAGGAACCATAAGTATGAAGAAGAAACTTGGGAACCAGAGGACGCGATGAAGGAGAAGTACCCTCACCTATTTATGTAAAATAAAATTTCAAGGGTGAAATTTCAAAATGGGGGAAGAATGTTGCGACCCAAACTTTTATCGATGAGATTTATCCCTTCTTGTAGTAATTTTATAATCATATAAAATCACATTAGGAAACACAATGCCACATCATGCTTAAATGAACTACTATGTGACCTTTAAACAAAAATTTTCCACTTCTGTGATTTGAATTTCAAAAATCTGACATACACGGTTGCAATCAGTAAGATGTTTAGAGTCTAATAAGGAAAACTTAATTTTTTTGTGAATAGTAACCTACCCTTAGGAATAGTAACATGTCCTTATGAATAATAATATGACCCTTATGAATAGTAAATCATTAAAAAGAATAGTAACCTCATCCATGAATGTATAAATAAAATTTAGGCATCTTATAAGTGACAATATGACCGTAGTAAAAGTATTAGTATTTTTGTAAGTCATAAATAAATAATTATAATTAATTAATTAATTTAAATGAAAAAGAATTTTCCTAAAATGTTTTCATAAATTAGCAATTTTATTTCTTCTGGTTTTAAGATAATTTTATAGGACCTTATGTAATTTTTAAAAGCTTTATAAAATCAGTTTTAATTTTTAAATCGGTATTTTTCAAGTAAATTATGATTTTAATTAAAAATTAAATTGTTTATATTTAGAGAATTATTTTGAGAAATGGATTTTATTTTTTGATTCTACACGTCAAAAAATTGTTAGGGTGAATTTTTGAGATTTTTCTGAAATAATTGAATTTTTGGTGAATAGTAAAGTACATTAATTTACCGTATAAATATATTAAAATTTAAATCCACTATTTATAACATCATGAGTGATGTAAGAACCCAAATATCAAACTCACAAGAATTTATTACTATTCTTGGTCATGAAATCATCACTATTTCTTGTCTTATGGAAAAATATATTATATTAAGTGTTTGGGGGTACAATTACATCAAACACACACACATCGCACACACATAGGCCTGAAAGACAGGTCATAGCCCCCAATAGATAACCCAACCAACTAACCACTTTATCACATCATATATATTTTTCCCAAAGGCCCAGTGGGAACATAGCCCATTACATGGCTCGTAGGCACAATTTTTTTTGGCCCAAGGCCCATTCTGTGAATAGTACTGCTACAGTAGCGCATTCTACAGTACCTGCCGCTGCTATAGTGCCCGCCGCTTCTATAGTGCCCGCTTCCATTGTTGTGTGGATGTTTCTATAGTTCCTATGCTACTACAGTACCACTACAGTACTATTACGGTACCTGTTCCCAATTTGTTTTGAACCCCCAATTTTCATGTAGAATTATGGGGTTCTTACCACTAAACCAAACCCCAACTATAAAAGTACACTGGGTTTTTAGACCTATACGGTTACAAGGTATTGGTGGGCCTTCACCCACCACCAATCACCTTTGTGCACTTCCTCATCCATAGGCCCAAGTGTAACAACGCATGGGCTTTCGGGCCAGTTCCACACAAGGGTGGGGGGCCCATGAGTGATTTATTCAGGCATCTCAGGCGTTTCCATAACAAGGACTCAAATCCAAAACCTTTGTGATAGAATCCATATCTACAACCAAATCAATCTTACCCCCGTAGGCTCTTATGGAAAAAAATAAACTAATTATTTAAATATTAATAAAATCCTCCTCCCCTCCACTATAAATATCACCCCTCACACCCTCATTTCTTCACACCTCTGAAGCTTCAATCCTTTTCCAAATTCTACACAAAGATCTTACCTAGCCCATCCCCCACTTCCATTAGACCTTGGTCTAATAAAAAGACCAAAACCTCTTCCCTAAAGAGTCTCTCAAAGAAGATATATTCAAGAGGTAATTTCTCTCTCTTTTCTTTCAATTTCCTTTCAAATTTCATTTTTTTTCTTCTATTATCCTCAAATTCTATTATCCAAATGTCATGATAACTAAAATATGATTGATATACTGGTATTATATTATTTTAACGGAATATTATTCATTATAATTCTCCCTCTCTCTCTTTTTTTATAAAAATGAAATCGTTTCCCGTGATGTGTTAATTTACATACATCATGGGCGATGCACTTCTATTTTCCTTCAACTCCTTCAAGGTTGTCAATGAAACCATTAAATGGTTGAAAAATGATTTTAATATGTATTTTATAAACCCTTTTATATTCTATAAATAAATTTTATTCATAATAATAAATGATAAAACAAAACATGTTTGTTGTGATCCAAAAACCACCCAAATTAACCTAAAACGATCATCATTAAATTTTAACTAATGATTCATCCACATGGTATATAAAATAATTCATTAAAAATAATTTAATCTCTTGGAAGATAATTAATAAAATTTAATATTAGTTCTATCTATTTATCCATGTTCTACATGAACTTCCATCCATGTGTACAAGTGAACCGTTCATGAAAACTAAGAAAAAGAACACACCCAAACAATGAATTTAAACCCTATAATTCATAAAAAGTACCATAAAAGAACATAATGAAACCATTATGAACTATATTAATTTATAAAAGTTTTTTTAATTTCTAATTAATGAATATAATGTCATTATATAGGACATTAAATTGAAGAAAGCATTCAGATACAAGGTAAGGGGAAATTCCCGAAGCCAACTTTCTTTCTTCGGGTTCTCCCTCTTTCACTCCATTTTCGGTATGGTTACTCCTTAAAAATAATTTTTTTTCATCATGATATTATCTTTTCTAAGATATACATGTTTTCCCCTAGAGTTTATGTCAAATACAATGCTTTCCAAATGAACTCTTCTTTCAAAAAACACACCTTTTACTTCTCACTCAAGTTTGATGGTCTTGTATCATGTATGTTATTCCCTCTTTCTTTTGGGAACCCAAATTTTATGAATTTATTCTTATTATTTTAAAACCATTACTTTCCATGGGTTATTTATGTTCATGATTGATATATTTTCTATGTGGTATGCATGATAATGTAAATGTTATGATGTGACGGGTGTGCCCAAAATTATACAGTGCAATATGAATGTTTGAATGTGATGGGTGCGCCCGGAATTATACAGTGCTCCAATGCATTGGTTAAAGTGATTAATATCATGATTTAAGGTGAAATAATGCATGAAAATGATTATATATTTATTCAAAACTATATGTTTTAGTTGACCACTAAAACACAATGTTTCATTTTTATGCATTTCTACATTCTATGATATTATATAATGCTTCTTCTCATGGTTATGATGATGATGTTATGATCACCCCATGTTACATTGTTTCATGTTCTTATCTATCCTCTTACTAGGATTTTAGCTCACCCATTTCTGTTGTATATCCTCAGTTGACTAATTGTACCAAGGATAATTCAAGATCCAATAAGAAGCTAGAGAAAAAATAATTAAATAAATGTTTATATTTTATGTTGTAAAAGTTATGTATGGTCCTTGTTTTCCAAAGACTGCTAAACCATTGGATCTTCATTGTGTAATGTTTTTATGTTTTTATCATTAAAATTATGTAAAATTAATGTAAAAAAGTAGGTTCTCTATATTTTAGGCCTTCAGACACACCACACACGACATTCCAAAGTCATTACGAGTTGTATGATTATTTGGTTATTCCATTTGGTGTTATGAACATGTCATATATTTTCATGGACTTGATGAATAGAATTTTTCTTCCCTAACTGGATTCCTTTATCATGGTTTTTTTGTGGTTGACATCTTGGTGTATTCTCATAATTGGAGCAACCATACCAAACATCTTGAGATCATTCTAAATACACTATGAGAGTAGCCGTTATATTCTAAGATCACAAAGATCCACTTTTAGATTGATATGGTTCAATTTATGGGTCATGTTATCTTAGATTCAGAAGTATCAGTTAACCCATAGTTGGTGAGAACTTTAGTTACCTAGGATTATCCTAAGAACATCTTTGAAATATAGAGTTTCTTGGGTATAACAGGTTATTACATGAACTTCATACAATACTTATCATGATTAACAACACCTCTTAAGGTCTTGACTAATAAAGGTTTGACATTTATGTAGTTATAACCCTTAAAGACAACCTTTCAAGAGTTGAAAGGGAGAATAAATTCAATGTCAATCCTAATGATGATAGATCCAGAAAGAATCTATACAGTGTATTGTGATTCATTAGGTATCGGGCTAGGAGAAGTTCTAATGTAGAAAGATTGAGTTGTTTCTTATAGGCTGTAGAAGTTGAGGCCTCGTGATCAGAATTACCCAACAGATAATCTAGATTTGGTAGTTTTTATTCACGCCTCGTGTTTTTGGAGGCATCACCTATTGGGAGATCATTTTTTGGGTTTTCATAGACCAAAAAATCCTCAGGTATATTTTCACATAACATGAATTGAACCTTAGTTAGATAAGGTGGGTTGAATACCTCCAGTTCTTTGACTTTGATCTAGAAAATATGCTTAGAAAGGGAAATACTATTACTGATGCTCTAAACATGAGAACTCAGACACAGATGGTATAGGAGGCTAGTAGTTAGTGGAAACTTATGGCCCTATTTTCCAAGATACACATGGAGGTTCAGAACCTTCATGGATAGTCTGCACTTGCATTTATATTAGTGAACTCTTCACTTATGGATAGAGTAAATATGAGGAAGTTTTCAGACCCTGAAGGCTTGGTCATAAGGAATGGTGTTTCTGGTGAGGACCAACCTCCATATTTATTTGTTGATGGAGACAACATCCTAGGTATACATGGGAGTATCTCAGTTCCCACAGATATAAGAGAGGAGTTGATGCAAGAGTCCCGGGATTCTCAGTGCCCAGTGCACCCAGGTAGCTTCAAGATGTATTGTGATATGTGTCATCAGTATTGGTGGCCAGGTATGAAATGTTAGATAATAAGTTTTATCACTAGGTGTTTCACCTACCAGTAGCTGAAGGCGGAACACCAATGGCCCACTAACTTGTTACAGTTGTTTTCAGTCCTAGAATAGAAATGGGATGACGTCACAATGGATTTTGTGGTTGGTTTACCAAGGTCTCCTCCAGATAGCGATGTAATTTGGGTAGTCATGGATTGATTGAAAAAGGTATACCACTTACTTTTTATCCAAGATACTTTCTTATTTGATGATATTTGAATACTATATGTCCATGAGATTATATGTTTACATGGGATATCTTGTACTATAATTTCATATGGGGATTATAATTTTACATCGAGGTTCTAGAAAGGGTTACATAAATCTTTGGTTATACAGGTTCTTCTAAGAATAACTTTCATCCTTAGACTGATTTCTAGTCATAACAAACTATATAGGCGTTGAAGGACATTCTTCAAGCATACCTCATTGATTTTGGTGGTTCTTAGGTGAAGCATATCCATCTCATCAAGTTTCCCTACAATAATAGTTTAAAAAAACAATACAAATGGATCCATGTGAGGCCTTATATGGTAAGACATGTTGTTCACCTCTATGATGGCTAGAGGCATGAGAGGTAGTGCTACTAGGTCCTTATCTCATACAAGAGACTTCAAATTAAGAAAAACTAATCAGAAAAATTATGTCTACTACTCAGTCTAGATATAAATTGTATGATTATCACCATTGATGACCTATGGAGTTCATGGTTAGAGTTTATGTTTTCTTATAGGTATCTCCCAGACTTGGGCATAGATAGATATAGAGGCAAGGGAAGCTATCTCCTCCTTTTTTTGGGCCTTTTGAGATTTTGTATAAAGTCATGATGGAATCATATCATTTTCTATTACCTCATATGTATCGTGTTATACATAAATTCTTTCACATTTCATAGCTTCATCATCACCATGCTGAATTATTTCATACTTTTAATCCTAAGGATTTCAATTTGGATTCCAATGCTTCATTTGAGGAGTATCTTGTACACATCATTGATCGGAGCAAAAAGTCTCTACAAGGATAGTTTTTCCCTTTAGTATGGGTTCCATGGAAACATAGTTGTGTACATGATGAGAATTGGGGGTGGGAGGGAAACATACATGGTCAGTGGATGGAGTTGGTCTCATACAATATTCTACAACCCTTGGAAGGGAAACTTAGGGATGAGTTCCTTTAAGGGGGGAAGACTATAAGAAAACAATTTTTCTATGAGGTACATATTTTTTAAATTTTGGATTAATTCTTTAGTTTTGACCTAATGTGAATTCCTTTTGAGGATATGGAGGAAAGGAGAGTTCATGGGGCTTGTTCAGATCCTAGAATCCCGACCAGTGAGAGAAAAAATTGGCCCACATAGTTAGTAAAAACCATGCTTCCCAATTTTTCATGGTTTCTTATAAATGTGTGGGGAGTTTTAGTGAGTAGTAGTGAGATGACTGGTTTTCCCTAATTGTGAAATCCAAGATTCATTACCCTATAAAAGCTCTGTAGTTTTTAATAATTCCATATAGCATGGTTTGTGCATGGTTTCCCAAACCATATGCATGAACCATGTGGGTTCCCTTCTTGGGCATTACATGGTGCATGGTTGGTGCACGGTTTGGACAACCATGTGGCAAAACCATGAAACCCCTTATTTTTAGGTGATTTTATAATTTTTCCCATAAGTTATTATAACTTTAAAAAACCCTTCTTATTTATTCCTCTAGCATACATGAGGTCATTTATTCCTCCATTTAAGCTCATCTTCCCATAAACCTAGTTTCTTGGATATATCTTCTACCAAACCTTTGATTCGATTTATTATCATCTCATTTTATAGACACCAGTGAGTTCTCTATTCATCTTGTGTCTTTAATCATTTTTATTCTTCTTGATGGAGTTATTTTGGTGTAGGATCTTATTCCCTATTTTCAGGGCATTCATATGTTTTGTCATTTTGTTCCAATCTGGTCCAAACCAATGGCTGAGACTGGATGAGTGATCCTATATAGGCATAAGGTAGGTGGTTTAGTATTTATATCTCAAGGTCGCGATGCTTTATATCACGAGTCATGTTCCACATTCCATATTCTCTGTGTATTGCCTTAAAATACACATAACCCATGTTTAATTTAATATCCATGATAGATATAACCCATCATTCCTTTATTAATATTAGAATAGGTCCCCTTCACCTACTACCACCCTTTGAGGTGTTCTCATGAAATTCCCTTGATGCTATAAATTCTTTAATGACCAAACCATCTTTTATATAGTTTTTTAATGTTCCTAAGTAAGATAATTATAATGAATTATAATGAAAGTGAGTGGTATAACCACATAACCTATATTAATAGAACAATAATTATGCAATTGTTAAAGAATAATTCTAATAAACTATGAACTATCCATAGGATCTTATTAAATCCATTGGCTTCTTTTTTCTGATATGATATGCAGGCATGGTGTCCCTTTGACTATTGTTATATACAGGTATGGCATCCCATAAACTGCTATGACATATGAGTATGGCGTCCCTTTTTCTTTCATGACACTTGGGAATATAGAACCTTATGATTTAAGATTTATGTGCATGGAAACCCTCATATATTATGATAAATGGGCATGAATACCCTTACATATATGATATGGGTATGGTGACCCTACAGTTATGATGTAGGCATGGTGACCCTATTGCTATGATTTGGGCATGGTGACCCTTTTGTTATGATTTAGGCATAAAAAACCTATTGTTATGATACGGTAATGGATTCACATATACTATTATGATATAGGCATGGAGTCCCATATAATGTTATGATATGGGCATGGAGTTCCTTATAATGTTGTGATACTAGGCATGGAGTCCCTTATTCTTGTGATATTGGGCATGACATTCCATGATACTTGTTAGACTCATGCTACTACTCATGGATGCCTGAGTTATGCCTCAAGTCTAGACTAGTATAAGTATCCATATATGTGGATCTATATTTCATTACATATACAAACCATATTTATGTATACATATGGTCACTTGTTCAGATATTATCTGGCACGGACCAGAGGAGGTAGTGTCAGACAGGTATCTTTCACGAACTAGAGTCGTCCCCCTTTTAAATTTATATTATTACATTTAATTTATTATACCTTCACACTACTCATATTATATGAAATTATTATGTAATTATAGAGACCATTTATGGTTCCCTACTGAGTTTATCTCACACCCTATTTGAGTTGCTGATGGTACTTAGGTAGATTATGTGAAGGCGAGTAGGGATAGGGGCAAGCATTTAGTTCTTGATAGCCAATTTGATTACCACATGTGAATGGGGAAGCATATGAATGAGCTATGGATCATGATTCTATTGGAGATAATTTTTTTGTCCTTTTTTATTCTTTTGATACTTGTATTGTATTGCATGCCTACTTTCATGCCTGCAGGTTTCCTTTTTCTAGACACATGACATTATAACATCTTGTATATGATGTTGGATGTTGTTAATCTTGGTTATTTCTTATATATGTATTATTTACCTCCCATTATCAGTTAATTATTATTATCATTATATTTATCTATTCATTTCAAGGTTGTGATACTCTGATCATGAGGGTAGAGTCTTCCCATTGTACCACCTTGGACCTTCGATTCTAGTCATTACCCTATGGCGTATGGGGAGGCACACTTGAGGCCATGTGGCCCACCATCTCGGGGAACCATTTAGTGGAATATGGGTTGGGACTTCATAGAGTATCTCACTCTCTCCCATATTTATAAGGTTCCCCTTGGAATACCAAATTTCACCAGAAATACCCAAATCAACTCAGGACACTGATCACCAGAAACCTTAGAGACTTATGGGGTATTTACTCTCTTAAAAAATGATTCCTTTTCCCTAGAGACCTCACTCCTAAGAGGTGGAATTTTTTGACACCCTCTAAATGAGAATAGAAAATTCTAGGATAAAAGAAATAACCAAATCATAAGTATTATTTTTTCTACATGGAAAAGTAAGGAGAAACATAAATACATAAAGATTAGGTGGCTAGGTTACACAGATCGCATGACCTCTAGAAGGACATGTGATCACATGACCCTGGAAACGTTATAATAATGGGTAATTCACTTCACATAACCTATTCATGATCATGTGAATCCACTCATAAAATCCCTCATGTTCTTCTAAAGGATCCCAAACAAGTGATGATGATCATCCAAAGGCTACCAGACGAGGTCCTTTGATCTGGCGACATGTCAACCAACATATTCTTGAAAATAATCTATATCCCCTTGTAAAATAAAAGATGAAAAATGAAGAAAAATCATTCAAATGAAGTTATATTTATTTTAATGCAAAGGAATCATATGAATTCTGTGATAATTTTAAATGATCATGTGATATCCCTAACGACATGAAAACCATACTGTGCAGAAGACTTTGGGTATGTCACCTTCATGAAGTGAAGGCCCTCAAACACATCCATTCGATCATGTGACAGCCATTCAAATACATATAAAATTAGGGTTATTATCCACAAAAATTATTTCATGTCAGAGTGAGATCCAACATTGATCACACGATGCACTATAGACAAGCAGATCCACTGTCCCTGACAATTCTCACATACCACCATGAGATCCACTATTGATCAGGAAATTATCTAACAAAAACCTAATGGTAAGGTCTTAGAAAATATTGAATAAAAATATAAAAAGTAAGAACCCTTATCTGAAGGATAATTATGCTATTTTTCATGAAAAGGCCCTCTGATGAGCCAAATCGATCTTGCAAAGGACCCCCGATAAGTTTCCCTTGATCATGTGAAAGCCTCTTCGATATAATCCCTGGTCACGTGAAGACTCCCAGATATATGAGGATGATCTTGAAAAGGCACTTTTAAATATCAACATGATTATGAAAATTCCCATTGAAAATCCACGGGTTTAATAAATATGGTGATGAAGGAGTATTCTCATGGTTTTTGTTTATCATGCGACTCCATGGATGACCCGTGACAGGTTCAAGTGAAGTGTGTGATGTAATGCCCCCTCCACCGACTTGATCTCATATCTATGATATATGTTCCATATATAGTGGAATATATACATGGGTACGAGGTTAATAAATTCCTCTCTCCTAGTACAAAAAAGGTAATGCACACACATGAGATACACACAGGAGTGAAGAAGTGAGAGAAGAATTCTTAGATCAGAAAGCCACACAATCACAAAGTTATTCTACTAGGTAAACTCGGGGAATTACCTAAGAGATTATGTGGCATGTATATACACTTTGTGTGATAATTTTATTGATTGTGTGAAGGATTTATGGTTCACTGAACATATTATGTGAAGGATTTTCCACCTATCGACGTATTCATGTGAAACCCCAACATAATAATACTTGAAAAACATCGATGAATATATACAAAAAAGTTTAAAAAATAAGGAATACTTACACAAAGATAGATATATTTATTTTCATGTGAAGGAGTCATGAGCTTCACATGACCTATCAAGATCATGTGACAGCACCTAAACATATCATCCAGATCATACGACAACACCCACACATGTATGTCGAGTCATGAAAAGTCCTCTAAACATGTCATCCAAGTCACATGAAGTCATATAGACATGTAATCCAAGTCACATAAAGTCCTCTAGAAATTTCAGCCAACTCATGTGAAGCCATCCAAACATGTTATCTAGATCATGCGGCTACCCTCCGACATGTCAATCCTGATCACATGACACCCTTGGATGAGTCTGCATCGATCATGTAAATTCTCCCTAGAAAATTCAGTTGAATCATGTGCCAAACCTCTAACATGTCTACTTTAATCTTATGAATCACCTTGGACATGTCATCCTTGTCATGTGGTGTCCCCCAAACAAGTAAACTAGATCACATGGAAGACACCTTAGAACATCTCTAGAAATCCTCAAACATGCCAGACAGATAAGCAGGACATGTCCAACAGACATCCTTGACATGTCATGCATGTCAAGCTGACACCTTGGGACATGATAACATTTTTCTATAGATGAAATTTGACATAAAAAATATTTAATTCTGAGGACTTTGATTCCTATCCAAATAGGATCTGTAAGATGCCTTCCTAAGTCCGGAGCTCTAAATGGGAATCCACCTTGGTGTAAGTACCTCCATATCTCATACACTATAACCCATGGGACCCAAAATATCTTATGGTTTTATGAGTAATACTTATCTATAATAGGATTGAGAAGATAATTCAATTACATGGACTCTAGTTTTTGCTATAAAAATGATACATAGGATGACTTCCTAAGGCATGATATTTATATCAAACACCCTAATAGGGTTTACCTAGTGCATAAGTCCCATATCCATATGTGGTGAGTCAGATCACTTGATATCCCTTGTTTCTAACACTGATCATGATTCACTTGGATTTAGGGATTTTCAATGATCATATCACTCACAACATAAATTCCCCCTATCCAGGGCAACCATAGTGTGTAATCCCCATTCATTGACATGATACGATTTACCCTATATAAGGGTATCCACCTAGGTGTAAGTCCTGAAGGCATTCCCATAGTCTTGAAGGCATTCCCATATTGGTAAACCCTAGGGAAATAAACCTCACTAGAATTATTTATTTGTCACCAGACATCAGTGGGTTACAGAAAGATAGAAAATGATGAACCTGATTCCTATTATAAGAAGGATATATAGGATTCCTTCCTAATGCTTGAGCTCAGTACCTGGTGCCCAAGTTCCCTCATATAGGTCCTTTCCACATGACATTAAACTGAACAAATTTAACTTAAAATAACTACATGTGTTTTTATTCTTATTAAAAATACAATATGTAACATCCTAGTTTTTTGAACATGACATTTTATGGGTAAATTTGAACCTTTTGACTTTGGTGAGTGGATCGATTTTATTTTTGATCTTCAGAACCTAATTCTGAGAGTTTGATGGATCCAAGGCCTTATTTTTAGATGGGATTTAAGTATGGGAAAGTGCCTTAGGGTTTGAAGTGTAGAGGGCCTTGGAAAATTATTTTTTAGAAATAGTAGATTGAGGATCATGGTTTGGAAAAATCGTGCGGCCTACCAAGAGAAACTGTGTTACCCTCCAATGGTACTAAAAATAGTTTAAAAAACTGTATAGGTGGGGGATCATGATTGTAAGAAAATTATGTAGTTTTTAGAAGAGGGATTTCATATGGTATGTCCATGGTTCAGAAAATTATGCACCTCGCTCGTGCGCGTGTGGTGCTTAGGTAAAGATCTCTGCATATTTGGTTCATGGTTAACCAAACTGTGCAGCTCATTTATTTGGGTTAAATTACCAAAATTTCCTCATCCCTTTATCTAATCCTCTTCCTTATTTCTTCCTCCTTAAAATTCATGCACAATAGGTTTTAATCCCATTCTCTCCTCCTTAGGCTTTAATCCATCGTTATCACCAGATCTTTGATTCGAGCTTCATTGGTCTCATTGGATCTACATCGATAATAAATTTAATCCACTACCTTTTTTCTTTATTTATATTTACATACATAATGCTAAATCCATGTGAGACCTTTTCCCTTAATCTTATGGAATTTTTCTAAAACACTGTTTTATTCTGATTCATATTGAGTTAGAGGTTGATATCAGATGATAGAGTGCTTGCTAGTATAAGGTAGGTGGTTCCTAGATTTCTCCTAGATTTTATGGTAGTTTTAGGGGTTATTTCTATATACCATTTTAGTGTTGACTAAGAAATATCATACTAAATTAATGTTTTCATTTAAATTGACTAAAGGGATGTTATGGGACGTCATTGGGTATACCCTATCTATTGACTATTTATTCTAAGCCTATAAAGGGGCTTTAGAAAAACTTGGGTAGATTAGGATGGGGGGGTAAATTGAATTTAATTGAATTGTTTATATTTATTTGATTGGTACTATGGGAACGTGATGGTATATGCTCGAGGATTGAGGTGGTTTTGGCCACCTAGATTGAGGTGACATAGTTCATTAGGTTGGGATTGTCCTGGATACTCAAGTTGACGATGATCATCAGGTTATGGTGACATGGTCATCATATTGAGGTGATGAGGTTTCTAGGATGGGGGCATGACCCATAATACTTGATATGGTGTTAAACATTGATATTGAGTGACACATTCATAGGGGAACAAGGTGATGGATGATGTGGCTTAGGATATTAGGTGATTACCACTCACTTTTTGTTCGATGTTGCACCATTAGAGTCATGTGCACATAGAAAGGAATCTGGTTGAGGTGGCATTGAACACTAATTGTGTGTGGAGGCTCTTGTAGATTATGTGGATTAGGTGATGGTCTTGACCATCATATTATTTGGGGGTTATCACTATATAAATCCACTTGTATGGTTATAGAACATCATTTGATGGTGATGAGACTATTAGTTGGGTTCTAAGGCTTATCGTGATACTTGAGGCCATTAGGCTTGGATGTGAGGGGAAAAATATTCCTATGCCTAAATACATTAGCTTCTGAGTCGATAATGATTATTATTTGGAAGACATATATTGTTGTTCCTCAAGATATTAGGCTTTGAGCTGACAATGATTTTGTGAGCTGAGGTATGAGGTACCGGGGACTTTTTGGGGCATGTCGTTTGGATTTCGGGTTACATGATTGATGGAAAGAGGTGTAGGGTTATATTTTAGGTGGAACCTAAGGGTTAAAATAGGTTTCTATTCATCAAGGGAAGCCTTATTATTTTTCCATGGATCCTCTCCACTACAAATATATATAAGCAGGCAGTTTCTATATTCCATATATATAATTTGGGGAATATTTTCATACTTATACTGGTGATGGATGAAGCAGATGATCACTTCCATATGGAAAATGAGAATAAGGGAAGAAGGATATTTATTAAATTTTCATGTGTTTCATTTTTATTATTTGTAGTACACCTGCATAATTATGGATGTAGGACTAGAACATGTTGATGGTGGCCTACTGAGGTTTATTCTCACACCATACATGAGGTCCTTAGGATGCATGTAGACTTTATATCTCTGAGATCAAGTAATGGATTGATCTTGGGAGCTATACCCTAGTGATTGGGTTATGATGCTTAGCATGGGATGGATAGCAAGGGACCATGGTAGTTCCTACATCAGCTAGAGTTTCCTTTTTTTAAGCATGCGTTATTTATGTATGTATCGATGGGCAGTCATGGGAGACCCTATTTGTTTATTGTTATGTAGGAACTATTATGGCATGTTTTCAATAAATGGTATGACTTAGGATTGTTTATTATTATCTTATGCCATTGTTTTATTATGCTTCTGCTGGTTTTATTTTTCTTTCACTGTGTATGGTTATTTTCTGTTGTGTTATATACATATGGACATTGTTATTATCAACACAATAGGGTATAGTCTCCCCATGATCACCTCTGAGACCCTCACTACTAGTTGATAACCTTTAACATACGGGGATGCGTGCCTAAGGCCCAGTGGTACTCTAGACTGGAGCATGGTTTTTAAGTGGATCAGTGGTTGGGGAACTATATGATATGTAGGAAACCTCATGAGGGTTCAATACCATCATCGAAACACCAATAGCCTCCTTGGACAACATTAAACTTTAGAGTGCCTGTTTATCTGTATTTAAAATATAAGAAGCTACCAATTTATAAGAAATAATAAGAAACAGATAGAAAACCTTGAATACATACAGATGGTCTCACTGATGGAACCCCCTTTAAACATAGAAGGATTCAACACCCAATCTTTTTATTAGGGTAACCAGCCCTATATCAGGATTTAAAAGATATTCAAGAACATGTATTAAATCTATAATAGATTCATGGAATAGGAAATAATTTCCCCTAAAAGGGCGTGATGATCCTGACCTCCCATCCTCTCAACTAATGTGAGTTTCCAATTTCCATTGGGTTTGAAACCCAAAATGATTTTCTTACTTTATAAAGAATGTATGTACTTTATTATGGATGTGGGATCCATTGGGAGTTTTCATAAAAGATGAAAATGGTGAACCTAGTCTGAATGATTGTATAACCATATGTGAACCCCTACAATTTATCTTCTTCCCCAGTCCTCAAATAAGAAATAGAAATAGTGAAGCCAGTGTAAAATCATTTAATGATAGAATAATTAAATCATTGTTGGTGTCATGAATATTGTCTCCCAAACTCAAGTCACCACATGTTTTGAAGGAAACAATATCATAGATCAGTTTAATGGCATGGAAATTCAATGATTTATGGTGGATAATATATTTGTGATCAACCTCATTCTAACCTAGATGATCCATAATATAGGACTTCAAGAAGTAGATTTGACTCCCTCCAACATGAAAATTTAGGGTTATGATAAGAGTGAGCAAAAATCACATGGGTTTTTTTTGCTGAAGACATAATTTGGTGGCTTGGTATCAAGCACTGAATTTATGGTAGTCTCATAGGATACTTCCTACAACGTTCTATTGTAAATACCCATGATTCCTTTTGGTAATCCTATCTTCATCCTATTTAATGGGATGGGTGAGCTTCTATAGCATCTGACCCACTTTTCCTCAAGGTGTGGTCCAATGTTGGGGACTCCAGAACAGCAGGAATCCACCAAACTATGGTTATTTATCCAAAATTTGGGAGGACCTGTGTTTTTATGGTGTATTCAGCTACCCATAGGGTTTTTAACTAGTTGGGAGGAACTCTGTAGATAGTTCCTTTACCAGTTCAGCTCCACATCATGCATGATGATCATTGGCAACCTCTTAAAATGAAAGTAGAGGCCCACCGAGCAAGTCACCCACTTTTTCTCCCAATGTAAGGGAATCATGTATTCTCTCAATATGTAACATTACCAAGAATAAATTCTTATGATGTTCATAGTGAATTTTAGGAATTATCTACTCTCTACCCTCATCTCCTTGAACTACCGGGGCAGATTTCAAGAGTTATATGAGAAAGATTAGTGTCTGGAAGAAACCTTGCAACAGGATAAACAAAAATTACACCCATTTCCACTTCTAGATACCTCAAGAAGCCCTATAATAGAATAGATAGTTGTCATTGTTCATTTAGATATTCCTAATATGGTACACCTGTTGGGCCTTTTACCAGACGAGCCTCACCGAGTGCACCCCTCCATGCGCAGATTCGCCAAGCGCAGCTGCCTCATCAAGAGAATGTAACCCTGAACCCAAATCAAGAACATAATTATAGGATTCCGTTAATATAAATGAGGAACAATAATTATTCCTTAAAGTATGGATAGGTCCCAAGATATTTCATCTTTAACTTGGAAAAGTGAACCTTTTTGTTTCTAGAGTGCAGGAGACCGCAGGAGGCTAGACTCACTGGTCACACTGACCATTACCCATATCATAGGATCCTTAGGCACACCATAAAAAATGATTTATATTCAAATATTTGATTCAAGACCAAATATATCATGTCTTATTCAAATTGGGAAATGTTCCAGCATAGGTGGCTCATGTTTCCGTTAACCTTGACAGTGACAATGAAGACTTCGACTAGTGGAAACATGTTCCTAGCCACGAGATGCATAAGTAAATGACTAGTTGGATCATAAGGTAGTTTCTCACACCCATGGTATAATCCGTCACCACTTGATAAATCCAGATTCATCTGTGATTTCCACACATCCTCTAACCACTTCCTCCACATCAGTGTTGCAACCTCCCAAGTCTCAGAAAATAGACATTGGTGGCATAAGGGAAATCGATTTCCTCCACTGGTTCCAAAAACCGCTCATACCCTTAGTGATTTCATGCCCCAAAATTGGGAGATTCTCATAGGGTTCGACCATCCTTGGATTATTCCACTGATAATGAGCAATAATACACCACTGTGAATGATGTTGAATTAGTGAACCACTTCAAAATTCCAAACAATGAGAAATGTTATGTAGACCCCTTGGGATCCTCTGACCAAATCCATTAGAGGAGAGTTAGAGGAAACACTAGTAGAAAGAATTATTATGTTAGCATTTCAAACTAGGGTGTTCATGCTACTGAGACTAGGAAAAAAGCCTTGTATAGGGTTCAACAAGCACAACACTCCTAGTCTGTGCCATCAAGTACACCTCCACAACTCAGTCGTGACCATGTTGTGATCATCCGTGTCCATCTATAGCCCAAACTCAGTTGAACAAAACACAACTTTTAGTTTTTCAGAGTAGACCGGATGGATAGTAGAAGAATATTTTCAGTACTAGTTAGGCTTTATCTCCTCATCTAATGGCATCCATCACACCCTTTTACAAGGAGATACCCTTCATAGAAAAAAATATACCCCTATCACAGAAGTATGATGAGATAAATCACCTCACCAGCATAACTGTGAGGATTTAGATCCTCAAGGATCTCCTCTTATCAAAGGAAATGTGTGAGGCCCTTTATAAAGCTTTTAAAATCTCCATTCAATTTGAGGATTAGGTAGCTATCTTTGAAGCCTACTACATAGAGGAGGCCGAGAAATAGGAATTTTGAGCCATCATCTTGTTTTATAGGGAAGAAAAGGGTGCCACCATTCATGGGAACATACGACCACTATATATTATAGGACATTTTATGGAATAAAAATATGCTATTTCCTAGTGAATACTGTCTTTGGGATCAACCTCATTAGAACTCAAATTATCTATAATATGGGACTTATAAAATAATATATGACTCCCTCGAACCTGAAAATTTAGGGGTATGATAATAGTTATAAGAACTCATACAGAAAAATTCAGTTGAAGATGCAATTTAGTGGTCTGATATCAAGAACTAAATTTAAGGCAGTCTCATAGGATACTTTCTATATTGTGCTGCTGGGATGAAACTGACTTCATTTTCCTAGAAAATCCCCCTCTTTACACTGAAAATGTCTCAAATACTCACTTGATGGTTAAGTAATGGTAGTCTAGGGTGATGTTCCCCCTTTAAATCTTATGAGGCTCGCTATCTGGATGTTGGTTACTACAAAAGGGAAGGAAGACATTTACAGAACAATGGTTTTGAGTTCATCAATGCCACTAATGATCTAATGATCATGAAAACCAATCCATGGTAAGGCATGGAAGACGTATTTTTACTCCTAATTCACTAGTTATAACCCACTATGCTAGATTTGGGGCTTGTTTCATTGTCTCTAAGAAAAAGGATTGCTTTTAGATTACCTCGTACTCTTAAAATGGACATGCCTAGATTATACAGGAAGACACTACTCTTTTGATGCACTGAGAAGTTCACCCCATGTACACTAATCCATGATATCCCCACATGTTCCATAAAGAATGGATTACTCAACAAAGGTTGAATAATCACCATTTATTTGATATAAAAAGTTTTGTGGAAATTATAAGAGTCACAACGACAAATAGGTTTAGAGATGAATAAATGACAAAACAAAAGAAGAAGATGAACATGGAAACACCAATTTACATGTTTCGTGAATAATCCCTACATTCATAGAGAGGAAGAATCACTTCACTTAAATATGGGAGCTCAAATATAGAGAGGGTTCAGAGTTTATCACACACACAAAAACCCTAGATTGAATGAGCTTAGAAATAAGATGAAGAAATATGCCACCAACCACATAGTAAGACCATTGTGCTATGGTTAATGTTGATTGGAAGTCTGCACTACTACAATGATGTGGCCACCCAAGTCCAAGTTGCTATATTGGCCGGTGGAAATAAGTCCATGGAGCTACAATATCATTGTCTCCAAAGTACACGATGCTACATTAACCATGAAAAAGTCTACACTAATAGAGTGCCTTAGTGGTTGAAACATGCGGCTGATTGTCTACTATCGATCGGTCAAGGTTCTGGTACTCTGCTAATGTGTATAGCATCACTCGGGTCGAATCCTCGGCGATGGTACTTCGTAATAGTCGATTGTTTTTTAGTTGATTGTATTTTGATTGGGGGGGTTTGTTTGCAGAGCTTAATTGAAATGTTTAATGGATGATTTTTAATTTAACAATTTGATAAAGATTGGGGTGAGTTCATCATTAGGGAGTTAAGCATGTGATATCCTTGAGCTTTTCTTTATATTGCATTAAATTAACACTCACATCAAAAGTTTAGGTTTATTGGAATTCCCAAGTGTTAATCCTTTAATCCAAGACTTAACTTTACTTAGGGTTCTAATCTCAATCAGTGCTTGATTTTGGAAGTGTATTTATGGTTCCAATAATCCACGAAAACCACACGTTGAACATAATATGTCAATAATCCATGACATGTTAATTCCAACATACACAATGTTAAATTAAAGAATACTCATCGAGCAAAACCTATCAATCACTTAACATCCCTAAATTATAACTCACCCCAATAATATATTTACTCAGACATTTAAATTATTAGTAATCTGGTCTATTATGTTTAAAGTGATGAATTACAAAGAGAAGAAAAAGAAAGGGATAAGAAAAGAGTTGTGCGCCGAACACACACACGAACGATGATGAGAGTAAACAAAACCGGACTTTTTATTGAATAATAAAGTAAAAGAAGATGATGGATTTCAGATTGATTTAAACTAAAATAAGAACATTAATATTTAACTAGAGAAGGTGGATGAGAATAAGAAATTAAGAAGAAGAAAATTGCATTAAAACAGAATTACAAAGACAAACACTTGCAAAATTACAACGAAGAAAAATGAAAAAGTAAATGAAAACAAAGAGAGGATGAAGGAATTATCAAGTGAAAACTTGAGTTTGGAAGATCCTACCAAGACTTTGGCAGGGCCTTGGTACTTCCAATCAATCCGCCTTTGCTCTGAAATGCCAACCCCTCTCAAGTAGAGAAGGGGAGAGTATTTATAGCCCAAGGAGTGGACTGTTTGCATTCCCAATATGTCCCTCCCCTTGCATCGACAATTTGGCTATTCAGAAAGCCTAATCCCCAAATATCTCCTTCTTCAAAGTTGTATATAATAAAGTTGGACGACTACTGTCAAAATTTGGAGGCATTTAGACAAGTGGAGCCAAAGTTATGGCGGTTTTATTAAACAGAGGTAAACTATCCATTTATATCCATGCTTTTTTCGATGGCCAAAATGTGAATGGATTTTGGAACAGGAATATGCCTTAAAATCCGAATGACTTCTTCAAAAAATTCGGAATCCTATATCTCTTATTTTACAATGAAAAATCTCAGCTCTATTTGATGCTTACATCATGAGATATGTCATGAATACTATACTGATGTTATTTCTCGGCCAGAATGGTGGGCTGGACTTCAAAGCTTCATTTGGGACCCTTTTACTTAGATTTGGGCCTTGAAATTTTTATCCAATATGACATGTAGTGTACCCCAAATTATTGTGGAGAGTTAATTTTTTTGGACATCTGGATTGAGCCCAGTAAATCAATCTTCAAGGCTGGTCCATTTTGTTCACAGATTCTTTGGTCTTGTTTGTGAGGACCATATGACCCTTCAAATGGCAGAATTGGCTCATGGTACCTTCTAATGAAATGTTTTATATTGAAAGTAGAATCCTAAAAAACAAGAACCACACAATTTATATCAGTATAGTGATAGTTATTATTAAAACATTAAACTGACTCAATTGGACTACTTCTAAAAATGCTCAAAAATTATACTTAATATTAAATCATTAATATTTCACACAAATTATGCACATTTCATATAAAATAAGTAAAGAGGGAATATAATAATTCATTAAAATATTAATAACATCAACTCCCCCACACTTAGTTTTGTGCATGTCCTCATGTGAAAAAAATATAAAAACATGACAAAATCATTTTTACTCACCAACAGATTTTAAAATTTTGTTTTCTCCAATCAGGGGAGCTTTAGACTATTTCACTCATCCATTTTGAATTCCACCACAAGTTGTTATAGAAACAATGTTCCAAAACTAATTCATTTTTTCATGCTCAAATTTATAAATGGAAAATGTGGACACTCAAAACTCACACCTCTCAAGATGATAAAATTCATTTGTGGAGGTTCACTCTTTCACCAACCAAAAGTAAAAATCTTAGAGTTTGAAAAGATCTCTCAGCTTCCAATCCCTATCCAAAGTGAACAAGAATCAAGAGGTCTTTTTAAGGGGTTTTTCTGTGGCTATGGGACGGTAGGAATATAATGTCCAAGAGAGAGAAGAAGAGGGTTTAAATTCCAACATAGAAAAAGCAATGCACATTTTTTTGAAATAAAACATGGAAGGAAACAAAAACACATATTTACAAGGGAATGATTGTGTGAAGAAAGATACAATAGAGGAAAAAAATATGAAGGTAATTAGAATATGGAATATTTACAAAACAAAAAAACTTATCCCAATAATAATATAATGCAAGTGTTCTTTTTTTTATTTTCCTTTTTTTTCTTTGTTTTTTCAAAAGTTGACCTTGAAACAGATCTCACACTCATATCCCAACCCATGTTTGATCTCCTCACGACACTAATTGTAATATTTATAAAAAGATAAAAGGTTGAGGAAGAGTGATTTTTGACCTACCCAAGACACAACCCATTTTTTCATTTTTTTTTTGATTTTTTTTTTGATTTTGATTTTTTTTTGAACTTTTTTTTGAACACTTTTCAATATCATTTGTACAATACATTCCCAAATCCCACTGAATGACAACCTCCCCCCCCCCACACTAAAATGGATGCTTTCCCTCAATCATATGATAACACACCGGAAAGTAAGGAAATGATACCCAAAAATAAAATCCATTCCCCCCCACACTTAAATTTCAAAAACTTATGCAATGAAAATCCATCTTGATATTGGGTGGGATAAGGTATTGGGATTGTAATATGGCTATCAAAGAAAAGGTTTTCATAGGCTTGAAGGGGCTTTCAAAAGGAGGATTAATGTAAGGGAAATGGGAGGCTATTTGGTTCAGAAAATGTCTCTATCATATTAATACACACTAAGGTAGGAAATTCAGCTCGAAGGTCTACAAACTCAAGACTCAAAAATGGGGGTGAAAACACACATTTTGAAAAGATGGCCATAGGTGGCCTTGGCATGAAAGCAAATGTTGTTCCTCACGGTTCGGGAAAAGCATTTTCCAAATAAAAAATTGAGCATTCAAAATTTGTTAATTTTGACACAAAATTCTTTATCCAAAGTCATGATGAAAATAAAAAATTTTTGAGATGAAAACATGTCTGTTAACTCCCCAAAATGGTTGGAAAAAATTTCAAAACTCGATGGTGAGTAAGCATGACTCTTTTTTTTGTATTTTTTTTAAGTAATTGTGTTTTTTTTTGTTTTTTTTAGTTTTTATGGTTTTTTTAAAATACACACCCACACAAGAAAGAGAAAAAGAAAGGGTTTGATGAAGAAAGTGGTAAAAAAATGAAAGAGAGAGGAAGAAGAAGAAATAGAGAGAGAGGGAGAGAGGGAGAAGAAGAGTCAAAGGGAAAGAGGTGCCCCCTAGTTTGGATTTGGTGGGTTGCCATCTCCATCCAGTGGTGGGTCTACTGTGGATCCAATGGAAGTTGATGTTATTCCAGGATTGCATGTCCTCTCATGGTGATGTTTCAACCGATGTCCATTTACCGTAAATGTCCTTTTGGAGGAGGGGTCTTGGACTTGCACTGCACCAAATGGGTAAACATTAGTGATAATAAAAGGACCTTCCCAACGAGAATTAAGCTTACCTGGGTGAAGACGAAATCGAGAATTGAAGAGAATTACCTTTTCACCTTCATGAAATACCTTTCTCAGGATGTGTTTGTCATGGAGTACCTTATCCTTATCTTTGTACAGATTGGAATTCTCATAGGATTCAAGTTGAAGATCCTCCATTTCATCCAATTGCAACAATCTTTCTTCACCATATTTTTCAAGATCAAAATTACATGTTTTCACTGCCCAAAATGACTTATGTTGGATTTCAACTGGTAAGTGACATGATTTACCAAAAACAAGCCTAAAAGGAGACATCCCAATGGGTGTTTTATAGGCAGTTCGATAAGCCCAAAGGGCTTCACCAAGTCTCTCAGGCCAGTCTTTTTTGGTGGTCTTAACAATTCTCTCAAGTACCCTTTTCACTTATATATTAGAAAGTTCATCCATGCCATTTGTTTGAGGGTGATATGAAGTTTCAGTTTTATGTATAACCCCATTCTTTTTCAGAAGAGCTTACATGGTTCTATTACAAAAATGGGTTCCTAAGTCACTGATCAAGGCACGTGGTGTGCCAAATCTTTAGAAGACGTGGGTCTTTAGGAACTCACTAACAGTATGAGCATCATCCTTCCTAGTGGGTTTGGCCTCAACCCACCTTGAAACATAATCGACCGCAAGAAGAATGTATGAGAATCCATTGGAAGGGGGAAATGGTCCCATGAAATCGATGCCCCAAACATCAAAGATTTCACAAAAGATTAAAGTCTTTTGGGTAATTTCATTTCTTTTGGAGATTGTGCCAAACTTTTGGCAAGTGGGACATGATTGACAGAACTCATGTGAGTCCTTGAAGAGTGAAGGCCAGAAGAATCCAGAGTCTAGGACCTTTCGGGAGGTCCTTTGTGGTCCAAAGTGGCCACCTCTGGGAAGTGAGTGACAGAATTCTAAGATGGAAGAATGCTCATTTTCTTCAACACATCTCCTAATTACCATGTTAGCCCCAATTTTCCAAAGTTTATTTTCTTCCCAAAAATAGTATTTTGAATCACTTTTCAACTTCATTTTTTTTTATTTTGAAAACATTTCAGGAAAAACACCAGAAACCAAATAATTTACAATTGGGGCATACCATGGTAACTTTGGAGTGAGAGACTAAAGGTTCTCAATGGGGAATTCAGGATCAATGATTTCTGAATGAGAAGAATTATAAATTCTACTCAAGTGATCAGCCACAGGGTTTTCTTTTCCAAGTTTATCTTTGATTTCAAGGTCAAACTCTTGGATCATTAGGATCCATCTTATTAGCCTCGGTTTGGAATCACTTTTCTTGAGTAAGAACTTTATAGCAGAATGGTCTGTGAAGATTTTGATTTTGGAACCTAAGAGATAGGGATGGAATTTATCTAAGGAAAAAACCACTACCATAAGTTCCTTTTCAGTCACAGTGTAGTGAGATTGAGTTTCATCCAATGTTTTTGAGGCATAATAAATGGTATGAGGAATCTTTTCTCTTATTTGACCAAGAATAGCCCCAACAGTTCTATCAGAAGCATCACACATTAACTTAAAGGGTAAGGACCAATATGGGGGTTGGATTATTGGGGCATATGTTAGAGCAGTTTTGAGTTCAACAAAGAATCTCTTGCAAACCTCATCGAAATGGAAAGTGACATCATTTTGGAGCAAACGAGTGAGTGGGAGGGAAATTTTACTGAAGTTATGGATGAATCGCCGATAGAAACCGGCATGAATGAGGAATGAATGGATGTCTCGAACAGAAGTGGGTTCAGGAAGTGATTGGATCACTTCAATCTTGGCTGGATCAACTTCAATACCATCTTTTGAAACTATGTGCCCTAGAACAATCCCATTTGCAACCATGAAGTGACATTTTTTAAAATTTAACACAAGGTTACACTTGACACACTTTTAAAGGACTATAGAGAGTGAATACAAACAAGATTCAAATGACTCACCATAAATGGTGAAGTCATCCATGAAGACTTCCATGCAGTGTTCAATGAATTCTGAAAAGATACTCATCATACACCTCTGGAATGTTGCAGGAGCACTGCAAAGTCCAAAAGGAATTCTTCTATATTCATATGTTCCAAAGGGGCATGTGAAAGTAGTCTTTTCTTGGTCATGAGGTGAGATTGGGATTTGAAAATAGCCGGTGTATCCATCAAGAAAGCAATAGTGTGACTTTCTGGACAATCTTTCTACCATTTGATCAAGGAATGGAAGAGGGTAGTGATCTTTTCAGGTTTCAACATTCAATTTCCTATAGTCGATGCACACACACCATTTGTTCTTCACTCGAGTCGTGACTACCTCTCCATGTTCATTTGTGACAACAGTTATCCCACCCTTCTTAGGTAAAACCTGAATTGGACTAACCCTTTCACTATCAGAAATTGGGTAGATAATACCAGCTTGAAGAAGCTTGGTGATCTCTTCCCTAAATACCTCAAGGATGAGTGGATTGAGTCTTCTTTGTGGTTGTCTAATTGGTTTGGATGACTCCTCAAGATAGATGTGATGCATGAAAAGGGCGGGGTTGATTCCTGGTATTTCATCTAGGGTCCAACCTAAGGCCTTTTTGTTTTCCTCTAACACTTGAACAAGTTTGGACTCCTCGGTTTCAGTAAGTGTGGCATAGATAATGACAGGATATGAGTGATCATGGAAGAGGAATGCATATTTCAGGTGTGCAGGAAGAGGTTTCAGATCAGTCTCATCTTTCACTTTTGGGATCGACAACTCAGGAATGGAAGAAGGGGATTCAGTTGCTTCATATTCATTTTCCTTAATACTGTCCATGGTGGAGCAGTAGATATCAGAGTTGATGTGGAATTCAAGAGAGTTTTCAAGTTCCTCTAGATTGATGGAGTCTATGAATGAGAGGTCCACATCAACTTCACCATTTATGACTTTGTTAATCATGGTGCAGATTTCACAAGATCCTTTATCATTAGAACATGAAGAACATGGTGGATTGGGGTTCGATTGACTCTTAGAAGTGTCCTCAGAAGCATTGATTGAGAATGCAGAGTGATCCTCAGATGGGTATCGCATGGCTTGGAAAATGTTGAACTTGACCAGTTGGTCACCGAATTCCATGGATAAGATGCCTGAATGGACATCAATCTTGGTTCTCATAGTCATGAGGAATGGTCTTCCTAGAATTAGGGGATATCGAGAAGAGTTCATCTCACCTTCCATTTCAAGGACATAGAAATCAGCAGGGAAGATAAGATCATTGACTCGGACAAGGACATCCTCAATTATTCCCTCAGGACTGGCTGTGCTTCGATTGGATAACTGAATGACAACACCCGTTGGGTGCAAGAGACCTAGAACAAGGTTAGAGAATATGGATTTGGGCATGAAATTAATTGAGGCTCCTAGGTCTATGAGTGCATCATCAAAGTTGGAACTTCCAATTTGGCATGGAACCGTAAAGGTACCTGGATCTTTTCACTTAATGGGTATGGACTGCTGGGTGGAAACATTTTCAAAGGTCCTAAGTTACCTCTTGTGGGTACACAACTCCTTGAGAAACTTGGCATACTTAGGAATTTTTTTTATGGCATCTAAGAGTGGAATGTTGACTTCAACACGTCTAAACATGTCAAGCATTTCAAGATCAGGTTCAAAGGACTTCCTTTTCTTAGAAACATCTTGAGGAAAAGGAATTGGGTTCCTAAGTGGAATGGAAGGAGGTGATGGAATGGATTTAGGTTCCTTCTCAATTTTCTTTTTCTTTTCATTTTCTAGGTCAACATTCAAAGGAGGGTTTGAGGGTTTATCTTGATGCATAGAAAGTTGCTTTCTTGATCTAAGTGTAATTGCACTTACATTACCCTTGGGGTTGGGTAATGGTTGAGCTAGGAGTTGGGAAGAATTTGATTGTTGTTGCTGGCTCAGGTGGGATGCAAGTTGACCTATTTTAGTTTCAATGTTTTTAAGGATAGAACGAGTGAAGGAGGCAAGATCTTCCACTGCACTTTCCCATGGTTGCTTGGAAGAAGAGGCTTGTCCCTGGTTAGGATTTCATTGATTTTGGTTCTTGGGAAATTGATTGTATTGGTTTTTGAATTGGGAAGACTCACTAGGATAATGGAATCTAGGAGGAGGATTGTTCCTTTGAGGTTGAGGAACAAAAGGATAAGGTTGATGGAAGTTACCACCACCTTGACCATATTGGAATTGGTTTGGGTTTTGAGGAGTTAATTGAGGGGGGTGAGATATGGGATTACCATACCTAAGGCCTTGGTTATAGGAAGAAGAGAAGGGCTCGGAGTGAGGTTGGTTAAAGTTTCTAAAAAACTGACCTGATAGTTGAGGATTGGTGTTCCACTGAGCATATGCTACATTGAGATCCATTGGTCCAGATGAATCGGGTTGATCCTCTTGAAGTTGTGGACATGTGTCAGTTAGATGAGATAGAGAGTTGCAGATTCCACAGTTTTTGGCAGGTCCAGGAAACATTGATTGCGGAGAAGACGAGGTTGGGAATTTGGTATCCATAGCTAGTTGTCGCACAAGACCTGTAAGTTCACTCATCCACTCGGTCATTTTTTTCCGGCTCAATTGATTGATTATCTTGGGCTTGTTTGACTTGACCATGTGCTCGAGTATGGAATTATTGTGTGTTTGCAGCCATGTTACTTATGAGATCTCTTGCTGCTGTAGGAGTTTTATCAACAAGAGCACTGCCACTTACAGCATCTATGAGAGTTTTCTCCATAGCCAATAACCCCTCATAGAAGTATTGGATCAAGAGTTGGTCAGGAATTTGGTGGTGTGGGTATGTTTCAACAAGATTTTTGAACCTCTCCCAGTACTCATGGAGTGATTCACTTGGGAATTGATGGATACCACTTATTTCCTTTCGGATAGAAGCAGTACGAGAAGCAGGAAATAATTTCTCTAAGAATAGTCACTTCATGTCATTCCATGTAGTTATGGAACCAGGAGGTAGGTAGTAGAGCCATGACTTAGTAGTGTCAGCTAGGGAAAAAGGGAATGCTCAGAGTTTGATTTGTTCTTCAGAAACCCCTTGAGGCTTCATGGTAGATAACACTACTTGGAAATCTTTAAGTTGAAGATGTGGATCCTCACCGTCTATCCCGTGAAAATGAGGGAGAAGATGAATCAAACCCGATTTGAGTTCAAAGTCAGATTCTATGATTGGATATTGAATACCAAGAGGTTGGTAATTCATATCAGGGGCAGTGAGTTCTTTTAGGGTTTGTTCCCTAGGATTGGCCATTTCAATTTCAACTGGTTGGATGAGGACTGGTTCTTGAATTATTTGAGTATCTCTTATGTTCCTCCTAAGTTGGCAAAGTGTTCGCTCAATTTCAGGGTCAAACAAATCTGAGGGATTGTTTGGGAGGCTATGGGGCGTTCAAAGAGATTTTGGAAGAAAGAGGAAGATGGGTTTTTCTTTGTATTTTTTTCAGTTTATGATTTTTAAGAGGAAGACGGGTTTTTCTTTGTGTTTTTTTTTTCAATTTTTTTTTTAAATTTTGTTTTTTTTTGTTTTTTTTTACAATAACAAGAAACTAATGACTACATAAATCACCATCCTCGGAAACTGCGCCATTTGAAAGGCACGGCCGATTATCGCCTATCGACCGGTCAAGGTTCCAGTACTCTGCTAATGTGTATAGCAGCACTCGGGTCGAATCCTCGGCGATGGTACTTCGTAATAGTCGATTGTTTTTTAGTTGATTGTATTTTGATTGGGGGGGGGGGTTTGTTTGCAGATCTTAATTGAAATATTTAATGGATGATGTTTAATTTAACAATTTGATAAATATTGGGGTGATTCCATCATTATAAAGTTAAGCATGTGATATCCTTGTGCTTTGCTTTATATTGCATTAAATTAACACCCACATCAAAAGTTGATGTTGATTGGAATTCCCAAGTGTTAAGCCTTTAATCCAAGCCTTAAATTTACTTAGGGTTCTAATTTCAATCAGTTATTGATTGTGGAAGTGTATTTATAGTTCCAATAATCCATGGAAACCACACATTGAACATAATATGTCAATAATCCATGACATGTTAAGTCCAACATACACAATGTTAAATTAAAGAATACTCATCGAGCAAAACATCTCAATCACTTAAAATCCCTAAATTATAACTCACCCCAATAAGATATTTACTCATACATTTAAATTATTAGTAATTTGGTCTATTATGTTTAAGGTGATGAATTACAAAGAGAAGAAAAAGAAAGGGATAAGAAAAAAGTTGTGCGCCGAACACACACACGAACGATGATGAGAGTAAACAAAACCGGACTTTTTATTAAATAATAAAGTAAAATAAGATGATGGATTTCAGATTGATTTAAACTAAAATAAGAACATTAATATTGAACTACAGAAGGTGGATGAGAATAATAAATTAAGAAGAAGAAAATTGCATTAAAACGGAATTACAAAGACAGACACTTACAAAATTACAACAAAGAAAAATGCAAAAGTAAATGAAAACAAAGAGAGGAGGAAGGGATTATCAAGTGAAAACTTGAGTTTGGAAGATCCTCCCAATCCTTTGGCAGGGCCTTGTTACTTCCAATCAATCCGCCTTTGCTCTGAAATTCCAACCCCTCTCAAGGAGAGAAGGGGAGAGTATTTATAACCCAAGGAGTGGACTATTTGCATTCCCAATATGTCCCTCCCCTTGCATCGCCAATTTGGATATTCATACAGACTAATCTTTAAATATCTCCTTCTTCAAAGTTGTATATAATAAATTTTTACGAATACTGTCAAAATTTGGAGGCATTTGGATAAGTGGAGCCAAAGTTATGATGGTTTTATTAAACAAAGGTGAACTATCCATTTATATCCATGCTTTTTCGATGGCCAAAATGTGAATGGATTTTAGAATAGGAAGATGCCTTCAAATCCGAATGACTTCTTCAAAAAAGTTGGCCACCTATATATATTATTTCACAATGAAAAATCGTAGCTGGATTTGATGCTTACATCATGAGATATGTCATGAATACTATACTGATTTTATTTCTCGGCCAGAATAGTGGGATGGACTTCAAAGCTTCATTTGGGCCCCTTTTACTTGGATTTGGGTCTTGAAATTTTTATACAATATTACATGTAGTGCCCCCCGAATTATGGTGGAGAGTTAATGTTTTTGGACTTCTGGATTGAGCCCAGTAAATCAATCTTCAAGTCTGGTCCAGTTTGTTCACAGATTCTTTGGTCTTTTTTGTGAGGACCATATGACCCTTCAAATGGCATAATTGGCTCATGGTACCTTCTAATGAAATGTTGCATAATAAAAGGATAATCCTAAAAAACAAGAACCACACAATTTGGATTAGTATAGTGATAGTTATTATTAAAACATTAAACTGACTCAATTGGACTACTTCTAAAAATGCTCAAAAATTATACTTAATATTAAAACATTAATATTTCACACAAATTATGCACATTTCATATAAAATAAGTAAAGAGGGAATATAATAAGTCATGAAAATATTAATAACATCAGTTATGTTTCCTATTCATCTCTTCCATAGTTGTTAAGAGTTGCTACAATTCCCCAAACTTTATAAAGGGGGCCTTCAGCACTGAACCCCCAAAGTAGGGGTGCATCCCCCCTGAAAACCCAAAAAAGTGAACAATAGTGCTCAAATCATGAGAGTTATGGATTATTGTGAAGTATGGGCCGCTATAATTCATCCCAACATCATCCAAATTGATCAGGATACACCAATCCAATAAAAAGTGGACCTCACAACCAAAACAATAATGGAATTAGCTCAAAAGCTTCTATCGTTATAGTCTCAGTAGAGCAGGAACCTCTCAATGAGGATTCTATATCCTCCAGAGTAGACACTAGTACCCACTTATTTGAATGGACTAGAAAAGACACCTCCACCTAATTCCCCTATCTCAGATAATAAATAAAATTTAGAGGATGTCCCTCCAACATTTGTAGAGGGTGTCTCAACCCCTATTGACAAGTTAACCTAGGTAAAACTTGGTAACAAGGAAGATATGACACGAAACATTGATTAGTGAAGCTATTTACTCATAGGAGTAGTCTAAATATGAGACCTTATAGAAAAAGTACCACAATATATTTTCCTAGAGCTATGAATATATTTCATGCCCCAAACCATAGGTTTATATTATTTACCCTATCCTCCTAGTGATTCATCATAGGTTTAAGAATCATCCTAGAAAGATGCACCCCACTAATAATACTATAGTTGCATCCAAATTTTCCAAGCTTATTAAAGAAAAATTTGGTTAGGGAGATATAGTGCCCCAGGTGGCTACTCGTCATTGTCCCAGTCAAGAATAATAAAGAAAATATTAGAGTCTGCATCAAATTTCATGACCTCAACCACCATTGCCTAAAGGATAATTTCCCCCTTCCGGTGAGAGAGCTGTTAATTGATGCTACAAATGGGTTCTAGGCCCTCTTATTCATTGAAGGATAATCCAACTACAATTAGATCTGCATGGAACCCTAGGATGATAATTCTACTACCTTCAAGGGACACAAAAGAACTTTTTCTATCAGGTGATGCCTTTCATCTTGAAGAATTATAGAGAAAATTACCAGTGGTCCATGAACCATATATTTAATACAATTCTTGGGAAATCGGTGAAGTGTTACATGGATGGTATGGTGGTCAAATATATCTAGTTTTAGGACCATCTCAAGGATCATAAGAATGTGTTCATCTTTTTCCACCCCCATTATTTGAAGAAGAACCCCCTGAAGTACACATTAGGTATTACCGCTGTAAAATTTCATGACTTTATTGTAAGATACATAAGCATGGATATTGACCCAGAGAAAATCAAGGCCATCAGTCAAATGACTCCCCTAATAAATATCTGGAAGTTACGAGGCCTTTAATGACACTTAGCCTATATCCATTAATTTATCTCATATATGGATTGAATTGTAATCCCTTCTCGAGGTTCATGAAAAATGGAATTGTTTTCTAGTTGGATGAGAAGTGCAAGACTAAATTTGATGATATCACGTAATACCTAATACAAACTTCAGTTCTGATGTTGCCTATCTTAGGAATGCCTTTAGTCCTATACATGACTGATTTGGAACAATTCCTTAACACCCTTCTATCCTAGAAAAATAACAAGGGAAGGGAAAAATTCCTATACTACCTCATCTTCATGGTCCCTGACATGGAGACTGGATACTTCCCCATCAATAAGGGTTTCCTTAGGATGGTCTTAGTATTAAAAAAGTTACAACATTATTTATAGCACCATGAGATACAATTGGGGTCTCGAGTAGACCCACTAAAGTATATACCCAATCTCCCCATGTTGATAGTATTATTGGTGTGTTAAGAAGTAATCCTATAGTAGTTAGACATTAGGTTTCTCCCATCGAAGTCCATTAAAGTCCAAGCATTAACAAAATTTCTGTCCACACATCCAAACCCTGAAGAACTACCTTGAATGTTGATTTCCTGAATGAATTTACTCTCACAGTGGAGTAGTCTATACCGCGTTGGCAGATTTAATTTGATGGTTCCTTCTGAAGATAAATCAATAGAAGGATCAATGACCCCAAACTTAATAGGGTGGGTCTGTGGATCGTCTTCATCAATATATCACATTATATATTTCCATACTCTTTTCTATTGTTAGAAGGATACAAAAAACAATAAGGTAGAGTATCAGTATCTCACTACTGGTCTCAAGTTGTACCTCAAGATTGATGTCCCCTATTTACACTTGAAGGGATACTCTGAGCTAGTCATCAAACATATCAATGGTGACTAAATTGTCAAAAATTAAAAGATTATCCCCCTGATGGAACATACCCAATAACTGATGGACCAGCTCCATTCCTAGATAAAGGGGACCCATGTTCCTCAATCACAGAATGGTCGATCCAATTATTTAGAAATCCTAGATGCATCTCTTACAAAACCCAACCAGGACGACATGGTCATTCATGTGGCACACCTGAGGGTCATCACCCCTACCACCTCAGATGATGGAAACTAATAGGTAAATCAAATGGCTGCTGGTACCTCTATGCTAAGATCCTCAAATTCTCTCACAGTTGAGGAAATGACTAATTGTATGACTCTCTTTTTCTATTATCTCCAACATGACATTCTATCACCAGATCAAGTCAAAAGTGATATAATCCTCTGACGTGCAACATAGTTCACCCTCCAGAGAGGGCCTAACCTTGAAAAAACCCTCTACGGGTGTGGATTCAATGGAATTATCATCCATTGCATCCAAGTTAATTTGATACCTTAAGTCATGCATGAGGTCCATTCTAGATCATGTGGCACCCATAAAGCAGGATAGAATCTCTCTCACCAAATTGGAATATTGGGTTATATCTGGACTACCATTGTTCATAAATACATTGAGTTTTCTAAGAGGTGTCATGCATGTCAGATTCATGCCAAATTTGCACACTAACCACTAAAGATTCTCCAAACTACCAAATATACTTGCCCCATTATAGTATGGGGACTTGAAGTTGGGGGCCATATTCTCCAGCGACATATTGATAGTTCATGTTCATTTTGATCAAAACAAACTTCTTTTCTAAATAGATATAGGTGGTTCCCCTCAAGGAAGTAAATACCCAGTCTGTGGTCAAGTTCATGATCTCCCACATCATCCATTGGATTGAGGTGCCTCATACTATTCTTATATAAAATGGGACCAACTTTTGTTTGTCCATGTAGAAGAAGTTTTATTCCAAGTACAACATCTAATCCAACCATAATTCCCACTAACATGCATAAGAAAATGAGAAGATTGAGGTGTTCAATAAGAAACTCTCTAAAATCTTGCTGAAAATGATAGGTCGGAATAAAAAATTTGTCCTAAAAAGCTCTCTAACACCCTTTGGAAATATCAAACAACTTTAAATTCCACCCAGGATACTCCATACTCTCGAGTGTACGGAATAGAGGTAGTCTTACCCATTGAGGTTTAGTTATCATCACCTCAATGGATTTTTGTAACCATAAAATGATATAAAGAATGGAATAATTCCATCCAAATGAGTTGTAAAATCTAAAGGAAAATATTATTAATTATTTTCATAACTTAGAGAGGCACCAGAAAAGGATAGAGAGAGTGTTCAATAAGAAGGTTCGCCTCTGCTCCTTTCTCTAGACTGATATGGTACTGGCTCTTAGAACACCAATGATACCCGAAAAAACCACTAAAGTTGAATCCCAAATTGGAATAACCTTACACTATACACAATGTTTATTACAATGAGTAATACTCTTTATCACCATGGATGGAGATCATGTCGCACTTCCCAATAACACCATGTTTCTTAGGTAGTACTTTTCATGAAAACCACATTCAAAGCTATGAAACCTTAAATTACAGCAACCAGGGTCTAAGATCTACAACCTTAAACTTGCAGCATCCCTATGGTCCAAGAATTATGACCTTAAACTATTTTCATCTCCTGTGGTCCATGATCTATGAATTTAAACTAATAATAACCATAGTTTGATTTGTACGACTTTAAACTGCAAAGCCCAATGTCCCCAGTGGAAAATGATAAACTATGATCTTACCCCTTACAATAAACATAGGATGCCTCACATACCAAGTGTGAAATGACCAAAAATGTCCCCAATGAATGACATAAAACTATGGTATGACCCTATGAAATAAATATAGGATTCTTCACATACCAAGTGTGGGATGACAAAAAAGAGAACATCCTTAGCACATAGTGATAAACTATCACCTTACCCTATAACATAAATATTGGATTCCCCATAGAAACCATGGGATGGCTCAATTACATCATCAGAGAGGATAACCACCCACTTTCAGCATTGTTCCCCTTCCATGTTGTGCCCTATAACTATGTGTGGATTGATCCCTATTACCATGGGATATGTAGTGATTCATAGACCCCGTATCTTCGGGCCTAGCTGCCAGTTCATCATTATCCCTTTCCCTCAGGGGGAGAGGTTATTCTCACTAACTTTTATCCCTTTTACCCCACTTACGATCCAAGAATTACAACCTTAAACTATGTGTAATTTGTTTCAAGATAATTATTTAGAACATGGTCTTGAATCGCCCTCATTTCACACTAGGCTTTGCCTCTTTTCTGCAATGAAAACATCCTTGAAAAAAACACTCCCTCAGTCCATGCAACATGATTTTAAACTATTTTCCAAATTCCCCTTTGTATTAGCTACATGACCTTAAATTGCATATCCATTATCCTTTTATGCGATTTTTAAACTACAGAACATATGTCCCATCCCCATCAAAGAGGAAACCCCCAAATATTTTCGGTTTTGGTCTTCTACCATGCCACATATCCAAAAATACATGTGACTTGATTCCCATTCCCACAGGATATGTAGTGACACTTAAGCCTCTTGTCTTTGGGAACAACTATGAATTCATCAGAAAAATGCCCATTACTTAGGGTACAATAGTCTCTAAATTCCCTTTTGGGCCTCCTATTTAGGTACAATCCCCAATCATATTTCTTGACCCACCTGCAGTTCAAGATGCCTTTATGACCTGACATGAGGAAGAATAATGGGAAACTCAATGTGTAAGCCCCAAAAACATCCTCAAAACATGACATTAAAAAGTGATCCTTAATCAGTATAAACTCGATATTCCTCATATGAAAAATATAAGAAGAACAAAAAAAATAAACATCCATATTTCATGACATTAAACTATTGTCTTACCCTATACAATAAACACAAGACACCACACATACCAATTACGAGATGACCAAAAGAACAAAAAAAATTTCTAAATACACAATGTTAAAGTGTAGCCTTACCCTATATAAAACCAGGATGCCTCATATGAAAAGAATGAGATGACCAAAAACCAACATCCTTGACACATGACATTAAACTATAGCCTTACTCTGTATAAATTCAGGATTCCTCATATCACAAATATGAGATGATTCAATGTCCTCAGCAAATAAGAAACCACCCCTCTAGTTTCAATCTTCTATTGAACCCTTTCCCAAAACTATGTGTGGATTAGTCCCTATTCCCCATGGGATATTTAGTCATTCCTAGTCCTCCTATCTTCAGGCCTAGCATAGATCCAACCTATTTTGTGGCTTCTCGCAGTCCAAACTCTAGAACATCAAATCTAGAGCCTAGGTCCATGAATCACAACCTCAATCTGTGTGAAAATTGTCTTAGATATATTCTATGCGGCAGAGCCTCCAAGGTTCCACTTTTTCATTAGGTTACCTATGTAATTCAGCCTTTTTATTACATAAACATTTCAATACATGGAACAAAACACATGATCTTTTAAATTTTAGTTTCTTTGAAATTAGTTATATAGTACATGAATACATAAAACATTATTATAATCATATTTAAATAAATATTAATGGGTTCACCCCATGTTAATTTTACTACATCTCATACCCTAGGGACATGCATCAAAATAAATGTTTGAGAATGAATCCCAGTAAGGGAATAAGCAAGAGAGAAATATTGCATGTGATCATGAGACACATCAATAAGAACATGAGGTAAAACAATAAGGCATGAACAAGAGGCATAATAATAAGATAATAAATAATAACATGAAAATGTGGTTAAAACATTTAAATGATACATTTTTAAGTATATCACCAAGGTTTATCACTAAGGTGTCATAAATGGAAATTACCAAGGATACTCATCAAGGTATCGTAAAAAATGTCATCTCTAGAGATTAAATTATTTAACCAAAACTTTAGAGAACTATTAGGGAACACCCTTAATATGTATTTATTAATTTGAGACACATAGATCATAATAAATCATTTCATTAATAATCCATGGAGAATAAATAATAGGTTTCTTATCAAAATCATGGCATATAAAAGTAGTTAAAGACATGATCATTACATAATTTTTAACCCATAAAAAGGAAATGTGGGTTTCATAAATTTAAATACCAGAATAAATAATTTATCTTTAAAAATATCTGAATAACCATAGAAAAGGAAGAGGTTTGGGTATTCAAAAAAATAAAATAAATGATAATTTCTCATGTAAAAGAGAAAAATTTGAGAATTAAATTCTACAGCATGATGGGTATAAAACATGGTTTTAAAAAAGGGTAAAACAAGGGAGAACAAAGGTCACCCATTGATAAAATAAAATTATTATGGTAATGGAATTATATAAAGTGTAAAAAAGAACTTAGTTTGGAAATTATAAGGCATACCATAAAAGGGAAATTGAATGGAAAAGAGAAGTGGAGATTTCCCTTACCTTGAAGATTTGCCCCAAAATCTTGAGGATTGTAACATTGTGGGATTAATAACACCATGGGGGAGGGGGGAATCCTTTGGAGGAAAAATCACTAGAACTTCATGGATAATATATTTATATTTAAGGGGAATGGTGAAATGGGTGGGTATTTATATCAAAAGTGGAGGATTTGTTTAATAATTTCCAAATATAGGTCTTAGAAATCTAGTTTGTGGAAAATAAAAAACCATTGGATTACCCATGATTTTTTCTAATGGTTTTTGAAATTTGAGTTATATTTTATGATATTTTAATCCACTAGAACCGAACATCATTTTTGAATACTTCTTTGGACATGGAAAAGTAAATTTTCTACAAAGTAATGTTTTTAGAAATCAAAGTTTCTATTTTAGACTTTGGAAAGTCACTTATAGGTTTGGAAATTTATTAAAACCTATTTAAATACTTAATATTAATAAAATAACATATTTTAGGTCATATATTTTGTTCAATTAATTACTACATCATTATAACATAAGTATGAAGTCATAAAATATACAAAAAATCCAAAACTGTATTTTTATTATTCACTAGAAAATAAAGTATATTAGAACATTCTAAAAAAATATCCCTAACCTAATATTTACATGTTTATTTCAAATATAATATTTATTTTATAAAAAAATTATCTAAATATGATAATTTTAAATTTTAAATATAAAAAATATAAAAACTTTATTTATTAAAAAATAACAGTTTTTACGGTGCAATCAAATTTCTGACACTTATAAAAATTTCCTAGGACATTATAAAATTATTTTATCATTTATATTTTAATGAAAGTGTTTTAAATGACTATTTAATTAAAAAAATTATTCTAAATACCATAGTTTATTATAAGTGTATGTATTTTCTAAACAATACAATTATGTTATATTTGTTCCCAATAATAAATTTATAAAATTGGCGTTGCTTGAACATATATTTTATTAAACACAATTATTCTCAAAATGAGATCAATGGAATAATTATTTTATTTATACAATGGGAAAATACACTTTATGAAACTAAGTCTTGGATCCTTAACCCCTTATTACACCCGTGTACGCCCTAAGGGTAATGTGTTCAATAGTGGTAGTTTTATGGGGTGGATTGACCATCATTGATTGTGAGGAAATATCTACTTACTTTAACTTCTCTCATTAGTGATTTTATTCAATCTTTACTTTTTGATTCTTGCCTTGGGATCAGTCAAGGTAAAAACCCCAGTGATGCTACCTAGCTCTCAAGTCTTTACAAATGGGATTCAAATGGCATGATTCTACTAGTTAAAGACATTGTTTATCCTTTATATATAAACTATTCTTTTCCATTACTAATTATAAACAATCTTTATAATGTTAAAATTATCACACATGGTTATAGTTTCCAATAATCAAATTGACCAAGAGTTATATTGACTAATAGTCATATTTGACCAACGATCATATAATAGTCAAATCCCAATTGTCACAGTTGTTGGAACCAAGGCTATTCTTTGTTGGAAATAGAGTCTAGTTTTTTTTTATTTTCAATCCAAACTAGGTTGATTAGAGAGTTTTCAAGGCAATTGATCCTAAAGTAAAATCTAACTATAATGTTGTAGGTGGTGTCATTTCTTAGTGTTTGCAAACTTTTTGGGCTCAAAATTAGGGGGAAGAGGAATGCATCATGAAAGGTGGTTTTCTAGGATCGAATCTTCCTAAATATGGTAAAGTAATGGGTTTCATAGAGACTTGGTTTTTTAAAGACTGATATTCATGAATATGTGGAGAATTGTGAACAAGTATTTCAAATAACGTGATGGGTTGACGATAATCTCCATGACTATGAGAAGTGGAGCATAACAAATGCGTGAAGGGTTTAGGGTAATCTCCATGACTACGAGAAGCTTCACGGGAAAGTTAAATTTCACTGGAGCATCGTGAGTGAAGGAGCTTTGCGAACATGATTTTGGAGGTTCATGAAAAATCCGATGGAGGTGTGGGATCATCATAAAAAGGTTGAACCTATAAATATGAGGCTACCCAACTTCATTACACATGAAAATATTTGGAGAAAAGGATGAATCAGTTTGAATTTGAGAAGGAAAATAGATTATGAATCAGGTTTTCATTGTGAGCCTCAACATCGCAAAAAGACCATTTTAGTCTTGACCAATGCTTTGGTATCTCAGAAAAATGAGTTTTGTGACGATTGGGTTTTCCAAATTGACTCAGTGAGATTTGCAAAGGAAGTTTATTCTGTAAAGGTAGTTTTATTATTAAAGGTTGGGTGCTTCATGAAGGAGATTTAAGAAAGGTAGTATTGATCATCTGGTTTAAGTGAACACTAATTTCAAGTTCCTCAACTCAGGACTATGGTACAAGCAGAGTCTTGTGCTAGTCAGGGGAAAAGTCTTAAATTTCAATCTATAGAATAAAACTTCAAGTTATTAAACTGAGTAAGAATTCATGAAATTCAGTGATCTAGGGGGAGTCGATGGAAGTTTTCTAAGGGAGGTAGTGTGATATCCCTAAAATCCTATAAATGTAGTGTTTATGACACAGAGTTACTATGTTTAAACATTTTTATTCCATAACTAGTGAAGATTACTGTCTTTAGGTAAGACTGAAACACTATCAGTGTATGATCCTTTGACAATATCTTAGTTGTAAACCAAGTAAAATTGTCATGTTGTCTCTCTCCATGTGAATGTTTTATTACTACAATATTCCTTTAGGATAGGTTTAAAAAGTTCCTACTAACATGGGAATAAGATCCATCACTTTAAAAGAAAAAATTTGACACCCTGATTCATCCCTTCCCTCTTAGGGTATTCTGGGGTTATACAAGTGGTATCAGAGGGTATATGTCACTGGAGTTAAATGTTTCCTATTTTTTTATCATGGAGAATTTAGTAAATGTCAGGTCATCCCCCTATTTTATGGAATAAAATTATAGATTTGGAAGAATAATATGAGATCCCATCTAAGATCCCTTGGATTGGAATTTATTTTTTCCAATTCATTGGGGATTCAGGTTACTGATGCAACATGACTACCTATGACTGAAATAGATATGAAAATGTTTGATGTAGATAACAAAGCATAGAATTTCCTTACAATAGCTCTATCTGATCAAATCTATCTAAAGGTGATGGGTTTCACTTCATCCAAGTCTATGTGTGAAAAACATGAAAATATATATGATGGAGACAAAAAAGTGAAGGAGGAAAAACTCTAATTTTATCACAATAGGTTCAATTATCTAAAAATGAATCACAAAGAAAAGGCAAATACCTTTTTTTAACCAAATTACTAATTTTTTTGGAGAAGTTTGAGGTCTTGGTGAAGAAATAAAAGATATTGACATTGTGAAGAAAATCATAAGAAGGCTTCAACACTGTATAATCCAAAAATGTCTTCTCTTGAGGAAAGAGATCTGTCTAAACTTTCTCTTGATGATCTAATGAGCAGTTTTGTGATGTCCCGGACCCGAATGCTACTCAATGGGTGCTCTGATCTTGGTGGGCCACATGGCCTCAAGTTCATCTTCCCAAATTCCATACATTTCTGACTAGTAGTGAGAGCCTAGGGTGTGTCTGTGGTAAGACTATTCCCTCATTAGTAGAGTTTAGCACAACAGATGGAATATAAAGTAATAGTAAACAACAGAATCAATATAAATAATATAAATAAACAACTGAAGCAAACTAATACAATAGATAAACGAGAATAACAATAACTGTATCAACTGGAACAATGATGATGTAATGACACATCATTACAAAACTGGAAAACATGGATACAAGACAACAGACATAACATGTTGCAAAAAGTAAAAGAAAACAAAGGCTACTTCAAGAATCCAGAGATCCTACTCAGTCATCTGCTATCAAGCTCCATCCTATCAGTACACAATCAAGTGTTGGAAGCTATATGCTTCCCTTTTTCAATACCTACAACCATATAATCTACTTCGGGTACCAAACAGTTCCCATAGAGGGTGTGAGATAAATATCAATGGGCCGCCACCAATAATGCCTACAACATATGTTCCGTGTAATGGAATATATAAGTGTGCAGGCATGCATATATAAAGTAAAGTAAGCAGTAAAATATAACTAAATACCCAAGTACCTGCTTCATCCCCCAACTGGTGTCTGAACATGTAACTGGTTCATTAATTAAGCAATTACCATTTAATGTTAATAGGTCACATGAGGTGTATCCATCACTATCATCACCTCATGATAGTATAAGTAGTGAAGCTCCCAAGATGTAACAAGGAAACCTAACAAAAATATACAATGAGGGAGTTTCAGGGTAATAACCAAGGTAACGTAAATCTCACAGAATGCTAACTCAATAGTATCTGAGTCCAGCTAAGGGGTAAGAGTGTAATCAATGGAGCGTAATCCTAGGCATTCCACAATAAGGTGTCTACCGAGTCCAAGGTGATCGACCAAGGTAAAATGGGTATAAGCAAGGAAAGGGCCCGATGGGCTTTCACCATGGCACCTAGTAGTCAATGCTGGATCCAAGGAGTGTATCTGAGGTATGTTGTAATAATGTAAGGACACTACAGTAGTATAATGGGCATCTGAGGAATAGACAAGAATTAGAGTCTGGGTGGGTATCAAACTAATAAAATGGCATCCTTGAATCAAAATGCGGTTCTCGAGACCCAAGGTATTCTCCTCTCAGAATCCAATGCGATCTTGAGTCAGTCCATTCCTATTTGATATTGAAATCATGTAGTAATTCATTTTGGTCCAAGTCTTTCCTTCCATTAGTGTGGACTGGTCAAGTAGAGTTGAAACCATTTATTTATTGGTCCAAGCCTTGTCTTCCATTAGTGTGGATAGGCCAAGTAGCATTGCAACCGTTTAATCAAGTCTTAATTAACCATTAAGGTATATTCAATTATTGGGTTTCACTCTGCTACCTTCTATCAATATGGAAAGGGGTGATACGAATATGTAACCTTTATTCAATCTTATTCGATAAGGCCAAGTTATATACTTAGTATACTTGGAATTTCAGATTTCTCATTAAATAAACAATTTGAAAGCATTTACCTTAGGTGGGTTAAGTGGTGAGCATACATGGTACATGCCATTATGCAATTATTTCTAATAACAAGTCATATATTATGGAATGGATCGCCTTTAGAATGGTCAAGAAAAAGCACACCCAAACGGTGGCTCAAACGTTCCAGAACATTAAAAACCCAAATATGGCATAACCTTCAACATGAGGGGGATTAATTTGTGGGTGTAACCACTAAAAACTAATTACATATTTAGAAATGGAATAACCATATTATTCTAACAATTATACTCATGGAATGCAAATTTAAGAAATGACTTCCAATGAAATCAGTGGGCCCCACACAAACATTCCAAAAACAATGAACTTTAGGGATAAGTTATAGACCACACACCTTAGGGTTTTACATATCTCATCCTTCTATATCAGCCCTTGATTTTCCTTTGATCAAATTCGATCTGAGAAAAGGTGAAAAACGCTCACATGGAGATACCTAGGTCAAGAGAAAGAGAGAAGAATGTCTAAATAGGACTCAAGTACTTACCGTTGCACATCCAATGTGACAAATGAAAGATCGATCAAATTTCAGATGAAGGAGATCTCTTGATCCCTATCTTTGGCCTTCAAAAAGATCCAAATGGGTGAAAATGGAGGAAAAACCCACTGGTTCTCAGATTAGGGAGGAAGGGTTGGATTGATAGATCATTAAGGGAAAAATTGGAAATTTACCCAAAAATTTAGCTTGCGCACGGTTTGTCCGCACGGTTTGTCAAACCATGGGAAAACCATGTGAGACGGCTCTGACCAAAAGTTTTGTCTACACGGTTTGATCAAACTGTGTGCAAGCCATGCACGGGTACATGGGAAAAAAAGGTGCTCACAAGGTTAGGTCACACGACTGTTCACCTACCATGTGAGGTGGCTCTATCTGAAAAAACACCATATACACGGTTTTCCAAACTATGTAGAATTCCACATGGTTTACTCTAAACCGTTCACCAAGCCATTTTCCCAAAAAGATGGGTTTTGGGCTCCGAAAAAGCCTTGGACACCCTCAGAACTTTTACTAACTCATTAGAAACTCATATTAGGTCCAAAGTAAAGATTTAGATTGAAAATTAAAGGATCCATACTTGAGAAAGAAATCGGGTTCTTATAGTCTTCCCACCTTAAAAGAACTCACCCCCACGAGTTCTCATTACAAGGGTAAAGAACCATTGTCTAAGAATAACTCTGGCCATTGGTCATGTACGTCGACTTCCATATCTTAAGTCTCATTATGTACTCTACAATGCTTCCATAACACCCATACGAGAGGGAAAAACTTGCCTCAGATAGCCTTCATGCTTTGGTCAATGATGCACACTGAATATTCCTGAAAGGTATCATCAACATCTAACTCAACTTCCTCAGGATCAAAGGTATGAGACGGGTCAATATGATATTGGTGAAGCTATGCGACAAGAAAGACATCATGCATGGAATGATACCTCTAAGGTAGTAACAATCGATAGGCTATCGACCCGACTCTCTCTAGAATCTCAAATGGTCCGACGTAACGAGGCAACAAATTTCCCTGCTTCCTTAACCATCTATGCCCTAGCCTGGGCAATACCCAAAGAAAAACATGATCCCCAATCTCAAACTCAAGAGGTTGTCAACGACGATCGACACAATATTTCTATCTATACTGAGTAGTAGTCATACGCTTCCTGATCAGCTGGACCTATTCTGGAGTCTCCTGAACGAGATGAGGACTTAGTAGGGCTACCTCACCTACCTCTAGCTAGCACAAGGGTGAATGAAATGGACTACCATATAAATCCTCAAAAGGAGCCATAATAAATGTGTCCTAAAACTATTATTATAAGAGAAATCGATGAGAGAGATATGCTTCTCCTAAGAATAACTGAAATCAAAGACACATTCTTGGAGCATATCCTCTAGAACCTATATTGTCTATTCCAATTGTCTATCGGTCTAAGGGTTAAAAGCTATTATTAGAATCACCTGAGTTCCCATAGATTTCTGCAAACCCTTCCAGAACCGTGAAGTAAAGCGAGCATCCCTATCTGAAATGATAGTACATGGAACCCCGTGTAGTCGTATGATCTCATGGACATACAGTTTTCCTAACTAATCAACTGATAAAGTCTACCATATAGGAATAAAGTGGTATTATTTCATTAGTCAGTCAATGACTACCCAGATAGCATCGCTACCCCTCAGCGACCTAGGTAAGCCAACTACAAAATCCATAAAAACATATTCTCATTTCTATTTTGGGACTCGAAGTGGATGTAACATGCCTACTAGTCTCTGGTGCTCCTCCATCACCTACCGATAGGTGGAACACCTAGTGATGAAGCCTGAAATCGGACGTTTCATTCCAAGACACCAATACTAGCGTATCATATCTTGACACATCTTCAAGATTTCTGGATGAACTGCCCACTGAGAATCATGGGACTCATTCATCAACTCCTCTATCCTATCTTTAGGAACCTAGATATATCCACGTAGACGCAGGATGTCATCTCTATCCATAGACCAATCTAGAGGTGGGTTATCTCTCTATATACTCTCATAGAGAACCAAACCTTTAGGATTTTAAAACTACCTACTCTTCACCTTCTTGATGAGGGAAGAGCTAACTGCTAAGGCTGAGAGATAATACTACTTGTGACTATCATGAAACTCTAGATGAAGTTCAGAAAAGAGGTCCATTAACTTCCATTCATCACTGGCTTCCTGTACAGCCTGTGTTTGAGTTTTCTGACTCAGTGCATTAGCGACCAAATTTCCCTTTCTAGGTGTATAGGTAAGCTCAAGATCAAAGGATTGTATATATTCGACTGATCTCCACTATCTGAGGTTAAAGTCACACCAAGAAAATATATACTTGAGGCTTTTTTGATTTGTATACACCAAAAAGTGCTCACCCAATAGATGATGTATCCAACAATGTAAGGCATGGACAACTTCTGATAGCTTGAGGTTGTCTATCAATTAATTTATCTCCTGAGGCCTAGACTTCCAAGATCCGTATGCAATAACTTTGTCTTCCTGAATCAACACTGCTTCTAGGACAATGCCTGATGTATCACAGAAGATGATATAACCTTTACTTTGTTCTGGAAGAATCAAAATAGGTTTTGATACAATCCTCCCTTTTAGCTCCTGAAAGGATTTATCACATACTTTTTACCATGTGAACTTGACACCCTTCTTTGTACGACTAGTAAGAGGTAAAGTAAGATGAGAAAAGTCATGTATGAAATGCTTGTAATATCCAGCGAGCCCTAAGAAACTCCGGATATCAAACACGTTCTTAGGATTCCCCCAGGAAACTACAACACTAGCCTTTTCAGGGTCAACAGAAACTTCTAATTTTGAGATAATATGATCCAAGAAGTGGACCTTGTCGATCCATAAGTCACACTTAGAAATCATGGAATAAATCTGATGCTCTCTCAGTGTACTCAGAATGATGTCATGATGTTTGGAATGGTTGTTATGAGTACAAGAATACACCAAGATGTCATCCACAAAGACTGCAAAAAAAGATTATAAATAGGGGTGAAAAACCCTATTTATCAAGGTCATGAAAACAACAGGCATGTTGTAAGACCGAAAAAAATAACAAGATACTCATATAGACCATACCTGCTAGGGAAAGCTGTACGAGGTATGTCTGATGGTCTAATTTCCACCTGATGATAACATGATCTCAGGTCAATCTTAGAGAACAAATTTTCTCCATGTAGTTGGTCAAAGAGATCATCTATTCGAGGAAGTGGATACCGATTCTTTACCATAAGCTGGTTTAAACTTATGTAATCCATGCATAGATGAAGACTTTCATCCGACTTCTTTGCAAAGAGCACAGGTGAACCCCAAGAGGATGTACTAGGTTGTATAAAGCCTTAGGCCACTAGATACTCTATCTAGCGCTTGAGCTTCTAAAGCTCAATAGGTTCCATCCTGTATGGAGGAATGGACACTAGAGCTGCTCCTGGAATGATCTCTATTGTAAAATCTACCTCTCTCTTAGGAGGTAAGCTAGAAAATTCATCAGGAAATTCATCAGGAAAGACTTCCCTGAAACGATCAACTACTGGAGGGAAATCAGTTTGAAGTAAACCCTGATCCTCCATGAAAAGATTTTCAATCTAGGCGGTCACTCCACCTATCCCATGATGCTTCGGTCCAGCTCTCCTAACCTAGACATACCACTCACCTTTGAAAAGATAACTTATAACTTATGGTGATTTAAAAGAAACCATTTGGTGATAGTAGTATACAAAGGCATGATAGTGGACTAACCAGTCCATCCTAAGAATGACATCGAATCCTGTCATCTCAAAAACAAAGAGATTCTACAAAAAGGGTAATTGCCTACCTCAAGGGGCAGTCCTTGCACTAGCATATGCCCTCTGTACATATTCCAAACAATGTATTGAGGGTCATTACACCATAGTGATACTGTATCTATAGTCCGAGACTTTCCATGATAGATACAAAAATAAAAGAGTTTGAAAAACCGTGTCAAACAAAGAAGATACAATAGTGGAGGCTACTAAAATAGTACCTCATACTATAGATGGTCCCACATCATGATCCTCAGGTATCGGATGTAAAGAATGCAACTGACCTAATCCACAACCCTATGCAATAGATGGACTACCATGATCATGACTGCTCTGCTGGCATTGCTAGTGATCAGGGGTTGTACTACCATGGCCATGACCGCCTCCTCGTCCAGACCTTCCAATGCTATTCCAACTCCCCGCCTGACGTGGCACAAAAGAACTTGCTCCTATAGGTGGACCATATGCTGATTCTTTTCCACTAGAAGATGGTGTAAAGGTCCTACAGAAATTATGAAGATGACCCATACGGACACTAGCCCGACACTCCATAGGGTCTCTATCACATTGGGGCTTCTCATACCCTGGTCTTCCTCACTAATGACACACCAGAGATCTATCTAACTAGATACTCTGGCTACCACAACCCTAACAAGAAACCTCAAAGGAACGTTTCCTACCTCTAGAAGAACTACATGCCTAATGCGGCACTGATCCTTTAAACCTAGTACTTGTGTTGTCCCTCAGGTTATGGTTAGTGATTAGGACCTGATAAACTATTGCAGAAAAGTTAGGAAGAATAAATACATTCTCTTAAGTTTGAATGGCATACTGGATCCCATTCTCAAAACATCTATCATGAGAAATCTCATCACCAACTAGATGTGGTGAAAAGCACTGTAAATCAGTGAAACGTGCTGAATTTTCCATAATTGAAATAGAACCCTACTCAAGATGAATGAACTATTTGACTCTATCAGCTCTCTGTTCCTAATGAAAGAACTGTTCATTGAGGGCAGTCTGGAAATCAACCCATAACATACCCTGATGACGACCTTCCTGGGTAACCACATCCCACCAACACTTGGCCAAATCCCAAAGTATGTATGTAGCAAGTGTGAATCTCTAATCTGGAGTCATTTCTAGATGCTCAAAGATATATATCATGGACTCTATCCAAGAATCAACATCCTAAGAACTGTCATCCCTTGAAAAAATTAGGAGGATGCTGCTTCTAGAACTCGCGGGTCAGATCATCCATCGTAGGTGCAACCCATAGAGAACCTTTCTTGGACTGCATTAGACATAATAAACTATCATAGACTTGGGAATCAGTTCCCGGATCAGGTACAACAGACAGTGCCTTAAGTGGCACTCATGGAGGTAAGACTGGCAGCTCATGGCCCACTATATCAGGAGTATGATCATCACCATCTTCATGGTGAATGACACAAGGACGTCATGGAGGAATAGGTATACAAATTCCAATCACACACCTCAGAACAAGATTAAAATCAAGGAGATAGCATTACTAATGGAAGATGAACATAAGAAAAATCGTTACCCAAGGAATACTACCCAAAATACCTACTTAGATGGATAGGTATCGGTATGTGTTCAAGTATAAGTTTCATTTCATTTTGTAGTTTATTTCCAAGTTCACTCATTTACCTTGCATAGACATGACAAGGTGGGATAAGGATGTGAAACTGATTCATTTTAGATTTCAGGATTCACTTTATAATGGATATCCCTTTTTGATGAATCATCACCCATACACCTATCACTAGAAACGATGCCCATTTATTTATAGAATAATGGCTCGACTTGGTAAATTACTCCTCCCAACCCATGAGGGCCCATACACCTTATGAATTGAGACAAGAAATCACTCAATTGCAACCAACATAATACAAGTACAATCAAACTATCACAACATCACTCAACAATCACATGCATATTTAGAAATTAAAAGTAGTGAAATTCACCTATATGGCATGGAAATATGCATGACATGTGAACTCTAGGTTCCTATAATGATGCATGTAGCAATACTCCTTGTCGTTATATCATTGGGCTAAGGATGAAAGAAATTATCAAATAAGGTAATAATCAAAAACACCACACGGCATGTGGGTCACCCAATGGTGAAATAATATCAAATGTAATAGGCAAAATAGAATGACAATTATAATTTAGGCAACTTGGTTTTTACCCCAAACATTTTTCACGATGCCCAAGCACGAATTATGACCAAGTCTCAATCATTCCTATTATCTAATCTATTATTTCCAAATAGTAAAGCAAGAAAAGAAACCTACCTATGATACCATTTTGTGATGTCTCGGACCTAGAAGCCACTTAACGGGTGCCCCGAGCCCGGTGGGCCACATGACCTCAAGCGCATCTTCCCTAATTCTAGAGGATTCTGAATAGCAGTGAGGGACTAGGGCATGTTTGTGGGAAGAATATTCCCTCATTAGTATATTGTATCATAATGAAAGGAATATAAAATAATATCAAATAGTGGAATCAATATAAATAATATAAATAAACAGCAGAAGTAAACTGATACAATAGATAAATGAGAATAACAATAATTGTATCAATTGGAACAATGATGATGTAATGACATGTCACTAGAAAACTAGAAAACATGGATACAAGACAGTAGGCATAACATGTTCCATGAAGTAAAAGAAAATAAAGGATACTCCAAGAATCTCAAGATCCTACTTGGTCATCTACTATCAATCTCTATCTTATCAGCACATAATCAAGTTTTGAAAGCTGTATGCTTTCCTTTGTCAATACCTGAAACCATGTAATCTACTATGAGTACCAAACGACGCTCGTAGAGGCTGTGAGATAAATCTCAGTGGTTCACCACCAACGATTCCTGTAATATCTAGTCTGTGTAATGGAATATAGCACTGTGCAAGCATGCATATATAAAGTAAAGTAATCAGTACAATATAACTAAATACTCAAGTACCTGCTTCAGCCCTCAGCTAGTGTCTGAACATATAACTAGTTCATTAATTAAGTAATTTCCATTTAATGTTAATAGGTCATGTGAGGTGTATCCAGCACTGACATCATCTCATGATAGTATAAGTAGTGAAGTTCCCAAAACGTAACATGGAAACCTGACAAAGATTTCCAGTGAGGGAGTTCCAAGTAATAACCAAGGTGATGTAAATATCACATAATGCTAACTAAATAGTATTTGAGTCAAGATAAGGGGTAAGAGTGTAATACAAGGATCATAATCCAATGCATTCCACAATAAGGTGCCTATAGATTCCAAGGTGATCGACTAAGGTAAAATGGGGCTAAGAAAGGACATGGACTGAGAGGATTTCACCATGGAACCTACTAGTCAATGCTGGATCCATGGAGTGTATCCAAGGTATCCAGTAATAATGTAAGGACCATGTATTATTATACATGGAATCCGAGGAGTAGACAATAATTAGAGTCTAGGTGGGTATCAACCCAAGAAAAACTCATCCTTGAATCAGAATAGGGTTCCCGAGACCCAAGGTATTCTCCTCTTAGAATCAAAGGAAATATCAAGTAAGTCCATTCCTATTTGATATTGAAATCATGTAGTAATTTATTTTGGTCCAATTCTTGCCTTCTATTAGTGTGGATAGGTCAATTAGAGTTGAAACCATTTATTTATTGGTCCAATCCTTGTATTCCATTAGTGTGGATAGTCAAAGTAGCATCACAACCATTTAATCAAGTCTTAATTAACCATTAAGGTATATTCAATTATTGGGGTTCAATCCGCTACCTTCCACCAATATGTAAAGGGGTGCTACGGACATGTAATCTCTATTCAATCTTATTCGATAAGGCCAAGTTATATACTTAGTATACTTGTCATTTCACATTTCTCATTTAATAAACAATTTGAAAGAAATTACATTAGGTGGGTCAAGTGGTGAGCATACATGGTACATGCGATTATGAAATTCTCACTAATAATAAGTCATATATTATGGAAAGGATCACATTTAGAAAGGTCGGGCAAAGGCACACCCAAACGGTGGCTCAAATGTGTCGAAACATTAAAAACCCAAGTATGGAATAACCTTTGACATGAGGTGGATTGATTTGTGGGCGTAACCACTAACAACTAATCACATATTTAGAAAGGGAATAACCATTTGATTATAACAAGTATACTCATGGAATTTAAATTTAAGAAACGACTTATGATGAAATCAGTGGGTCCCATATGAACATTCCAAAAACAACGAACTTTAGGGATAAGTTATAGAACACCCACGTTAGGGTTGTACGGCTCTCCTAATCCAGTATCAGCCCTTGATTTTCCTTGGATCGGAGTAGATCTAATAAAAAGTGAAAAAATGCTCACATGGGAGATACCTAGGTCGAGAGAAAGAGAGAAGAATAATGGCTAAAGAGGACTTGAGTAATTACCATTGCACATCCACCGTGATGAACATAAGCTTGATCAGATGCTGGATGAAGGAGTTATCTTGATCCCTAGTTTTGGCCTTAAAAAAGCTCCAAATGGGTGAAAATGGAGAAAAAAACCGCTGGTTCTAAGATTAGGGAGGAAGGTTGTCTTAATAAATCATTAAGGAAAAAATAGGAAATTTACTCAGAAATTTAGCATGTCCATGGTTTGTCTACACGGTTTGTGAAACTGTGCGCAAACCATACGAGATGGCTCTGCTCGAATGGTTTGTCCACACAGTTTGATCAAATTGTGCACAATCCATGCACAAGTACCTGGGAAAAGGGGCATTCACATGGTTAGGCCACATGGTCATGCGCCAACCGTGCGAGGTGGCTTTATCCGAAAAAACACCATCTGCACGGTTTACTCTAAACTGTGCGCCAAACCAATTTTCCCCAAAAATATGGGTTCTGGGATCCGAACAAGCCCCGAACACCCTCTTAACCTTTACTAACTCATTATTCACTCATATTTGGCCCAAAGTAAAGATTTAGACATAAAATTAAAGGATTTATACCTGAGGAAAAAAACCGAGTTCTTACAAGTTTGGTGGCTTATGAAATGAGAGTCAAATCGGAAGATGAAACCACTCTAGTAAGTAAGGAATTGGAATTAAAAGCCATGGAAAATATTGAGGTTTCCAGAGATAGTTTTTATGAATAAAATAATTAAGAATAATATCTTTATATTTTTTCTAATAAATTCAGTAGAGGAAAAGGGAGATTTTAAGAAGAGCTTCCTCTAGCACATTTTCAATGTGTTAGAGTTGGTAACATTGCCTCTTGGTGCTCAAGGAAGTTAGATGATGAAGAAAGTGAAGTTAGAAACATGGAGAAGTCTCAAAAATCAGGAAAGAAATTATAGATAAGGAGTTTCTTAAACAAAGAAGAAAAGGATGATAATGACTTTTTCAAGGATGAAGAACCAAAGCTTAAATCTAGAACCCAAGCATCCATGATGGATATAGTTGAAAATTCAGAACATTTAAAAGATAAAGATAAAGATAAATATTTTATTGGTGTTGTTGATCTCATGTTGGTTCTTAAGGATTCTCTTGATAAGCATGAAAATAAAATAAAGAGAAACAAAAAATATGAGATCCATTCTAGAAGAGTCATTATAGTATGTTGATTGACTTGAATCAGAAATTTATTTTCTAGAAGATGGATAAATAGAACATTCAACAAATCTTGAAATCTCATAAGACATTATAGAATTTAAGATCAAGATTGAAGAGTAAGGAAAGGCCATCAATGACCTGACATCTAGATTAGATGAGAAATCTAATACTATTGAGGGTCTTAAAGAATAATGTTTTACTCTATGGATTAAACTAGAAAATGAATCAAATTCAAGGGAAAAAGGTATAAATTATAGTTTGGAAGATTATCAGATGTAGTGCTGATAAAAAGATCTAAGAGTGGTTCTGAAAAAAGTAGAGAAATATTTGAATGATCAATGATTCACATGCATGGAAAAAAGTGGAATTGGTTATGATGATGAAACATAAAAGGTTGGAAACAAGATGATCCAAAATAAAGGGAAGAAAAAAGTTGAAAATATCATGAGTCATATGATATCCTAACAAATAAATCTTTAAATAAAATAGAAAAGAGAGATGAAAATTATCCTCAAGTATCCATAGATGATTTCCAGTCAAATACTCTTGCAAAAGAAGGGTACATGAGAAGGGATGGAAGTGAGAAGACATTTCCTATTATAAGAAACAGTTTTTATAGATATTTTTTTCACTATTCTAACTATGGACATAAAGCTACTCATTGCAGGCAAAGGAAAGGAGGGAATATTACCTATAAAACTCAAAGGAAAGTCAATACTTGCCAACCAAGAGGTGTTTCACTTATAAATAGGTATTCTAATTCGAAATAAAGTATGATTATGATGAACCCATGAATATATAAAAGAGATTTGAAAGTCCATCTTTATCCTCTACTCGATATAATATCTCATGGAATGAAAAGAAGAAAATCTAGAAATCCAACCTGGCATAAATATCTCTCAAAGATACAAAGAATAGTAACACCTAGATTCTTGAAAGTGGATTATCATCCCATATGACAGGGAATGAATATTTATTAAATAATGTTAAGAAAAGGGTTGATGTAATATTGGGGTTTGACAATGATGGTTATTTAATGATAAAAGGTAGTGGAAGTACAAAACTGTAAAATGACGAGCTTAGAAAAATTGAAGTTCTCTATGTGGAAAGTTTTCATCACAATACCTTGAGTGTGAGTCAACTATGTGACTCAGGACAGATAGTGAAATTTAATAAAAAAAGGTGTACTATCAAAGGAAAGATGGTTAATTAACTCATGAAAGGATACATAATAGATAGAAATTTATACCAAGTTGATTGTAAAGAAAACATTGTTACTTGACTATTGAAGAAGAAAACAACTTATGGAATTAGAGGTTGGGTCACATTAATAAAAAATTCATGGAAAAGATATATAAGAGTAATATAGTCATTGATAGCCCCAATTTGAAGCATGAATGAGAAAATACATGTGATTATTTCATGCAAGGAAAGATGGTCTGTTGTTTATATCAACTAAAGAACAAAAGGGCATAAAATCTACTTGATCTCATCCACACAGATTTATGTGGTCCAATAAATGTGACTAGAACATATAGAGAGAGGTAATTTATTCTTTTTATTTATTATTATAGTATAATGGATTATGTAATGATTATACACAAGAAACATAAAGTGCTTTATTTCCTAAAAAATTATCATCAAATAGAAGAGAATGATACTAGCCGCACAATAAAAGTTCTAAGATTTGAAAATAGAAGAGAATAAACATCCATTGAATTTGAAAATTACCTGAAAAAACATAGAATAAAGCATGAGGTTGATGCAGTTAGAACCCCATAGAAAATGGATTTGTTGAATGCAGAAATCAACAGGTGAACAATATATCCAGAACTATGCTGATTGAAAGTCATATAACTCATAATTACTAGAAATAGGATGTTCAAGAATCAATTTACACTCAAAATAGAATAGGTTTTTTATGGGGGAAACCAAGACACTATATGAGTTATGGTATGGAAGGAAGCCTTATCTGGATTGTTTTCGTTTATTTGGAAGTAAATGTTTCATCCAAAATAAATAAGGCAATCAAGGAAAGTATGGTGATGCTACAAATGAGGGAATATTCCTTGGATATTCATTAAAGAGTAAAGCCTACAAATTTTAGAATAATTATCTTGGAATAATTTTAGAAAGAAGTGATGTCAAGATTAATGAATATAAAACCAAAAATACCTCAAGGAGCTCATATGCTGATATGATAGAAGAGGAAGAATAAAGTTGACATGGGATAACATCAAATACAGATATAATGGAGGGATTGTAAAACATTAAAGGATCAAAAAAATGATGAGGATTCATAATAAGAATTATAAGAGGAAACCATGGATGAAGAAACTTCATTAGGAACTCACAGGAGAAATAAAAAGTAGAAATTGATCAATATAACATCATTGGGGACCAGACAACACCTGTATAGACCAAGAGAATTAGGAATTAAGAATATTCTACCTTCCTTTCTATTGTGGAACAAAACTCGTTTGAATAACCAATGAATGATAAATCATGGGTTAAGGCTGTGAATGAAAAACTAGATCAAATTGAAAAGAACCAGACATGGGATCTTGTTAAGCAACCTAAAAACCACAATGTGAGTGGGCCAAAGTGGATCATTAAAAAAATGTATGATCATGGAAATGTGATCAGAAATAAGGAATGCATAGTGTATAAATTCTATGCACATATTGAAGGAATTGATGTTGTAGAAACGTTTTCTCCAGTATCTAGACTAGATTCAATTAGGATTTAATTGCAATTATAATTCAAGGAGGATACAAATTTTATCATATGGATATCAAAATATAATTCTTAAATGGAGTTCTTGAATAAGAAGTCTACATTGAAAAACTAGTGGCATTTATGATTGGAAATGATGAAGTAAAACTTTTTAGATTAAATAAACCTCTATATGGTCTAAATCAGGCACCACGTGCATGGTGTTCTCTACTAGATGCTTATCTGAAGAAGCATCAATTTAAAATAGGAGGCGTCGATCATAATATCTATGTAAATTATTCCAAGGAAGATCAATTTATGGTGCTTGTGTATATGGATGATATTATATTTTGTGGAAGCAAGTAGGGATCAGTGGAATAATTTGATAATCACATAAAATTTGAGTTTTAAATGTCTATGATTAATGAACACACATACATATTAGGGATATAGGTGGTTAAAAATAAGTATTACACCTTTACATCTCAGAAAAAATATGCAAAAGAGTTGTTAAATAAATTTAACATAAATGAATCCAAACTGATGTCGACTCCGATTAAGGTTGGGAAAAAACGTGGAAAGAATGAGGATGGGACATCTTTGGATCCCACTATATACAAGAGAATCATTAGAAGACTATTATACTTGAATACTACACGACCAGATATCATCTTTGCAATATGCTTAGTGTCCCTCTTTCAAAGTAATCTGAAGGAAGATCATTTGGAAACAAGTAAAAGAATAATGATATATATTCAAGGTACACTCAATTTTGGATTATAATTTGCTCTATGAAGAGAGAAATAATTATTTTCATTTTTTGATGCTGACTGGACTAGATATGTGGTGGATAGAAATTCCACAAGTGGTGGATCATTCTTCATTAAAAATAAATATGTGGGCTGGTTGAGAAATAAATAGGAAATAACTAATCTTAGTACAATTAAAGAAGAATATATCTCTACTATGAAATATTTCACTAAGATATCATGGATGAAGAAATAGCTGATTGATATCGGTGATGAGCCGATGGTGATTCATTGTGACAACAAGAGTGTGATCGATCTTACAAAGAATCCAGTTCATCACTCTCATACAAAACATATTGAAATAAGATATCACTTCATTAAGGAAATAGTTTAATAATGAATGATTAAAATGAAGCATATTAGAACTGATAACCATGTTTTTTTCATTATGAATAATCCATTGGAATTACACGTGTTCAAGAAATATCAATTAAACCTCGGTGATCATCCACTTCCCAGTGCATGAGGAGGTTATGGTTATTCCCCTCTCCCCATGTGTGTTAACTATTTTAATCTATTTGTGGAAGTAATGTAGGTTTATGGGGGAGATACGGTCTAGGGGGAGTTTTTTTTGAGCTCTAATAGTACAAATACAGGTTCTTTGGGTTTATTTCCAAATGGGGAGAAAAGGATAAATTCAATGTTTTATGGGTTTTCTGGTTGTAGTTTTGAGAATTAAGTGGTATGAGGAACTAGTTCATGGATCCTAGAGCTTAGGTTGGACATCTTTAAGTATGAAAAAACACAAGAAACCAATTCATTATTCCCATATTGTTTTCCATATAGAGATTTTCTCATGTAGACTTAGAGTGTTGGATTATTTGTTTCTCGCATATCAGGTTTTGATATTGGATAGTGCTTTATTGAAATTTTCTATAGATTTATAACAAACCCAAAGGGGGATATTGTTGGAACCAAGACCATTTTTTTCTAGAAGTATATTCTAGTTTGTGTTTATTTTCAATCCACACTGAGTTAATCAAGGAGTTTTCAAGGAAAGTAATCTTATAGTACAAGCTTACTATAGTGTTGAAGGTGATGTCATTTCCCATTGTTTTCCAAATTTTGGGCTCAAAATTAGGGGGAAGAGGAAATCATTGTGAAAGGTGGTATTCTAGGATTGAATCTTCATAAATATGGTAAAGTAATGGATTTCATGAAGACTTGGTTTTGAAAAGGTTGAGATTCGTGAAGATGTAGAGCATTGTGAACAAGAATCATGAATGGAGTGATGTGTTGACAGTAATATCCATGACTATAAAAAGTTTAGCATCAAAAATGCATGAAGGTTTATGGTAATATCCATGTCTACAATAATATTTGCGAGTGGGTTAAATTTAACTAGAGAATTGTGAGTGAAGGATCTTCACATACATGATTTTGGAGGTTCGCGAAAAATACTCTCGACGCATGGGATCATTGTGAAAGGCCAATCCTATACATATGAGCCTACCCTCACTTCATTGCTGATGAAAATATTTGGGGAAAAGAATGAATCAGTATGAATTCATAAAGGAAAAGAGATTAAATAATCTAGGTTTCATTGTGAGCTTGATCATTACGAAAAGATAGTCTTAGTATTTACCAGTGCTTTGGTATCTTGAAAAAAGGAGATTCGCGATGACTGAGTTTTCTATGTCGACTTAGTGAGGTTTGTGAAGATAGTTTGTTCTATGAAGGCAGTTTTCTTTGAGAAGGTCGGGTGCTTCGTGAAGGAGCTTTATAAAGGATCTTTGTGAAAGGTTGTGTTGATCATCCAGCATAAGTGAACAGTTCTTTTAAGTGCATCAATTCAGGACTACAATGAAAGAAGAGTCTTGTGATAGTCAAGGAAAAATAATTAAATTCAAATCTACCCAAGTGACCTTCAAGTCATTAAATGAAGTAAGAATTCACCCAAAGTAGTGAGATTTATGGATTTGAAAGAAGTGTTCCAAGGGAGGTAGTGTGATATCCCTAAAATCCTATAAAGGCAGTGTGTCTGGCACAGAGCAACTGTGTCTGAAATTCTATATTCTATAACTAGTTAAGATTAGTGGATTTAGGTTTGCTCAACACACTGTCGGTGTATGCTCCTTATAATATCTCTTAGTGGTCAACCAAGTAAAATATTTGTTTTGTAACTTTTCATGTGAATTTTTTATTACTTTACAATTCCATAAAATAGGTTTAACAAGTTCCTAACCCAATGTGAGAATAAGATCCATCACTTTAAAAGAAAAATTTGACACCTTGATTCAAACCTCCCCTCTCATGGTGTTCCAGGGTTCTACAATAGTTCCCTTTATACCCTATAAATACCAATTCGTTATTTCACTCAATAATAACTACAATTCCTCCTAATGTTATATTTTCATTTCTTAAGATTTTGATTGGTTTACTAATATTTTGTATCATTTTTATAGTGTTAGTCATGGGGGCTATGATTCTAGTAGATTGAGTCAATCCATATTTTTTAATTTTAGCTATTCTATGTTATATTTTTTATCTAGTTATAATGTTTGGCATTTTCATTGGTCTCATAGATAACTAATGTAATGATCTTTATTAATGAGATATTTTTTTGGTTTCTCTATATTTTGTATGTTTATAATATTATATAATATATAACACATATTTATTAAAGAAAAAAATATCACTTAAAAATATTAGGTCATTACATTCTTACCCCATTAAGAAGTTTCATCCCTAAAATTTCAAATATTTCTCTCAGTTGAGATTAAGTGAGGGTACTTCTATCTCATTGTCTCCTCTGGTTTCCACATAGATTCTTTATATTTCTGGTTCCTCCACAAAACTTTGAAAAGTTGAGTTTTCTTGTTTTGTAGAAATTTGTATCTATGGTCCAATATCTTCCCCGACTGCTGCTCATAAGAGAGGTTATGTTCCAGTTGTACCACCTCCAGATTTAGTACATGTGAGAGATCAGGTATGTACTTCCTCATGAGAGATACATGGAATAAATCATGAACTTGATTCATATTTTATGGAGGTTCTATCTAATAGGCCACTACTCCTATGCGATCAATGACTTCAAAGGGGCCAATGTACTTAGGGATAAGCTTCCCTTTCTTTTCAAATTACATGACTCTCTTCCATGGTGATATCTGAAGGAAAACATTATATCCAATATCAAACTCCAATTCCATTCAATGATTATCACCATAGTTATTTTTCCAACTCTGAGCAACTTTTATGTATTGTTGGATGGAATGAAACTTTTTTGTTATATCTTGTATAAAATTAGGCCCAAGTACCTTTTTCTCACCAAATTCAACCAAAAAAGTAATAGTTCTACATAACTTCCAACAAATACCTTCATAGGGTTCCATTTGAATACTTGAGTAGAAGTTTTTTTTGTATAAGAGATCAACTAATGGGAGTTATTGATCCCATCAAAATTTAAATTCCATCGAGAATTTTCTCATCATGTCCTTGAATGTTTGAATAGTACTTTCATATTATCCATCAGTTTCGGGATGATAGTCTATACTAAAATTCAATTTAGTATTCATATAATGTTTAAGAATTATCCAAAAGTTATATGTGAACCTTGGATCATGATAAAAAATGATAGAAAGTGATTCCCCGTGCAACATCAATACTTTCTTTATGTATATCTTAGAAAGTTAGTCGAGAAAGAAATATTCCCGAATAGAAATGAAATGTAAAGTCTTGGTGAGTATATACACTATAATCCATATCATATTTTTACCATTATATGTTATTGGGAGACTAGTGATGAAGTCCATAGTGATATTTTACCACTTCCATATTGGTATGGGAAGTGGTTTCAATAGACCTTTAGGAAGTTGTCACACTACCTTCACTTGTTGACACACCAAGAACCTTATAGTGTAGTCTTCAATATCACTTTTCATAGTATCCCACCAATAATGATCACAAAGTCCCATATACATTTTAGTGATTCCATGATTTATAGAGAATTTAGATCTATGAGCTTCATCCATCATCTCCTTCTTTATCTTCGGGATAAATGGGACACATAACCATGTACAAAATTCCAGTACACCTTTTTTATCAACTTTGAACTCAAGAAAAATCCCATTATTCATAGTCTCTATATTATTTTGTGTCAAAGGATCTTATCTTTTATCTCTCTTAATCTTCTCTAGTAATGATGGTTTAGAAATTATTTGGGATAAGATTAATGATGTCCCATCCCTCATGATTCCCATGTCCATCCTTACTAGGTCCTTGATTAATGGATCTCCTTGAATCCTCATCATTGACAACAAAACATGTTATTTCATACATAATGAATCAATGAATTTGTCTTCTCTTTGAGGGTGATAATGAATTGAATATTCATAGTCTTTAATAAGTTCCAACCATATCCTTTGTCTCATGTTAAATTAATTTTGTGTGAATATATACTTAAAACTTTGGTTGTCTATGTATATATAACATTTCTCCCCATAAATATAGTGCATCCATATATTCTAATAAAAATTAACTACGAATAACTACAGGTCATGCATAGGATAATTCTGATCATGAGGCTTTAACTGTTGATATTAAAAGGTGATCACCTTATCAATTTTCATGTGTATGTACCCAATTCCTTTCAAAGATAAATAACTATAAATAAATAAATCTTCTCTAATAGAGGGTAGAGTTAATATAGGTGTTGTAACCAATATATTTTTCAGTTCTTGGGAACTTTATTCACACTATTTTTTCTAGATGAACTTAGCTCATTTTTTAGTTAAATTGGTTAGTACCTCCTATAATATCCTTATAAACCAAGGAAACTATGAATCTCAGTTACTTTTTTAGGATGATTCCACTCCTCTACTGCCTTTTTCTTGGTAGGGTAAAATGATATTCCTTCATAGGTTACAATGTTCCCCAAGAATGTAACATTTTGTAATAAAAATTCATATTTTCTGAATATTCCAAATATATTATCCTTCCTTAAAGTTTTCAAAATAACCCTTAGATGATCATTATACTACTCACGATTTTTGGAATATATCAAAATATCATTAATAAAAACTACCAAAAATTTATCAAAGTAGTCCTTAAAAACTATATTCATAAAATTCATATATAGAGAAGGAGAATTATCCAATAAGAAGGTCATAAAAACACATAATGACCATATATTTTTTGGAAGTTAGTCTTTGGAATATCTTATTTATTCATACTCAATTGATGATACCCAGGTTGGAGGTCAATCCTGGAGAAGAATTGAGCACCATGAAGCTGGTAAAATAAATCATCAATCCTTGGGAGAGGGTACTTTTTCTTCAATGTGATCCTGTTAAGTTATTTATAATCAATGCATAGATGCATTGATCCATCCTTCTTCTTGAAAAGATAATAGATGTTCCCCAAGAAGACACACTTGGCCAGATAAGGCCCCTCTCTAAAAGATCTTGAAGTTGTTTCTTTAATTCCTATAAATCCACATTTTCCATTATATACTTGGTCTCAATATTTTCTTTGATCCAGGTATGAGTTAAATGAAAAAATCTACCTCTCTTTTTGGGGGAGGTCCCAATAAATCTTCAGGAAATACATCAATGTATTTTATAATGATGGGGACATTATCCATATTTATACTTTTATTTCATTTTCCCTCTTCATCGATCATCTCCATAAAGAAGGCTATGGGAGGTGATTCTATACAAATCACAGGCTGGGATATATCTCCTTTGAAAATTACTATAGGTTTTCCATTCAAGACTACTGAAATTTACTTGTTTTTGTAGTTGATCTTAGCATTATAATTTTGAGATCCAGTTTATCCCTAGTATTGTGTTGAATCCCAACATGGTAATGACTAATATATTTGTGATGAGATCATACTCACCAAAGTTAATACTATAGTTTCAATACAATATTGATGCTAGGATAATACCTCTAGGAGTCTTGACTGATAAATATACTTCTAAAATCTTATGGATTGATTCTATATTCTTTGAAAATTTGGATGAAATAATGGAATTCATAGAACCATAATCAAATAAATTACTTTCTAGATTTGATATCACAACGAGTGTACCATACACCACCTCATTTGGTGTATCTACTTTAGTCATCATGATAGAAAAAGACTGACCTTTCTCTCTTGTCCTATGATGTGGTTGATGGTGGTTTTCATCCATTATATTATAATTTTGAAATTGATTGGAAATGTTCCCAAGCTGTTTACACTTGAAGAATTGAACTTTTGGATGGTATTGCATCATCTTCCCGTTCTCGTTAGTGTTGGGAAGTTGAGGCATCACCTCACCATGAAATTTATGAGCTATATTCACATATCTTCCACATTTGTAGCACATTTCACTCCCAAGAAATAAGTTCCCCAAATACTTCTTCCCACATTTGTTTCACATGATAAGTTTTACTTTCTTTCCTCTACTTCTGTGATCAAAGTTCTTCCCAGAGTTTGTCTCCATTTCTCTCTTCTTTTCATTCAACCTATGTGACCACTACATCTTTCCAAACTCCAATTCATCTTTCATAGCACTCTGTATTATCTCCTCATAGCTTTCATAGACTATATTTCTCAAATTACTCTACAAATGGTGTCTTAGTCTACTGAATAATCTATCAAACATCCCCATAGGATCCATAATAGAGATAGAGGTGTATCGATAAGGTCTTGTAAATTTCATCTCATAGCTTCCCACTGATTTATTTTCCTTCATCTTTAGCTTTAATAATTCCTTCTCCATTTTTCTTCACATCGAATAGAGAAAATATTTATTGAAAAATATTCCTCTGAACTCTTTCCACTCCATAGCATAAATCTCCCTTCCTGGATTCATGTTTTTAATCATTTTCCAACACTGATAAGATTCTCCTTATAATAGGTATATTTCTAGGGTGACTTTCTCTATATTTAAACAATATATTATAGAAAATATATTTTATATTGATATAATCCATTTTTCATAAATTAATTGGTTGATAGATCATCTAAAAGAAGGTGTTTGTTGATGCATGAATGACTCAATAAAAATTTATTCCCTTCAAGGTGAATTTGGTCACTCAACTTGATTCAAGTTTTTATTCATAACTTGAGATAATTGATTCATTATCCTCATGATGTTTTAAATTCAAAATTCCATCAGAAGGTCGTTAGTGAATTATCTATTTCACTCATCATTTATGTGGTTCCTCCTATTTTCGGCCATTTTTCTAAAATAAGAAAACCTTAGTGAGAAATTTGTTACTTTTCGGAATATTATAATTTTAAAGAGAGTTTAAATATTAAAGCATCATACTTAAATATTTTATTCATTAATATCCTCTAATAGAAAATAAATTATATATATATCCTTTGTAATGGTTCATAAAAAGCTTGTGATTAACCAAACATATCCCCCAAGAGTGTAAAACTAGGTGATTTCCATGCACCCGTTCTCAATTGAGTCTAGATCAATGTGGTGTTTTTGGGTGTTACCCCAATGTTCATCTATTCCAAATCCACATCCACTTGTAGGATGTATTTTCTTGGAAACCACTTAATTAATATTTACGAAAATAAAAGTATGTTTTATTATATTTAGACTTTTCCCTAGGGTTCATATAAAAATTTTATGTCCAAATTTCTACAAATAACTAAACTATTATGTAATACCAACTATGAAATCCTTCCTTTTTATTACATAAGATTTTTTATTACATAGAAAAAAACACAGGATCTTTTAAATTAGGTATATGGTAGATGAAATCATAAAAAATATTATAATCCACTTTAAATATATATTCATGGGTTCACCCTAGGTTACTTTAATGCATCTCATACCCTATATACATAAATCAAAGGAAAGGGGTGGGCATGGAGCCCAGTAAAAGAATAAGCAAGATAGACATATAACATATGATCATGAGACATATCACTAATAACATGAGGCATAAAAAAAGAAAAGAAAAAAGGAATAATAATAATATTATGAATCATAACATGGAAATGTGGCTACAAAATTTAAATGATACATTCATAAGAATATCACCAAGGTTTGTCACCAAGTTGTCATAAATGAAAATTACCAAGGTTACTCACCAAGGTATTATAAAACATTTCATATAAAGAGATTGAATTTTGTACCCAATGAATTTGAGAAATATCAAGGAATTTAAATTCATATGTATTAATTAATTTGAACCACATAGATCATAATAAATAATTTCACTAATAACCCGTGGAGAATAAAGAATTGGTTTCTTATCAAAATCTTGGCGTATGAAAGTAAACACATGATCATTACATAATTTTTAACCCATGAAATGGAAATGTGGGTTTCATATATGTAAATCCCCAAATAAATAAATAATTTTTACAACTAGGTGAATAACCACGGAAAATGAAGAGGTTTTGGTATTCAAAAAAATAAAATAAATGATAATTTCCCATATGAAAGAGAGAAATTTGAGAAGTAAATTCGACAGCATGATAAGTATAAAACATGGTTTTATAAAAGTGTAAAATAAGGGATAAATAAGTTAAATTGTTGATAAAATACTATTATTACAGTAATTTAATAATAAAAAGTTGATAAAATTAATTATCTTGGCAATTAGAAGACATACCACAAAAAGGGAACTTGAATGGAAAATAGAAGTGAAGATTTCCCTTACCATGAAGAGTTGATCCTAAATCTTGAGGATTGGAACCTTGGGGTATTAAGGAAACCTTGAGGGAAGAAATAGGAGTAAAAACAACTATAAATTCATGTAGTATATATTGGGAGTAGAGGGGAATGGTGGAATGGGTGGGTATTTATAGAAAATGTGGAGGAATTGTTTAATAATTTCCAAATATAGGTCTTGGAAATGTAGTTTGTGGAAAATGAAAAATGATTAGATTAACAAAGGTTTTCCCTCATGGTTTTTGAAATTTGAGTAAAAAATTATGATATTTTAATCCACTAGAACTTAACATAATTTTTTAATACATCTTTGGACATGAAAATGTAAATTTTCCACAAATTAATGTTTTTAAAAATCAAATTTTCTATTTTAGACTTTGGAAATTCTCTTATAGGTTTGAAAATTGATTAAAATATATTTAAGATACATAATATTAATAAAATAAAATATTTTTGGTTGTGTATTGTGTTTAATTAAATATTACATCATTATGAAAAAAATACGAAGTCATAAAATATAATGAAAACCCAAAACTATATTTTTACTATTCACTAAAAAATAAATTATTTTAGAAAATTCTCAAAAATTAGTCCTAAACTAATTTTTAAAAGTTGATTTAAAATATAATATTTTTTTTATCAAAATAATTATTTAAATATGTGAATTTTAACTTTTAAATATAAAAATACTTATTTATTTAAAAATAGTAGTTTTTAAGGCGCAATCAAATTTCTAACACTTATAAAAATTTCCTTGAACATTATAATTTTCTATCATCCATATTTTAATGAGATTATTTTAAAATACCATTTAATTAAACAAAATATTACTCTAAAACCATAGTTTATAATAAAAGTGTATGTATTTTCTAAAAAAATACAATTATGTTTTATTTGCGTCCAATAATCACTTTATCAAATTGGTGTTACTTAAACATATATTTAATTAAACACAATTATTATCAAAATGGGATTTGTGGAATACATATTTTATTTATACAAGGGAAAAATAGACTTTATGAAACTAAAGCCTAAACACATAACACCTTATTACACTCACATACGCCCTAAGGGTAAGGTGTGCGGTGGTGGTAGTTTCATGGGATGGATTGGCTAACATTGACCGAGTGGTAATGTCTAATAACTTAAACTTATCCCATAGGTGATTTCATTCAAGATTTAATTTTTGAATTTTGGTTTGGTCTTGGTCAAGGGAGAACCCCAGTTACACTACCTCCCTCCTAAGTTTTGAAAAAATGGGCTTCAAACGACATAACTCTACTAGTTGATGTCATTATTTCTCCTTTATAAATCAAATATCATTTTTCATTACTAATTATAATCACTAATTATAATAGTAAAATTATCAACCATGGTTATAGATTCCGATTTTCAAATTCACCAATTTTTATATTGATCAACAATCACATTTGATCAATGGTTATATAACGGTTGAATCCCAATAGTCACATTTCCCTTTACACACTATAAATACCACTTCATTCTTTTACTCAATAATCACTCCAATTCAACCTAAGGTTATATTTTCATTTATTAATACGGTTATTGGTTTACTAATATTTTATTTCATTTATATAGTGTTGGCTATGGGAGTGATGATTTTAAAAGATTGGGGAAATCCATATTTTTTTCATTTTAACAATTTTATTTTAAATATATTATTTAGTTGTAATATTTAGAATTTTTATTGGTTTCATAGATAACTAATTTAATGATATTTATTAATGAGATAAAATTTTGTTGGTTTCCTTATATTTTGAACATTTTTAATATTATATAATATATAACACACATTTATTCAAGAAAAAAATATCATTTAAAAATCCTGGTTCATTACATTACCTCTCCCCTAAACTATGTCAGCTCACCACCAAATTATTTTTCATGTTTCATGGTTTCCTTGGCACACAATTCTCATTAGTTTTGAACCCTATGGTATTTTAAGAACTTTTTTGGAGAAAAACTCTTTAGGTCTAAACATTATGACCTTAAACTATTTGCTAACTCACGTTTGATAATTACGAACATAAACTATTTGAAACCCATTTTCCAAGATCTATGACCTTAAATTAGTAGTCTTGGTCTAGAAATTATGAAAATAAACTATTTTCAACCTTAGGTATGAGAATTATGACCTTAAAAAAATTTCAAACTGTGGTCTAAGATCTTTGACCCTAAACTAGGAGTCTAGGTCTGAGCATTATGACATTAAACTATTTGAAACTTCTTAGTCCAACTGGTATGGTCTTAAAATACCAATGGAAAGAGGAAGAAATTTTTGTCAGGTTGAAAAAACATAGGGTAAACTTGATCAAGAGTCAGACTCCCCCCATCAGGTCACTCATGCGACTTAGCAAAAAATAAGGGGATATAAAGAAAGAGGTACAAATCTTGCGAGGACCCACTATGAAACTTGGAAAAAACCTATATGTTCTCAGTGAAACCATTAGTTCATAAAAAGTTAGATCCAAATTTTAAGATCTCTTTATGTCATAAGATCCTCTAATAGGTGCCCCATTATGTTACCCTCACGTGTCCCCAATCACCTTGGCTGAGTGGGTGTTATTCACATCGGTCCACATGTCCTTTCCAAGACACTAAACTATGTTATGAACATCCTAATCACATGATGTTAAACTGTATGACACATCATCCTCATCGTATGATGTTAAACTGCATTCACATCATCCTCATCATATGACTTTAAACTACTTCTCTACCATCCTCATTACATTATGTGAAACCATAAAGCATATTAAGATCTATCCTGAGAATCCCCTTTCCCCCTTCGATGCCAGTCACCTACCATGCCATTTGAGTTTTTCAGTCTCTTATCATCCAAGATGATGCTCCCATTGTAAGATGATTCTAACATTTGTTTAGGTTGATACGCCTACCCAATGTGCTCATTGCCATGATGGCATAATTATGAGAGTGTCGAACTATATATGAACATTCCATCAATTCATACCCACACTTCATTCCTACTAGATTTCAATCCCCATTACCTTTCATGTATGAATTCCCCCCTAAAGGCAATGGTTCCTAGACACACTAGGTCACCTACCATCCTAAGAATACACCCTGAAATACTTCAGATGAAATTTTGAGATAGGTATCATGTTTCAAACATGGTTAGTGGATGACCCTCATTTTTTTGTCCCCATCATCAAAAAAAATATAATGGATTCAGTGTTTCAAACATGTCTTGTAGTTATACTCTATTATCATGCCACACCCTTTGTGTTTCAAATCTTGGGAATCTTGATTCATGCTCTTCATCCCATCTTTGTTTAGTTATAATTAAACACCCCAGGAATTTCCTAATTTGTGGACCTATGCACATTGAGAAAACAAGTCAGATGTGCAGAGATTCCCACTCTCTCAATGAAACATTCTTGGTTAGGACACTCCTGGTGGTCAATGAACGGTTCATAACCCGAGTGTTCGACCATTATCTGAAACTCTTATATAATTGAGAAATCTCATGATCATCCCTTATTTATCACACTAAGAATGAATCACAAGGGATTAGGGATTGATTATTGGTTGTATCATTAATATGATTGAAGCGTGGTAGTGAATTGAATCAAGGGAAAATGTTCATGGATATGAGGAGTTTAAAACAAATAAACTTCAAAAGTTTGTGGGGACCATCCACACATCAGAGCCTCTCTTATGTTCCATCAAAAGTAATTCTCCCTAGGGATCCACATCATAAATTGAGAACTCTATCCTAACCATCCTCTAAATTGTGTCATCTAGAACCTACTGCATTATAATGAGCATTGATTATCCCTCCCCATCCATGGGGTGAAGCTCATCAGCCATGATTCACACCCAACTCTATATAGCTTGAAACTAATCTATCTAAGATGTCGCCTCTTATGCCCAAGATTTTTCCACTGATAACTGGGAACTTAATAAGACAATGATCTCCTATTAGGAATTAATGATGGTTTTGTGCTCATTCACTTACTCTTCTAGTCATAGAAGTTCATGATCAGCTGCCCGGGGCTTCATAGTTAAATCAGATTTCTCCCAGTGCTAAGAAAAATCAAAATCTTGACTTTCCTAATGAATCGGATTGGAAATATAATCATGATTCAGAACATGGATATCATGAGGTTCCACCCCTCCAATTCCTATGTTTCATAACCAGTGGTAGAGGGACCTCATTCGAATCACTAGTCATTGCTTCAGAGTATGGTTAATAAAGTTATGCACACTCATCCATGATCTGTTCCAAATGACACACTTCTCCTCATAAATGTCAGATGTGGAATATTTCAATTACTCAGGTGGTGTCAATTTATACTCTGGGAAATCCATGAGGACAACGACACAAGGTTCTTCCTATAGAATCCTCTCATATTGGTAGGGATCTAGGTTGATAGGGATTCCTTCTTCATCTGAATCTTCATTGGAAACAAAATTTCTTCCAACCTAGAGCTCCACCTCTCTAGAGATATCACATGCATCCATGATGTGATTTCCTCCTAGGATTAAGGTTGGATCATCTTGAATGACTGGCTCCTCAAGAGTTGGATCATCCACTATAGGAGATTCATTGGGATCCCCAACCACAACCATTTTCTAGGAATGCATCCTCTAAAGCACTGTTAAAAAAAATTAATGTTAGTTTGACCAGTGATGGAGAATTGGGAAAATGTGGATCATGTTAGTGAAAATGAATTACATAGGGAAAGATTTTGGGTGAAATATGATCCCAGAATTTCAAAATTTAATTCCATAGTCAAAGAGTCCTCAACATCAGTTGTCACCATAATAGCTGGTACCAAACCCCTCAATACTAGTTGGGTGGGAGCTACATAAAATAAGAAAACACATTGATTCAATAGAGTCGAACAACTCGATGAAAGTTTTAAGAGAGATAGGATGATTTAGGTTCAGTATTACCTTGAGGCATGGAGATCTCAATGTTGAGTTTCCCCAGTTGGTTTTCCTCATTGGAAGTGGGTGTCATTATTAAAATTCTAGGGCATGGTTTTCTATAAATTATTGGGTGGATTAGGGACTCTGAAACGACCCTTCTAAATTCCTCATCAGACCCTCCCTTTTTAGCATCCTTGGGCACAGACTCTAAGGTGTTCCCACTGGTACCCACTGAGGTACCCTCATCCCCTTCGACTAAGACTGCTTGTCCCTCCTCGGCTGGCTCCTGTTTAAGAGAAAATCATGGTTTAGAACCTTTTAAAAAATGGAAGGGATGAAAGAGATAGGCAGTTCAAAAAACTAATCTTTCTTCACTAAAAAAAATCTCGGTCAACTCATCACCCTCTAGGGTGAAATATATTCTCCCATATGGATTTGTATGATTTGTATCCAATCCCCAGGATTCCTCATCACTTGTGTTCTACATTTTGATACTGAGGGAGGACACATCTTGGGTTGATTATTTGGCGGATTCCATCCCCTCAGGATCATCACCAAACATCACACATACCCGATCAGTGGTAAGATCTCCTCCCCAACATTAATGTGAAAAGGAATCCATATCTATCTGGTATAAAAATATCTCATGTAAGTTCACCATAGAAGTTATTCTATCAAGAACAACCTCTTAAAACTCAATTCCATCCAGAATCAGCCTCCTCCATAAATGTTCCACTATCAGATTCATTCGCAGTATTCCCCAGGCCACCCAGATAATGGTAAAAGAAGCATTAGTAGTTGGTTGAAACAAATAATAAAAATTATTTCCAAAGCCTCCCTAGTTATACTATTCCCAACCTAAGATATCTTTGCCTTATCCCACCCACACTTCTGAGGGAGGCCCATAATTTTATGAGGCGGGGGTCTTGGAAACCCTTTAGTTGACCTTACTAAAGCCCCATATGGAGCCCTCAAATATTGAAGTGTAATTTATAAAGCAGTTCTTCTTCCACCCTACTGCTCTTGTTCCATGTAATATGGTGTAAATCTCCTCACATGTTGTTGTACGATTTCACCTGGATACGACATTATCCAATCGCTGACATAAGTCTGAGAAAAAATAGCATTAACGTTGGTGGGTGGCCACATGATTGCCCCCATGCCTTTTCTTATGAACATACACCACAACCAACGAAGGATATAAGGATGCCCTTCCATGTAGATAGATTCTTATAAACTATTGGGAGAACTGAGATGGAGTATACAGTTCACAATAAGTGTTACCATCTATTGTGGAAAAAATACTTCACCTCAGATGGTTTGAAGGTATTCTTGCTACTCTAGTGTCCCCTCTAGATTACCAACCATATCATCATAAGGAGTCATGAATGGGTGAAATTTTATCTTTTCAATGTTTTTGATACTGACTACAACACCGACTTCATTAAGAGTTACCTACTGAACCCCCATGATATTGAACAGCAAGGGCCACATGCTATCATTTTGAGGGGTATCAATGTTTGGAAATTCAAATCCCTAAAATGCATTGCAATCCACATGTTAAAAAACTAGAATGGACCCCAAATATTCCATAGAATACATTCTCCTTATACATGGACCAACTAACTGTAGAGTCGTTCTAACACTAGTACTTCTAGTTTAACCTAATTTCCAAAAGCCATAATCAATCCCATTACAAGCATCCCATTCTGAAATTACATACTAGTGTCCCTCATTATAAGAAGCTAACCACTGGGAAAGGTGTCTAGAAATGTGTTATAGTGAACCATTGGCTTCCAGTGTTCCTTCATGATGTATCCACACTCCTAGTAGCGCCCTTCTACCAAGATTAGTCGATAGAATCCCGATTTCCTCCCATGTTGTGCCATTGGACATTGTTTCAGCTGACTTGGAATATTAATATATGGAGTATTCAAGAACATACCCATAAATGTCTTGAACGCAATGTCCCAATGAAAGAGAATATGATGCTTCAATACTTAGGTCAACCCATCCAAGATAATCTGTGTTGCAATAAAAGTATACTCTATATCGCTCAAGGCATTTGGTGTTGAGAGAAATTCATCGTATTGGAATCTCGTCAAAGGGATTCCACCAATGTAGTGATGGTCCCATAGGTTTATCCCTACCTTCCCATGATGGAGGTGGAAGGTGTTGGTATCTGGGGACCACCGACTGAGAAGATCTGGTATCAACTTTTGTTGTCGATAAACGTGGAACTGGGACATCCACACTGCCTTATACAAACCAATGTGGCACAACTCAGCCCCATAATCCTAATAAGTAAATCATACCTATTATGCCCACGCCCACTCATCTGTAACGTTCCCCACAACTCGCAGGTCCCAATCCTTATATCATCCCATGCTGTTATTCTGGATACTGGATTAGAAGATTCTCACATAGAGGGATGGGAACTCCTTATCCTATGGAAGATCCACGGTCACCGTCCTTGTGCTTTTATTTATAGTGTAGATGGTGGTGTCTTCGTGTTCCCTAACAGGATGACTCAAAGCAGTGATGTTCCAGCAGGTAAGCTCATCATGACAAGCAAACTAGAACCACAACATGTTCACTTCAATGGATATGATATACACATCATCCATCAGTCTGAAGTTGTAGAGGGGAACATGATTACTTAGTAGGTATTCCCTCCAGGCTTTAGTTAATAAGCCCAAGATCCCCTAGTTATCTGAAACAACTCTTATTACATAATAAATTTCCAGATTCCCTACCATTTCACCCCTTCTGATCAAGAAAACATCTTCAATCACAACTTGATGAGTAGGGTTGTTCATTTCTCAAAAATATGTGGATTAATAAATTGAGTCACACAATATTGGGCTTTGTTCGTGTAAAGTCACTGCATCGCACAACTTGTGAAGTGGTCATGCAAAAGTTTGACTAATTCATCGAAACCGTTTCATGAAAATAAGAGTTTGTCTGAAAGTCATGGCTGCAAGCTTGGGATTTTGTGAAAAGGTGATCAGTTCCACATACAAGAGATAGCTTATCACACATGGAAGTTAGGTGACCATACGATGGTCCCATCACCCTATTTATAAGCACATGGCCGACAACTTTCACGAGAAAATAACATGGTCGCGCAACCCAAGGTGATAGTTGCATTACCATGTAGGAATAAACTATCCAATTTGGAATTTACCTCATAACCCGACCTTATGACCCCCCTTTAGCTTTGATTCTAAGGGGGGTGGGGGAATTTGTTGGTGATGAAAATGTGTCTCGCACCCTGGAAGGCCAGTTTTTCATAAACTGAGTATGCGACCCACCCCAAAGGAACATTCCAAGTCAAGGAGTGGGTGGTGTGGATCTATGGAGTGATTCTCACAATCAAGTGGATCCACATGAAAAGTACTTGCATGTGAAAGGAAATTATGGATATAAAAGTTCTGCGAGTACTCCCTAAGTCCGAAATGATGTCCAAGGCATGTTCTTGCAAAAGGAGAGATTTACGCACAAATCCTCTATATGTGTGAGAATCCAGTTGCGTGAGTAAGTAGACTTTGAACCTAACATATTCTATGGTCAATCCCCATAAGAAAAGATTTAGGGAGCATGCAAACCTGTTACATGCTATAGTGATGTTGCATGACATCAACCATCGATTTTGGCTATAAATAGAACCCCCCAACACTTTGGGGACAAATCTCTGAAAGAAAAATCGCCAGTCTCACTCACACAAACCTCTCTTCTACAACATCACACAACAAAAGACTCTCATGGATCCTCAAAGGTAGAGAACTTTCATGGCTAACCTCCCAACATGTCTTGGCCTATTACTGAGAGTTCCTCACACAACACCTCTTTAGGCTGATCGGGTTCACGCAAGAGAATCAGCCTTCATGCAACCCCAATTTGCATGCAATACCAAATCTTTCATTCCAAAGGTGATGCTCAAGATAAAAGTTACATGGGTACCCCCAAAGCCTAAAATTATTTCCAAATCATGTGCTCACAAAAGGAGAGATTTGCACGCAAAAATTCTATATGCATGAGCATCCAATTGTGCAAGAAATGTGACATCGAACCCAACATGTGGCATGGTCAATCCCCATCAGCAAAGGGATGGGGAGCATGAAACCCTATTACACACTACAGTGAAGTTGCGTAAAATTGACCATTGATTTAGGCTATAAATAGAACCTCTCCTAACACTTTTGAGATGGATCTCTATAAGAAGAAATGTCCCTCCCGGTCATGTAAACCTCTCTTTCATGACATCACACAACATTATAATCCCATGGTCCCTCAAAGGTAGTTAATTTACAGGACCACTCTCCCATCAGCCGCAATGTGTCTTGTCCTATGGTTGAGAGTTCCATACACAACACCACTTTAGGCTGATCGGGTTCACGCAAGTGAAACAACTTTCACACTATACTAATGTGAATGAAAACCAAATCTTTCATGAACTGATTCCTCTTGAATCCATGTGTCACACTTATGCTAGATCCCATATATTGTGTAACCCTATTTACATGCAATATAATAAAGTTACACACAACAAAATTTTGGTCCCTGTCCTGACACCCATTATGCTTGAAGCCGGACTATTACCCTACCTTTTTATCCTAATAATAGGTACCCTAATGCCTTTTTATTCTAAGGATAAGCACACTAACATTGGGCCTCCAGATTTACACTCCTCCCGAAAGTGTCTACGCCATGCCCTACCTAGAGGCGTATGAGTGGTGGACATGTAGGCCTTAAGAATGGAATCATTGAGGGAAACAACTTACCTATCTTGGCAGAGAGTCCTTTTTATAGATCTTCTTATTTCCTTAACACGGGCCCCCTTGGGGTGTATCTCCATCCATGTCTATGCTTCAAGCTGTAAAGTTTTCTACCTCCATGTATGAGTCACTTGACGTTAAACTGTGGTAATAGTGGGTGCCCTAGACCCAACCCTATCAGTGATTTTTGATTACCATACCATGTATACAGTGAGTTATACATGTTGTAAACTTAACATTATAATATTGATATTTCTAATTCCACTATTTAAATGGTAATTTCCATAGATTATTTTTCATTTCACAATGTAATAACAGTTCACATGCTATAATGAGAACCTCAAGATACTATGACAATAATATTAAACAAATGTCATATGGTCTAGATACACCATACTTACTGGACACAATTGATGTTTGGATATCAGGTGTTGGGGGCTAATAAGCATCAAGACTTCTTTTCATGATGTTCACACTTGGTTATCTCTAGTAGGTGAGATCATGAGGACAAGCCCACCAATAGGAACATCACATGTTTCAGGTGTCATTGGTTTTTCCTATCTACAGACATGTGTATTGGTCTCTTGACTTGAGATCATTATCAATGTGTTCCATTTGATCATGTACTATAATGTAAGGAAAAAACCATGACATTGACGTCGTGGTAAGGTAGCTTGTGTTGGGTGTGTCATTGGTGGTATGACATTGGTTGAATGGTCAAGATAGAATTTTTGCTTCTGAGTTGCTAAAGTGATATTTCGGGCTTGGTTGATTAGGATGCTAGTACCTTCATAAATCCTTGACCAAGGTAGTCGAAGGTAAATCTATCTAGATAGATCAACAAGAAATAAAGTTACAAATGACCATGACACAAGTGTGCATCCTACTTAATGAGATATATAAAGAGAAATATATTATATTACACAGCGTGTGTTTATAGGAAAGGTTATCTTTTCTATGACTTTTACTTATCTCTTTAGGGGATTTGATGGGCAGCCAAAATTCACTTTTAGTCTGTGAATATTATTTTCTACTATTGAGATAAGGGACTAGTGGGTCACATATGATAGCGTATTCAAGAATCTTCCCTATTCAGGTGAATAGGTATATGCGAAACGGTGGTCTCCACTACGGGGTCTGAGATTTGTCCAAGTATTATAGATCACAAAAGAATAAATAAATTCATTATTATTCAAGTAAAGAAGAATTAGATTGAATTTATTTATCAAAATTATTCACAAGGTATTAAGTGAATATGTGGAATAATATTATACGAATGAATATTATTTTAATATTAAAGGTTCATTTAATATTAGAATAAATTATGAGTTGAGTTAATGACTCGGGTTTTATCACATAATATATTTATTATATTGCATGGAGGTGATAAAATATAAAAAATATTTTTGATGTAGTTAGTTTGACATACTGATTTATTTGTTTCTTACTTAGTGAGCATTTTATTTATGGAAGTTGGGGAACCCTTTTTGGGTATTTTTGCCTTCCACTGTATAAGAAGAAGAGAGGAATTAATTCTAAGACTTTTCATTCTAATGGAATGAGAGCCTCTCTCTCCTCCTCCTTTCTAGAGAGAAAGTGTCTCATCAAGCGATCGATCCAAGAACCTTTTCGACAGATCGAATGGATGAGATTGAGGTGATCATCATGACGATGAAGGATTTTTCGGAGCTCTGCGATAGCACACATAATTCAACGAATGGTGGTCATGCGTATTCTTGAAGCATGTGTGGATGATCTAGAGGGGTTTGACATTGGATCTTTTGAGCAATTATCACTGGCGACTAGCTACAGTCGAACATTCCACCGAATTGAATGAGGTACTCTTTCATTTATTGTTATGCTTATTAATTTCACGAGATATCCTCAACCTCTACTAGAGTGAACAGAGATGACAAGTTTCATCATTTTGATGATGAGAATTTTTTAATACCCGACCCACCGAATTCCGCTGCATGACCCAGTACCAAAAGTTGGTATAATAGGGATCACATGAATTTTATGAGCTAAGAAAAATTTAATTTGAATTAATTTAAGCTGGGTTTTAAATTCAATCCCAAAAAAAGTGTGTCAATCCGATATCGGATGACCAAGTTATGGTCATCTGAAAATTTTAATATGGATTGAAATTGGTTTTTCCGGGTATTAAAATTGATTCGGATCGAACGTGGTTCAACGAATATTAAAATTCATGAAAAATATATGAATATATATATAATTGTTTGGTAATAATTTTCAGGAAGAACACCGGTCAGATTCCAATTTTCAGAACAAGTTTCTCTGATCGGTGGAATTGATTCTACACAATGGGTGATTTTTTATTCAAAAAAAAATATTTTCCAACACCATAACTTTTAGGCTTGAAAAAATTCATATAACAACAAATGTGAAATTAAAGGGGGGGATGGATTTTCTATGGGCGGCTTGACTAGGCACACTCCAAAAAAAAAAGACAGGTTTGGCTTTAGCTCCCGTAGGAAGCTAATAATACGAAAAAACAAAAGGGGTATTTTTTTCTTCACCAATACGCCTGCCCGTCGAACACCCATGGAAGCCACATCCACCCTACCGACCACTGATTTTGGAACCTCCTCCAACAATTCTGAGCGCCCGACCACTGTAGGACCACAGATGCCATCGACCTCGTCGCGTCGAACCCCCACAGCCACCGAAACCCAACGGTGCCCCCCATCCTCGACCGCTGTCAGCCGTACCTGTTGGAGTGCGACCACCGCCTCCTCATAGAGCATCATTGTCGCACTGTGGGAACCCATAGACACTACTGCACCCAGCCTCCACCGACCTGGGGGTCCTGTTGGACATGACTTTCGCCACAACGGGCCTGAGTGGGTCTACCTGAAGCCGAACATCCCTCCATGGTGTCCATTCGGCCCTAATGAGCTTGCATAGGTTCGGCCCAACCCATAATAAGTCTAGGAAAAGTTTTGGAGCTCTGAGTATTTTTAAATTTAATGAAAAATTAAATTAAATTATTTTTTTGGTTTACAAAAATAATAATTTTAATATTTCTAAAATTCATTTCATTTTGGCATAGAAATTAAATTATTTTATTTATTTAATTTTTGAAATAAAATTAAATTAATTGAGGGACTGACCAGAAATAAATTGTATGAATTAAAATAATCTATTTAATTTATTTAAATGTCATCATATTTTAAATTTATTACAATTTAATTTTATCATGCTTTTATTTTACCCATTGACTAGTCTTGAGCAGTGACCGACCTTTTGTATGTCTCGTGAATTTAATTTAATTATTTGTTACAACTGCATGTGATGTTTGTAATAAGTAGTTAATGTTATGACAGTCTATGCATCGTCTTCTTTTTGTTCAATATGTATATGATACCCCTAGGTCATAGTTGATCCATTAAATTTAAATGGATCAACCTATATTAGATGCTCAAGACCAGTTGGGTAATTTTAATTTTCTTTATGCATTGTTTATTATTTTATGAATTTATATGAAAACGGGAAACTTATAAAATAATAAACTATAAAATACATAATGATACGATGAATGTTTTTCTTTTAATGTTCAGTTATGATCACAACAATATAGTATGATCATATTATTATAAATGGATTACATTCATAAAAAAATATTAAAACACTCAAAGAAATATTAAGTCGTGAACACCTTCCATCACTCGAATTTGAACAGAATCGGGTGTACACGGTTCTTGTTAAGCTAATGTTGAGAGTGACTCCTACTACCGAGGAGTTCTTATGAGAGTGATGAATTGGATTAACTGAATTTGGAAGCAAAGAAGTAACTAAATATAGATTTTTGAAACTTTACAAGCAAGCGTTGAGTAAATCATATTTATCATTTTAGAAGTTGGGATATCACTCAACAGTTCAAAGAGGTGTGAGTGAAAGCGATTGGTCAGTCAAATGCTTACAATGAAACTCTCCGAGTAGTGGCATAACCATAACTTGTAGACTATAAGAAGAGGTTTCAAGGATCCTTTCTACAAGAATACTCAAATGATAGAGTATTCTAATTCCAGTACAGAGAGTTTATAGAGTTTGATAAAATAGTGTGAGAAATTTAATGATTTAATTAATAGGTAATGTCTAAATCGACAATCAAGATAAAAGTACAATCTGATAGATTTTATATTTGTAGAAAATGGAAATTAATACAAAAAATACAATTTGGTAACTATTGGGAAAAAAACATGTTCAAACTGGCAAACAATTTCAAGAGTAGTACAAGAACCTGCACACAATATCACTACTACAAATATGTCTTTTATCAGCGCTAAAAATGGCCTTTAACAGCGCTAGAAAAAGCGCTCTTAAAGCTGGCGAAGATAAAGGGGTCCCCCCTTTATCAGCGCTCCAAAAAGCGTTGATAAAGACCCCTTTTATCAGCGCTAGAAAGAAGTGCTGATAAAAGGGTCATTTATCAACGCTTTCTTTTTAGTGCTGATAAAAGACCCATTTTATCTGCGCTTTTTGTTAGCGTTGATAAAAGTAAAAAAAATTAAAAAAAAATTAAAAAAAATGAAAAAAAATAAAAAAATCCTGCCAATCGGGGGGGCTTTTATAACACTTGAGCCCCCCCTTTTTACAGCGCTTTCCAACCCCTCCAGCGCCCGCATGCACCCCCTCCACCCTTTATCAGCGCTAGCCCCCCCAAATCCAGCCCCATGCGCGCGCCCCTGCCTCCACCAGGTTTTGAACTCGAGACCTCCCCCTTGCGCACCTAAGCCCCTACCACTCCTCTATTTTGATTTGTTTTGCATTTCATGATATCTATATCTCTATATATATATATAATTATATTTATTCGTATAGTAATATCTATTTATATTAATATATATATAGTTATATTAATATATATATATAGTTATATTAATATATATATTTATAGTTATATGAATATATATATGTAGTTATATAGTTAGATTAATATATAAGTATATAAATATTCCTATATTTGTATTTTAAATAAAATGGATATTAGTTATTATTTAGATAAAGCTAATATATTTTATATGTAAATATATTTTATTATTTATATTTATAATTAAATTTTTATGTGTGAATATATAAAAAATATGTATATATTGTTATATATATGATTATAAATAGCTCTTCATTATAAAAAACGATAAAATTTCAAAAACATAATATCAATATAAATGTAATACCTTGGAATAAATTCAGTCTCCACAAAAAAAACCAATAATACCCCCTTAAACGAGGCTGAAAATCCACAAAATGTTAAGAAATCGGGGTATCCTGACTAAAAACTCAGTTTTGGAGGCCTTCTGGGCCTTTTTTGGCCTAAAAAAAATGTGACGGAGGCTTTGCCTTAATTATTTGCGCGTAGAGCTCGTCGCATGCTTTGATTTGATATGTTGTAGAGCTCAAACGGACACCCGGATCAAAATTTATGGCCGTTTGAAGTTCGAGTTGCGTTTTCAACATATTTTGGATCTTTTTTTATTTTTTTTTAATTTTTGTAGTCTTCAAATTGTTATTAAATGGCTATTACTCCATAATAATTAGCAAATTATTAATTAAAAATGTGTTTTTTTTTAATTTTTTTATAAGCCATTTTCACTAAATATCTTATATATTAAGTGTAACTGTATATTTATACTTATCTAAAATATATTTAAAATCATTTTTAAAAAATATATATTATATTTATATCAATATAACTATATCTATATATTTAAATATTAATATTTTTAATGATTTTTTTGGAAGTAGACTCTTTATCAGCGCTTTTAAAAAAAGCATTGATAAAGACCCCCTTTAACAGCGCTACTAAAAAAGCACCGATAAAGGGGTACATTTATCATCACTTTTTTTAGCGCTGATAAAAGTACCATTCTTTATCAGTGCTTTTTCGTTAGCGCTAATAAAGGCTGGCAATGACCTTGCCCAGTTTTGTGGTAGAAAGCGAGGTTGATAAATTTTTTTTTGCAGGAGACCCTTGTATAACACATAAGATGGTTATGTCATAATGTTATCATCGAAATCTGATGTGAGTTGTGGATACAACATCAGGACATGGATGATTACACATGTTGTCTCATCTTTGAGAAGAAAGTGAAGCAATATGCGGATGAGTGAAGATTACAATGGCTATGTGTAAATTGAAAGGCAGATCATGATCTTTCAAGATATCCCTTTATTACATCCTTTTACTAAAATGTAATCTAGTTCTATTTAAGATTTCAAAATAAACAGTATGGAGAAAACACTTCATTACCTTTTGGGTAAGGCTCACCAAGAATATAAAAACTTAAGGTTTAATCTTTAGTTCTCATGGTGAAGAAGTTGAAAGACAAGGTGAAAAGGTCAATGGAAAGAGTGATTCCAAAGGCAACTTTGCAACATACTTCAATAAAAAGTGGTTTGTTTTCGTACACGAGGTTATTTTCTTTTCATAAGTCCATGGAAGATTAAATGTAATGAACTGAATTAAAGAAGCAAGTAATCACTTCTTCTTCACGTTTATTCATCAATTGTATGTAATGTTTTTGTTATATGTCTTTGGTATTAAATAAAATATTCTTTTCACATATGTGTATTTAAATACAATAACCAAGTAAGTATAGAGATGTTACAAGAAGATAGGGGTATTCTCTAAGCGGTTGAGAAAGAGTGGTTCCTATGTCAGTAGAGAGAAGCACATAACTTACAGTTTCCAAGGTTAATGATTGTAGTAGAACTTTATTGAGTATAACCAAAACATTTATCTCATGTGTTCATTGGACACAACGATACATTATTCCATTTTGGAATGAATGTTGTTTATGGTGTTTCATACTCAACCAATAGTTCAATAATTCATGAATCATAGGCAATACATGATGAATATAAAATGCAAGACTTATATACCCAGTTGTGGAAAGATAATATTTTTTCAAGAAAAACTAAGTGGATTTCAAGGATATACCCACTATGTTATTTAAACTCTTTGGAGTTAAATACCTTAGGTATTTTTGACATATTTAGTTTTGAAAAAAGAAGCCTTTAGAAATAAAGGTAACCCACAAAGCTTTCAGAGCTAGTTCATCTAGAGAGTATGAACTATTCCATGAAAAAGTTAGTGGTAAATATACTTTATTAGATTCATTTAAGTGTTTATTAAGGAATATGAAAGTGAAATATGGTATATTCATGGTAATAAGATATGATATGTTTTGGTCTAGTGTGATGAAGAATATCTTGACCAAGCATTCATAGATCAATATAATATAATGTGGAGTAATTTCTAAATGCACATTACCTTATCCACATCAAAGAAATGATGCTAATAAGGAGGATCGATGATGAGTCTTACATGTTAAAATTGATAAAAAAATTTAGAATGAAGTAATTCCTAAATGAACATTTCATTATACACATTAGAGTCATAATGTAAGTAAAAGGGTATCAATGTTAAAACTAAAATGCATTGTAGACACTTCTATTATTTTCGAGACATGCATTTCAAATAACGATGTTGTCCCATAATCATATGCCAACTATAATGAAAATGGATATCATATGAGTTATAGTATGATGTAAATACATTATTTCATAAAGACACACGATTAGATGAAAAGTGTTTGTTAAGTATATAAGAACACTTGCATCATGTAAAACACAATATGCATCTAAAGTAATTATCCTAAAAGTTTCTTAGGATATTATAGAAATCCCTATGATAGAAATGTTGTAGTCAAGTGATAGACTACTTTTTTATATTAGGGTACACATCTCTACTTGAGATCATGGGAGAAGTATTGACTTGGATTTAGTTAATGCTGAAGATGCACAAGTAATTGGAATAAGAACAAGTTCCACAAGTGCATGTGGAAAGAGAATGTTCTAGAGACACATACTGTGTAGGATGGATAAAACCATGGTGGTGGTTTTATATTCACCATGGATTTGCGAATAATAATTCTTATAACTAAGAAATATATGGACATTAATTAATATTGATAAGATCAATTAAAATTTAATAATGGATTCCATGTATTAAAGTGCAGGGCCTTATTATTTTGAATACTACGGTGGGTATTCAAGAGAGAGTATACATGGGCGATACAAGCATGGTACCAATAAGGCTCAATTGGTAATACCAAGTCATTATGACTAAATTCATTATAATTTTAATTTTAATAGCTATATTCTATGATCATTACAATTAGGCATTGGATTTAAAGACCACCAATCGTGGAAGATGTCGATATGATGCAACCAGAAAGTGATTGTGACATCATAGAATTCCAATAAGGGGTGAAAGTTACTGAAATCCAGTTTAGGATTAAAGTAAGCAATAGATAATAGAATATTAATTCTAGATGAATATTTTTCATGTTTCTACAAGAGGTTAGTGGGAGAACCATGGTTTACCAAGTAAAATACTTTCAATAACATATGGAAAACAATTGTTGGTCTTATAGTCAGTTATGACCATAATGAAAGTATATCTCCATATATTGACTTAAAGTAGCAACCGATGTTTTTAGGGGATATCATCTACCGAGGTAGATCTAATGGATGCTTTGACCTACTCAATAGTACATATATTGACAAGGTATTAAAAAAAAGGTGAAAAATTCAAGAGAGAATTGCTACCAATGTTATGAGGCATAAATGTCTCTACGTAGACATGTATTGTAACACACCAAAGATTCTAAAAGAGTAAATTTTTATTTGATAGCATGTATGACATGCAAAACTAAACATAGAATGAAATATAATAACTTGATATTTTATTGTATATTTAATATTTTAAATAAATTTAATATATTCTATTTATTTTAATGCACGCAACAATGAGTTAGCTTGCGTTACACACAAGAACAATTTTTTTCAAAAGTTTGTGTCACATGCAAGATTGATTTTTATCAAACAACAATATATTATTAAAATATTATTATTTAATATAATAAGATATAAAATATCCATTAAGTTTGCGGTTATAAATAGGATTAACTAAATTATGTGAATATTTTTTTTGAATTCATTAGTTAAAAATTAAATATAAACTAATATCAAAACAAATTGAAAATAAAGGAAATGTTTTTATAAAGAACTATTTTTATGCTTCTAAAGGAATTTTGTATTAATAAATTAAATTATTTAATATTAATTAATTATATGAATGAAATATATATATTATATATTCAATCAAATATTTTATACTTTCATCCAATATATTTTATAGGCATAAGATAAGAATAAATCTAGTTTTATGTTTAAAAAATGTATTTTTATAATAAAAAATTTACCATCTTTTAATGAAACACCTATTTTAAAAATAATTTTTTAATTTTTTTAAAAAATTATAAGTTAAAAAAATAATTTTTGAAATAGTATTTTCAAATTTTGTTTTTGAATTTTTGAATTTTTTTGTGAGGTTTCATTTTTTTGATGAATAGTGAAAAATACTAAATTTTAATTGAAAACTGCTTTTTCATATAAATAATTAATAGGGTTAAATTATATTTTGAATTGGTTTTAAAGTTAAATTAGATAAATTTTACATAAATTAATCCAATTTAGGTCATTTTAATTAATTTCACATTGAAATTGGATATAAAAACATCTCAAGATTTTGAACATTTTTACTTTAAAAATCCAATTTCCAATCCTATCTGTGAGATTAAATATAAATTATACGCTACCAATTATTTAATTGGAATTCGGAAAAATGAATTAAATATTTGTAATGAACATAACTTATAATTTATAGTAAGGTAAAATTAGTTTTTGACCAAAAATATCAGTGAAAGAAATTAAAATTAATTACTGCGATTAAGGTAAAATTAAGCTTAATAAGGGACTAAACCTTAAACTTAAGGGACAAAATGACCTAGAAACGTTTTCAAATCATATTACATGGATATATATAGACCATATAATCCAATTTATAAAATTGGGTTCATTATTGGAGGCACATGATGTAAGAGAGACCTCCCAATAGTGTTTACCTTTTTATATTTATAAGAATGCCACTCCTCATCCACTATAAAAAGGCACTCACCCCTCCCAATTATTCAAAAATATAAAGAACTTTGTATCATAAAAAACCTTCAAAAATAATATAAAAACATCCCTAATCTCATCCTAGAATCCTCACTTTGAGAAGAAAGCAATCCAAGGAAGGATTTTGGTACAAACCAAAAGGAGTTACCCGAATAAGCGATAACATTCCTTATCATTCACTTTTGTTTCATTTCTTCCTCCAAAAATAAAATTATTTTTATATATTTTTATATAATAAACTAACTATATTAAATATAATGATATGTTTTTATTCTAAAATTTATACCTACACTCTCACACATTTCCATCAAATGGGATACACAATCATCGTTCATGTGTACGACGGACTACCACCTCACGAACTGATGTCATTCGTTCTTTCAATACCACCTTTAAAGATAGATAATAATGATATATTTATAGTTTATATGTTATATATATGATATTTATAATGTATTTATTCTTCTATAATTATTTTATAACACGTACCTTTATAATTTCTATTTTATGGTAATACGATACCATCGTTTGTGGATGTGTGGACTGCCGCCTGCTCAAAGTGATGTGATTCATTCACACTTTACATGGAATGTATAAAGGATTATTTTAATAAAAATATGCAATATATATAAAATATATATGATAATTTAATGATTATGTACACAAAAATATATATATCGCTTAATTTTTAAATAAAGGAAATAGAAGTAGCATTCATGTGTATGTATGACCTAACGTCTCCATGAACTCTGCCACTCATTTCCTATCTTGAAAATTTATGGATTGTTATAAATAAATATATAGTAAAAATATATGATATTTAAATTATTATTTACATATTTTAGATGATGAAATCATGATAAATGCAATAAGAACAAAAATAACAAGTCAAAACATACTCGAAAAACATGTCAATTAACACCTGAAAGGATGAAAATAATGAATGATTGTTAACCAAAGGGTAAAAATATATTATAATAGGATCATATATGAAATTATAAATATTATTATGGTTTTTTATAAGTTATTAACATGTTTTAAACCACTATACCATAGGTTAAATATCATTTGAGAAAAAGGATGCATAAGGTAATGGATTTCATCTTAATTTACATTTCATTGAGTCTTATTTGTTATTATGATCAAATTCACATTAATGTAGTGTATATAATTACCATTTATACTTTAATATCATGATTCAATCATATTTCATGGTATTATATGTTTTAATTTGAATTATACCATTCAAGGGGGTTTGACTTGAAAATTAAAAAGTGGTAAAAGTTATCTTTTCAATCTCACTTTCTTTTGTGATTGTTAATTTTATCTTGAAACATTCACTTCCTTATGAAAAATTTACATTGGAAATCAAATTTATTTTAGATGTAAATACTATTATGTTATGGGAATAATTATTTTCTAAACTATATACCATATTTATATATAGTGTATACTTGAAAGTTATTTTATTAACTGTGAAAATATTGGTAAATCCGTATCTTTTACTCAATACAGATATTTGATAAGTCACTTTGTTCGTATATTTAAATAAATTATTATATATATAAGGAATTATTTGGACTAGTATGAAATGGGTTGGGGACTGTTTAAACTAATCCCCTTGATTCATCGGTAGTCTCATGTGACGAATCAGTTGGCCAAATTAGACGGGTTTCTACCCGATATGCTAAACCGTCTTGTGAAAGGTCTTAACGGTAAAGGTAACATGTACCTAGAAAACATGGAGTCTAATAATTATGAATTTAATTTATTTAGAATTCAGTTATCATTATTTTTATCCATTATATTTTTATTTGAAATTATCTATGGATGCATTTCATTCTCAGTTTATTGATTAAATGTCACGCGTTTCAGTTATTTACCTTGTCATATAGATTATGCCTTATCCAGATATTGATATGGAATTTGTTCTTAGATATTTACCTTTTTATGTTGATTATTATCATTGATTAATTACTTATTTTGAAATACTTAACCCTTACTGATCATTTGATCTCACCCTTATTTTTTTTCCTTTTCTCAGTATATGAATATGAATTCTTAGAATGAGTTTTAAGGATGTAATTCATTAGTCTTTGTTATGTATTATTTTTTATTTTCAATCCATAACATAAAATGGGTATAATTTATGCAATCTAGTTTTTTAAAATTTATAAACTAATCGGTCCTTAGGGTTTTGATTCCTTATAATCATGCCAATGTAATAAAGTAAGGCACCGACTCTGGGGTTGTAGGGTTGGGGTATTATAGTTGGTATCAAAGGAAGTTTAGTATAAAATTTGGAAACTAGATTTAGGAAAACATATATTAGGGAACATAACCCTAATATATATTTTTAGGATAAGTATAGAATAACATCGTGGAATTTTGATAAGGTAGAGATTATATGGATCTTCCTTGAAATAAATCCATGTCTGGATACTACTAGTGGACGTAGTTCTAGCACCAATGTACCTAGGGGTAACAACTCTGAAAATTAGTAATGCGAAATGGGCGGGCCGGGGCGGGGTGGGCTAAGCCCGCACGGGTTTGAGCCTGCGCGGGTTTGTCCACAAAAGCCCACATATAATGTGAACAAAAAATTTCAAGCCCGCCCCACCCCGCCGAAACCCGCGGGTTGCCCGCGGGCTTACCTACATTTACAAAAAATAATACTATTTATAATCATTTAAACACTGTATTTTTTTATCATTCTTAAAGGTATTTGTGGGGAGAAGTATGAATTAACAATAACTAGAGTTTTAAAGGATGTGATGGAATATTTTTTTGTGGGTTAATGGTGGAATGTGGTAATGCCGATGTGGTGGTGAATTGTTCCGATAGAAAGTAGGTGAGTGATCGGTGATGAGAGATGAATGATAATGTTGGTTGTGTGGTGATGTGAACAACTAAACCTGTGAATGAATGAAGTCTCTCTAGGTAATGACCAGTTTCAGAGGAAGTTATTAGTGTTTTCACGAGGTTCTATCCAATTCTCTTAATAAAAAAATAAAATTAAATAATAACAAAATTAAATCGACCTAAGAAATATTATGATTATAATAACTCTTATAGAATTGAAACCATGCATAGGGGCGATGAGTTCCATTTTTCAAGAGATTGGTGTAGGATCTAAATAATGATGTAGATGCTCAATATACAAGAGGGGGGGTGAATTGTATACTTTAAAAATTCCTTTGGAACCTTTAAAGTTAGTTACGAATAACTATGTTTTCCTTAAACAAAGGAAAGAGCTAATTTTAACGAAGTTAAAATAAGCAAATTGACAACACCTCTAATACCAAATGAAAGATTGGAATAAGGAATGAAGTTATAAACTTCAAGTCCTATATACTTGCTTAAAACTGGAAAGAGATTCCGAAAGTAGGTTCCGGAAATATGGATCCAGAAATTGAAACTTAACTAAAGATTACAAAATGAGATTCTACCTTAAAGCATATAGAATCTAAATGAAACAGAGTACAAGTAAGAAAGAATAAGAAAGTTATACTTTCCTTACAATACAAAATGTAGCGGAAACAAACAAGTAGTAAAACTACAAGTAACAATATATAAGTCTTTTAACCCAAAGAGAAGGGTATCCAACAACCTTGGATAAAGGTCCCTTGATTTATACTTTTAAGCAAGTCTGTCTTACCCACACCCAGGTAAGCCCTCGATACGAAGATCGGAGTCTCTGTCTTGCTATCCCTGCAAGCCCTCAACTTCAAGGTAGTTTTCAACCTCTGTCTTCCTCAGCAAGGAAGCCCTCGAACTTCAAGGTAGTCGGCACCTCTGTCTTCCTATCTCCGGAAGTCCTCGAATGTAATCACCAATATTCGGAGTCGCATGAGGCATTGAGAGTTAATAAGAGCCTCTATCTCTAGAAATCACTTCAAGAACATGTGTGAACAATGTCGAAGAAGTTATTCATCAGTTTCATCAGTTCTCATCAGTTATGAGCTCTTTCAAATGAGCTCCTATTTATAGGCAAGGTCGGCCTCCTTTCCAACGGTCATATTTTCCTTAAAAATCGGAGGGACCTATACACATGTAACTTAACCAATGGTTAGTTTATAACAGAATAAATGACATCGTTTTATAACAAAACAAGTGTAATAGAATATACGACATCGTTTTAAGTCTAACTCAAAAGTTCGGAGTGAAGGTTCGGAGTGTAATCAAAATGTCATAGAGTGGACAAATTATAAAAGAGAAATCAAAATGAATGTTCGGAGCCTAACCAACAATAATTTTTGGAGTCTAAATAAATTCGGAGTGTATAAAGCAAAGATGATCAGATTCTGTTTAATAGGTGAATTCAGAATGGGAATTCGAAATGAGAATTCTTCATCAGAATTCGTAATGAAAATTCGTAATCAGGATTTGTCATTAGATTTCGATGTCGAACTTCATGATAATTCGTATCCAGAATTTGGAGTAGAACTTTATCAGAGTTCGTATCCAGAATTCGGAGTAGAACTTTATCAGAGTTCGTATCCATAATTCAGAGTAGAACTCTATCAGAGTTCGTATCCAGAATTCGGAGTAGAACTTCATTACAGTTCTCATACAGAATTCGGAGTGAAACTTCATTACAGTTCTCATCCAGAATTCGGAACCTAAAACAGAATGCTTCATATCAAAGTTTCAAATGATTCTGAGAATATAGAAATGAATCCGAATCTTATACTTTAGAAATATATGGATGAAAATATGATAAGGATAATTTTTCTTACAAAAGCGATCTTACTTATAAAAGCGACTTTCCTTATAAAAGAAATTTTCCTTATAAAAGTGATTTTTCTTATAAAAGCGATTTTCCTTATAAAAATGATTTTCCTTAAAGATAAGGTGTTTGTGATTTTCAAAACAAGAAGGAATGGAAAAGTCATATGGAAAACCTTATTGACTCAACAATCTCCCCCTTTTTGGAAAGCACAAACATCCTTATGAAAAATAAAGTCTAAGAAGAAATAAAAACATTAAGGATTATCTCCCTTTGCTTATGGATGTTGATGAATATGACTAACTCCCCCTTAGGCTTTGAAACTATAAGGATTGTATTCTAGATTTCCGGAATGATATTTCATTAAGAATAAGAAAGTCTTATTTAATGAAAAACTCCCCCTTTGATAAACTCTATTAGAGTTCTTTTTCTTTCTCACCCTTTGTTAAGATTCTTTTTCCTTTTCCCCCTTTATTAGGGTTCTTTTCCTTCTCCCCCTTTGTGATTTTCAAAAAGAATTCGAGGGAATGGAAAATATAACAAAGTACCTGAAACATTAGTAGCAACAACAAAAGAGACAGGCAAGCATAATTTTCATTAAGTTTGAAAGTTCAACAGCAAGGAAGTTAAGATACAACAAAAGATCAGATTTGTCTATTTTGGATCTTTTTCCTTCGCCATGAGACCCTTGAGAATAGTCTTTATCTTCTTCAAGTCTTTATGATCTTCCTCAGCTTGATTTTCTAACATAACTATTCGTTCACTTTGAGCTTCAATTTTTTTTCCTGGGCTTGAAGCTTTTCTTCCTGAGCTTAAAGCTTTTCTTCCTGAGCCTTCAAGATTTGTTCTTGCTTTAACAACTTCTCTTCAAACTCAATCCGATGATCCCTTTTATACTTCCAGTTTTGAGAAACATAATTCAGCTTCCCATTCAGATCTCTGACTTCTTGAATCCGGAAGTTATTCTCATCTGTCAGCTTTTCTTCAAAGGATGAAGTAAGTTCATTTATCTTCCTGTCTTCTGTCTCAAAAGCATCTTTAACATTATCTTGGAATTCATCAAAGAGCCTCATCTCTTCTATAGTCTTCCTCGACCAACTATTCATTCTCTTGCAAGATCTTTTGTGGGATTCATAGCCGACAAAGAAAGTTTTGAACTAAGCCTCTATCTCAACACACTTGTCCATAAACATGGATACAGAGTCTATTTTCTGATTCAAAGCATGTTGGAGCATCTGGAATCTTGATTCAATACTTGAGAAAGTCAGAATAGTACCTACCAACTTCTTTAATGACTGAACAACAAAGTCATTCCCCAACGAAGATGACTCCAAATCCGAGACTTTGATTGGAGAAATTTCTTCTTCAATTTTCTCATTCTTCTTCTTAGAAGAATCACCAACTTCTCTTCTCTTTACAACCACTAATCTTATGGTATCAACAACAAGTTGATTTCCTTTGTCCCTTTTTGTAATGGATTGCTGTTCCGGAGTTTTCTCTTCACTATCAGAAACTTGAACAACATTGTCTTCATCATCAGCAACTTTTTGAGTGCCATCCTCTACGTTCTCCATTTGAAAAACATCATGTAGAAGTTATTCTTCCTCTGCATGATAGCCTACTTCTTGTTCTCCTTCCTCCTTATCCTTCCCTGGAGTGACTAACTTCGATGATTCAGCTTCTGAAGTTCAGAGCGACAAATGTTCTGAAGGTGTCCCATTATAATCACCTACTTGCTTCAAAACATCTCCGGTCTCACCACTACCTTCAGAAACTGATTCTTCCTCTTCCACTTGTTCAATTTTCTCAACTTCCTCAATAGTCTTAGCAACTGCCTCTTCCGGAGCGACAAAGTTTCTTCCTGGAGTCTCGGATAGAGATTCCAAAGAAAAAGATCTCGGAACGGGAATGTTTACGGAGGCCATCTCAGTAAACTTTAATAAAGTCTGAACCACCTCAGTTTCATACATCTTCTTCTTGAGCTTCTTTTCTTTCACTTGTTTTTCTAGCTCATCCGTTGTTCTTTCTTTCAAGTCCTTAGCCTATCCAGGATCCAAGCCAAACTGAGGCTCCCCTTGCACTCTCTTCTCTTTGATTTCCCTCCACTTAGAAACTACCTCATCAGGGTAAGCTTTATTATTCTTCGGTTTTGGAGGTGTGGAATGAACTTCCTTAGATTTGAGATTCTCTGCTTCAACTACAACTTCTTTCAACTTTCTCTTCTTCACTGGCTTAGAGGATTCAGGTTCAGCAACTTTTGGAACTACTTCTTCTTGAGCAGCTAAATCAACAAACTGACCAGTCTTTTTGTCGAAGGAAACATCCATCCTTTTGAGGGTACCATCACTCACCAACATAATCTTGCAAACTCTTGGCTTAGACTTGCAAGCCTCCTTGAAAGACTCAAGGAACCAAACTATTAGCTTCAAGATGATTGCTAGAAACATTATGATCTGAGCTCTCAGATTCCCTTTCTTAACATTCTCAATGGTAATAAGAATGTGTTTCATCATATTAAACTTCCTCAAGTTTATCAAAAAATCTAGAATATAGATCTCGCTCTTCTTCAGACTGTCTTTGTCACCATTTATCGGTACGATAAAGCCTTGTACCCATAATTCTAGAATCCGAAAATTTGTAGACAGAGTAGCAATTTTCGGAGCCTTGTCATTTGCCAGTCTGAGAGTTTCCAATGCCTTTTCCTTGTCGAAGCTTCACTTTGAATCTGGCAACACATGAGAGATGAACTCGGCTTCTCCTTCATTGTTCAGCCCTACCAAGCTAGATGCCTTGGCATAAGAAAGCTTATAAATCTTACCGTAAGACTTAAATGATAACTTCTCCCTACCATCTTCCTTAAGGAAGGAAACTGTCTCATAGAACTCTATAAGAAAATCTTAATAAACTTCATCTTGATTTCCAGGCTTGGACATAACAATATCTTCCCATCCGTTAAGCTTAATGTTCTTGGATATAAGAGAATCATACTTGTTGAAGAAATCAGGATGAACCAACCTTTCTCTATATACTAACCACTTGGAAATCAGTTTAGAGGAAGACATGTCTTGAGAAGCTACTTCCACAGACATTCAGATCTGAAGGCTTCTGAGAAGTTCGGAACGGAGAAAACTGAAGACCAGAATGACCTTAAAAACAGAGAGGTAGAGTTTTGGGATGCTGTATCTTGAAAAACCGATGTGGGACAACCATTTTGGTCCCCTTTATATAGGCAACACAAAGATGGTTCATCTTCTTTGGTTGATCGAACGGTTGTAACAAGCTGAGATCAGATTTGACGGTTGAAAACCAATTCTCAAGAAAACATGAATCCGATCTTTTGAGGTTTTTATTAAAACAAGAATTTAAGAAAACTTATAAACTGAAAAAAAATATAAGAAAATATTAGCAAGTAAAGTATGATTACGAAAACTTGAGTAAGGAAATCATACCTTTCGGATTGGCTTAGGAGGATTATTCGTAATGGGTAATATTTGAAGAAAATTTAACTACGAAAAAGAACATAGTTCGCAAAACTCACTATGAAAAAATCAACAAAGAAAAAAAAATCATTACAAGATTTTTAGCATGAAAATTTCATTACAAAATTTTGAAAACGAAAAACTCATTATGAAAGTCTTGTTACAAAAATCTCATCACGGAAACATCAGTACGAAATTGTCTATTCTGGAAGTTTTCAATATGAAAATATCCATTCCAGATGTTTTCTATATGAAAATATCCATTCTGGAAAATTTAAGTTCCGGAAATTCCCATTCCGTAATTTTAGTTCTGAAAAGTTTGAAAAAACTATCTTTGAAAAATTTAGTTACTCTAAAAATCAAATGTACCCCCCCTATGAAAAGGAGTTTATTACTATTAGGAGAATTGTTCAACAAGAAGTTAATGAAGAATGATTACCTAATGGTTATCATTCCTAACTTTTGTTTAATGTATTCAAATCTATCAAAAGGAAAAGATTTTGTGAAAATATCAGCAAGTTGATCTTGCGTTCCGATAAACTGAAGAATAATATCTCCTTTTAGTGTGTGATCCCTAAGAAAGTGATGCCTAATATCTATGTGCCTTGCACGAGAGTGATGTGAAGGGTTCTTACTTAGGGCAATGGCACTTGTGTTATCACACAAAATTTGAGTTTTAGTAAAACTGAAGCCATAGTCTGTGAGTGTGTGTTGCATCCACAACACTTGAGCACAACAACTTCCAGCTGCTACATATTCAGCTTCAGCAGTGGAAAGTGCTATAGAGTGTTGCTTCTTGCAGGACCAAGAAACTAATGAATCTCCTAAGAAATGACAAGTTCCGGATTTACTCTTTCTATCCATTCTACATCCACCAAAGTCAGCATCAGAAAAGCTTTTTAGGACAAAATCATTTCTAGAAGTATAAAATAATCCTAGATACATGGTTCCCTTAAGGTAGCGAAAAATTCTTTTTACTGCCTTTAAGTGTGATTCCTTAGGATTGGATTGATATCTTGCACATAAGAATACTGAGAACATTAAGTCTGGTTGACTAGCTGTTAAGTAAAGTAAACTTTCTATCATACCTCTAAAAGATGTTTGATCTACTAGTTTCCCAGCTTCATCAAGATCTAAAGAGTTTGAGGTACCAATGGGAGTACTTATACTCTTAGTGTTGTCATAAACATACTTTTTGAGAAGATATTTAATATACTTATGTTGAGATATATAGGTTCCTTCTGGTTTTTGAGAAATTTGAAAACCAAGGAAAAAAGTTAACTCACCCATCATACTCATTTCAAACTCATATTTCATTAGACTTGTAAAAGATTCGGTTAAAGATTGCTGAGTTGAACCAAATATGATTTCATCAACATAAATTTGAACAATCAAAACATTTTTCTTATCTTTCTTTATAAAAAGGGTTGGATCTGCATTTCCCTTAACATAGTTATTTTGAAGTAAAAATCTAGTAAGTCTATTATACCATGCTCGTGGGGCTTTCTTAAGACCATACAAAGCTTTGGTAAGTCTAAAAACACGATCAGGATGTTTTTTATCTTCAAAGCCAGGAGGTTGTTCAACAAAAACTTCCTCTTGAACATAACCGTTAAGAAAAGCACATTTCACATCCATTTGAAAAAGTTTAAATTTAAATAATGCTGCAAAGGCAAGTAGAATACAGATAGATTCAAGTCTAGCTACTGGAGCATAGGTTTCTTCATAGTCTATTCCCTCTTGCTTATTATAGCCTTTAGCCACAAGTCTAGCTTTATTTCTTACTATGTCTCCATTTTCATCACATTTGTTTCTGAAAACCCATTTTACTCCAATAACAGAAGTTTCCTTAGGTCTTTCAACCAAGGTCCAGACTTTATTCCTTTCAAATTCATTTAGTTCATCTTTCATGGCTTTGATCCAATCATCATCACCTAAAGCTTCATCAGTGCTTTTTGGTTCTAATTGGGAAATAAATGCTAGATGTTATACTTCATTTCTTAAATAACTTCTAGTCCTTACAAGTTGATTTACATCACCAATGATACTATCACTGAGATGATTCTTAAGAAACACCTGATTTGGGTTTTGAAAAGCCTGTTCATCAACATAAGGTAGAAAGTCTTCTGGGGTAAATGTTTCAGAAGTATCTTCTTGAAAATTATCCTTATCAGAAGGTTATTCCATCAAAGGTTGAAAATTAGTTTTTGAAAATACATTCGAGGATATAGGCTGGGATGGTTTAAAAACAAAAGGATCAGACTCATCAAATTTTACATGCACTGTTTCTTCAACAGTACAAGTATTTTTATTAAAAACTCTATAAGCCTTAGAAGTTGTGGAATAACCTAAGAAAATTCCTTCATCGGATTTTGGTGTGAATTTATATAAGTTATCTTTAGTATTCAAAATGAATACCTTGCAACCAAAAACCTTGAAGTAGGATAGTCTTGGTTTTCTACCATTCCATAACTTATAAGGTGTTTTATTAAGAAAAGGTCGAATCAAAACTCTATTTATAGTATAGCAAGCAGTACTTACAAATTCAGCCCAGAAATGTCTAGCTATAGAATATTCAATCAACAAGGTTCTAGTTATCTCTTGAAGAATTCTATTTCTTCTCTCAACTACACCATTCTATTGAGGAGTTCTAGGTGATGAAAAATTGAGAGTAATACCTTTTCTACTACAAAAAGTTTCAAAATCAGAATTTTGAAATTCTCCTCCATGATCACTATGAATAGTTTTCAATTGAAGGATTTTCTCATTTTTAACTTGAGCTCTAAAACTTTTGAAATATGAAAAAGCTTCAGACTTCTTTGTTAGAAAATAGACCCAAGTAAATCTAGTATAATCATCAACTAGAACAAACACATAGTATTTGCCTCCAATACTTCCAGTTTGTGTTGGACCAAAAAGATCCATGTGCACTAACTGTAATGCATCAGTTGTTGAGACTTCACTGATTGATTTAAAACTAGATTTATGTTTCTTTCCATAATGACAAGGATCACAAACTTTAGAAGAATCAAATCTAAGCTCCGGTAGATCCTTAACTAGTTACTTCTTAGAGAGTTTGCATAAGTTCTTAAGGTTAGAGTGACCTAGTCTTCTATACCATAACCAAGAATGATCTTCCATTGCACTTAGGCAAGGTAAATCTTAGCTTATAAGGTCTTAAAAATTTAAGGTGTAAACATTCTCTTGCCTATTGGCTGAGAGAATAAATTCTTCCTTGGAATTGTGAACTAAGCACTTATCATTCCTAAAATTCACAAGGTATCCTTCATCACATAATTGGATTATGCTTATGAGGTTGTGCTTAAGACCCTTAACAAAAATAACATTTGAAATCAAGGTTTTACCTAGAAGAACAATATTACCAATACCAACAATCTCTCCCTTAGCATTGTCTCTAAAAGTTACCTTTCCTCCTTTCGTTTTGATAATCTTTTCAAAATAGATTTTGTTACCAGTCATGTTCCGGGAACATCCACTATCCATGTACCATGTGTTTTTGCTGGTACTCTCTTTATTTTCTTGAAACCAAGAAGAAAATTAGACTTTCAGAATCCAAACTTGTTTGGATCTGAGATTTCCAGATAACAAAATTTTAGGTACCCACATCTTCTTAGAAAAATAGGCTTTGTGAAATCCTAGAGATTGGGTTTTGTTTAATGAAAAATTCTTTGCCCAATGACCACCACATTGACACTTGGTACAAAATGGGACACTTTGAGGAACAAAATAATTGTTACTAAAAATTGGTTTTGCATGGGTATAACCAAATCCTGATTTATTTCTTAAAGGTCGTATTTGGGAATACATTTTATCAAAATTTTCCTTACCATGGGTAAAGTTTGATAAACACTTATTTAAGGAAAAAATTTCGGACTTGAGTTTTATAACCAAGTTTTTATCCTCAAAATCATTAGTTTTAGAACTAGAGCTAGGCTCGAAAACATTTTTCTTAGAAATTACTTTTTCTAATTCTTTAGAAAGTTTATTCTTCTCAGAACTTACTTCCTCAAGATTTTTTGAAATACTTTCAAAATCAGCATTTTTCTTATCAAGATATTTAGAAAGATCTGATATCTCTTTTGTAAGAATAGAATTCCTAGAGTTTTCCTTATCAAGTTTCTTATTGAGTTTAGAGTTCTCAATCTCAAGAAGTTCATAAAACCTAGAGACTTCTTCATAAGTAGGTAAAGTATTTTCTTCATCAGAAGAGGATTCTTCATCTGAGGAATTATAATACTTACTATCATTAGAATTTAAAGAAACATTGGTCAATGATTCAACATTCCATACCTTAGCCATAAAGTAATGATTGTCAATAGGTAGTCTGGCTATAAGACCAAGATTCTTCTGTCCTGAAGATTCACAATCAGAAGATTCATCTGAAGAGTCACCACCACTGGCACTCCAGGTGTCACTAGATTTCAAGACTTTCTTAGCTTTGGCTTTATAATACTTCTTTCTGTTCCTACCTAAATGCCTTTCTTTCCTTACTTTCTTTTTGAGCAAAGGGCAATCTGGTCTAATATGTCCAGCTCTCTTGCATTCATAACACGTGACTTCTCCATCTTTCCCATCTTTCCTTTCCTTTTTCTTATACTTGGATTGAAAATTTCTCTGTCCACCTATCTTGTTCATCCTTTGAGCAAGATTTGCTAACTCATTTTCAGAGACTTCACTCTAACTAGATTCAGATTGGAAAATGACTTTCTTAGACTTGGATCTGGTTACTCTCTCAGGAGTCTTAGCTTTCATCTGATTTGATGTTGTTGTAAAAGCAACAGTACCATTCCCATTCTTCTTTTTGATGTTGTCATCATCTCTCTTCATTTTGGTTTCATGTTGAAGAAGAGTTCCAAATAGCTCATCAAGAGAAATTTGAGTGACCTTCCTGTTCTCATCTATAACAGTTCTTTTGGATTCCCACTCATTGGGCATAATATCAATTATCTTATCCACAAGTGCTTCACCATCTAACCCTTTCTCTCCCATAGACTGTAAACTGTTGACAATAGTCATAAATCTCTGTTGAACTTTACAAATTGGTTCACCATAAGGAAAATTGAAGCCATGGTATTCAGCTCTAAGCATAGCTCTCCTAGTCTCAATAACTTTAGAAGTTCCAAAGTGTGTAACCTATAACTTCTTCCAGATACAATTAGCTACTTCACAAGAAGAAATTTGAATATATATATATTTCTAGTCATTGAACATAGTAAAGTATTGCGTACCTTATAATTGAGTTGATACACTTGCTTTTCCTGATTAGTAAAAGTTCTAACTTCCTTATCAGGAATTTTATAATCTCCAGTAAGCATAACAAAGTTGTCCACTCCAGTATTGATAACAAAAGTCTTCATTCGATCTCTCCAATACTCATAGTAATTACCATCAAAGATTGGTGGTCTTGTAGGATTTATATTATCAATGAAACCAACATTAACTCCTGCCATACTTAAAATAACCTTCGTCACACAAACTTGTTCGTAGAAAAAGTTCATAATAACAAAGTTCGGAATGAGAAAGTTCGGAATGAGAAAGTTCAGAATGAGAAAGTTCAGAATGATAAAGTGAGCAAGAAAAACTTATACGTGAGTACAAGTATTTCAGAGACCTTCTCTGATACTAATTATAGGATCAAAATAATGATGTAGATGCTCAATATACAGGGGGGGTGAATTTTATACTTTAAAAATTCCTTTGGAACCTTTAATGTTAGTTACAAATAACTATGTTTTCCTTAAAAAAAAGGAAAGGGCTAAGTTTAATGAAGTTAAACTAAGAAAATTCACAACACCTCTAATAACAAATGAAAGATTGGAATAAGGAATGAAGTTATAAACTTCAAGTCCTATATACTTGCTTAAAACTGGAAAGAGATTCCGAAAGTAGGTTCCGGAAATATGGATCTGGAAATTGAAACTTAACTAAAGATTAAAAAATGAGATTCTACCTTAAAGCGTATAGAATCTAAATGAAACAGAGTACAAGTAAGAAAGTATAAGAAAGTTATACTTTCCTTACAATACAAAATGCAGCGGAAACAGACAAGTAGTAAAACTACAAGTAACAAGATATAAGTATTTTAACCCAAAGAGAAGGGTATCCAACAAACTTGGATAAAGGTCCCTTGATTTATACTTTCAAGAAAGTATGTCTTACCCACACCAGGGTAAGCCCTCGATATGAAGATCAGAGTCTCTATCTTGCTAACCCCACAAGCTCTCAACTTCAAGGTAGTTGGCAACCTCTGTCTTCCTCAGCAAGGAAGCCCTCGAACTTCAAGGTAGTCGGCACCTCTGTCTTCCTATCCCTAGAAGTCCTCGAATGTAATCACCAACATTCGGAGTCGCACGAAGCTTTGAGAGTTAATAAGAGCCCCTCTCTCTAGAAATCACTTCAACAGCATGTGTGAACAATGTCGAAGAAGTTATTCATCAGTTTCATCAGTTCTCATTAGTTATGATCTCTTTCAAATGAGATCCTATTTATAGGCAAGTTCGGCCTCCTTTCCAATGGTCATATTTTCCTTAAAAATCGGAGGGACTAGTACACATGTAACTTAACCAATGGTTAGATTATAACAGAATAGACGACATCGTTTTATAACAAAATAAGTGTAATAGAATGTACGACATCGTTTTAAGTCTAACTCAAAAGTTCAGAGTGAAGGTTTGGAGTGTAATCAAAATGTCAAAGAGTAGACAAATTATAAAAGAGTAATCAAAATGAAAGTTTGGAGTCTAACCAAAAATAATTTTCGGAGTCTAAATAAATTTGGAGTGTATAAAGCAAAGATGATCAGATTCTGTTTAATAGGTGAATTCAGAATGGGAATTCGGAATGAGAATTCTTCATCAGAATTCATAATGAGAATTCGTAATCAGGATTCGTCATTAGATTTCGATGTCGAACTTCATGAGAATTCGTATCCAGAATTCGGAGTAGAACTTTATCAGAGTTCATATCCAGAATTCGGAGTAGAACTTTATCAGAGTTCGTATCCAGAATTCGGAGTAGAACTCTATCAGAGTTCGTTTCTAGAATTCAGAGTAGAACTTTATTATAGTTCTCATACATAATTCGGAGTGAAACTTCATTACAGTTCTCATCCAGAATTCGGAACCTAAAACAGAATGCTTCATATCAAAGTTTCAAACGATTCCGAGAATATAGAAATGAATCCAAATCTTATACATTAGAAATATATGGATGAAAATATGATAAGGATACTTTTTTGTACAAAAGAGATCTTACATATAAAAGTGACTTTCCTTATAAAAGCAATTTTCCTTATAAAAGCGATTTTTCTTATAAAAGCGATTTTCCTTATAAAAATGATTTTCCTTAAAGATAAGGTGTTTGTGATTTTCAAAACAAGAAGGAATGGAAAATTCATAAGGAAAACCTTATTGACTCAACAATTGGTTGACACACCATGTGAATATGGTTAATAATTACTATATAAATAATATAATATTATATTAAAACAATAAATATAGACCTATTTAAAATTCACATGTGAATAAATGGTGAATTAATATGACCATTACGGTGAGAAATCATATGTCACCATTTAACCATGCTTTTTTATTAAAAAAATTAAATGTTAAAGAAACAAATATTGTAAAAATAATATATCTTTTTTTAAATTGAGCCCGTGGGCAAGCCTGCACCCGCACGGGCTCAACCTGCATTAACCCGCACCCACGCGGGCTCAACCCGCATTGTCCCGCACTCTAAACGGTCAAATTTTTTAGGCCATCCCCACCCCACATCCACCCCATACCTGCAAAGCCTGCGGGCCGCGAGCCCGCTTTGCATCGCTACTGAAAATGTGCATTGATCCTAACTTGAGTGTAACCTAGTACACAAAAATGGGAAATACAACGTACCTGGTTTGAAACTCTAATTGGATATGCTTAAGATAATTCAAAATTTCTTTACAAACCATTATGAAGTATTTGAAAGTAAAGATATCCCCAAATAAACCATGTTTATTATTATGAGCTTAGTTATAGATTTTTTTTATCAATTTATGATAAGTGTTTCACTAGTTTTGGAATTATACATTATGTTACATAATGTTATAATATGATCTAGTATATACCATTGTTTAGAAATGACGCATGGAAGGAAGATTGGTATCAATACTCGTGGAAAATGTAGAGGTTTCCCTACCTAGAAAGCTGATTAGCTGGTATTGTAACTGAGAAATTTATGGATATATTAGGGAATTTTAATTAGGCTATGAAACATAACCTTAATCAGATGGAGAAACTTGTTCAACAATGGGATTCTCTAATGTTGGATCTCTTTATGTCACAAAGGCCCCCATTATTTAGTGCGATTACTGACCCAATGGTGGCTGGGAAATGGATTAAGTCTTTAGAGAATATATTCATGGAATTATCATGTGGTGAAAAGGAAAAGGTAACAATTGAACTGTACTATCTTAATGTTGATGCTGATCAATGGTGGTCATTGATCTATAATAATAGGGAGGAATGGGAAATAGAACTCATGGATTGGAAACCCTTTAAGGAAACATTTTTTGACAAATATTTCCCTCATGAGCAACAAAAAGATATGAAGAGAATATTACATAGTTTAAATAAAAAGGATGAAGAAAGTGTTTTGGAGTATGAAGCTACATTTACAAGGTTAGAAAGGTATGCAATAGATTTCATACGCAACCCATAGTGAAAGATTTATCAATTCTTTGAAGGGATTAAGATAAGTATCTAAAGGGCGCTGGTGTCTCAATTTTTTTTCCATGCGATAAAATAATTTTATGTGGTATCAAGACAGAGAAATAATTCTCCAAGTCTTATGGATTCAAAGGGAAAAAAGAGAAGAAGAAGATGAAAGAGAAAATAATAGATAAAGGGAAGAAGGGAAAGAATGATTTTCAACATGTGATAATTGTGGAAAGAATAACCCTCATAAATGCTTTAAAGTATTGGGAGTTTGTTATAAGTGTGGAGAAAAGCATCGCCAAACAAAAGAATGAAAAAGGGAGAAGGAAAATGCTGATATTTAGTCTTACAACTACATGGAGATAGGGAACTATGCAAATTAATACCCCAATATTAAATGGAATATACCTCAGAATAATCTAAGGGATCAAGGTAAAGAATATGTTATTGAAACAACCAAAGTGGAATGATTAATATTCTTATGTATTTGGATATAAGAAATATGTTGTAAAAGTATTTTATCGATGATTTTCTCATTATATGATTTATGAAATATATAAGGATTGTACTACAGTACCTTTTAATTAAATATTTGAGATCATATATTGAATGGTACCAAGAAAAGTGATTCAAAAGAAAGTTAAACTTTTTGGAAAACTCATGGTTGAGGGAAATATAAGACTTAATATGTTTCTAATGTTGAGATAATGATGTTGGATAAAGTGATGATTGATATGGATAAATTAAATTGGATACTACTAACTACCATGGAAACGATTCTAAATTTTTGGATCATAATACTTGGATGGGTCATAAGGTTAACCATTTATGAAATGGTTTAAGTTGAACTTTGGATGTTGTTTTATGTATTACTTTGCCCTCTGATGCAACTTGTTCTAAGAGATGAAGTAGAAATAGTTCAAGGAACGACCAAAGTATAATATTGTTTTTATGAAATAAAATTATATTTCCTTACATTCTTATAGAATGAAATAATTATTCGAATTTAGGAAAAGGGCCTTGAAACAAAAATGCTATCTTATTATCATCATTTTTTTGATATTAATGACCCTTTTCACACCTCTAGTTCATGGATTTGTGGTCAACAACTTTCTCATGAACATGTTCTCTATCACTATCCATTATAACATGATCAATATATTTCTCTTCCATATCCATGTTTTCACTAATGTTCTTCTATTCAAAAACATAGTTTTGTGGTGACCTTTGCATTTCCCTTCCCCTCTTATTAATAAGATGTTTTATTAACCCTTTTACGATGTGGGTTTTGTTTTCAAAAAATTAATTTCAAAGTATCATACATTATACTAGCATGATCAAGTAAAAATTTAGAGGGCATGATTTATTTATGGTGGGGAGAATGTAACAACCCAAAGATTCTAAAAGAGTAACATTTTATTTGATAACATGTATGACACACAACACCAAACGTAGAAAGAAATATAAAATATTGAGTATTTATGGTGTATTTAATATTTTAAATAAATTTAACATATTCTATATATTTTAATGCACACAACACTGAGTTAACTTGCGTTATAATGCAAGAACTACTTTGTTTGATAGTTTATGTTACACATAAGACCGAGTTTTACTGAACAAAAAAATATTATAAAAATATTATTATTTAATATAATAAGATATAACCTAGATGTTAAATTTGTGGTTATGAATAATATTAAATAACTTATGGAAATATATTTTTTAATTCAATGGTTAACAATTAAATATAAATGAATATAAAAAACAATTGAAAATATAGGAAATGTTTTTATAAAGAACTATTTTTATGATTTCAAAGGAGTTTTGTATTAATAAATTAAATTAATTAGTATTAGTGAATTATATTAGTGGAATATATATATTTTATATTCAATCAAATATTCTTTAAATTAATCTAATATATTTTATAGGCATAAGATAAGAATAAATCCATTTTTACTCATAAAAATTGTATTTTTCTAAAAAGGTGATTTTGCCACCTTTTAATGCTGCAACTATTTTAAAAATAATTTTTTGAAATTTCATAAACATTATAAGTCAAAATAAACCTAATTTTATAAAGTGGAATGTAAAAATTATCTTATGGTAAATTTTTGGTATTTTTCTATAAAGTTTTAATTTTTTTTGATGAATAATGAAAAATAATGAATTTTAATTGAAAACATATTTTTCATCTAAATAATTTATAGAGATAAATTATATTTTTAATTGGATTTAAAGTTTAATGAGATAAATTTTACATAAATTAATCTAACTTAGGTCATTTAAATAAATTTTACATTGAAATTTTATATAAAAACATCTCATACTTTTGAATATTTTTACTTTGAAAAACCCGCTTTCTCATCCTGTTTGCCAGATTAAATTTAAATTAATTTCTGAAATTTATATGATTTTAAGTTAGAAAAATGAATTTAATATTTTGAATAATAATAATTTATAATTTATAATAGGTTTAACTTATTTTTTTCTTTAAAACTTCTAGTGAAAGCAATTAAAAATAATTACAGCGATTAAGGTAAAATAAAGCTTAATAAGAGACTGAACCTTAAACTTAAGGGCCAAAATGACCTATAAACTTGTAAAAAACCTATTTTATGACCATATATAGACTATATACTCACTTATATATAATGTTGTTCATTATTTTAGGAAAATTATGTAAGGTAGATCTCCCAATAGTATTTAGATTTTTATATTTACAAAAATTTCATCCTCCTCCAATATAAAAAAGCACTAACCCCTCCCACTCATTAACTCCTCTCAAGAAATTTTTATCATCCAAAACCTAAACAAATAAGCTACCAAAATACCTAGATTCATCCTAGAAGCCTAAATTTTTGAATAAAGAAAACCAATAAAGGCTTTTTGTATAAACGAGAAGGAGTTACCTGAATATGAGGTACCATTCCTCAATGATCACTTTTGTTTCATTTATTAATCCAAACCTACAATTATTTTTATATATTTATTATATAATAACCTCAATATATTAAATATAATAATATTTTTTTATTATAAGGTTTCTAACCACACTTTATCACACTTCCATCAAACGGGATACACAGTCATCATTTGTGTGTACGATGGACTACCGCCTAGCGAATCAATGTCATTCATTCTTCCATTACAACCTTTCAAGGTTGAGAATAATGATGGATTTATAGTTTATATATTAAATATATGATATTTATAATGTATTTATTCTTATTTAATATTTTTATAACACATACCTTTATGTTTTTTATTTTATGGTAATATGATACCATCATTTGTGGGCGTGTGGACTACCACCTCTTTAAAGCGATGTGATTCGTTCACACCTTACATAAAATGTATAAAGAATGGTTTTAATAAGAATATGTGATATATATATGAAATATATGTGATAAAGTAATGATAATAAACACACAAACACACACATATATATATATCACTAAATTTTTAAATACAATAAGGAAATGGAAGTAGTGTTCATGGGTATACACGACCTACCATCTCCATAAACGATGCATTTCATTTCCTATCTCCAAATTTAATGGATTGTTATAAATAAATATATAATGAATATATATTATATTTAAATCAGGTTTTTTATCTTTTATATAATTAAATTATGATCAACATAATAAGAACAAAAATAATAAGTCAAAACATACTGAAAAAACATGACAATATACTGGAAAAACATGACAATTAACACCCAAAAGGATAAAAATAAGGAAATATTGTTAATAAATGGGTGATAATATATTATAATAGGATCATATATGATATTATAAATATTATTATGTTTATGGTACAATTAGTAACATGTTTTAAACCACTATATAGGAGGTTAAATAGAATTTGACCAAAAGGAAGCATAAGGTAAGGGATCTCGTCTGAAATTACATTCAATTGAGACTTATTTGTTATTATGAAATAATTCACTTTAATGTGGTTTATATACTTTAACTTTGAAATATAATATCATGATTAAATATTATTTCATGGTATTATATGTTTCAATTTCAATTATCTCATTCAAGGGGGTTTTACTTTGAAAATTACCAAGCGGTAAAAGTTATCTTTACCATCTCACTTTCTTTTGTGATTATTGATATTCTCTTGAAAAAATCACTTCCTTATGAACATTTTAAATTTAAAATCACATTTATTTTAGATATAAATACTATTATGTGATGGTTATAATTATTTTCTAAACCATATACCATTTTTACATATGGTGAGTACTTGAAGTTATTTGATTAGCTGGGGAAATATTTGTAAATCCATATCTTTTACTCAATACAGATATTTTATAAGGCACTTTGTTCATGAATTTAAATTGATTATTATATATAAAAGGAATGATTTTTACTGGTATGAAATGGGTTGTGGACCATTACAATTAATCCCCTTGATGCATCGGTAGTCTCATGAGATGAATCAGTTGGCCAAATTAGACGGGTTTCTACCTAATATACTAAACTGTATTGTGAAAGATCTTGATGGTAAAAGTTACATATGCCTTAGAAACATGGATTCCAATGAATAATAATTTAATTTATTGAGAATTAAGTTATTATTAATATTATCTATTAGATTTTTTCTTTGATATTATCTATAGATTCATTTCATTCTCAGTTTATTGATTAAATGACATGTGTTTTAGTTATTACAATACCATATTGATTATGCCTTATCCATATATTTATATGGAATGTGTGATCTGTTATTTACCTTAACATATTGATTATTATCATTGATTCATTACTTATTCTTCTGTACATAACTCTTATAGATCATTTTAAGTCACCCTTATACTGTTTCCTTTCCCTAGGATATGAAGATGAATTCTTGGAATGAGTTTCAAGGATGAAGTTTATTAGTCTTTTTTATGTATTATATTTTATTTTCTATTCCCAATGAAAATGGGTATCATTTATGTAATTTGGTTTTACAAAACTACTAAACTAATCGGTCCTTTGAGATTTGATTCCTTGTAATCATGCCAATGTAATAAAGTAAGACACAAACTCCGGGCTTCTGGGGTCGAAGAATTACATGCATGGTACATAGGAGGAGATTAAAGAGGCGAGTAGAATTCAATAAGCACCAGAAATGGATCTATCACATATTCCATGTTATGTACTACATTTATTGATTTTTAAAATATATATTTAATGGTAGGAAAATATTAGTTATATATAAGATAATTACAAGTGAAGTTGTCAGAACTATATGATTGTACTTGAGAAAGTACAAAATATATGTACTCGATCTGTAAAGAGGAAAGGATGCTAGTTTTCATGGGATAGAAACTCATATTACATTATATAAATACTATATTATATCACAATGAGTCTAAGGTAAGAAATAAAAGATCATTAAATCTAGTGGTAATAATACCTACAAATACTGAGTGTGTTGTGTCTTATGAGACTGCTAAAGAAGCAGTGTAGATGACCCAAAGATTATATCGAGTCCTTGGAATCAAACATAGTAAGGAAAATTTTATCACTATAATCATTATTTTACTAGTGATATAAACGATTTTATGTTTTGATAGTAAAAACAGGATATATACTCAAGTTTTATATCTATTGAGATATTTTCCTCAAGAAGGTAAAGTAAAAGATATCAAAATAGCCACACAAAAGAGACATGGTAGACTCATTAACTAAATCCATGACTCATCAGAGACATGATCATAATCATGTGACATCAAACAAGGATAGTTATCAAGTTAGATCTAGTGCAAGTGGGTGTGTTGTAATAGAGGGTTCCCTAGACCCAACTTTATTAGTAATTTTTTATTACCATACCATGTATACAATGAGTTATACAATATGTACAATTACCATTAAATTGTTTATATTTCAGCGTCCACTATTTAAATTTAAATTTCCATAGATTATTTTTTATATCAAAAGGTTATAACAACTCCTAAACTACAATAAGAACCGCAAGTTACAATGAAATTAATCTTAAAAAAATATACTATGGTTTAAGTACATCATATTAACTGGACACAATTGATGTATGAATATCAAGTTCTGGGGCCATATAAGAATTGAAACTTCTTCACATGAAGTTATCACTTTGTTATATCTAGTAGATGAGATCTTGAGGATCAAACCACTAATAGGAACACCACATGTTTCAAGTGTCATTGGTTGTTCCTATCTATGAACATGTGTGTTGGTCTCCTAACTTGTGATCATTATCAATGTGTTTCATTTGACCGCTTACTTTGATGCAATGAAAAAACCCTAACAATGAAACTCTGGTGAGGTATCTTGTATTGGATGCATCATTGGTGGTATGTCATTAGTTTAATGGTCAATATAGAATTTGTTTCTTCCAAGTTGAGGAAGTGATATCTCGAGGCTGGTTGATCAGGATGTTAATAACTTCATAAATCCTTATCCAAGGTAGTCAAAGGTAAATCTTACCAGGTAGATCAACGATCAATAAATATAGAAAGGATTATGACACAATTGTGAGTCCTACTTTATGAGATATCTAAAGACAAATAGATTATATTGCACAGTGCATGTTCATAGGAAAATTTGTCATTACTATGAATTTTTCTTATCTATGAAGGATCCTTGATGAGTTTCTATAATTATCTCTTGGTTATGAGTATTATTCACTACTTTTGAGATAAGGGTATATAGGGTCACACACAATAACATATTCAAGGATCTTCTCTATTCAGGTGAATAGATATATAGGACACGGTGGGCCCCACCATGGGGTTCGAGAGTTGTCCAAATATTATCGATCACCAAAGAATAAATAAATTCATTATTATTTGAGTACATAATAATTGGATTGAATTTATTTATTAAAATAATTCACAAGGTTTTAAGTGAATATATGGCATAATATTATATGAAAAAAAATATTATTTTAATATTCAAGGTTTGTTTAATATTAGCGGAAATTATGAGTCCAGTTAATGTCTCAGATTTTATCATGTAATATATTAATTATATTACAATGAGGTAATAAAATCTAAATAGTATTTATGATGTATTTAGTTTTTCATAACTATTTATTTATTACTTATTTAGTGGGTATTTTATTTCTACGGGCTGGGGATTTTTTTCTAGGTATTTGAGCCTCTAACTATATAAGTAGGAGAGAGGAACTCATTTTGAGGCTATTCATTCCAATGGAATGATACCTCCTCTCTACTATTACTTTATAAAGAGAGAAATCCTCTCCCTAAGTGATCAATCCAAGAACACCTATTGTAAAAGTGGATGCCCTATACCCAACTTTATCAGTACTTTTTATTACCAAATCATGGATACATAGAGTTATGCATGATTTTTTCTTATCATTTTAGAGTATAAATTTCTATGTCTACTATTTAATAGCAATTTCCATTGATTATTTTCCATATCAAAAGGTTATAGCAGATCCCAAGCTATAACAGGAACCTCAAGATACTATGACATTAATCTTAAATATATATAATATGGTCTAGATACATCATACTGACCATAAATAGTAGATTCTACCTATCTGGCACTGGGGGATCATAATAATTGAGACTTCTTCTCAAAAATTTCACACTTGGTGATCTCTAGTAGTTGAGAACATTAAGATAGACCCACCAATAGGAACACCACATGTTCTGGGTGTTATTGGATGTTCATTTCTATGAACATGTGTATTGGTCTCCTGACTTGAGATCATTATCAATGTGTTCCATCCGATCATGTACATTGATACAAGGAAAAACCATGATAATGAAATCATGATGAGGTAGTTTGTGTTTGGTGCGTCATTGACATTGGTTGAATGATCAGATATGATTTTCACTTCCAGGTTGAGGAAGTAATATCTTTGGATGAGTTAATCAGAATGGTTCTACCTTCATAAATCCATGTCTATGGTAGAAAAAGGTAAATCCATCCAGATAGATCAACAAATAATAAAGAAATAAAGGATGATGATACAAGTGTACGTCCTTCTTTTTGAGATATCTAAAGACAAAGAGATTACATTACACTATGCTTATTCATATGTTGGTTGTCGTTGATATGACTATTCATTATCTCTTTAGGGGCCTTGATGAGTTTCTAGACTCCACTTCTGGTCTATGAATACTATTAAATTCTATCAAGATAGGGTCCTAGAGGTTCAAAAACAATAGTGAATTTTAGAATCTTCCATATTCCGGTGAATAGGAATATAGGACATGCTGGGCCCCACTATGGGGTAGAAGTGTTTTCAAAGTTATCATTGATCACTGATAAATAAATAAATTGATTACTATTCAAGTAAAGAATAATTGGGTCAAATTTATTTATTAAAAGTATTTACAAGTGATTAAGTAAATACAAGGATTAATATTATATGACCGAATATTATTTTAATATTCTAGGTTCGTTTAATATTATCAGGAATTATGATTCAAGTTAAATGACTCATTTTTATAACATAATATATTTAATATATATTATTGGTATGCGATAAAATATAAATAATATTTATGATGTAGTTTAGTTCATCATAATTATTATTTATTACTTATTTAGTGGTCATTAAATTTATGGGGGGTTGGGAACCCTATTTGGTTATTTTACGCAATCCATTATATAACTAGGAGAGGATATTCATTCCATGTACTATTAATGCATTTGTAATTGAGTGATCATCTCTCCTACCACATATTAGAGAGGGAAAATATATCTTTAGAGTGATCAATACAATATGCCTTTGAAGGATCAAAGGCACAAGACCACGGTGATCGTCATGACGTCAAAGAGATCGTCGGAGCTCCGTACTAGAAATCATAATTTGATGAACAACATGCATGCAGATTCTTGGAGAATGTGTTGATGATATAGAGGTGTTCATATTCATATCCTTAGAGAAACGGTATTTGGTGATGAGTTTCATTAATGCGTGATTCATTTTCAAATAAGATACTTGTTCAATTTTATTTTTTATGCTTTTTTTAATTCATGAGAGATCCTCATACTGTATCGAGGCTTGGATCACCAGAGGCAACAAGTTTTGTCATTATGGTGATAAATTTTTTAAAATTACAATCCTAATAGTTTCCAATATGATCTCTAGTACAAAAAATTGGTATTAGATTGATCATGTGTATTTTCTAAACCAAAAAATTATTTTGTTTATAATTTTAAGTAAATGGATTTAAATCTGTACCAATGGAAAATACCACACATTGATCTGGTTTCAAATGGCCAAGTTATGGCCTTTTGAAAAAATATTATGAATTGAAATAATGTTTTTTAGATATTAAAATTTCATTTTTTAAAATTTGAAGAATACTCATATATATTTATGTTGTATTTCAAGGTGATTCCAATGACCCTGATATATCCTGGGAATGGATCAACCATAATCCGGTCACTGGAAATCCTCCGGCCAATGAACATATTTTCCACTAACATAAGGATAAAAGATAAAATTATATTTTAATTTTTAAAATAATCTTAATTTATAGGCTATTGAAATTGTGTAAAAGGGGTGGATGGAATGTGCACAACGCTAATTAGTCCACATGAATGATTAGAGTATAAAAAAAGAACACCTTTTGAATTTTGGATGGCTGGTAGGAGTGTGTTTTCCATGATAAAGAAAAAAAAATCATGGGTATTCTTCTTGGGTTCGCCTTTCACTATCCCTCCTGACCTCCTCCTCCTTCATACCATATCATCATCTCCCCAGGCTACCCACTTGGATCTTGGACCTACCAGTCTTCCAACCTCCTCTATTTTCAGACACCACCTACCATCCCTGTCTAAGTCTCCGACAAGCTTGACTGAACATGATTTTTTTATACTCTTTATGTATTTTTTTTAAATGGCATGGGTTATTTTTTTTTAAAATACCGCTTAAAGGTGGCATCGCCGATGCCATTTTTTCCCTAAAACAATAATTTTTTTTCTATTTTAATTATGTTTTTTATATAATTAAAATTTTAATGTTTTATTATTATCTTTGTATGGTTATATATATATATATATAAATAAAACTTAATGTTTCAACATAATTTATCTTTTATTCAAGTACGTGACTTTGCTAACCTATAACATATAAACTATAAGATCGATATGAATTAAATTTTAAACATTTATAAAACAAATAATAAGTAGTCCAAAATAAAAATAATATCTTAAAAATTTTTGGTGAAAAATAATTTATAAGCTTTCTAATCCACCTACTTGAAATTTAAAAATGTTTCAAGTATGTAACTTTCGTAGCCTATATAATATAAACTGTAAGACATATATGAATAAAATTTTAAGCATTTCTTAAGAATATTACAAGTAGTACAAAAAAAATTTCTTAAAAAATGTTGGTGAAAAATAATTTATAAGATTTCTAATCCACCTACTTGAAACTTAAAAATGCTTAAGTACGTGACTTTTCTAGCCTATATAATATAAACAGTAATAAAAATATGAATAAAATTTTAAACATTGCTAAAAAATATAACATGTATTCTAAAATAAAAATATTTTCTTATAAAATGTTGGTGAAAAATAATTTATAAGCTTTTTAATCCACCTACTTGAAAGTTAAAAATGTTTCAAGTATGCGACTTTGCTACCATATATAATATAAACTGTAAGACTGATGTGAATGAAATTTAAAACATTGATTAAACATATAACAAGTAGTTGAATTTTTAATTTTTATTTATATGGGTCTATCGTTTATATTTTATAGGCTTTCAAATTCAAGTAGGTGGCTTAGGATCCTCCTCGACATTCATTCTTTTCGCTCTCAATTCTGAGTTACTTTTCTTACATTCCTTTCATTATCATTTATTTAATTTATTTATAAAACTATTTATTTTCAAAAACTTTTTAAATTATTAGGCTATATTTTAAATTTTATTTACATTGTTTTTATACTATATATTTTTTAATCTTTTAAAGTTATTTACTTGAAATTTACTAATTATTTCTATGTTTCAAGTAGTTGACTTTGAAAGATTTCAAATATAAACTATGCCTAAAATATAAATGAAAACTGAAATACTGGACAAAAATATAAGAACATCTAAGTAATAATAGTATTTTGATTTCAGTAGACATAAAACATGTAAATAAACATGTACAATCAATGTCTATGTCTGTGGCGAGGAGATTCTTTCCCACATGGTGATCTACGAATAGGACGTCCACGTCGAGTGCATAGTGGAGTCTGATGATCTAGAGAAGGCTGATCCTTGGGCACTAGAATGTTAAATGGAACATCCTCCATCTATGTGTCAGTGGGAGGAGTGGTCAACTGCATCTCGTACTACCCTCCAGATCCTTCTCCCACTAGGGTCGTAGAAGGACCTGCCTCCATCGCAGTATGGAACCAAGCCTGTGATGGAGATATACCCCAAGACTATGATGGATTTGTAACCCAAGGTTGCGATGGATCCCAAGGCTATGATAGATCTTGAACCTAATATGGAGAGAACCACAGATATCCTGTCAAGAAAGATGGATCACATGCCACCTGAGGTACGTCCTGAATTGGATGATCCTATACTACTAGAGGGTCGACCTCTACCTGTGGAACAAGCGAGGCCTCACGTGTAGCACAACGCTGTCTACATCACTGTGGTCGTGGCTCATCAACAACAGCAGCAGCTGCATGATGTTACTCTGGGGTAGGAACCTTCTCTCTCTGGGCCGGACATGCAAAGATGCTCCCAGAAAGCGCATGAAAATATGCCCTTGCCTCTAGCACTATAGCATGGACAACTGCCCATCTAAAGACCCCCTCCTCCTCTTCATCACTCATGCGAACAAGATGCTCTATGTGAATTCCCTGTAAAGATATTCAAATTTAATTAGAAAATAATTCAATAAACAAACTAATGGAAATTTATTGAGTTACCATCCTCTGCATCTCTATGCTGGGTTGGGTAAGATAGAATATAGACTTCAGTCTATACCATGGCTCATATTCAACCTACTCCGAAAGAAAGAATCGATTCTTAGGAACACCCTGAATACAAAACTCTGCACGTTTGTGCCAGTAGTCGATAAAGATGACATGTACTCAGGACCAATCATCATCCTGCCTCCCTATCAACTTCATCCAATGAAGCCACTCTGTCTGTCTTGATGGCAAAAGAATCAGCTAAGTACAACAAAACTGGCACATGACTCTGTCAGGATGCTGCCACTCAATAATATGGAAGTGAATGAGGGGCACTACATACATAGTATCCTCAAGCCCAACTGTACAGTATGTTGGAAACTGGTCCGTAATACTCCAGTATGGATAGCGATGCAAAGTGGGCTTGCGGCCTGCGGGCTTTACGAGTATGGGGAAGATGTGGGGAAGGTCGGGCCAAAATTTTTTGACCGTTTAGAGTGCGGGGGAATGTGGGTTGATCCCGAGCGGGTGCGGGCTTGTCCACATTCCTGATTTAAAAAAATATATATTATTTTTACAATATATGTTTCTTTAACATTATAGTTTTTTTAATAAAAAAATCATGGTTAAATGGAGACATATGATTTCTCACCGTAATGGTCATATCAATTCACCATTTATTCACATGTGAATTTTAAATAGGCATATATTTATTGTTTTAATATGATATGATATTATTTATATAGTAATTATTAACCATATTCATATGGTGTGTCAACCCATCTCTCGAAAAATAGAACTCATCGCCCCTGCGCATGGTTTCAATTCTATAAGAGTTATTATAATCATAATAATTTTAGGTTGATTTAATTTTGTTATTATTTAATTTTATTTTGTTATTAATAGAATTGGATATAACCTCACGAAAACACTAATATCTTCCTCTCAAACTGATCATTACCTAGAGAGACATCATTCATTCACAAGTTTAGTTGTTCACATCACCACACAACCAACATTATCATTCATCACCCATCACTGATAACTCACATACTTTCTATCGCAATAGTTCACCACCACATCGGCGTTACTGCATGACACCATTAACCCACAAAAAAATGTTCCATCACGTCCTTTAAAACTCTAGTTATTTTTAATTCATACTTCTCCCCACAAATACATTTAAGGATGATAAAAAATATAATATTTAAATGATTATAAATAGTATTTTTTTTAAATGTGGGTAAGCTCGTAGGCAACCCACGGGTTTATGTGGGGCGGGGCGGGTTTGAAATTTTTAGTTCTCATTATATGTGGGCTTTTGCGGACAAACCAATGAGGGCTCAAATCCGTGCAGGCTTGGACAACCCCGCCCCGACCCGCCCATTTCACATTACTAAGTATGGAAGCCATGAAATCTGAAATGACATGTGATTTTGTCAGAAAAGCATCTAACTAAAAACCAAAATTGATGCTATTATTAAATATATTAGACAGTGATAGATTGTATATACATACCTGACCAGGTAAGAGATAGTCCAACTATAGCTGATATACACCCAAATGCTATCTCAAAACCACGTCAAAATTGTGTCACTGACACCACCTATAAAATACATCATTGATAGTGACATATAACGAGAAATTAAAGTCAATAGATCATAGTAGCATTAAAAACCAATAGAAATGACTGATCATACCTGCATCCACATGAAGCTTCATGCAACACCTCCATCTCGACCGGTGGACTATAAAGCTTAGGGAGGAATGCGGGGATGCGCTCCCATGCACACATCTGAATAAGGATGACACATCCCCCGAGACCTGTACAGTCCATGTGGGATAGCCTGCATAATTCTCTGTATGTGTATGCCAAGAAGGCTGATCCCCAACTATACGTCCTAGCCCAATCAAAGTCTTCTAGTAGGGGTAGATACACCATGTGCACATGGATCCCCAAGTGATCAGTACACATGGTCCTACCAATGAGCCGTAATATATATGCATGGGAATGAAACATGACAGTTTGCTCATTATCACCATCCTGTAAATGTGGAATTTGTGACTCTAACCAAGACATAGATATGGACGATCCATCTGTATCCCTATGGTCAGACAAAATATCAATGCCTAACAAGCACCGAGAAAGGTCTGGCCAAGCTACATGAGTGAGTCCAATAATGGGTCTCCCCTAGATATAAAGACAAGAAACATTGCCACATCCTGGAAGGTGATGGTCATCTCTCCCTCAGGTAGTTGGAATGTGTGTGTCTCTAGTCTCCACTTCTCAACGATGGCAGTAAGTAGTTAATGGTATAAAAATGTGAAATTTAATACGACAAGGCCATAAAAGCTAGGACGGTGCAAGTATGGTCTAATGGCATGTGGAGGCTCTCTGTGATGAAAATGGTGCGCTAGATGTGTAAAGACCAAAACTTTACGTAGATAGACATTACATTACTTTTTCGGAATACTTAATACATAACAAAAACAGATTCCCAAAGACCGTATTAGTTTAGTGTCTTTGGAAACTCGGAACATAATCTTCTAATCATGGTGAAAGATCTTCAACATCTCCCATAAATATCTTCCACTTTTGTTTTCTTACCTAAAACCTTTATTTATATCATGGAAAAAAACATAAAAAGGGTGAGCTCAAATGATCAGTAAGGGTAATCATGGAGAAAATAAAACAACCCATATACATTTGAACTTAAAAACATGAACATAAAGTTTAAATATCAAAACCTTGAGAAATGACATTAAACATGGTAGTACGTAAGGAATAGATCATAATGGAAAATCAATCATTATAAAATAGAATGAGAATAAAACATGTAATTGTGTTAAAACATTAATCACATGATATGATTTCATAGTATCTAAGGCATTGCTTCCAAGACCATCATAGTGGACAAAGTCCATCATTGAATCGGGTTTACCTGTCGTTCTAGCCCTGTATTACTGTACCAGATTTACTTGCCGTTACATCCATCTCTATATCATGAGATATAAATCTTTACCCAATGAATTTGAGGGAGATATAGGTCTCACCCATCTCATAATGAAATCATTCTTACATGTACCACAACATAAACATAAATCATTCATCATAACCCAAAGAATAAAATGGGTTTCATAAACATCATCCCATCATAACATAATCCATATAAAACAAATGGATATCATTTCATCATAATAAAAGTGAAACCATGTAAATCATAGAGACATTATACTTGAAACATACACATATGAAATAATTTCATCTTAGATGGAAAATGGTTTTGATAAAACACTTGAAATGAATTTTTGAGGAAAATATCCTTTCTTATTAAAAATCATTTTCTTTTCACAAAATGCCATGAAATTTTAAAAGAGAAGGTTTTTGTTGAAAATAGTCATGAAATCTTGTAGAGTAATCTTCATGAAAATTAGGCATTATGAAACCGTAAAAATCTGTCCATTCCGTATAAGTTAAAAAAAACGTTCTCCTCGTACTTTTAACAGAAAAGTAAAAAAGTACCACATATGGTAAACAAAAGAAAGATTTCTTCCATAACACAAAGTAAAAGTCAAAGAGGGGTAAAAATGACTTTAGAAATACATTGAATAATATTAAACACTTTATGAAAAATATTTTTATGGACATGGATGAAAAATACAACCCTAGTAAATACTTACATATAAGCAATCTCAGATAAAAATGAGATTGAAAAATTATCCCTTACCTTATGTACAATTTCTTCCATATTTTTTTGAGACTCCTGTATAGTGGTTTTAAACATATTATTAACTTGTAACATAACCATAATAATATTTATGATATCATATATGATTCACTTATGACTTTATATTTCCCGTTCTTTTGTCAATTCCATGTTAAAGCAGCGTTTTGGGTAAAACCGTTTCATTTATCATACGTGTTTTGACTTGTTGTTCTTGATATTAATAATTATATTCTGATTTACTTAATTCCAGAATGTAAACCATGATTTATATATATATATTCATAATATAAATATATATGATAGATTGATAAATGGAATGAAATACACCTTTCATGGAGACAGTAGGCTGTACGCACGCATGAACGCTGCTTTCGTTTCCTTATTGAATTGAATGGAATTAAGTAAATGAAACATATATGTACATAAATCCAGTATCATTATTATGTAATATATTTCATTATTATTTATTATATATACTTTATAATCATACTTGAATGGTTAATCATGGAAAATGAATCTCATCGCGTTCATGGAGACGGTAGTCCGTACGTACGCACGAGCGATGATATCATTATTTTGATATTAAAATCGTATATAATTGGATGGTATATCCTATATAGAGAATAATAATAATGTTATATTTATTATTTATATCATTTATACTCATTATTATACCCATCCAAATGATGAAATGTTTTAATAACAAACTACACCACGACGTGGAGACGATAAGCCGTACATACGCACGTGTGGTGACTTTTTCATTCATAGGATGGATAAAATAAATAATATGGTAGTAAAATTTTTATAATAACATCAAAATATATAGAAAATACTTGATTTATTATTTTATAATGGAAACAACAAAGGAGGAAGTGGAAGAAGAAAGGAACTTGAAATAGGTGGTGAGATATTTACCTCTTCTTCGGGTTCTTCCTTTTGATTTGATCAAAATGGCACCTTAGGTTGGATTTATGACTAAAGGAAGGCCTATAGGATGAATTTAGGATAGTTTATAGGGTATTTGGGCAGGGTTTGGCCGAGCCAAATGGCTTTTGAGGTGTTAATTAGAGAGAAGTGGGAGTACCCTTTTATAAGAGGGGTGAGGGTCACCTTAGGGAAAACGTAAAATATTATTTTATAATAAATTTATATTCAGTTTATAATGGCTCAAAAGTGACTTATTTAGAGTCTAGGGTGGGTATGGGTCTAAATCATCTCAACAAATAGGTTTTAGACAAGTTTAGGTTACCATTTTAACCTTATCATTTAGATTTAACTCTAAGTTAAATAATTTAACTTTTACTGTGTCTTCTTGTATTCTTACACTATATGGTTAATAAACTTACTATAAACTACCAATAGAACCCTAATTGGTTTATTAATGTCATATATATTATTATATAAGTCTTTTGGACGAACCTTAGATTTTTATGACCATTATATCAATTAATAATATAATATTGTTTTTAAAAACTCTTTTATGTCAATTTTGACACTATTTGGTATTTTGTTTTTTATAAATTCATAACAGCATTATTACTTCAAAAAAAATTCATATAACCAACCCTAATATGTTATATTAACCTATAAAATTAGTTTAATTCATAAAAAGTCTCAAATTACATTTATTTGGGTATTTATAATATCAATTATGTTAATATTTTATTAATAAGGTAATTACTGCATCATCAATGTGTCATAAATAAATTAAATTATTTAATGTCTAAAAATATAAATAAAATACCATTATGTAGAAAATATTTTTATATTTCTAATTAATATTTATAGTTTAATTTATCTTATGTATAACCCTATATTAAAAATGTTTTAGTTATTAAACTTTGATTTTACATATTTTAACTCTTCTTTAAATAAAATAATAATAAGTGTCCTAATCTAGTCCAAGTGGACCAAAGAGGTTCATATTTTATTCATAAGGTTGTTTTTGGTCAAATTATACTTATCCAATATAATTAGGACCTGTGTTAGGGTAATAATAATAATATCATTTTTACCCTTAATTACCCTATTTACTTTTAACCGTGGTAAATAAAAGTAAAAAGTTACTATTCAAAAAAAATTATTTTTATCTTATTGAGCCAAATTTTACTCCTTGATATTAACCATGTGTCTTGTATTTTCGAAATTCAACTGACAGAAGCGGTAAAATTAAGTTTTATGTAAATTTGCAAATGCTCTTAGGAGGTGGGTAAAAGACGGTAAAAAGTTCAATAAATTTTTTATATATCTAAAATTATTATAAAATGACTCCAATGAATTACATTGAACTTATATAGGTATTATGTATCTATTTTTTCTTAAAATAAATTTAAATAAAATGAATTATTATTTAAATAAAAAGTTGTTTTAAACCAATAACTAAGTGTTTTCACTATTCATCAAAAATTGAAAGTTTTTAGAAAAATACCAAAAATTCACCCTAGGCTAATTTTGATATTCCGAATCCAAAAATGAAGTCCATTTTGAAAGATAAAATTTCAAAAAGTGGGTATTACTATTCATAACGGCTAGTTTATATAATAACATATCGTTGTTTAGTGAAACTTGGTATTGCGTACAACACAAGCTATCAAGGAAGGTTGCTCTTGCATGTAATGCAATCCAAGAATAGTGTTGTGTATACTACTGGCTAATACGGTGTTTTGTATAGCGCAAGATAATCTTGGTGTAGCGTACAACAAAAGGCATAAAGAAATTAAAAAGAATAATTCTCATAAAATCTTGGGGTGTTACATTCTACCCCCCTTAAAATGAATTTCTCCCTCAAAATTCGTTGGGGTTATAAATGGTTTTCTACTTGAAAGTTTCTTTCATTGAAGCCCACATCATAAAAAGGAATACCAAAACATCATTTTAAAAAGTAACATTAGAAACATAACAGATACCCAAATTAACTCATCACTGGGTTTCCACATAGAAGAATATAGGTGAAAATATGGATATGGAAGAGAAATCTAATCACCAAGTTCTGATAAAGAGTGGTAGAGAACATGGCTATGAAAAATCCAACAATAACAAAGCCATAAATTTGTGATGATATAAGGTACCATCTAATTAATCATATATGAGGGTACTAGGACAACGTTTTGGTTTTCAAGATCATTTCCCTATTGTTGAATAATTTTTGAATTAAAAGAAATACTTACTTGATTTTGGTACAATCTCACCGTTGGTCGTTCCATGAACAATTTCCACTTCATATCTTAAAGAAATGAAGTTTAATTTTTCATTCGTGAAGTGTTAGCAGATCATGTGATAGAATGATGGGTCATTCCATTTGTCTCAAAAAAAAGGTTAGAAAAAGTTATCAAATATTCATAAGTCTATCTATGGTGAGGTTAATCATATATGATTCCAAAAATGGACTTATACTTCATCTATCATACCGATTAATAAAATAAAACTAGTTTCTACCAACCAGGGACTTCTTGTAGGCTAGAGGTAGGCGATAAAGGCCTGTCGCACTTCAGTTGTGGGTTCGATTCCCGCAACCTTGTCTGATGCGATGGGTTGTCGCCCGTCCTACAGGTTTTCCATTTTTCTAAAACTGCATTATTATAACATTCCTTCAATAATATCGACAAAAGTTATAGCCTTAAACAATACTATCTTATGTCTAAATTAATTCATTCCAATATTTAGGCTTATCCAAAATACGTCGGTCTAAGCTCATAGTATAAAGAAAACGATTACTTTAAAGGTCACATAACAAGCACATGAATACCATCATTTATCCCCCATATATCATAAGATATATCTTGTTGGTCACATTCCAAACATGTGAATACCTTAATCATGTATTCTTTTGAAACACAAATTACCATAGAACCTTAGTGAAAACATGAATGCTTTCAAAAGTCAACTCTTTCCACATACTAAAATCCCAAAATTTATATATACTCAAACCATGATATCACTTTGTCCTTATATGAGCTCATTAATACTATCAAACATTTCATTATCTCTTTATCCCTTTATTATGCCCATATCATCTACTTTCCAAAAATATTTCAATCACTTTTCATGGTTACTGGTACCATTAAACATATACTTTTGGATACTTTAGGAAAAAAAATAGTGTAACAATCCTTAGATGTTTCATTATTCCATAGTACTATACATTATTCTTGATAAACATGAAATCATTCCACTACCTTCATAAACCATTGACCGAGCTTCAAAATTTATTTCATATCATATATCATTTGTAGTCTCTTCATCATCATCAACATAAATACTACCCATACGACCATGCTGATTCTCTTCATGAGACTTTCCCTTAGGGCATTGGTTTGCATAATGCCTATACATTCCACATTTAAAACATTTAACCATTGTTGATGTCTTAGCAATACCATTATCCTTGTCCATGGAGTTAACTGAACCTTTTCCTTTGCAATTACTAGCTTTGTTTCATTCTTTTCCACACCCAAAGCATCTTCTAGATCCTTTGAAACATTCTCCTTGATGCCTCTTACCACATTATTTACATGAGGGAAATTGAACTTTCTTTCTTCTATGATCATCATGAAACTCCATCTTTCTCTTATTAGCTGAGTCAGGAAACTTACCAAAGTTGATATTATTGATCATATTATGAGATTGATGATTAGGCATAATAACGATGTTTGGACATCCAAATCCCGTTTCATTTGGTTTCTCATGAAGAATATCATTCCATTATCCATCATATTCTCTATTAACATGAATCCTCATGTTTCTTTCCATTTCTTAAAACCCAAAAAGAATAGTATGAGAGGAAAAACTCATACTAGAAAAGCAACATAATCAAGGGGGAGTACTTTCAATCTCTAACATCTTATGTTTAATTCTATGATTGTTATCATAATTCTAGGACTATAACCTAAACTTATACTTATCCTTAGGGACATCCCTAGACATACCTTAGAAATATATCTAGGGATCTCACTAAAGTTTTCATATCCTAGTTTCTAAAGGTTAACTAAACCTTCGCACTGATACCAAATGTAAAGACCCAAACTTGACGTACATAGAAATTACATTAATTTTGTGGAATACTTAATACATAATAAAAAATACGCCCAAAGACTGCATTAGTTTAGTGTATTTGGAAACTCAGAACATAATCTTCTAATAATGTTGAAAGATCTTCAACATCTCCCATAAATATCTTCCTCTTTTGTTTTCTTACCTAAAACCTTTATTTATATCCTAGAGGAAAAGAAAACATGAAAAGGGTGAGCTCAAATGCTCATTAAGGGTAAGCATGGAGAAAATAAAACAACCCATATACATTTGAACTTAAAAACATGAGCATAAAGTTTAAACATCAAAATCTTGAGCAATGACATTAAACATGGTAGTACGTAAGGAATAGATCATAATTGAACATAAATAATGATAAAATAGCATGAGAATAAAACATTTAATTGTGGAAAACCATTAAGCACATGATATGATTTCTACAGTAGCCAATGCATTGCTGCCAATACTATCATAGTGGACAAAGTCCATTACTGAATCGGGTTTACCTACCGTTCCATCCCCGTATTATTGTACTGAATTTACTTTCCGTTACATCCATGTATATCTCATGAGATATAATTCTTTACCCAATGCATTGGAGGGAGATATAGGTCCCACCCATCTCATAATGAAATCATTCTTACGTGTACCACAACATAAACACAAATCATTCATCATAACCCAAAGAATAAAATGGGTTTCATAAACATCATCCCATCATAACATAATCCATATAAAACAAATGGATATCATTTCATAATAAGAAAAGTGAAACCATGTAAATCATATAGAAATTATACTTGAAACATACACATATGAAATAATTTCATCTTAGATGGAAAATGGTTTTGATAAAACACTTGAAATGAATTCTTGAGGAAAATATCCTTTCTTCTTCAAAATCATTTTCTTTTCACAAAATGGCATGCAATTTTAAAAGAAAAGGTTTTTGTTGAAAATATTAATGAAATATTTTAGAGTAATCTTCATGAAAATTAGGCGTTATGAAACCGTAAAAATCCATTCATGCCGTATAAGTTAAAAAAACATTCTCCTCGTACTTTTAACGAAAAAGTCAAAAAGTACCACGTATGGTAAACAAAAGAAAGATTCCTTCTATAACACAAAGTAAAAGTCAAAGAGGGGTAAAAATGACTTTAAACATACATATAATAATATTAAACACTTTATTAAAAACATTTTTTATTGACATGGATGAAAAATACAACCCCAGTAAATACTTACGTATAAGAAATCTCGGATAAAAATGAGATTGAAAAATTATCACTTAACTTATGTAAAATTTCTTCCATATGTTTATTAGACTCTTTTATATTAAGTTTAAACATATTATTAACTTTTAAAATAACCATAATAATATTTATGATATCATATATGATTCACTTAGGACTTTATATTACCCGTTCTTTTGTAAATTCTATGTTAAAGCAGCATTTTGGGTAAAATTGTTTCATTTATCATGCGTGTTTTGACTTTTTATTCTTGATATTATTAATTATATCCTGATTTAATTAATTATATAAAATAAACCATGATTTATATAAATATTCAGAATATAAATATATATGATAGATTGATAAATGGAATGAAATACACTGTTTATGGAGACGGTAGGCCGTACGTACGCATGAACGCTGTTTTTGTTTCCTTATTGAATTGAATGGAATTAAGTAAATGAAACATATATATACATAAATACATAAATACATAATCATTATTTTTTAATATCTTTCATGATTATATATTATATATACTTTATAATCATACTTGAATGGTTAATCATGGAAAATAAATCTCATCGCGTTCATGGAGACGGTAGTCCGTACGTATGCACGAGCGATGATATCATTATTTTGATATTAAAATCATATATAATTGGATGGTATATCATATATAAATAATCATAATAATGTTATATTTATTATTTATATCATTTATACTCATTATTATACCCATCCAAATGATGAAATGGTTGAATAAAAAACAATATCACGACGCGGAGACGGTAAGCCGTACGTACGCACGTGTGGTGACTTTTTCATTCATAGGATGAATAAAATAACTAATATGGTTGTAAAATTTTTATAATAAAATAAAATTATATAGAAGATACTGGAGTTATTATTTTATAATGGAAACAACAAATAAGGAGGAAGTGGAAGAAGAAAGGAACTTGAAATAGGTGGTGAGATATTTACCTCTTCTTCGGGTTCTTCCTTTTGATTTGATCAAAAGGGCTCCATAGGTTGGATTTATAACTAAAGGAAGGCATATAGGATGAATGGATAACAATTGAGAGGGTATTAGGGTAGGGTTTGGCTGAAAAAAATGGCTTTTGAGGTGTGAATTAGAGAGAAGGGGGAGTACCCTTTTATAAGAGGGGTGAGGGGCACCTTAGGAAAAACATAAAATATTATTTTATAATAAATTCATATTCGATGTATAATGGCTCCAAAGTGACTTATTTCGAGTCTAAGGTGGATATGGGTCTAAATACTATCAACCAATAGGTTTTAGAAAAGTTTAGGTTACCATTTTAACCTTATAATTTAGATTTAACTCTAAGTTAAATAATTTAACTTTTACCGTGTCTTCTTGTATTCTTACACTCTATGGTTAATAAACTTACTATTAACTAGAAATAGAACCCTAATAAGTTTATTAATGTCATATATATTATTATATAAGTCTTTTGGCTGAACATTAGATTTTTAGGACCATTATATCAATTAATAATATAATATTTATTTTAAAAACTCTTTTATGTCAATTTTGACACTATTTGGTATTTTGTTTTTTATAAATTCATAAAAGCATTATTTATTCAAAAACAATTAATATAACTAACCCTAATACGTTATATTAACCTATAAAATTAGTTTAATTCATAAAAAGTCTCAAAGTACATTTATTTGGGTATTTATAATATCAATTATGTTAATATTTCATTAATAAGGTAATTACGACATCATCATTATGTCATAAATAAATTAAATTATTTAATGTATAAAAAATATAAATAAAATACAATTATGTAGAAAATATTTTTATATTTCTAATGAATATTTATAGTCGAATTTATCTTATGTATAACCCTATATTAATAATGTTTTAGTTATTAAACTTTGATTTTAACTATTTTAACTCTTCTTTAAATAAAATAATAACAGGTGTCCTAATCTAATCCAAGTGGACCAAAGAGGTTAATATTTTATTCCTAAGGTTATTTTTGGTTGAATTATACTTATAAAATAGAATTAGGACATGTGTTATGTCACGACCCGTCCTCGGGGCCCGTGTAGTGACTACCCCAAGCCCGCCTTCCATAGGCCAGGGGCTGGCGACTAGCACCAAGGCGTAAATCCCAACAAAAGGGAAGGCATTGCCTTTGAAAAGTAAACAAGCACCACATAGTAAACAAGAGGAAAAGTAAACACTAAGTAAAAACTGTAACAAGCTGTGCTGAAAGTAAAAGGGGCCGGAAATACAAGCCAACTGTAAAGTACAACTGAAAGGGGAAAACAACAACTGAAAAGTAAAAGCCGCTACACCGAGCTGTCCACTGGAAATCCCACCTGAAGGGTGGGTACAGATAGCTCCACTGCTCCTCGGGTCCACCTGACCGCTCCAAGTACATCTCGCCCAGTGGTCCACCTCCAGGTACCGTTCTGCTCCGCAAGCCTCCACTACGATCAGCGATGTCCGTCGTCTGCAACCAACACAACGATGTGCGGGCATAGCCCGTGCAGGGGTGAGTATAAGCTACTCAGTAGGGACCCCGAGACCCCCGAAGGTCTCCCGAAATCCACAAAGGATAAACCACAAGGAAAGATTCAATCACTAAGAAACAACCGACACTGCTTAAGTATATGCCCATACATATACCTAAGTCATCAATTCTCGTTCGGCTCCAACGTCCGAGCCCAAGCACAACCCAGTCCACACAGGGAAGAAAACGTATACCCACACAGGATAGCACAACACAATCCACAAAGGAGAGTAAACAGTAATCCACATAGGATAGCTCAACACAATCCACATAGGAGAGTAAACAGTAAATCCACACAGGATAGCTCAACACAATCCACAAAGGAGAGTAACACAAGATTCAGCTCACACAGGTATACTTCTTCGGATGACGATAAAGATGATCACTGATCCATCTAAGTCGTCGGACCCACAAAGGATCGATAGGTAACTAACCCCCACAATGAACCACATAGGATTGGGCCCACACAGGACCTGTAGGCACTGGATCACACAGAACCGCTAAGCGCTGACCCACACAGGATCAGACCCACACAGGATCGGGCCCACACAAGACCTGTAGCACTGATCCATGTAGGATCGCTGAGTGCAGTAGTTGTCGCAGTCCACTGAGGATCTCTGCACAGTCGTCGTCGTAGTCCACTGAAGATCTCTGCACAATCGTCATCGGAGTCCACTGAGGATCTCTGCACAGTCGTCGCTGTCGAAGAAGCAGTCGCAGCCAGCTCTAGGGTTCCCGCACACAGCAAGCTCGTTCGGGAGGGTCCGCTCCACGAGCCGAGAGGCTGATACATCAACTGACACAAAGTCCGAAGTTGATGTATCCAAAAGTTCCGTATCGTCAACAGGAACTGAACATCGCAGACGGCGCGTCAATCGGACGCCCGATCTGAGAGTTATTGGCTTTTTCGTCCCAGGGACCCGGTTGGTTTTTAAGGAAAAACCAACCCGACCGTACTCCACCTGCGTCCAAACCTCGGGCGGAGTGAGCCAAAAGATCCGTCTCACTTAGAGGAATCCACCCAAGCTGACGGCACGTCAATCGGACGTCCGTAGCTCAAGATATGAGCGTTTCCGCTCCGAGGGCCCGGTTGGTTTCGTGTACGAACCAACCCGGCCGAACCCAAAGTTCTCCGAAACCTTGAGTGTAATATACTGAAACGACCGTCACGATCCAAGGATCGCGTTTCCATTCTTGGATCGTGATGGTCGTTTCGGTATATTACACTCAAGGTTTCAGAGAACTTTGGGTTCGGCCGGGTTGGTTCGTACACGAAACCAACCGGGCCCTCGGAGCGGAAACACTCATAACTTGAGCTACGGACGTCCGATTGACGTTCCGTCAGCTTTGGTGGATTCCTCTAAGTGAGACGGATCTTTTGGCTCACTCCGCCCAAGGTTTGGACGCAGGTGGAGTATGGTCGGGTTGGTTTTGCCTTAAAAACCAACCGGGCCCCTGGGACGAAAAAGCCAATAACTCTCAGACCGGGCGTCCGATTGACGCGCCGTCTGCGACGTTGAGTTCCTGTTGATGATACGAAACTTTTGGATACATCAACTTCGGAATTTGTGTCAGTTGATGTATCAGCCTCTCGGCTCGTGGAGCGGACCCTCCCGAATGAGCTTGCTGTGTGAGGGAACCCTAGAGCTGGCTGCGACTGCTTCTTCGACAGCGATGCCTGTGCAGAGATCCTCAGTGGACTCCGACGACGACTGTGCAGAGATCCTCAGTGGACTGCAACGACGACTGTGCAGAGATCCTCAGTGGACTGCGATGACTACTGCACTCAGCGATCCTACGTGGATCAGTGCTACAGGTCCTGTGTGGGTCCGATCCTGTGTGGGTCAGCGCTCAGCGGTTCTGTGTGAGCCAGCGCCTACAGGTCCTGTGTGGGCCCGATCCTGTGTGGGTCATTGCGGGGGTTACTTACCTATCGATCCTTTGTGGGTCCGATGACTTAGATGGATCAGTGATCATCTTTATCGTCATCCGAAGAAGTATACCTGTGTGAGTTGAATCTTGTGTTACTCTCCTTTGTGGATTGTGTTGAGCTATCCTGTGTGGATTTACTGTTTACTCTCCTTTGTGTATTGTGTTGAGCTATCCTATGTGGATTACTATTTACTCTCCTTTGTGGATTGTGTTGTGATATCCTGTGTGGGTATACGTTTGCTTCCCTGTGTGGACTGGGTTGTTCTTGGGATCGGACGTTGGAGCCAAACAGGAATTGATGACATAGGTATATGTATGGGCATATACCTAAGCAGTGTCGATTGTTGCTTCGTGATTGCATCTTTCCTCGTGGTTTATCCTTTGTGGATTTCGGGAGACCTTCGGGGGTCTCGGGGTCCCTACTGAGTAGCTTATACTCACCCCTGCACGGGCTATGCCCGCACATCGTTGTGTTGGTTGCAGACGACAGACAACACTGATCGTAGTGGAGGCTTGCGGAGCAGAACGGTACCTGGAGGTGGACCACTGGGCGAGACGTACTTGGAGCGGTCAGGTGGACCTGAGGAGCAGTGGAGCTATCTGTACCCACCCTTCAGGTGGGATTTCCAGTGGACAGCTCGGTGTAGTGGCTTTTACTTTTCAGTTGCTGTTTTCCCCTTTCAGTTGTACTTTACAGTTGGCTTATATTTCCGGGCCCTTTTACTTTCAGCACAACTTGTTACAGCTTTTACTTAGTGTTTACTTTTCCGCTTGTTTACTCTGTGGTGCTTGTTTACTTTTCAAAGGCAATGTCTTCCCTTTTGTTGGGATTTATGCCTTGGTGCTAGTCGCCAACCCCTTGCCTATGGAAGGCGGGCTTGGGGTAGTCACGGCACAGGCCCCGAGGACGAGTCGTGACAAATTGGTATCAGAGGTGGTCGGTTCTACCGCAGACTCTGATATTTCTTCTATGTGAAGCAATAGTGTTTAGCGTATTGGGTGTGGTTATCAGTCCATGGAGTCCAGTGTTGGTGCGGCGGCCGACGTATCCGTATACCAGGACCCTGACTTCTGATTTCCGCCTAAATGCACGAAAACATTGATTGCATGTGTGTTTCAAGTTTTCTTTGTGATTACTTGTGTCAGCTCACCAGGTATACTGTTCTGACCGTGGCGCACTTGTTTCCTTTTCAGGATGGCTCGACAATAGCAACCAGCTAGGGTTCCGAGAGTAGAGCGCGACGACAGTCCACCGAGCGACGAGGCCTCGGTACAGGGCCCATTGATAGCGGAGGCACCGGCGGTACCTTTACCCGCCGAGCCCCCGATGCTTCCAGCACCGACCGCTGATGATGCACGATGCCTCGGAGCTCTGCATGAGTTCCAGCTCCAGCGAACACCCAGGATTCGTGGGGAGACGGTCCCCTAGGCAGCCGAGGACTGGCTGGAGGCGGTCGTTCGGGTTTTCAGGCTAGTGAGGACACCAGCAGACCTCATGGTGATCCTCGCGGCGAGCCTACTGCACGCAGCAGCAGGACGATGGTGGAGCTTGATGCTCCAGGTGCATGATGAGGTCTCTCTCATCTGGACGGACTTTGAGAGCCTCTTCCGCTCAGAGTTCGTCCCGGCCACCCTCCGTGCGGTGCGCATTCAGGAGCTTCTTCAGCTACAGCAGGGCAGCTTGACGATCGCCCAGTACGCGGCGAGGTTCACCGATCTTTCTCGCTACTCGACCAACATGGTACGAGACCCCTTCTTCTGGGCCCGGACCTTCGAGCAGGGATTGAGACATGAGATCAGGGCATCGCTGATCTCCCTCAGCATCCCGACCCAGGCAGGAGTGCTGGAGCGAGCCCTTCTGATCGAGAGCTTTCTGGCTGAGTCTACAGCGAGACCTACCGCAGGCCGGCAGGTGGCGGAGTCTTCAGCAGCAGGTAGCTGACGGATGAATCAGGGTTCCAGGTAGACCAGACCTTCTGGAAGATGACCTCGGGACACTGGCTCAGCAGTGCGGGGCACACAGCGCGGAGCCAGCCTTCCGAGAGGCAGGCAGTGCTACGCGTGCGGTGGGCAGGGCCACATGGCTCGTGACTGCTCGACCCGTCGTATCGAGGAGTAGCAGACGGTGGAGGGGCCACCCAGGTAGAGGCAGAGGGTCGACCGTGGCGGTCCGCAAGGAGGAGGCAGATGAGGCAGAGGAGCTGGCCGAGCAGCGGGTGGTGGGCGACGCTTTGAGGCTCTACCCCCACCACCACCAGGAGGTCCGTCCCGACCACAGGGAGCTGGCGGGCAGAGACAGGAACAACTCCAGGCAGCGGAGGCCTATGACCACGGCGCGCCAGAGATGATTCAAGGTACGATCTGTTTCTATTCCACCCTTGCTGCAGTACTTATAGACACAGGAGCGAGTCACTCTTTCATAGCCGCTGCCCTTGTTCAGAGCTCGGAGATTCCTACAGAGCTGTTGGCTCGATCCTTATGGCTAGAGACCCCTACGGGAGAAGACTCGATGATTACGCACTGGTGCCGGCAGTGTGAGCTTACTCTAGGAGGCAATAGCTTCGGCTGGGATCTTCTTGTAGTGGCGTCGAGGCCTTACGATTTCATCTTGGGCATGGATTGGTTATCTACAGTCCATACTCAAATTGACTGTTTTAGGCGCAAGGTGCGATGTGTGCGCACCGATGGGAGCAGGTTCACCTTCACCGGCTAGAAGGGATCCATTTCAGCACAGGATGGACTCTCAAAGAGGAGGGGACAACCCATCACTCATCAGTTGGCTAGCCTCATCCTTGGAGCAGTTGACGTGCGGAGTCCCAGTTTTCCTGCAGTGGTGGATCAGTATGCGGACGTCTTCCCCGCCGACGTTCCAGGGCTACCTCCTCGCAGAGAGGTAGACTTTTATATTGACCTGTACCTCGGGATAGCCCCGATATCCACTCCAGCGTATCGTATGGACCCCACTGATCTTCGAGGTCTTTGGGTACAGTTGGAGGACTTGCAGGGCAAGGGGTTCATCCGACCCAGTGTTTCACCCTGGGCTTCCCCGATATTGTTTGCCAAGAAGGCGGATGGGAGCTTGCGACTGTGTTTCGACTATCGTCACCTGAACCTGGTGACAATGAGGAACAAGTATCCGCTACCGAGGATTGATGACCTCTTCGATCAGCTCAAGGGAGCACGGTGGTTCTCGAAGATAAACCTTAGGTCAGGCTATCATCAACTCAGAGTTCGAGACGAGGACGTGAAGAAGAGGACCTTCAGGTGTCGGTATGGCCACTATGAGTTCTTGGTTATGCCCTTTAGCATAACCAACGCTCCAGAAGTGTTCATGAGCCTCATGAACAGGATCTTCCAGCCATACCTCGATCGATTTTTCGTGGTCTTCATCGACGACATTTTGGTGTACTCGACCACAGAGGAGGAGCACGCCTACCACTTGCGGGTTGTACTAGACACACTCCGAGAGCACCAGCTTTATGGAAAGCTCTCGAAGTACCAGTTCTAGTTACGTGAGGTCCACTTCTTGGGGAACGTCATTTCTGAGGTGGGAGTTGCAGTGGATCCCGTGAAGATCGAGGCAGTGCTAGCTTGGGAGCCACCCAGGAGCGTGACGGAGGTGCGGAGTTTCTTGGGTCTAGCTGGATACTATCGGAGATTTGTGCCAGACTTCTCTAGAGTTGAGGCGCCACTCTCAGCTTTGATGAAGAAGGGGAAACCCTTTGTGTGGTCAGACAGATGTCAGCAGAGCTTTCAGGAGCTGAGACAAAGATTGACCAGCGCACCTATCTTGAGGTTGCTTGAGGAGGGAGTCGGGTACATAGTCTACTGCGATGCATCAGGGACCGGACTCGGGTGTGTCTTAATGCAAGAGCGGGCCGTGATTTCCTATGGATCACGTCAGTTGAGGCCACATGAGAAGAACTACGCTACCCATGACCTGGAGTTAGCAGTAGTGGTCTTCGCTCTGAAGACATGGCGACACTATCTGATGGGCGAGCGCTTTATAATCTTTTCTGACCACCAGAGTCTCAGGTACATCTTCTCTCAGAAGGAACTGAACCTGAGACAGCGGCGATGGCTCGAGTTCCTCCAGGACTATGACTTTAAGATAGTCTATACTCCTGGGAAAGGGAACGTGGTAGCCGATTCCCTCAGAAGGGGGACGGGCATCCAGCTACTTGAGGAGGCGACAGAGCAGCTAGCCGCTTTGCAGATATCATTTGTGGATAGAGACGGAGTAGCCTTCCTTTAGTCTCTCACCGTCTCTACTCCACTTCTAAAGCGGGTTAGAGAGGCTCAGCGTGGGGACGCTGACTGCGAGACGCGGCGTGCACAGATATCCTCGGGACAGGCACCCGATGGTTTCTCCCTTGGAGCAGATCACAACGTCCTTTACAGAGGATGTACCTTGGTACCAGTCGCTTTACGAGAGGAGGTGCTGAGAGAGTTTCACACTTCTCCTTTGGTGGTACATCCTGGAGTGGCGAAGATGTACCAGGATCTCAGACGACAGCACTAGTGGCCGGGCATGAAGAAGGCTGTGGCAAAGTTCGTTTCACGGTGCCTCACCTGCCAGCAGGTGAAGGCAGAGCATCAGGTACCAGCAGGCTTAGTACATACCTTGGAGGTCCCAGAGTGGAAGTGGGACGGAATATCTATGGAATTCGTGACTGGAATTCCACGCACTTCCAGAGGTTATGACTCCATTTGGGTGATTGTTGACCGACTCACCAAGTCGGCACACTTCTTACCCATCCGAGAGCAGGGCTCAGTGGAGAGCTTGGGGCGTCTCTACGTTCAGGAGATTGTACGGCTTCACAGTGTGCCATCGTCTATCATCTTCGATCGGGACGCTCGTTTTACTTCCCGGCTTTGGAAAGGGTTGCAGGAGGCGTTTGGGACGCGGCTACGTCTGAGCACCGCCTTTCACCCGCAGACGGATGGTCAGACAGAGAGGACCATTCAGACTCTCGAGGACATGCTCCGCGCATGTGTCCTCGACTTTGGTCGCAGCTGGGAGGACCACCTACCCTTGGTGGAGTTCGCATACAACAACAACTACCACTCCACCATCGGGATGACACCATATGAGGTGTTGTACGGCAGACCTTGCAGATCTCCTTTGTGCTGGACAGACCCTGGGGAGTCAGCACTCGTGGGACCAGAGATGGTCCGAGCCATGACAGAGAAGGTCCAGGTCATCCAGGAGTGGATGAGGACAGCTCAGAGCCGGCAGAAGTCATATGCTGATAGGAGGTGGAGGCCACTAGAGTTTGAGGATGGCGACCACGTCTTCTTGTGGGTCTCACCTCGACGTGGTTTACAGAGATTTGGCCGAGGCGGCAAGTTGTATCCATGCTTCATTGGACCATTCCAGGTCATCAGTAAGATTGGCGAGGTGGCTTATCGCCTGGCTCTACCACCTCAGTTGCACCGGGTGCACGACGTCTTCCACATATCTCAGCTGAGGAGGTACGTTCACGACACGACGCACATCATTGACCATGGGGAGCTAGACGTGGATGATGAAGCGACTTTTGCGGAGGTCCCGGTGGAGATAGAGGATCGACAGGAGTGGGTCCTACATGGGTGATCGATTTCTCTTGTGCGCATCAGATGGCAGCACGAGAACCTCCAGGAGAGCACTTGGGAGCGGGAGGCTCAGATGCGTGCTCAGTACCCACATTTGTTTCCCTAGTTTATGATGTATCTTTATGGGGACGTAAAGCCCTGAGGTGGGAGTAATGTAAAGACCCGTAAATTTCAAGGAATTTGTTTTCTTAATTTTCTTTGGAATTTTACAAGAACGCAGTTTCTGACGACACCTGATTCCGAGGCCCGGTGTGCCCGGAATCATTTTTCGAAGTTTGGCTTGGGTACGTTCAGTGAACGGACGAGCGGGTTTTTCTAACTTTTGAACCGGTGCCCGGAATCGAATTCTAAGGGCACCGATGAAATCGCAGTCCCGACATTTTCTTAGAAATGCCTCTTCCAGAGTTGCGTTTTCTCGGGTGTGGTTTTTTAAATTTTCGGGCTTAAAGTTAAGAAATAAAATAATTGTACGACAAACTTTATTTTATTTCAGTTAAGCCACTTGGAAGCCACTTGAAGCCACTTAAAAGCATCTTAAGCTGAGTTGATCCGGATAGGATGCTATCCAGAAATATCCTACCCTCTTGGTAGGATATTTGTGAGGTGGGGCCCGCACGAGCCCTACCGTTTCTTTTCCGCTAAGTAACACACCCGCGAAAACCCGTCATTATGAAAGTCAACTGACGCATTTTCTTAAATTCTTAACACACCATTTAATTGGGCGGTTTATTTCGATGAATTAATTAGACGGTTTATTTCATTGAATTAATTCTATGAATTAATTGAGTCGTTACTTACCCTTTTTCGTTTGTTGGCATAATAATAAAATAAGACCAACACGACTTTGGAGGATTACACTTTGAGAGGTTTTTGGCAGAGACTCTTGAGCCTTCATCCTTCTTTGCGAAGAACGCGAAGAACACGAAGAACGCGAAGAACGCCGTCATCCTCGGAGTTTGACGACACTTCATCCGAGACGTTCTTCCCCGCCCCGATCTCCGATCTCCAACTGCTTGAGTTCGTCGACGCAACGCCGGATTCCGCGATGACGCGACTTCCTTCCGCGACGATGCGACGCCCTTCCGCGACGAACCCCTCCTTCCGCGACGATCCCCAATTCCGCGAAGGACCCATAGACGACGACTTGGCGAGGTAGGGGTTGTTGTGAATATTCTCCTTTATATTCCTGTGAACGTTCTTTAAAAAAATTAAAGAACCCGATTTATATGAACAATTTTAATTTATTAAAATTGTTGTTTAATGTGTTGAATTTTTCTCCCGTTGTTTTTTTGTCTAACGCGGAGGGTGCGGGCCAAACGAACACGGCCCGACAACCCTCCGTCGTTCTTCGTGGTTGTGTGGATTTGACGGGCGACGACGGAACGTGACGCAAGGGAAATTTGATGATCCCGCAGTGAAGAACGGAAACCGGGAGGAACAACAGCGCAGACGGGAAGGAAAACGGACCACCGGAGCGACTTCGGTGGCCCGCGGAAGCCGGCGGCGGTGCGGGTCGCCGGCGCGGCGGTGCCTCGGCGCGCCGCCGGAAGAACCGCCGTGGCTTCGGCAGGAGGCGGCGGGGCCCACTGACCCGCGGCCACGCGGGTCCGGTGCGTGCGGGAAGCGGCTGAAGCCGCGTCCGGCTGTCCAGGGCGACACCCCGCGGGTGCCGTGGGGTTGTCACGCGGGGGCAGCAGCTCCCCCCTGCATCGCTCGGGTCGTCCAGGGCGACACCCCGCGGGTGCCGCGGGGGTGTCACGCGGGGGCGGCAGCTCCCCCCCGCGTCGCCCAGCCGCGCGGCCGAGCCGGTCTGGGTCCGGCCGTGTCGGACCGGGTCGGGTCGACCCGGTTCGGCCGACCCAGGGGTGGTCGGACCGGGTGGGCCCGGGCCCGTACCCCCCGTCTTCGGACCGTTTTCAGTCAAATTCCTGTAACTTGAGCTACGGGCCTCCGAACGATGTGCTGTCAGCGGAAACGTGATCCTTGGATCGTGACGGTCGTTTCAGTATATTACACTCAAGGTTTCGGAGAACTTTGGGTTCGGCCGGGTTGGTTCGTACATGAAACCAACCGGGCCCTCAGAGTGGAAACGCTCATATCTTGAGCTACGGACGTCTGATTGACGTGCCGTCAGCTTGGGTGGATTCCTCTAAGTGATACAGATCTTTTGGCTCACTCCGCCCAAGGTTTGGATGCAGGTGGAGTACGGTCGGGTTGGTTTTGCCTTAAAAACCAACCGGGCCCCTGGGACGAAAAAACCAATAACTCTCAGACCGGGCGTCCGATTGACGTGCCGTCTGCGACGTTGAGTTCCTGTTGACGATACAAAACTTTTGGATACATCAACTTCAGACTTTGTGTCAGTTGATGTATCAGCCTCTCGGCTCGTGGAGCGGACCCTCCCGAACGAGCTTGCTGTGTGCGGGAACCCTAGAGCCGGCTGCGACTGCTTCTTCGATAGCGACGACTGTGCAGAGATCCTCAGTGGACTCCGACGACGACTGTGCAGAGATCCTCAGTGGACTGCGACGACGACTGTGCAGAGATCCTCAGTGGACTGCAACGACTACTGCACTCAGCGATCCTACGTGGATCAGTGCTATAGGTCCTGTGTGGGCCCGATCCTGTGTGGGTCCGATCCTGTGTGGGTCAGCGCTCAGCGGTTCGGTGTGAGCCAGCGCCTACAGGTCCTGTGTGGGCCCGATCTTGTGTGGGTCATTGCGGGGGTTAGTTACCTATCGACCCTTTGTGGGTTCGATGACTTAGATGAATCAGTGATCATCTTTATCGTCATCCGAAGAAGTATACCTGTGTGAGCTGAATCTTGTGTTACTCTCCTTTTTGGATTGTGTTGAGCTATCCTGTGTGGATTTACTATTTACTCTCCTTTGTGGATTGTGTTGAGATATCCTGTGTGGATTACTGTTTACTCTCCTTTGTGGATTGTGTTGTGCTATCCTGTGTGGGTATACGTTTGCTTCCCTGTGTGGACTGGGTTGTGCTTGGGCTCAGACGTTGGAGCCAAACGGGAATTGATGACTTAGGTATATGTATGGGCATATACCTAAGCAGTGTTGGTTTTTGCTTCATGATTGCATCTTTCCTTTTGGTTTATCCTTTTTGGATTTCGGGAGACTTTCGGGGGTCTCGGTGTCCCTACTGAGTAGCTTATACTCACCCCTGCACGGGCTATGCCCGCACATCGTTGTGTTGGTTGCAGACGACGGACAACGCTGATCGTAGTGGAGGCTTGCGGAGCAGAACGGTACCTAGAGGTGGACCACTGGGCGAGACGTACTTGGAGCGGTCAAGTGGACCCGAGGAGCAGTGGAGCTATCTGTACCCACCCTTCATGTGGGATTTCCAGTGGACAACTCGGTGTAGCGGCTTTTACTTTTCAGTTGCTGTTTTCCCCTTTCAGTTGTACTTTACAGTTGGCTTGTATTTCCGGCCCCTTTTACTTTCAGCACAGCTTGTTACAACTTTTACTTAGTGTTTACTTTTCCGCTTGTTTACTCTGTGGTGCTTGTTTACTTTTCAAAGGCAATGCCTTCCCTTTTGTTGGGATTTACACCTTGGTGCTAGTCGCCAGCCCCTGGCCTATGGAAGACGGGGTTGGGGTAGTCACGGCATGGGCCCCGAGGACGGGTCGTGACAAACCGCCCAATTAATTCATCGAAATAAACTGCCCAATTAAATGGTGCGTTAAGAATTTAAGAAAACGCGTCAGTTGACTTTCATAATGATGGGTTTTCGCGGGTGCGTTACTTAGCGGAAAAGAAACGGCAGGGCTCGTGCGGACCCCACCTCACAAATATCCTACCAAGAGAGTAGGATATTTCTGGATAGCATCCTATCCGGATCAACTCAGCTTAAGCCGCTTTTAAGTGGCTTCAAGTGGCTTCCAAGTGGCTTAAGTGAAATAAAATAAAGTTTGTCGTACAATTATTTTATTTCTTAACTTTAAGCCTGAAAATTTAAAAAACCACACTCGAGAAAACGCAACTCCGGAAGAGGCGTTTCTAAGCAAATGCTGGGGCTGTGATTTCATCGGTGCCCTCGGAATTCGATTCCGGGCACCAGTTCAAAAGTTAGAAAAACCCGCTCGTCTGTTCACTGAACGTACCCGAGCCAAACTTCGAAAAATGATTCCGGGCACACCGGGCCTCAGAATCAGGTGCCGTCAGAAACTGCGTTCTTGTAAAATTCCAATGAAAATTAAGAAAAAAATTTCCTTGAAATTTACGGGTCTTTCCATGTTAGGGTAATAATAATATCATTTTTACCCTTAATTACCCTATTTACTTGTAATCGTGGTAAATAAAAGTAAAAAGTTACTATTCACCAAAAATTATTTTTATCTTATTAAACCATATTTTACTCCTTGATATTAACCGCGTCTCTCGGATTTTCTAAATTCAACTCACATAATCAGTAAAATTAAGTTTTATGTAAATTTGCAAATGCTCCTAGGAGGTGGGTAAAAGACGGTAAAAAGTTAAATAAAATTTTTATATATCTAAAATTATTATAAAATGACTCTAATGAATTAAATTGAACTTATATAGGTATTATGTATCTATTTTGACCTAAAAAAAATTTAAATAAAATAAATGAGTATTTAAATAAAAAGTCAGTTTTAACCAATAACTCAGTGTTTTCACTATTCATCAAAAATTGAAAGTTTTTAGAAAAATACCAAATATTCACCCTAGGCTAATTTCGATATTCTGAATCTAAAAATGAAGTCCATTTTGAATGATAACATTTCAAAAAGTGGGTATTACTATTCATAATGGCTAGTTTATATAGTAAAATATCATTGTTTAGTGAAACTCGGTATTGCGTACAACGTAAGCTATCGGGGAAGGTTGCTCTGGCGTGTAATGCAAGCCAAGAATAGTGTTGTGTATACTACAAGCTAATACGGTGTTTCATATAGCGCAAGATAATCTTGGTGTAGCGTACAACAAAAGACATCAAATAAATTAGAAAGAATAATTCTCATAAAATATCGGTGTGTTACACGATGCGCCCTGATCGATCGATCTGCACGACCCTCTAACATGGCCAAAGAAATATGGGTACACTACTTAGTGAGTAGTATGGTATCATCCATCTACATATAACCAAATAAAAATTATTCATAAGTGTAAAATGTAAATATTACGCTATTTTTATCATAATATTATGACTTTTATAATGGAAGACCCGACATGTTTATTCACATTGTTTTATGAAGTTATTTTTACCAAAAGAAATATAATTCTCCATGTATTTTGGTTATGAATGAAATAAAGATAACAAGAGGAAAGAAGAGAAAACAATAAATGTAAAAAATTATGTTGTGAAAGAATTTTATTAATGAAAATATCTTTGTAAGAATTTTATTAATTGACACATGCTTTAAGGGAATATATCTAGGTTTTTGGATTTTTTGTAAGGTTTTAGGGTTTAGGTTTATGATTTTTGGGTTAGGGTTTAGGTTTGAGGGTTTAGGGTTTCAAATTTTGATATTAAGGTTTAGTAAATATGTTTCTGGGTTAAGTGTTATAATTTTTGGGTTTTTTTGGTTTAGAAAACTAAGAAGAAAAGAGGAGATAACAACATTTAATTTAAAATATGGGTTAACTGTTCTACTTTTGGATTTATGAAATAAATTCTATTATCTAAGATTTTTTTAAGGAATAATGGGACAGTTTTTTCTTGAGAGAATGCATGTTTTTATTAATTATTTAAGATTAATAGGGTATTTAGATATTAGGTATGTGTCTCTAAGATATACATTTTCAGAATAATGGCATACTGATTTTTAGAATCATAGAGAAAATATTTCTAAATTATTGGGTCTTGAATTTAGTTAGACATATTTTGGAGGAGATTTATGATTAACTAACTATGGATTAGATTAAGATAAACCATGTCCATTACTAATGATGTTTTAGGAATTTATCTAATTATCTATATTGAATAACTTATTCTAATCATTATGATACTATTTTTTCATTATATAAATGTTTATTAAAATATCACACATAATGTTATCAAAAACCACGGTAAAGGGATGATGTTTTTGGTTTGGGGTTTAGGTTTGAGGGTTTAGGGTTTCAAATTTTGATATTAAGGTTTAAGAAAGATGTTTCTGGGTTAAGTGTTATGATTTTGGGTTTTGGGGTTTAGAAAACCGAAAAAAAGAAGAGATACCAACATTTAATTTATAATATGAGAATGTCACAATGAAGAAAATACATCATTCTGGCTGAGACTGTGAACTCGACCCAACAATGTTAGGGCATCGTTTTCGATTATGACCTTATTTATGACATATCATTCATCTCAAACTCTGCCCTTGTTCTTGATGCCAATCCATCTCATTACGAACCCTACTGGCCTTCGGTCTCCCATGAGGACATAATCGATTGATGTTAGGTATCATTATCGGCTAGACTCTGGGCATTGGGAAATAACGATACTCCCCAATAGGTGTCCATGGTTAAACATAACAGTTAAAAATGGTATCCATCTGGTACAATAGATCAACATATGCTTCCCATGATATGTTCACAGAGGCACATGCTGTGATGGCGTGTGTGCATGGAAACTATAAGGCCTGAAAGTTTCCACATTGACATTACCTTGTTTCCAGTAATACCACCATTTTTTCACTGATGCGATTTGTGATGGGGCATGAACGCTCTTGAACTTCAAATCCAGAGTCTTCTTGTCAAAAAAGGTAGACATGATAACCAAAAGTTTCTTCAATATTCTTTTCAATATCTTATTGAAAGTGTCTCCATATGTTATCCTCTACTGTATTCCGTCTGATGCTAGTTCTTTTCTATCAACAAAGTACTTCACACATCGATATAATGTATCCTGAACTAGGGTAGTTATAAGTATCTTGAAAAACCCTTTGAAGACACCATTGATGCACTCCACAATGTTTGTTGTCATGTGTCCATACCTCTTCCCCCGTCATATGCCAATAATGTCCATTTCTCTTTTGGAATTTGCATCATATAATCATAAACTTCTTAATTATCTTGGAAGATTTTTTCAAAACATTCTTCAAAATTCCATTGGTCTGACTCATATGTGAAGTTCCCAGTCAGGATCTAAGTATCACTGAGAGGGGGAGGGGGTGAATCAGTGATATCTTTTTCTTTTTAAGTTTCCTTCTTTATGAAACAACCTTTGCCTCCTGTTAAAGAGTTTATTCCTTGCTGAACACACACGACCATAGGAACATAAGATTTACAAGGTTCACTACTCAATAAGAGTAGCTACGTCCTTGGTATGGTACAAAAATAATCCAGTACCACACAATCCACTAGAAAAAAAATCCTTTGATGTGGAATACAACGAGTAGGATATACCCTTACACTCATGTAGCACTTTGAAAACAATCCAATAGTGTGTGTGCTCCCTATTAGCACAAACAGGGTAATGAAATAATTTTGTGCTTCTTGATGACCTTTCCCAGATTAAATCTTTCAAAACAATTCTTCACTTTCCTACCCAGAAGCCGGTAGAAACCTCCTAGAGAAAACATCTAGCGCGCCTCCTTCCACTTGCGCGCCTCCTTACCACTTGTGCGCCTCCTTGAACTTGCACGCCTCCTTGCACTTGTGCACCTCCTTTATACTTGCGCGCTTCTTTGTGGATAGCACAACACTAGCGCACCACCCTTACCACTTGCGCGCCCTATACTTGCGCGAAAGACTTGCATGGAAGACTTGCGCGACAACACTTGCACGACACCACTTGCACGGAAGACTTGTGTGACAACACTTGTGCGGTAGACCTGCACGGCAACATTTTCATGACAGACTTCTTCAACTTGCATGCTCAGAGCCCAAAATATTTCTCTAAGTCTCGAGCCTTAAAAAACGATGAGGCGAGTCGTCTATTTATAGGCATTTTGGTGACTTGCACGACCTAGACTTGCACGCCACCACTTGCGTGCCACCACTTGCATGCCACAACTTGTGCACCACTTTCTCTCCTTTTCCATATTTCTGAAAGAATGCTTTTTGAAATATGACTTGCATGCCTCTACAGCACTTGCGCGCCGACCCTTTCACGCCACCACTTGCGCACCGCCACTTGCGCGCCGCCACTTACATGCCTTCTTCTTTCCTTTTTCATTTTTGGATATGATGATGTTGGAATATGACTTGTGCGACACACTTGTGCACCAATACTTGCACGCCAAATACTTACGCACCATTCTTGACTTGCGCGCCACTTTCTTTCCTTTGCCATATTTCTGAAATAATGCTATTTTGAAATATGACTTGCGCGCCTCTACATACTTGAGTGCCTACTACATACTTGTACGCCTAATGTATACTTGCGTTCCTACTTCATACTTGCGTGCCTACTGCATACTTGCGCGCCTACATCTTTCCTTTTCCATATTTTTGATCTGATGATATTTGTGATATGACTTTTCCAAAAACACTTATTTTTCTCTCCCTTTCCTTCATAAGGTTTGCATCACAAGTTCTTCAAACTTATGATATTTTTGAAATACAAATCAGCAAAGCATCGTCTGGTTTTACATTTCTTTTACAAAGTGAATTTATTTAGATTCTTTTTCAACAAAAGACAACACTCTGTAACAACAAAATTTTCTTACTTCCTTATCCATTCAACTTGGTCCCAACAATCTCCCCCTTTGGATTTTGTTGTCAACCATGATTCATAAATCACTGAACTTTGTAAACTTAAGCAATGGATTACTTATCAACAATTCTAAGCCTACGTGAGCTAACTCATTATAGGAAACAAGAATTATTGACAGCCAAAACCATGCTTTCCAAAAGCAGTGACTATGATATTTCATGAGCATACCTACTCAGCCTTCTTCAAAACATCTTTCAAGCTTCTACTTCAGCATTCTTCACTTCCTCAACTTTCCTGGAAAACAACATTGTTTCCTACAACCACTCCAACAAACAATTAGAATAGTTCACACACACACATACTAGATTCACAGCTTACCCACAACTCCCCCTTTATGCATGCATCTATAAGGATAGATTTATGAAAAAATTCACCCCCTTGACAACACTATCCAAAGGAAAGATGAGAGAGGGGACAAAAAAACGTACCTTAACCTTGATGAGGAGGAGGTTGGACACCCATGTTCAACCTCAATTTTGCAAATGGTTCTTTTGGTAAGGGTTTGATGAATATATCAGCAACTTGTTCAGATGTAGGAACATACTCCAACCTTAATTCATTCTTTTCCACCTACTCTTTGATGAAGTGGTACTTTATATCATTATGTTTTGAACGAGAATGTTGTACATGATTTCTTGTAAGATTGATTGCACTCTGATTATCACAACCCAAGAGCAATAGTAGCTTTACTTCAACAAGTAGATCTTCTAGCTGAGTCTTCATCCACATTAGTTGAGTTGCAGCCTGAGTATCAGCAACATACTCAGCTTCAGCTGTGCTAAGAGTTACTGAATTCTATTACTTGGCATGCCAACCAACACAATTTTTTCCCAGAAAGAAAACTCCACCAGATGTGGATCTTAGATCGTCAACATTTCCTGCCCAATCAGCATCAGAATACCCGAATAGATAAATATTTCCTGAGCCATCATACCTGATTCCAAAATTTGTTATGTCTTTGATATATCTAAGAATTATTTTTCCAGCAAACAGATGTGATTATTTATGAGCACTTTGAAATCTTGCACATAATGTGAAAGCATAGACAATGTCGGGTCTTGAGGTAGTCAAATACAACAGACTTACAATTAGATTTCGAAACTCTTTCTGATCAACTTCCTTGCCTTATCCATCTTTAGACAACTTGTTTCCCACTAAGATAGGTGTGGAAACTGGTTTCAAATTTTCCATGCCAAAATTCTTTAGAAGTTCCTTAGAATATTTTTCTTGAGACAAAAATATGTGATTCCTTTTCTGTGAGATTTGTAACCCAAGAAAGTATTTCATTTCACCCAGCATGGACATCTCAAATAACTTCTTCATATCCTCAAAAAATCTTTCACATGATCTTTCATCATTCCCAGCAAAGATGATGTCATCATCATAAACAATAACAATCAGTGAAAACTCCTGGCCCTCCTTGATGTAAATATTATTATCAACTCTTCCTTTCTTAAAATTCATCTTCTTCAAGAAAGTATCCAATTTAGAATATCATTACCTTGGAGCCTGTTTTAGCCCATACAAATCCTTCTTCAATCTGCACACATATCTTTCATCCTTTCCAATAACAAATCTACAAGGTTGATCAATGTAAACTTCCTCGTCAAGGTCACCATTCAAGAATGCATATTTGACATCCATTTGAAAGATTTTGTAACCTCATTGTGCAACAATGGAAAGAAAGATTCTGATTGTTTCTAATCTTGCTACCAGAGAAAAGGTTTCATCAAAATCAATGCCTTCAATTTGGGAATACCCTTTGCAAACCAATCTTGCTTTGTTTCTTATTACTTCACCTTCTTTATTCAGCTTGTTCTAGAAAACCCACTTTATGCCAATAATGTTCTTGTTGTCCGGATTGGGTAAAAGTTCCCAAGTATTGTTCTTATCTATCTGATTAAGCTCTTCATTCATAGAATGAACCCATTATGGATGCTAAAATGCTTCATTTACACCATTCAGTTCAATTTTCAAATAAATAGAAGTATGTGATATAACATTTGTTGTTCTTCTTGTTTGAACCCTATGATATTTATCTCCAATAATGTTCTGAGCCTCCACTTGCTTCCTCAATCTAGGATGAGTTGTTTGAACTTCTTCATCATCACTCAAGATCTCTAAGTTAGATTCCTCTTCTTGAGTAGGATTAACACAGTTTGCAGCATTATCAGAATTATTAACAAAAACTTCTCTATCCTACTCAACTTCCACATCAACATATGGCTGCTTTTATTTCTCAGCATTTTCAACATCTTTTACATCTGAAGAATCAACAATTCTTACTGTTTCTTTATCGAGGCATCTATAACCTCTTCCTTCTGAAGCATAGCCAAGAAAAATTCTGTCATCTCCTCTTTTCTCAAACTTTCCTAGGTTTCCACCTTTATTCTTTATAATGCATAGACTCCCAAAGACTCTCAAGTGTTTCAGACTTGGAGATTTTTCATAGAAAATTTCATATGGAGTCATATCTGAGTTTGTCCTGTAGAAAATCGGTTCTGAATATGCACTGCAGTGCTCATGGCTTGCCTCCAATAATAATGAGAAAGACTATGTTCAAGTAACATAGTTATCCCCAGTTCCACCAGACTTCGATTATTTCTTTCAACAACCCCATTATGTTGAGGTGTGTATAGTGAACTGAACTCATGCCAAATTCCATGTTTGTCAAGGTATCTTGCAAACTCCTCATTCTTATACTCTCCACCATTATCAGTTCTTAACTTCTTCACTGAATACTCACATTCTTTCTCTACTTTCCTCCTGAAACTCTTAAACATTTTCAGAGCATCTGACTTATGTCTCATGTACATAACACAAGTAATGCAAGTAAAGTCATCAATGAAAGCAATGAAGTACTTATCTCCATTTGTAGTCTGCTTTCTCATTGATCCACAGATATCAGAGTGTATGAGTGCCAATGGTCTTTTTAAGCGAATTTCAACTCTCTTATGAATAGAGTTTGTAATCTTCCCTTTCTCACAAATGGTGCAACACCAATCTATTTTTCTTGATAAATCAGGCATATCTAGGACACTATCTCTCTTTGATAACTTTCACATATTTCTATGACACATATGTCCCAGCCTTTTATGCCATAACTAATTTTCATTCACTACACCCATGTAGCAAGAGCTCTACACTACACCAACTTGAAATAAATCCCCTTTTGTGCATTGGCCTCTCGTAACTATATTTCCATCATTTTAACTTTGAAAAATAAATCCATCTTTTCTGAAGATAACTTTGTTTCCTTCATCACAGAGTTGTGACACACTAAATAGGTTATGTTTCAGTCCATCAACATATAATTTTTTCTTGGATTTCATTTTTTCTTTTCCAATGATGGCTGATCCAACACATTTGATCCTTAGAGATTCATCATTTCCAAATGTCACTATTCATTCTTTGAAGTCTTTCAAATTCTTCAGTAGATTTAAGTCTCCTGTCATATGAGATGAACATCCACTATCAAGAATCCATGTACGTTCTCTTTTTATAGATTTCAAAGAGGTTTCAAAAATAAGAGCTTTTACTTCTTCCTTTTCTTTCTTCACCTCCGGCTTCTGAGAATTGTTAATGAGCTTTTTTTGTGCTGGTAACAAAACAAGGCATACTTTCTAAAGATGTCCAGGTTGTTCACATCTTTCAAAAATAGTTTCCAGAGGTTGGAACCTATTTTTAATATTTACTCCAACATTCTCAGGTTTCTTTACAAACACCTTTTCTGACTTCTTTCTTTGAGGAGATTGACTCCCCCTCAAACCCTACCTTTCATAACCTGTGGAATAATAGTAATGTTGTTGGTTGAACCAAAACATATTTGTAGTATGTCCGAATCCACCACAATACCAGCAGTATCTATAGAAAGAGTATTTTCCTCTGAAACTTCTATACTGACTAGAATTGAGAACACATTTCTCTTCCACCTTCCTGTCTTTCTTTTCTGAGAAACCAGCCTTTCTGTTATAAATCAAAGTATTGCTTTCCATTTTAGTTATATCAAAACTAGAAGTTTTGGAAACTTTTCCGGATTTAGAATGCCTTGAATCATTTTTGAACTCAGGGTTCTTTGAAACATCTGAATTCCCAATTTTGTTAGTCTTTACAACATACATGGCTTTCCCAGTATTCTTCATTTCAGAACCACTTTTACTTTTCTTTTCAACATTTGAAGGAAACCCTTTTTGATCTATCTTAGGTTTCTCCTTCAAAGAACATTCACCAACTTCAGAGATAGAGTTTTTGAAACTGATACTCATTTCTTTAGCTTTATAAAGTTTTTGTTGGATAGCTTCCAACTCTTCTTCTTTTTCCTTCAGCATTACTTCAAGATGATCATTGCGATTCTTTTCATTCTCAAGAGAATTATTCAGATTATCAATCTCTTTTTTCATATTGATTTTATCATCAGTAAAACCTTCTTGATTGTTTATTGCATAATGTTCATTTGTCAACTTCTTTTTTCCTTATCAAGCCTTTTGATCTTTCTCAAAAATTCCTTCAACTCTTATTTCAGATAGTATTCAAGTTGAGTTTCTTCTTATTCAGAACTATTGCTCTCATAATCATCATTATTCACAGTTGCAACAAAGGTCTTCTCTCTAGCTTTCTCAGCAACTGAATTTTCAGATCCAGTCTCACTATCATCTTCTTATTCACTTTTCGAAAACAAGCTTCTTCTTTTTGATTTGAAGAACTTTTTATCCTTAACTCTTCTCGAATAACTATCTTTTCCACCCTATTTCTTCCAAGACCTTCTTGGTCTTCTATCTTCTTCATCACTATCTTCAAATTTCTTCTTTTTAGGACAATTATCCACAAATTGGCCAACAACTCCACATTCAAAACATTTCAATGGAAGTTTACCTTTATATTTTCCTATACCTATTATCACATTTTTAGAAAACAAGGATAAAATTTCATCAAAGTTTTCACATACCTCATTTTCGGAGTCAGATCCAACAACATCATCTTCCTCATGAGCCTTCTTAGATATTTCTCTCTTGACAGCTTTAAAAGACATTTCTCTATCAACTTTGGTTTTGTTATTCATAGTCTTCTCCCTTCTCATTTCATAAGTGATAAGAGTGCTATGCAAATCATCCAGAGATAATTCTTCAGTGTCTCTGTCTTCCAATGAAGAAACTTTAGCATAAAATTTGTCAGGAATAATTCTTAATATTTTTTCAACGACTGTAGAATCCTATAGCTTTTCACCAAGACATCTGATAGTGCTGAAAATGTCATTTACCTTGGTAAAAAAGCCCCCAATAGATTCAGATTATCCCATTTTCAGGTCTTTATACTTTAGTCTCCAGATTTTTAGTTTAGCCTTATTCACTTTCTTATTTCCTTCATAGTTTTTCTTCAGTTTGTCGTAGATTCCTTTAGATGTAGCAACACCTTTCACTCTTAAAAATTCACTCTCGGACAGAGATGAGAGTAACGCATTTTTAGCTCTTCCATCATTCTCAATATTCTTCTTATCGACATGAGTAAGAGGAACCTTGTCATCAATAGCAGGAAATCCATCTGTTGTAGTTTCAAGAACTTCATATCCAAGAGACATAAGATAAGGCATCATTCTATCCTTCTAGATGTGATAGTTATTTCCTTCAAAAATCGGAATCCCCTTACTGTTCACGTAGTTTAGATTTTCCATCACAGCTTCTCTTCAACCACTTCAGCAAAGAATAGATGAAGGAAACTTCCCTCTGATACCAATTGAAGTTCCCAGTCAGGATCCAAGTATCACTGAGAGGGGGAGGGGGTGAATCAGTGATATCTTTTTCTTTTTAACTTTCCTTCTTTATGAAACAACCTTCGCCTCCTGTTTAAGATTTTCTTCCCTGCTGAACACACACAACCACAATAACACAAGATTTACAAGGTTCACTACTCAATAAGAGTATCTATGTCCTTGGTATGGTACGAAAATAATCCAGTACCACACAATTTACTAGAAAACAATCCTTTGATGTGGAATACAAAGTTGGATATACCCTTACACTCATGTAGCACTTTGAAAACAATCCAATAGTGCGTGTGCTCCCTCTTAGCACAAATAGGGTAATGAAATAATTCTTTGCTTCTTGATGACCTTTACCAGATCAAATCTTTCAAAATAATTCTTCACTTTCCTACCCAAAAGTTGGTAGAAACCTCCTGGAGAAAACAGCTTGCGCGCCTCCTTCCAATTGCGCGCCTCCTTACCACTTGCACGCCTCCTTGCACTTACGCGCCTCCTTGAACTTGCACACCTCCTTTATACTTGCGTGCCTCTTTGTGGACAACACAACACTTGCGCGCCACCCTTACCACTTGCGCACCCTATACATGCGTGGCAGACTTGCACGACAGACTTGCGCGACAACACTTGCATGGCAACACTTGCACGACAGACTTGCGTGGCAACACTTGCACGGTAGACCTGCACAACAATACTTGTGCGGAAGACTTCTTTGACTTGTGCGCTCAGATCCCAAAATATTTCTCTAAGTCTTGAGCCTTAAAAAATGAGGAGGTGAGTCGTCTATTTATAGTCATTTTGGTGACTTGCGTGACCTAGACTTGCGCGCCACCACTTGCGCTCCACCACTTGCGCGCCACCACTTGCGCACCACAACTTGCACACCACTTTCTATCCTTTTCCATATTTCTAAAAGAATGATTTTTTAAATATGACTTGCATGCCTCTACAACACTTGCGCACCGACCCTTGCACGCCACCACTTGCGTGCCGCCACTTGCGTGCCGCCACTTGCGTGCCTTCTTCTTTCCTTTTCCATTTTTGGATATTATAATGTTGGAATACGACTTGCACGACACACTTGCATGCCAATACTTTCGCACCAAATACTTGCGCGCCATTCTTGACTTGCGCGCCACTTTATTTCCTTTGCCATATTTCTGAAATAATGCTATTTTAAAATATGACTTGCACGCCTCTACATACTTGCACACCTACTGCATACTTGCGTGCCTACTGCATACTTGCGCGCCTACTACATACTTGCGCGCCTACTGCATACTTGCACACCTACTTCTTTCCATTGCCATATTTTTGATCTGATGATATTTGTGATATGACTTTTCCAAAAACACTTCTTTGTCTCTACCTTTCCTTCATAAGACTTGCATCACAAGTTCTCCAAACTTATGATATTTGTGAAATACAAATCAGCAAAGCATCGTCTGTCTTTACAAGTCTTTTACAAAGTGAATTGATTTAGCTTCTTTGCCAACAAAAGACAGCACTCTGTAACAGCAAACTTTTCTTACTTCCTTATCCATTCAACTTGGTCCCAATAATATGCTACATAGAATATATGATATTTCACATAATTTGATTTTATTTTTATGTTGAAATAGTAAAAAATAACAAATATAATTCATAACAAGCCTCGTTATTGCCTTCTTCATCGGTTCATTGTGGAATTTTTTATGCACATTTCTAGAAATGTGTCTAATGAAGAACTGATGATGTGTATTTGGGTATCTCCATGTATTAGGATCCACATTGATTGCCTCATTAATTTCCTGATGGTGATCAGATATCAAACAATCACCCTGAATGTTAGTGAAATGGTTGCTGATATATGCCAGAGACTAACTCCATGATTCATAGTTTTATTTCTCTACAATGGAAAAGGAAAGAAGAAGAGGTGAATGATTTCTATCTTGGGTTGTCGTAATCAATTTTATGCCCTTTTATTTTCCATATATAAATGTTCCATCAATCTGAATAAACTGTTTGCTGAAACGAAATGCGGAGATACAGGAAAGGAATGCCCAGAACAACCAATGAAATTGAACACGAGATGGATCAAGTCGGTTATCGTGAGACACATGTTCGTTTGTATCTATATGGAATAAAACTTGGTTATGATGCCTCAGTATGGCTAGCAATTACAGCAACACCCGATACGAGTCATCCCAATCACCATAAACCTTCACAATTTCATTCTATTTCTCCATCCATGCCTTATTATAAGAAATCATATAACCGAATGTCTATTGAATCCTATCATTAACAAGGGATATTGGAACATCTTGACATGTCCTAATCATCTCAACAACAATAGATGACACAAATTCTACATCCAATGAGGTATGATCTTGTGTGAGGCTTGGCTGAACGCAAGTATGAGCTGCCTCAATCCTCAAGATTCTCCAACCTCCAAATGTAATGTTCAGAATCACCCTCAAGTGAAATCTAAAATCATCCCCATACTTCTCAAACTGTATTACATATTTAATATGACATTATTTGTGAACTATATAGATGTAGTACCTATTAATGTGAAATCTCTTTATCATGCTTTTTAATGCATCTTAACTTGGAAATTTACTTCCACTATATAAGGTTTTTTTCATCTCACTAAACCTATCTGGTACAACTCTGGGGAACTCAGTTTCTAGTGTGAGAATAGTATTTTAAAATTCAGGCACACGTGTCATTGCTTCTGACCAAGATGAAAGGAGTGGTGGATGATTTATTGTAGGTCGAGGTTGATGTACAACTAATGCATTTCTCAAAACCTCCTTCCTAACTTCAGCTGATCCCTCATCATCAACACTTTTTTCACCATCTGATCCATCATTATGAAACTCCTCATCGGAAGTTAGATTGACATGTATATTTGGGATATCATCTAGGATTTCCTCTTCTACCGCATCATTTGGAATAGACTCAATTTCATGGGGTGTACTATCTTCAACCACTCTTGTAATTCTAAATCTTCGTACAACTGGACATTGTTGTTGTGCAATAGCAAAATCAATGTATAACTCCATCATGGTACCATCTGACCATTGAGAAAATAAATTAATTGCTTGGACCCACAGCGCATTGGCAACCAATGGATGAGCTAGATGCCACAGTGTTGTCAGGAATTACAAATGTCTATAGCTCATAGACTTGATCTCTTGATCGGGTCCCAAATTTAAGGAACCACAAATTCTCTCTTGAAGTTCACTTATGGTTACGCAATCATCTATACTAACCACCATTATTGGTTGTGTACTGTAAGAAGATCCTTGCTCAGTTTGAATAACATCCCTATAACAGTACACACACTCTCTACATCAAAAATGTTTCCTTCATCAAAATTATGATACTATAACAAATACTAACAATGATGGCTGACCATATAATATTTATTAGAATGAAATGTTAGGACGCCTTTATATACCCTAAAATATTCTAGTAATGTTTCTTTATACAAAAGTTAAATCACTAGTTAATCTTTATTAAGTTATTATTTAATAATTTATTCTTTAATCCTTAATCATATTATATTCAATAGTTAATTATAATTAAATAATCATATGTATTCATTTTTAATCCTAAGTTATCATTAATTAATATATAATTAATTATTACTAATAATAAGTATTATTTATAAACTACATATAACTAATTAAAGTACTTAATACATAACATCTTTAATTACTAATAATAATTTTTTAACCAATCACTCAATCTTTAATCACTAGTTAATCATTATTAAGTTATTCTTTAATTATTTATTATTTAATCCTTAATCATATTATATTCACTAGTTATTTATAATTAACTAATCATATGTATTCATTTTTAATCCTATGTTATAATTAATTAGTCTATAATTAGTCATTACTAATAATAAGTATTATTTCTAAACTATATATAACTAATTAAACTACTTAAACAACTTTAATTATTAATAATAACTTTCAATCGTTAATTATTTTGTCCTTATTAAATTTTATAACATCATAATTATCATTATATTATTGAAAAATATACTAATTTGATTTTTCTTTCCTTAGATATTTTACTAGTTTATAAAGAAAATATGAATCATCTTAAACATATCCCCTGGGAGTGTCAAACGAAGAGTGCAACAAGACCCGTTGTCGTGTACCAGGATACCTCGGGTCAAGCCTAAAACTCCTTGTCAGATTTTTCACTCCTAGGTACATCTGTGCCAGAGCCTCATCCACTTGTTTGTATCCAGACAAGGATTTGATTGCTTAGATAACCACATAATCTTTATGCTACCAAAATTTCACAATACTTAATCCTAATTTAATCTATACTTAATCTATACTTAATCTATACTAATAAGAATAATTATTTCAAAATATATATAACTAATTACAAAACATAATAAAAAAATATTAAGAACTACCTAAACTACTTAAAAAATGAAATATTTAAAACTAAAAATAATTCAATTAAATAAATAAAAAAAATTAAATTAAATAAATAATAATACCTCTAAATGATGCTTTGCAAAAACACGCACAGAAAATGATTTTTTAGAGAGATACGGAGAGGATTTAGGAGTGATTAAAGGAAAATATTGAGTAAGGAGAGGGGGACTTCTCTTTTATAGGGATTTGAGGCAAAGGCAGCATCGGCGATGCCGCCTTTCTTCTCTGGGTAAGGCCAAATGCGGCACTGCTGATGCTGCCTTTGGCCTTAACCAGAGGTGAAAGGTGGAATCCCCCCACTGCCTTTTCCAAGTCATCAATTCGGGCCAAAGACAGCGTAGGGGAGTGAAGACAACATCAGCAATGCCGCCTTTGTAGCATATTTTTTTTAAAAAAATTAACCTATGTCGTTTTTTTCTTAAAAAAATGTATAAAAAAACTCACTGAGCACCATCCATCCGCAGTTGGATATAGATCCCTCCAATGATAGTTCTGGCCTGCGAGGTCGCCACCCAACCAAGTTCCCAACCATTTCCCTCATCTCTACTATGACCACTATCCACTGTTGAGGCTACCTACCTCTACTACCTGAAGACCTACCCGATGCCTCCCCACCTTTCCTAGATGCCACCCTCGGTCACTCATGCCGCCCACTTGCCAAGTCGAGAACCCATGGTTTCCACACTAATCGTCATTGCACCAGCCTCCCTTCGGTTGAGATCTAGCTTCGCCACCCATCCTGTGGCACTGTGACCACCTATTCCTCCCAGATGTGCTGTCCGACTAGCAACACCACCCTGGGGCCCTGCCTCACTTATCCTTCAACCTGCGATCAGGCCAACAATAACCTTTCACCATCAAGATAACTGGTCTCCACTGTGGAGGCCGTCGGACAGTCATGGCCGAGTCGCTAGCACCACTGTCGAGCTCCTGCCATCCCACAATTGAGCTTAAAACCTTCCTACCATAAAAAGTAACCCCATAGCACTATCCAATTGGACCTCATTCACCTCAAAATGGGTCTAGATGGATCAGGATAACCTTGAATGGGTCTATGTGGGCTTTCCTGGCCCAGAACACCTCTACATGGCTCAAAACAGGCCTCTGGGGTTACAACACAGTCTATAAAGGGTCAAGGTGGGGGTTTTTAGGGACCCGGTTTAAATTAATATAGTAAAAAATTAATTAATTTAATTTAATTCTAGTATTAAATTGAATTAATAATTTTTTTTTGATTTTAAATTAATATTTTAATATTATAAAATATTAATTTAATTTTAGTATTATATTAAATAATTAATTTAATTTTAGTATTAAATTAAATAATTAATTTAATTTAATTTTTGGAATTAAAATTAAATTAATGAAGGGATCAAATAAAATAAATTATTTGAATTTATATTATTAATTTAATTTATTTCAATTTTTCTCATATATTAAATTTATTGTAATTTAATTTTATCGAACTATTATTATTTATACCAACTGGTCTTAAGCTAGTGACCCAACCTTTGCATGTCTGTTTTATTTTTATTACTTATTACCTACATGAAATGATTGTAATAAGTAGTTAAATTATAGTCAGTGTATCATATTTTTGTTCAATATGTATAAGGGATTGTATATCCAATTTATCAGTGGTATTTTGTACTCCCAAGATCTCCTGCCTACATACTAGTATGATTGTACAATGATAATGAAACCATAAGTCACGGACCCCGCCAAGTTGAGGAAAAATCTATATGATATGTGGACACACTGGATGAAAATGAGTTGCACCATGAGTCAAGCTACAACTCAGGTATGATTCCCCTAGGTTATGGTTGATCCATTAAGTTCAAATGAATCAACCAATATTATTTTCTCAAGGCAAGTCACCGTTTTTATTTCCTTTATGTATTTGTTTATTATTTTATGAATGTATAAGACAATGGGAAAACTCATAAAATAATAAATAGTAAAATGTATAAAGATGTCATAGATGTTTTTATATTAATGTTCTATTGAGAGAATGACTACATATAATGAGCAGATTAATATAAATGGATTGAATTCATCGACAAAATTATAAAAAAACGCTCAAAAAAAAAATTAAGTCATAAAAACCTTCCATCATTTGAATTTGAACAAAACTAGGTGTTCAGGGTGCTCCTCATCCAAATCCAAGGGTACCTCTTACTATAAGAGAGTTCATTTGAGATTTATGGGATACCTAAACTAAATTTTAAAGTAGAGAATTAACTAAATCTAGATTGCTGTAACTTTATAGGCTAGTGTTGTTTAAATCAAGTTTTTGATTTTAAAAGCTGGGACTACACTCAACTGAATAAGGAACCACAAGTTAATGTGGTTATCTAGTCAAACACCTACCTTGAAATCTTCAAGTAGCGGCATAGGCAAAGCTTGCAGACTATGATGGGAGGTTCAAGGATCATTTAAACTAGAATACTCAAGTGACAAAGTATTCTGATTCTAGTACATGGGGTTTCTAGAGTTTGATAAAATAGTGGGAGAAATTTAATTATTTAATGATTAAATCGATGATGTCTAAATCAGTAATCATGATAAAAGTTTTAATCTGATAGATTTTTTTATAAAATAAAAATAAATACCACAATTATATTGTGATAATTATGGAAAAAGTAAAATTTTAATCCATTATGAGTTTACAATGGGTAGTACAGGTGCTTGCGCACAATACTACAATATCAAAAATTCAAGGTGCTGGTGTCCCTAATACACGGTAATCCACATTAAGAAGCGAGAGTGTATAAAATGATTATAGGAGACTCATGTATAAAACATATTATGGTTATTTTATAATTCTATCATCAACATATGATGTGATTTGTGGATACAAACATCAGGACATGGATGATATTACATGTAGTCACATCAATGAGAAGATTGTGATGAGAAAGTGATGTGAAAATATGAATAGGTGATGATTACACTAGATATGTGTAAATTGAAATATGGATCATGATCCTTCAATTAATCTCTTTCTCATATCATTTCCACCCATTTACCCTAGGTTCATTTATTATTACAAAACAAACAGTATAGAGAAAAATGATTCATTGCCTTTGGGTAAGGTTCTCTAATAAATAAGAACATTAAAGAAAGATTAATCATTAGTTCTTATGGTGAAAAAGTTAAATGACAAGGAAAAAAGTCCAATGGAAGGAGTGATGCCAGAGGAACATTCAAAACATCCTTCAAATAAGAGGTATTAAATAAGAGGTTATTTGCTTTGCATGCCATGAAATAAATCTATGGAAGTTTAAATGCAATGAACTAAATTGAATAAGAAAGTACTCACTTATTATTTAGTGAGTATTAATCATTCTATATAATGTATCTATTTTACTTATTGGGTATTAAATACAATATTCCCTTCACATATTTTTATTTAAATATAGTAACTAAGTAAGTAAAGAAAAATTACAAGAAGTAAGGTATGTTCTATAAGTAGCTGATAAATGGTGGTTCCAAAGTCGGTGGGGAGAATCACACAACTTCTAATTAACAAGTTTAATGATTCTAGTAGAACTGTTTTTGAGTATTAACAAAATATTTATCTCACATGTCCTTGGAAACAACAATACATTATTCTAGTTTAGGAATGAATATTGTTTATGGTGTTTAATACTCAACCAATAGTTTAGTAATACATGAATCATTGGAAATAATTGAGGAATATAAAATGTAAGACTCATATATCCAATTCTGGAATGACAATATTTTTTCAAGGAAAACTAAATGTGAATGTCAAGAATATACCTGGTGTGGTATTTAGACCTAGCGGAGCTAAAATCCTTATGTATCATCGATATATATTCTTATTTTTGGACAAACAAACCTTTATAAATAAAGGTAAGCCATAAAGATTTTAGAACTAACCCAGCTAAAGAGCGTGCACTATTATAAGGGTAATATAGTGGTAAATATACTTTATATGATTTATTTAAGTATTTTATGTAATTTCAAAGTGAATTTTGGTATACTCATGGTAAGAAGATATAAAATGATTTGGGATGACATGCTGAAGAATATCTTGAGCAATCATTTATCGATCATTATAATGTAGCTTGGAGTAATTACTAGATGCACATTACCTTATCCACAAAAAAGTTATGATTTTAATAAGGAGGATATATGACGAGTCTTACATACTTACATTGATCAATAAAATATTTTGTGGAGTAATTCCTAAATTCTCATTTCTTTATACAAATCATTGAAATGATGTTAAGTAAAAAAGTATCAATGTTGAGACTAATATTCATTAAAGATACTTCCATTATGCATCACAAATAACAAAATTATCCCATAACCATATGAGAGGACCAATTTGGGATATACCTAATATTGAGAGGGGTGGGGGGTGAATCAGTGTTGGAGACTTTTTAAACCAATTCCAACTTTTTATCCCTGTACCTCCTGACCTGTTAGGATCTTGAATCCCTTATTCTATTTTCCCTGTATCATGCAATAATAGAAAGCAGTAAAAATATGCACATGATATTTTACAAGGTTCACCACTCAATAAGAGTGACTAAGTCCTTTCCATGCATGGGAATGACCAGTGCATGGATTCTCCACTATAATGTAATATATTATTACAATGGGTTGACTAGGAAAAACAATCCTCTGGCTAGTGTGAGTCCCTATACTTTGGAGGGGAAAGGGAAACAATCCTCTTCTTGAACTAGTGATTACCAAGCTCAACTTATAGACTCCTTGCTGGTTCTTTATACTACCTATGGAGACAGTATTCTTCCTTCTTGATAAGGTAAGTTCTTCTCTTGGTCTTCTTTAGTGATCTTCACTTGATTACTTGAAAAGAAGTAGGAAATCAATTCTCTTATTTCTTTCTCTTCTTCTCTAGTACAAAACCAACTCCATTAGTATTCTTATTTCTTTAGCTAGAATCGCATACACTAATGTTATTATTCAGGCAATGAATATCAGTTCACTTGGAATCATCTAAATCATTTCTTCTCTCTTGTTCATGAATTCATGTGATCATGCATGTGGATTTTTAGATTGAACGTTTCTTCCCTTTCTTCTTATTTACACACATTCACACATTCACACAATTGTTTGATTCTTTTATTTAAATTTCTTTACATATTCATGTTTATGCATGCATGCATGCAATCACCTCGTTTTCTTCTTGTGTGAGAAAACTAATGGGTAAAACACACACGACCTTCTCTTCACTTGTGTGATTATTTAAACCCGAATGGGTGAAGTTTTTTTAATAAAACACACTCGAACTCTTCTCTTTTTTCTCTTCTTTCTTTTATTTATTTCTTTTGCACTTAGTTAGGGTCTTTGTTTATATCTTTCTTCAAAACATAATGGTTTCAACCCATTTAATGTGTGATATGCTTCTTTAAACACTCAAACATGGCCTCGGGCTTCTTCAAACAATACACATGTGTGCATGCATGTGTGTTGGACTTATCTCCTTCTTCACTAAAGCATGAACCCCTACAAATAGTAGGGTATAAGTATGCGTACCTTAGAGGGTTCTTCTTTATCTCGTGAAACTAGGGTGGCCATAGTTCATGTTCTTCATGAAATGATGTGTGGTTCTTATTTATGTGTGAGGTGCACAAATTTTCCTCTTCGTAAATATCAGTGAGAGTGAATCTCAATAACTGGATCACGATGGTGTGGCCTTCGCAAATCACAACGAGGGTTTTAGAAAACATATCACATCTTCATAGGAACTGGTTCCTTGCGAAGTGGACTGAGAGTGAAAATCACTTATCAACCACTCATGGGAACTATTCTTTGCAGAGCAGATAGATCACGGTGCTCAGGTTTCTCCTTTGCAAAAAAGAAGCTCAAAGAGATGCTCTAGTTTTGAAAACAAGATCTCTAGAATATGTGGGAGGAAAAAACTCTTCTCGTCTCAAGAACCTTCTTTTATAGGTGAGGGGAGATCTTATTCCACATTAAAATATCTCCTCTGAATCAGCTGAGATTTACTAATTAAATAATTGAGATCTTCAGTTCTTTAAAACATTCAAACCATGTTTGCGATATGCCAAGATTTGTGGATGTTTTCTTTTCTAACGCGGGCTCCTTTATTTTTGAATGATATAAAGAACATGTGTATGAATCTTGTGCATGAGTTTATTTTCAAATAATTTCTCGAACCCATGTAGCCTCGACAAATCCGTTTTACTCATCCAAACCTTCATCCTTGAGATATCACATGAATGCAAGACGAATATTGCATTCAGGGTCTCAGTATACTTCTGTGTCCTCCATGAGCCTCATATGGTGTCTAGTCATCATTCACGGTGACTCAGCCTTCTCTATGATGAGTGGAATCAGTGGCCTCAGGTGCTAGTGGTTGAAGATGATGACGCAAGCTGGTTTGAACATCGGGAGGATCAGACAGCTCGGGTTCATACTTATGTGGTGCAAGATAGATGGATGATGGAGATTAGATCCATCTGTCATGGATTGATCAAATGGTAGAGTGAGACGTAGGATTGGATGGATGGAGAAGATTACGTTTTCATTTTTTAAAACACACCCCACATAAAATTGTAGAAATGGTAGGAGCGTGGTATATCAATCAAGATACTCCAACATCATCCCAGATTACTCCTCTACCCCCTCCGGTGCCTCCCAACACTGGTTCTCTACGGGCGAGCTCTTAGCACCCACTCTGACTCCTCTGGCGTGCACCTATCATCCACTATGCATACCCTGGGGGGATTATAAAGGGCCCCCTTGTTCCTCTTGTGGGCTGGCCTTGAGGGCTTCTATTTGGGTGCAGTTGACCTCAGGTCCCGCATATGCATAAGGTTTGATGTCCTCGGATAACTCAAGAGTTGGCCTAATTTTTTAAGCCAAACAATAAACCTTCTAAGTGAAATTCATGGCCATATTAAAATATGTGTATGGCCTCCTCAAGGTCAAAAACCCCTTCTTCAACCTTCTTATTCCTCCTTTCCTTTTTGGATTATCAAATCCAAAGTACTTTGATCATCCTTAAAAGGATGCTACTTTAATGTTGTAAATGTTATATCACACATGATACAAGTTCTTTGAACTTTCAAGATCAGTTCATCAATATTCTTATTTTTAACAACATGTATAATTTCCCAAGCATATAATCAAATGATATGAATCCATAAAAATTCTACATGCATCTTCACTTCAACCAATTGCCATTCACTTTGGAGTTACTTCTTCATTTTGACCATTATTGAACCTATTGACAATATATACAACTTATACAAAAAGTGGTCCCAACAATCTCCCCCTTTTAATTTTGTTGTCAATACCTTAAAAATTCTCCTGAAATGAATGTTTCAATGTCAAAATGAGAATCTTCTCCCTCCCCTTACTTATTTCTCTCCCAAAGACTTTCATTTCACTTATTTCCCCCTTATTGACAAGAAATAAAAAGTTCATGGTAGAGAGGGTATCATTCCATACTTAAGAAATGTGCCATCAATAATTTCACTCTAATTATACTTGAGCAATGTTTGGTGTAGAAAACAAGAGGATTTGATTTAGACAACAAAGCTGTCCATTACCCTCTGAACATGATACCTCATGAGATGAGCACTCATCCACTTTTCTTATGTCACTAAGTAATTTAGTTACTCCCTATTTGTAGAATGGTATTTATTTTGAGTAACCAAGGATTATAGATTAAGAAATAACATACCTTTTCCAATGACATGATCTTCATACAATATTTAGAGTAATTGAATTTTATACCAACTGATATTGATACTGATTGAGATAATGACTCTGGAAGCTTCTTTATGTGTCTCCCCCTCAAGGGAACACTTCTCACCATTTATTCTCAGGTTCTCCACCTAAGATCTTTCCTCACATTAAATTATATATATGATAAGAAAAAATACAATACAAAAATATTTAAGGGAATAAGGTGTATCCTCCTTTCTCCATCAATGTGAACAATAAGGTTGAGATGGTCTCCTTAACTAAGATGCTCCATTATTCACACTGTCACAACTGATATTAAATGATGATTGTGATTGTGTGGTTATCAATAATTATTCCATATCTTTGTGTGTGAATCTTCTTTATTCAAGTGCTTTCAAAGCACTAGAATCTTCTAGTGCAACTTTCATCTTCTTGAGGAATTCTTGTTGGGATGAAGTAAATTCAAATCATCTTCTAACAGTGTGACCAGCCTTGTTGTACCTCACAAACAGAACTTCTTTGTCTTCATATAGAATATAATTTTTGTTTTTAGCACTATCCTTAGCCTGTGCATCTTCCATTTTCCTCATTCTTTCCAAATATTTTGACCAAACCACTAATATATCATTAGGGACTGAGGCATCAAGATTAGATCTTCTATATGGCTTCTTCTGAGTGGCATCCTTCTTAGTTGTTATTTTGGATGCACTACCCTTAACCTTCTTGGATTTAGAATCCAAGGACTTATCAGATTTGGGTACCTATTGAAATGAGCATGCACCATTCATGTGACCACTACTATTGCATACATCATATATGTTATCTAACATTCCAAATCTGTTTGTAGTATACAGATGATTTTGGATCTATGGATGTTGCTTCTTCTTCTCTGGATTTCTCCCCCATAAGATGGGCTCTCTCTATTTTTTACATTTAAGGGATTGTACCAACAATCCAGTGCACAATTCCCAAATCTATTATAGCACCAACATTGACCAACAAACCTTGAATTCTTACTATCTTCTTTATAAGGTTGATGAATTGTTTTTTGATATATTGTCCTTTCTGTGGGGAGATTTCTTCCACACTTTCTTCCTATTCACCCTAGCCATGGTGATAGGTACCTCCTCACTTTTCTTTATCCATACTTGTTTAGAATATTTCTTCCAACCTGCACTTTTTGTAGAAAATATTTTATAAACATTAGTACAAGTTGGTATGGATGGTACTTTCTTCTCAGCTGCTTGTGATAGATCAATGAGTGAATACATGATCTTCTTCTCACATGTTGAAGTTTTTTTTGATAGTAGAATCCTCTAGTGAGAATTAAGTACTGGAAGCAATTGTTTCCTTATTTTGTGAAGACTCAATATGTGTCTTCTCAAGATTAGTCAACTCAAATTCCAATTCTATACATCTGATATTGAGGATGACTTCTAGGTCTTCAGTCATAGTCATATTCTCTTTATAAGACTTCTTTAATCTTTCAACTTCATCTTCATGCATCTTTACTTTTTTTTGTAACAAATAGTCAATTTATTTGATCTTCTTAGAGTATTATTCCAAATATAACTCCTTGAATTCATTGCTATTTTTATCTCATCTTCAAGTACATGGATCTTATTTTCTAGATTCTTATTGACTTCCTCCTTTTCTTCAACATCTTTGAGCCACTTTGAAGAACTTATTTCAAATCCACTCTTTGTTTCTTCAAAGGATAGAACCTGTCTGGAGAGCTTTAAACATTCAACAATTTTTACTTGTAAGCATTTATCCAAAACATCAGTTTCTTCTTACAGCCGAGTGATATTTTCCTACATGCATCAAAATACTCCTCAAACTAGGGATGTAATTTCTTTAGGAATACCATGCAGAATCATTCTTAATCCATCAACTGATATTTATTGAGATGTTGTATATTTATAATTACCACTTGTGCTAGCATTTTTATCATGAGAATAATTTCAAAATGTACTAACACATACCTCTTGATAATTTGAGGTAGGAAGGTTGTCCATCTTATTGGTGGGGACTTGAGCCACCTTCTCATTACTTTCCAAGCCTGGTGTTTCATCAATGTCAGCAAGATATAGAGAACTAGATGCTTCCTCTTCTTTAGATAAGAGGTAATTCTTCTTCAACTTTCTCTTCTACTTATTTTTACTATTGATCATGGTCTTGGTATATATAGACTTATTTTCAAAGATAAATTAGGAAAGAAACTCAGGTCTTCAAAATAGAATAAATTCACTATAGATAATCCTACATAGGTAAACCTATCCTTCTGATACCAATTGAGAGGACCATTATGGGATATATCTAACACTGAGAGGGGGGGGGGTGAATCAGTGTTGGGGACTTTTTAAACCAATTCCAACTTTTTATCCCTATACCTCCTGACTTGTTAGGATCTTGATTCTCTTATTCTATTTTCCCTATAGCATGCAATAATAGAAAGTAGTAAAAATATGCACACGATATTTTTACAAGGTTCATCACTCAATAAGAGCACCTACGTCCTTTCCATGCATGGGAATGACTAGTGCATGGATTCTCCACTATAATGTAATATGATGTTACAGACTAGGGAAATAATCCTTTGACCAGTGTGAGTCTCTACACTTTGTAGGGTAAAAGAAAACAATTCACTTCCTGAACTAGTGATGACCTAGATCAACTTACAGATTCCTTACTGGTTCTTTATAATGTCTGTGGAGATAGTATTCTTCTTTATTTATAAGGTAAGTTTTTCTCTTAGTCTTCTTTAGTTCCCTTTATTTGATTACTTTCAAAGTAGTAGGCAATCAATTCTATTCTTTCTTTCTCTTCTTCTCTAGTGAAAAACCAACTTCACTAGTCTTCTTCTTTCATTATCTAGAATCACATAAACCAATGTGATTATTCAAGAAATGAATATAGGTTCACTTGGAATCATCTAAATCAGTTCTTCTCTCTCCTTCAGGAATGAACGTGATCATGCCTATGGCTTTTTAGATCGAACATTTATTCCCTCTATTTCTTATTCTTCTTTACACACATGCGCACACTTGTTTGGTTCTTTTATTTAAGTGTCTTTACGTATGCATGTGCATGCATGAATGCATGAAATCACCTCTTCTTATTCTTACGTGAGAACCCTAATGGTTAAAACACACACAACCTTCTCTTATCTTGTGTGATTCTTTAAATCTGAATAGGTGAAGTTTCTTTAAGCACACACACTCGAACTCTTCTCCTTTTCCTCTTATTTCTTTTATTTATTACTTTTTTCACTTAGTTAGGGTGTTTGTTTATATGTTTCTTCAAACTAGAGTGGGTGAAACACTTTCAATATGCGATCTCCTTCTTCAAATACTCAAACACGGCCTTCAAATTCTTCAAACAATACACATGCGTGCATGCATGTGTTCTAGCCTTCTCTCCTTCTTCATCAAAGCATGAACCCCTGAAAACAGTAGGGTATAAGTATGCATAACTTAGAGGTTTATTCTTTACCTCATGAAACTAGGGTGGCCACAAGTCACATTCTTCACTCAAGGATGCACAATTCTTCTTTGTGCATAAGGTGCACAAATTTTCCTCTTCGTAAAGAATAGTGAGAGTGAATCTCAAGCACTAGATCATGATGACGCGAGTTTCGCAAAGCACATAGAGGGTTTTAGAAAACCTATCACGTGTTCATGGGAACCAGTTCTTCACGAAGTGGATTGAGAGTTCAAAGCACTTATCAACCACTCATGGGAACTCTTCTTCACAGAGCATAAGGCTTTCGGTTCTTAGGTTTCCCCTTTTTAAAATAGAAGCTCAAAGAGATGCTATGTTTTTGAGAAAAAGAGTTCTTGAATATGTGGGAGGCAAAAACTCTTATGATATAGAGATCCTCCTTTTATAGGATGGGGGAGATCTTATTCCATGTTCAAATCTATCCTTTGAATCGGCCAAGATTCACTCTTTGAATAACTGAGATCTTCAGTTCTCTAAAACATTCAAACCGTGTTTGAGATACAACAGGATTTGTGGATGTTTCCTTTTCAAATGTTGGATCCTTTCTTTATGCATGAGATCAAAAACACATGCATGAATATTGTGCATGAGTCTCTTTAAAATCCTTACTTGAATCCATGTAGCCTCGATAAATCTGTTTTCCTCAGCCGAACCTTCATCCTCGAGATATCCTATGCATACAAGACGAAGATTTCATGCATGGTCTCGGTATACTCCTGCATCCTCCACAAGCCTCATATGGTGTCTAGTAATCATTCATGGTGACTTTATCTTCTCTATGATGAGTGTAAATAGTGGCATCAGGTGCTGGTGGTAGAGGATGATGACGTGAGATGGTTCAAACGTTAGGAGGATCAGATGGATCGAGTTCATATTTACGTGGTGCATGATAGATAAATGACAAAGATTAGATCCATATGTCTCAAATTGATTGAACGATAGATCGAGATGTGAGATTTGATGGATGATGGATATTACATCTGCGTTTTTTAAAATTCATCCCACATCAAATTGGAGACACAGAAGAAGCACAATATATCAATCAAGCTACTCCAACATCATCCTAGATTGCTCCTCTCCCCATCTGGTGCCGCCCCACACCGGTTCTCTATGGGCGCACTCTTAGAACCCACTCTGCCTCCTTGGGCACGCACCTAGCACCCACTATGCATACCTTGGGGGGATTATACATGACCCCCATGCACATCTTGTGGGCTGGCCTTGAGGGCTTCCCTTTGGGCGAAATTGACCCTTGGGTCCCACATACACCTGAGGTTTGAGGTCCTTGACTAGCTCAAGAGTTGGCCCAATTTTTTGTAAGCCAAAAAATAAACCTTCTAAGTGAAATTCATGGCCATATTAAAATATCTTCATGGCCTCCTCAAGGTCAAAAACCCATTATTCAACCTTTTCCTTACTCCTTTCCTTTTTGGATTATCAAATTCAAAGTACTTCGATCATCCTTAAAATGACGCTACTTCAATTTTGTAAACGTTGCATCACATATGATACAAGTTCTTTGAAATTTCAAGATTAGTTCATCAATCATCTGATTTTTAACAACATAGATAATTTCCCAAGCATGGAATCTAATGCTATGAATCGATAACAATTCTCTAGGCATATTCACTTCAACCAATATCCCTTCACTTTGGAGTTCATTCTTCATTTTGACTATTATTGACACTTGTTGACAACAAATACAACTTATACACAAAGTGGTCCCAACACCATATGCCAAATATAATGAAAATTGGATATCTTTTGAGTTATAGTATGATGTAAATCCATTATGTCATAGGAACATTGTGCTTGAATGCAAAGTGTTTGTTAAGGATATAAACAAACTTTAATCAAGAAAAACACAATGATCATATAAGGTAATTATCCTAAAAGTTACTTAGGATATTAAATAAATCCATATGATAGGAAATATATAGTCAAGTGATAGAATACATTTATATAAAAGGGTGCACATCACTACTTTAGATAGTGGGAGTAATATTGACTTGGGATTAGTCAATGATAAAAATGGACAAGAAGTTGGCATAGGACCAAGTTCCATAAGATCACACGGAAGAGAATGTTCTAGAGACACATACTACGTAGGAAGGTTAAAACAATGGTGATGGTTTTATATTTACCATTTTCAGTGATACATTATTTATTGAGAATAATAATTTTTATTAGTATCTAGTATACGGAAATTAGCTAAAATTGAAAAGATCAATTAAAATTAAGTAAGGATTCCATGTATCAAAGTATAGGGGGATTATTATTTTGAATATTTTAGTGGATATTCAAGTAAGACTATACATGGATGGTACAATAATGGTACCAATAATGCTTAATTGGTTTTACCAAGTCATTATGACAAAATCCATTATAATGTTACTTGTCATAGCTAATTTCAACTATAATTTTATTAAGATCTGGATTTCAAGAACACCAATCATGGAAGGTGTCTAATATGACACAACTAGAAAGGGATGGTGAAACCATGGAATGCCAATAAGGGGTGAAAGTTACTCAAATCTAGTTCAGGATTGATGTGAGAAACATGATCATAAAAAATTCACTTGGAATGAATCATTTCCATGTGTCTATTAGAGGTTAGTGGGAGCAATATTGTTTTCCCAGTGAAATATGTTTGGTGAAATATAGAAAATAACTATTGGTCTTACCGTTAGTTAGTACCAGGATAAATGTAACTATACAAAAATTGACTTAAAGTTGAAACCTAAGTTCTAGGGAACATGATCTACTGTGGTAGATCTAATGGTTTTATATACCTAGTCAATGGTATATATACTGACAAGGTATTGAAAAAATACAAGTCAAAACAATTCGATAGAAAATTGTTATAAATATAACATGACATAAATATCTCTAAGAATAAATACATGACCACATGAGGAGATTTATGTAGTGAGTTGAATTCTATACACTTTTTTTAGTGTATCTATCACATATTCCATGATATGTATAAGATATTATATTTCCAACATATAATTTATAGTAGGAAATTATCAAATATATTAAGGATAACTGTAAGAGAAGTAGTCATAACTATCCTATTACACTTAAAGGAGTACAAAGGATATGCAATTGGTATATGGATAAGAATGGATACTAGTTATAATGGGAAAAAACTAGTATTACTTGGGTCAATATGATCTAATATCACAGTTTGGATAAGGTAATGAGCAAGAAAAGATCATTCAAGCTAGTGATAGCCATGTATACAAATACCGAGTATGTTGAAGCTTCTGAGGCAGCTAATAGTAGTTATTAGATTTAGAAATTTGTTCTATTTCTATAATTTTACATAGTAAGTAAAGTATTATCATAATAAAAATTATGATACCCTCACTCACCAAGATGTCAAGTTCTGACAGTAGACAAAAATATAATACACTTGGGGTTTACATATCTTAAGGAGTTTTTTCTCAAGGAGATGAGGTCTCACATAGTAGAATAGATACACATTGGAGGCATGTAAGACCCAAAAACTAAATACATGACTCAATAGAAACATGTTTTTAATCATGTGAGAGATAACAAGGATAGTTATCAAGTTGGATCTAGTGAAAGTATGAGTGTTGTAAAAGTGGGTTCCCTAGACCCAACTTTATTAGTAATTTTATTACCAAATCATGGATACAATGAGTTATGTATGATTTTTACTTACCATTATAATATATACATTTCAGTGTACACTATTTAATAGTAATGTACATATATTATTTTTCATATCAAAATGTTATAAAAGATACCATGCTATAATGATAACCTAAATATACTATGAGATTAATCATAAATATATGTCATATGGTTAAGATACATTATACTAACTAGAAACAGTATATGTATGACTATTAGTTGGTGAGGGATCACAAGAATTGAGACTTATTCTCATGATATTTTCACTTATCGATCTCTAGTATTTGAGATCATGAGCACAAACCCACCAATAGGAACACCATATGTTTTGGGTGTCATTAGATGTTCCTATTTATGGAAATGTGTATTGATATCATGACTTAATATCATTATCAATGTGTACCATTTGATAGAGTACTTTTTTTCAAGTAAAAAAACATGATAATGAAATTGTGGTGAGGTATCTTGTGTTGGCTGCAGTAATAGTGGTTTGGAATTGGTTTAATGGTCAAGATAGGATTTGTCTCTTCTGGGTTGAGGAAGTAATATCTCTAGCCAGGTTGATCAGGATGGAAGTACCTTTATAAATCAATGAACATGATAGTCAAAGTTAAATCTATCATGATTTATTAACAAATAATAAAGAAATAAAGGATGACGACACAAATGTTCATCCTTCATTATGATATATCTAAATACAAAGAGATTATATTACTTAGTGCATATTCGTTGGTTGGTTGTCATTGTTATGACTATTCATTTTCTCTTTAGGGGCCTTGATGGGTCACTAAACTCCACTACTGGTCTATGAATACTATTAACTGATATTGCGATAATGTCCTAGAGGGTCACACACAATAGAAAATTCAAGAATATTCCCTATTCTGTAGAAAGGGAACACAGGACATGGTGGGCCCCACCACGAGGGTTGAGTGTTTTCAAAGTTATTACCGATCATTAATAAATAAATAAGTTCACTATTATTCAATTAAAGAATAATTGGGTTGAATTTATATATTAAAAGTGTTTACAACTGTTTATGTAAATACAAGGATTAATATTATATAAACAAATATTATTTTAAGAATCCAGGTTCATTTAATATTATTGATAATTTTGAGTCAAGTTAAATGATTCGGTATTATAATTTAATACATTTAATAAATATTAAAGTTATGTGATAAAATATAAATAATATTAATGATGCAGTTTAGTTCATCATAATTATTATTTATTACATATTTAGTGGACATTAAATTTATAGGGTCTAGGAATCCTATCTGAGTATTTTGTGAAATCTACTATATAAGTTCAAAAGAAGATTCATTTTATATACTATTCATGCATTTGTAAGTGATATATTCTCTCTTCTCCCACATCCTAGAGAGAAGAATCTTCTCTCCCAAGTGATCGATCCAAGATTCCTTCGACAGATTGAAGTCACTGGATCGTGGTGAATGTCGTGACATCAAATAGATCACTGGAGCTCCACACTAGCACTCAGAATTTTAGGAACAATGTGTGTGTGGATTCTTGGAGAGTGTTCGGATGATTTAGAGTGGTTAAACTTCAGATCCTTTGATCAAAGGTCTATAGTGATGATCTTCAGTCATGTGCACTTCATTTTCGAACAAGGTACTCATTTGATTTTATTTTCTGTGCTATGTTTAATTCACATGAGATCATCAGACTGTACCAGGTCTCATATCATCTTATATGACAAGTTTCATTTTTCTAGTGCTAAAAATTTAAAAATTTCTGGCCCACTAGATTTTGCTACATTCCATGGTACCAAAAAATAATTGAAAGATTGATGGGATGGGATTGAGGTGATCATCCCAACTCCAAAGGATTTTTCGGAGCTCTACGCTAGCACCAAAAATTTGATGAATAGAGATCATATAGATTCTTGAAGCATGTTTGGAAGATATTGAGGGGTTCTTCTTTAAATCCTTTGAGTAGAGATCCCTACTGAATAACTGCATTTGAACGCACCACCGAATTGAATGAGGTACTCATTTATTTATTTTTATTCTTAATAAATTCATGCTAGATCCTAAAACCTCTACTGGGGATCGAATCATTGGAGATGATAAATTTATTCATTATTTTTATGAAAAGTTTTATATAACCGACCCACCATATTCCACTACATGCCTCATTACCAACATAAATTGAATGAAAATGTCCTCAACACATGACATTAAAATATAACCTTACCTTGTCTGATGAAAACATGATCCCCCCATGTATGATAATCATGGGATTCCACATCCTCTCCTACCATGGTATAGAAATCCTTCCCTTGTAATATTTCATGCATAATACCCACACCATCCCACATTGATGCTCTTTCTGTGACACAAGCATCCTTACCACATGATTTCAAACCACATGGGTCGGTTTCATCACACAACCTTAAACTGCATCATCAAATTACATGAGTTTTGATCCCTGTTTACCAACATGGTATGCAGTATTCCTCCATGATGTCCAATCCCGACAACCCCAAGTGTGGAATCTCCCCCCTTAGGGACACACTCCACCAAACCTCTTAGTGTGAAATATTTTCTCTCAAGGACACACTCAACCAAATCCCAAGTGTGAAATATTCCCCCTTGGGGACACACTCAAACCATATATCCCTATAAGATGTTAAAACCATGACCCATCTTTCCTCACAATATGTTAAACCTACGACCCATCCATACCTACAAGACATTAAACTTATGACCTAATCCAAAATACCTACCCCATACAATAAACATGGTATACCTAAGGTAAAAATCCTCATAAGATTTTTTCCCCTAGTGTCAACTACATCATGAATAACATGGGATGACTTAGGCTTTCTACCTAAGATGATTCACACATGAGATTCCCTCCAAAAGAATAATACTTTACATGTTCCCAACCTACCCAATGTCCAGAAATTTCTAGACATTCCCAACATTACTACCCACTTTGAAAGAAAGTTGTTTCCTTGTCGAGATAAAAATAATTTAATTAACCATCACCACCTCAAGATGGAATCAGGAATGAGTTTCATGAACATGAATCAAATCTATGGGGGAGAACCGGATAAGGAGATAAGATCCAAGGAGGAATATATAAAAAGAGGAATCAATATCCAATCATCTTGTTTCAATTAAGGAGTTGAAATTACCAGTTAATGTGATAGAATTTGACCAAATTTGGAAAGTGTGAATGTAGGGTAGAAGTGCGCATGATGCGTGGTCTTGACAGAAAGAGTCATAAACATTAGGACTACATGAAGTTAAACTATAGTATTCCCTATATGGAAAGTATAGGATGCCTTGTGTGGAAAGCACAATATTCTTTACATATCTACCATAATATAACTCATGTAATGATCATGAAATGACCACCAAATAGACACCATAAGACTCCTCCTTAGGTGTAATCCTCAATCATATTCTTCCACCCGTCAGTGGTCTGATATTCCCTTATGACTTGACATGAGGAAGAATAATGGGTGGACTAAGCATGAAATACCACAATATATCCTTACTGATCTCAAACAACCACCATGGGCCTCCTCCTTGGGTATAATCCCCAATAATATTCCTTAACAAATCAGTTGGTTGAGATGAATTCTTAAACTGGCATGAGGAATAAAGGATGGGAAACTTAATGTGTAAGACCCACACATAATGTCCTTGTACATGGCATTAAGCTGTGACTTTACCCTATGAAACAAACATGGGATGCCCTATGTAATAGATGCAGGATGACTCATGTGATGAGCATGAGATTCATCATGTCATATTCATGAGATGATACCCCATACTATGAGATGATTCCAAGTGTAAGACCTAATAACACCATCACTTCTTATTTTAGTGCTTGGGTAGCTTCCATGAATAAGCCCCATCCACACCATCGATGCTCACAAAATCACATGAGAAATTCTAATACGTAATCCCCATTCATTGGGTAGATTCCATGCATAATCTCAATTCATACCACAATTTCTCCTAAAAGTACATAGGAATATTCCACACATAATCCCCATTCACTAGGAAACATCCATGCATAAGCACCATTCATACCATCATTTCTTTTAGCGGCACCAAGGTAGATCCCATGCGTAAGCCTCATAAAAACCATCACTTATCCTAGTAAATAACATGAATCTCCCATTTTTAAGACCCATACATCGGGTAGCTCTAACATGTAATCCCCATCCACATCATCACAGCTCCTAGAAGCACTCAGTAATCTCCCAACTACACAAGCCCAATTTATTCAATCGCTTCTTCTAATAGCACTTGGGAAGCCTAGTTTTATAAGACAAACTCATATCCAACATCCTAGTCATATGATGTTAAACTACATTACAACATCCCTAGAACATGGAATAAAACTATAGCCTTACCCTATGCGATGAATATATGATTCCCCATGTATAAATGGGATGTGATGACCCCACACCTCTTACCCTGTGTGATGAACATAGGATTCCCCATGCATGACCATCATGGGATTACACATCCTTCCCCACCATGGGATAATCCTCCCAATTTAGGAAAATTACATGCATAAGTCCCACACCAACCCTTTCTGACCCTCCTTCTGCGACATGAGCATCATTACTGCATGAAGTTAAACAAAATGGATTGTTACTGTCACATGACCTAAAACTATGGAATAAAACTACATTGGTTTTGATCCCTGTATCTTAATCGGGTACGTATGACACCTTCATGAGGTTTAATCCTAACATACCAACACATCCAGGGTACCTTTCTGAGGTTTAATCCTGATGCCTAAACACTACACCTCACCCCAAGTGTGAAATCTTTCCCATGGAGACACACTTAACCTCCAACCTATCCCCACAAGATTTTAAAATTATTAACAAACTGTCCCCACAAGATATTAAACCTATGACCAACCTATCCCCACAAGACATTAAACTTGTGACTAACATGTCCTCATAATACATTAAACCCATGACCAACCTATCCCTAAAAAATGTCAAACTTCTGACTAACCTATCCCCATAATATAGTAAACATTTGATCAACCTATCCCCATAAGACATTAAACCTATGACCCACTTATCCCCACAATATTTTAAAACTATGATCCATCTATTTCCAAAATACATTAAACATGTGACCAACCTGTCCCCACAAGACATTAAACCTATGACCAACTTATCCCCACAAGAAATTAAACCTATGAACTAATCAAGAATATATACCCCATACAATAGACATGGTATTCCTAATACAAAAAGCATTATAAGAATTTCACCTATGGCATAAAATATCCCGTGACTAACATGGGATACCTTAGATTCCATGCCTAAGACACCTCAAACATGAGATTCCCTCTTAAAGAGGAATAATTTATAGGTTCCCAAAAAAACCAACGTCCAAAAATTTCTAGACAAGCCCAATGTTACTATCTTTTCTGATTGAAGGTTACTATGCTATTGAGACATAAGAAGTGTAATTAATAAGTGCCCACCATGAGATGGAACTGGGAGTGAGTTTCACAAATATGAAAAAATATATGAGGGAGACTTGACTAGGAGATGATATCCAAGGAAGAATCAATGGAATGAGTAACTAACACCCCATTATACCATTTCAATCAAGGAGTTGACATCATCAATTAAAGTGATGGAATCTGTCTAGATTTGGAAAGTGGGAATACAAGGAAACAAGTAAGATAATCACCACCAGGTGAAGAAATAGTGTATATCCCCAGTGAAAAAGCATTAGAAATAGACACTCTTGGTATTATATAAGAGAAAAATGAGTAAGGATAAAATAAAAAACACAAACGTAGAGATTAATACTTTTGTATTTTTTATGAGAAAGGAAATGAGGTCATGGGAGAAAACTCACATACAATCCATTGAGAATTTTTGGATTTTGGAAATACCCACATATGAAAAAGTTGTAAAGAATTGAATGAGGACCATGGGAACTGGATGATAAGAGATATTTTATAAATTCTAAATATAGTAAATAGTATTCCTTGTGACCTATGGAGAAAAATAAAAATAATGAGAGATGATCTATAGGGTTAGTTCACTTGATACTAAGGGTAATATTAAAACATTATATATCTCAAAGAAGAAGAATAAGTAGTAGAATTAAATCATGTACTGAATATTTAAATCATCTAGGCATTGAATATTAAGGTTTAAGAAGAGGTCGACCATCATTCAAAGTTTTTTAGGTGAGATAAACTAGTGAGAAGAAGAAGTTAAAGAGAGACCAATCAACTATACAAGTTTCTTATCATTTAAAGTAGAGACTCTTAGAGTTTGAGGAGTTAAAAATCTAGTTGAACAATTTATGTTAAAGATCTATGAAACTTAGATATATCTGGAGACTGTGATCTTGAGTGTTCTTGAAGACCATATGAAAGTTGAACATTAAGTGTGAGAAGAAGGAGATCATATACATTAATGTAGAAGCATCCTATGTAGAGCTGGTGATCTATATCCAATGAGGATCCACAAAGTACCATTTAAATATACACAATGTGAATCCATATAACCTGTGAGACTTAGGGTATCCAAAGATATCATAGTGAAATTACATGAATAAAGTGTGAATCTATTATAATAAGTCTTGTGAGAAATATATACCTGTAATTCAAGTGATAATCTAGAATTATTGATGTGAGAAGCACCATAAATTTTATTTAGTGATTGATTATACTAAGAAAACCAAGGTTAAGGAAAAAAACCAATCATGGAAAGGAGTATGCCTTTAAGATGAACTATGTAAATCCCATGTGTAATCTTTAATTTCTTCACATGAATTTCATGTGGTATATTTTCTTGGTAAAATTAAAATCTATTTATTTACACTATCGACATTAAAGGTTAAAGTCCAAAGGGGGTTATAATCTTTAAAGGGAATTTTAATTCAGTAAAGAATAAGAAAAAACTGATTCACCCCACTCTCTAGTGACTGCACTGACCCTAAGGTTCATTTGAATTGGAATTAGAGAAAAGTTTATCCTTTGATTAGATATATTTTTGAAGACTTTCTAAATTTAATTTGGATTGATGAAGGGGATATTTGATTTGTTTGAAGATCCTTAGATGGAAAGATTAGAATCTATTCATATTGTTACACATGTGGAATTCTCTACCAAGACAATGTAAAACATGAAAAATAAATAGGAAAATAAATTAAGTAAACATATTAATAATGAAATGAATCAAATAGTTATTGAAGCTAAACAAAGTGGTAAGTGCTTATCTTGTGAATCTGTTGATATAGATCCTTTTGATTGATCTAGTTCATACTGTGTAGAGCATGAAAATATCAATAAAATGAATTTTTTTATTATATTGTTAATGGTTTTATAAAGAATGTTACTAATGATTTTTTTCATATATACAAGGTTTTATTGGGGAATTATTTAATGAAAAATTAAAGTTAAAGGAAGATGATGATCCCATGAAGAATTCATTGGCTAAATAGGATGGAAGATGCAACATCCTCTCAAAATTGGTGATAGCTAAGAGAGAAACCACCTCACTTTACAATTATAACATGAATTTGATTTATGAAAAAATTAAATGAACATTTTTTGAGAAGAAAGTGTTTAGGTATGTTGTTATTGAGGTTTTCAATGCATTATAGAAGCTTTATGAAGTCATAATGAATGTCAAGGATGCAAACCTAGAGTTTCAATCTAATAAGGTGAAAGAGTTTAAAAATTCAATTGAAGAGATAAAAAATATGCATGATGAATAATATGAGAAAATGAATAGTGATCCAAAATTTAGGTTCAAATCAATGGAATATTAAATGATCACCCTCAATTTTAAGTGTCTATAATAAGTGATAAAGTTGTAAGATCTAAAATAAGCTCATGTTGGACCTTCTCAAATATTTGAAAAAAAGTACTTCCAATCAAGCCTCAAATAATTTTTTCTATCAAAATAGATGCATTCTTTAGTAAAGAGTGTTTTATAATTTTTTGGAAAGCATACACCCCAAACACCTTGAATAATATCACCCATAGTCCAAAAAGAGATGCATTCACAGAATGTATTTTTTTCAAATAGTTTTGTATAAAAGTCAAATTATATACACATGTGGGTGAATAAGAATTATGATAAGCCTATCATATCATCAATTGTATATGTAAATAAATTTAGGTAGAGTTTTTCCCCACTTGGAGCCTAAAACAGTGGTGAAACAATAAAAAAACATGCAAAAAATATGGATAGATTGAGCCTAAAAGTAAAATAAGGATATTTGTGAGCTACCTTTTGAGTTTTTGGAGGTAAAGACATATAACCAAATATTTTTGGAAGAAAATTTCAAAATACGAAATTCATAAAAGTCTTTAATCAAGGGGAACATTTCAAAAGTAAAGGGATATCCAACTAGACAAAAGTTGAATTCATAGATGAAGAAGAATCTGTATTATAAGAATAGATATGATTATCTTAATAGATTCTATGAACATTGAAACATTTATGTACACACATAAGATGAAAGTGAGTATGTTCAATTCAACCAAAAATCCTATGATGATGATAAGATAAGGCCACAAAAGCAGGTTAAGTAACAAAGTGATACAGATAAGTTTACCTTAGGGAACAATAAGAAAAAAAGGTTGAACAAAGTTTACACAATATGAAAGGTAAGAAATATATCACATTAGATAAAAAAATATGAATATATTGTGGTAGGTAAGACCACATCATGGACCATCTCAAAATGGACATAAAATTTATAAAGTTTAAGGGAAAAAACTTTAACCAAATGGGAATTCAATCAAACATATGCATAAAAAGATTTACATGGTGAAAGAAATCACTGATGATGAAGAGTATGAGAGATAATATATGAAATAAAACTCAAACTCTAATGATGAAGTGTGTGGAAGGAGAAAATAGGAAGTCTATAGAGCTGTTAGATGCCTCACACGGCTACATGGTCAGCAAGAGCCTATAAATGACAAGGGAAAAGAACTATTGATCCCAAGTTCCCAATACAATTCTTCCAAGAAATCCAAACAGTATAGAAAAGATTAGAATATTACTATAGATATATTGATCATAAGTCCAGATCAGTTGAAAGTCGCAAAAAACATAGAGTAATCTAAACAATTTAATAATTCTCTAGTTTCTCATGTAGTGAAGACATTTCCAGTTAAGAAGAAATATAAAAACATGAATAATTCCATGTTTCCCAATGAAGTAAAAATATTGAAATTGGAGAAGGAAAAAATCATTAATAATCTTAGTAATTTCAGATCTAAAATATAAATAAAGACTTGTTGGGAAAGAGTCTCATCCTTGTGCTATAGCTAAATATCATGGGAAATATCACCTAATTTTCACATATCTTATGATTTTTCTTTGAAGATGAAATTAAAGGTAAACATAGAAGAATGAAATCTATCATAGTGTGTTGTAATTATATTTAGTATCCATTTTCAATTGATAGTTTTAATTGGTATCATAACTTTTAGGAGCTTATTTCTAGAATAAAGTTACCAGGATGATGAAGTACGAAATACATCTCTTGAGGGGGAGATACTGAAGAAGCCAATGATTCCATAGGATTTATATATTCTTAAAATATTTAATCTAGACAACTCCAGCTAAATCAAAATAATGTGGTGAGATACTCACTCCCCTATCCCTATTATGATTTATGTCTTTTCTAATCATCATGGGGGAGTGATTTTCTAACATAATGGAAAAAAATTTCTTTCACCTAAACAATTTTGATGTGTTTTTTGTAGTGGAGTGTAGTTTCTTGTATATTTTGCAAAATATATTTGTACAACCCCTAAAAAGTGAATTTATAAGTTGGTTCCACATTGAGAAGTGTGAATGGAATGATCTTGTTTTTTTTTCTATATCGGTGTTTCCCATATAGACTTAGAGTGATCAAATGATGTATCATTTCTAATAATGATGTAGAACCATCCTTATATCAAAAGGAAGGGACATAATATCTCAATAAAAGGGTGAGAATATGGAAGATGAAGAACCCTATAGGAGAAAAATGATATTTAAATTCAATGAGATAACCCTAAAATTAAGTGGGAAAACATTTATTCCCACTTTTTATTCATTGTCAATAAGGGGGTGTAAGGAAACATTGGGTCAAGGAGTTGGTATTGAAAAGAAACCAAAATTAAGATATTGAAGTTCTCACGTGGATTGATTGGTGAATATATTTTATTTATTATCAATGTATAAAGTGGATGTAAATGTATATTGAGATGTATGGATAGTAGTATAACATCCAATAATTGTATAATATTCTTCTTTTCAATAAATTTTGATTAAATGATTTGATTCATAATTAAAACAAACTAAAGTATGATTTAATATAAAATTAGATGTTTTTCTATAATCAACTTAGATTTTGGTTATAAATCAAGTTAAAATATTCAAATTATAATTTTTTTTATTTTTGTATTATTTTCAAGGAATAATATATTTACTATAGAATATAAATTCTATTTTGATATATTTATGTCTTTTAAATAAATGGTATAACTTAATCCAGTTGAAAAAAATTTGAGTGAAAATATGTTTAGTTATCCACTCAATATTTTGTAAAGATAATTTTTATTATGCTAATTTTATATAATAATCTCTTTTGAATATGTCTAATATAATATATTTCATTTTATTAAAAGTTAAAATAATTATTAATTACTTCAAATCATTTTTTTATAAAAATTTATAGTTTTGAAAACCTGATGATTATAATACTATTTACTTTGAATATATTATTTTTGTAAGATATATATATATATATTTATTGAAAAATATCATTATAAGATGCTTTCAATAGAAATATTAAATTATAGTTTTAATATGTACATAGTATAATATTTATGATTTTGAAATTATTTAGTGTTAAATAACGTACGAGAGATGTAATATTTCAATAAAAATAAATATTATTTAACATAAATGCTAAAGAGAATATTGAAAATATTTTTGACATAAAAATGTTTTTTTGTATATTTTTATTCATAGGAGAATTTTAAAAACATAGAATGTAATTTCAGTGTTTAAAATCTTCTTAGCGACAAAACATTGGCCAACCAAGCCCACAAGAGACCTACCTCAAACACATATGGGACCAGAGGTCAACCGCATGGGAGGAAGGTTGACCTAGAAAGAATGGTGGTAGGGTGTAATGAATATATGGGCTAGCATAGAGCTTATAGGGTGTGCACAAGGTGTAGATAGGTTCCCATGGATTTTGTAGTGGGGTGACACGACCTGTGTGGGAGAGTGTGTCGTGTGTTGTGAGTGCCTATCCCGTATTTCCGTAACATGAACTGTTTATAGAGGTGGTTATCATTTATATAATTCCCTGACTAAAAGTAACTTCTATGTGGGATTTTGGCATGCATTTATTTTTCACCCATATAAAAAAACATGTTTATATCATCATTGTTCGATCAAATCAACATTATCTGTCCAATCTTCCCACGAGACTCTCTTCCACCTCACATCTAACCTTGGTATCTCAATTCCATTTTTTCTTCTCCTCCCAATGCTTCCTTCATACAAAATGTGCTTAAAACCCAACTCAAATCCACCCTATATCTTTATTTTCATTCTATTTCGATGACAAGACCACGCCATTGTTCCCTCTCTATAGTAGATCGTCTTCAATGCCAGGTTACATCAATATTATATATAAAATATATATAAATATAAATATAAATTACCCATTATTATTTCATATCAAAATAATATTATCTTTACATAATTGACTTTGATTCATCTATTAAAACCTTTCCTATCATTTTACACCTCGTGCATAAGATCCATTAAAATACCAAATATCATATATGTATGTATAATATGTCTTAACATGCCATTTTTTTACAAATAGACTTGAGATTAATGAAACATGACATCAAAATAAACACATGTGTTTTTTTTGATCTTCACCATGCTTCTAAATCCAATTGATGTTAGAATTTTATATTGAATGTTTTTGAGTTATTAATTTGTTATGAAATTCTCTTGATTCATAGTTTCCACTTAGCTGGATGTATACAACCACACTCATCTTCCCAGTTCCCTGGAAGATGATTAATAGATGATATATATATAAACATCTATAAAAAATAATGGTACTAGAACCTTCACCAATTAATATATATATATATATATATATAACTAAATAGTATAAGGATCATACATTTAAGGGTGATCTTAATAAATCTCCAGCTGGTGTACCGAAATATCTAGATACTTATTATTTAAATATAATAGTAAAAAAATAATGGATATATAAAGGGTATTTCCTTCTAAAGGATTACTATTATAAGTTAGGTTATTCCTATGAGAGTGAGAAATTGAGGAAGATAATAGAGTCTTATAGAGAATGGATGCTATTGAGAAGAAAATATTCTACAAATATCAAGGTAAGAGAATTTTATTTTCAAACTAATACTCAATGGTTTAAAAAATCTTTTTTAAGGGAATTTTATTTTCAAACATATACTCAATGGGTTTCAAAACCCTCTTTTAAGGTAAATTTGTTTTAAATATCACAATTTATGTTTTTCAAAACCATTTTTATATAAAGAAAATTTTTTCTTCAAAATTATTATTCCATATTTATTTTTAGAAAAAACCTCATGAAAGTGATTTTTATTTTTTAAACTTAAAATATATGGTTTTAAAAACACTCTTGTAAATAAGATTTAGTTTAGAACTCATTTTCCTTGATTTTAAAGACCCTTTTGTAAAAATATATTTTATTTAAATTTCTATATTTTCTAAAAACCTTACCATATTTAAAAATATTTTTATTAAACATATTTTTTTTCTAAAATACTAGTTGTGGGAGAAAATGATTTATTTTATTTTCAATTAAGAATTTTTTTTCAAGAATTATAATTACAATTTTTAAGTGGGTATTAAAGTTATCTTTTTATAAACCAAATGTTCTTTAAAATATATGGATTTTATTCATAAATATAGGTATGTCCATGCACTATAGTTTTCACTAACATTCCATGGATGAATTTTTTAGGTTTATTTTTTCAATAAGTGTTTATAAATTTTTTCTTTTAATGTATGGATTTCTTTGAAAAGTTTTTATTTTTCTTAAGGTATATTATTATATAGTTTATTTATTTTATTTTTGAAAATAAATTTCATGAAATGCTTTTGAAATTCAGTTTTAATGGAATTATAATGAGAAAGTAAGGCTTTTAAAAATGTTTTATTTAAAAATTAGGTACTTGAGTATCGAATGTGATGATGTGGAATGAGGAGTGAACACATAAACCAAAGGGGAAATTTTCCTAAAAGGGACAATGATAGTGTTATAATAAATTTATTAAGATTTTTAAAGTATTATTATATTCTCTGATAAAGTTAAAATTTTAAAATTAAAGTTCTAAATTTTTTAAGGAGAAATCCATGTTTATTTTAAAAGTTGTTATATTTTGAAAAATGGATTTTCAAAGTGAAATATTTTTAAAATGTTTTAAATAGTACTCCTTATGGATTTTTTTTGAAAACCCTAGTATCAGATTTAGATAATTATTTATTATATCAAAAGTTTTTCTTAGATATAAATAGAAATTTTTTCAAAATATTTTTTTAGTATTTCATAGGAAAGGGTTTTACTCTTGGTCTTAAAAACCCAAATTGGGGAATTTTATACTGAACTTAAATTTTGAAATGATTTTGATAGGGTTAATATATGTTCCAAAGGTGATTGGTTTCATTTAAGGAGTTAGTGAAGCTGAATAGTTGTTTATAATGTTTTTTAAAGATCTAATATATTGTAAGGTTTTTACTAATCCCACAAAACCTAGACTGAAAATATCCTTGACTGTATAAATGACTATATATTTTTCATTTGAAAATTTCATAAAAAAATATAGCTTGATTTTAGTACCAGATTCGGGAGTGCTGGTCATGAGATGTCTCATTTGGTAATAGAGGAATGGTTTAGAAAAATTTGGGGATTAAGATGTTTTTGTTTAAGGATAATTTAAGATATAATGATTTTATTTTGAGGTTCTAGATAATTATATTCTAGACAAATATTAATAATATAAAAATTTTGTGATCCTAGCTTTCCTAAATTCTGAGAAGTAAGATTCAGAATTTATTTATGTACATCAAAAGAATTATGAAGATACAATTCCTTTAAGGGGGTATAATTTAACATCCCAATAATTATATAATATCATTATTTTCAATAAATGTTTTTTAATTTTTTTTTAATAATTAAAAAAAACTAAAGTATGATTTAAACTAAAATTAAATGATTTTCTACAATCAATTTAAATTATGGTTATAAATTAAGTTGAAATATTCAAATTATAAATTTGTTACTTTTGTATTATTTTTCCAGGAATTATATATTTATTAAAGAATATAAATTCTATTTTTATATATTTATGTATTTTCAATAAATGTTACAACTTAATCAATCTGAAATAAATTTGAGTGAAAATATGTTTAGCTATTCACTCAGTAGTTTTTAAAGATATGATTTATTATGCTAATTTTACTTAATAATAAAACAATTGTCCAACCATGCCCATAGGGGACCTACCTCAACCACATGTAGGGCCATAGGTCAACTAAGTTGGAGGAAGTTTGACCTAGAAAGTATGGTGGTGGGGTGTTTCATTCGGATTGGAAAGCATAGAGCCCACAAGGTACGCGCAAGGCACAGATGGGTGCCCATGGACCGTGCAATGGGGTGGCGTGAACCATGTGGGTGAGTGTGTCATGTGTTGAGGGTACCAATCCACCAATACCTTGGAATTAACCACCAATGGAAGTGGATATTATTTATAAAAGTTTACAATTGAAGGTGACTTTGATATGGGATCACTACATGTGGGTACTTTTCACCCATATAAAATCATCTGTTTATATCATCGTTGTTCGATCAAATGAATGTTGGCCATCCGATCTTCCCATGAGATCATCTTCAACCTATCATCTAACCTAGGTATCTCAATTCCATCATATTATTCTCCTCTTGAATCCATCTTCATGCTCAACAAGCTTATTTCCCAACTCGAAGCCACCCTATATCTTTGTTGTAGTTCACTTTCGATGATAAGCCCATGTCATTTTTCCCTATCTGCAGTAGATCATTTTCAACACCAATTTATAGAAACGTAATATATATATATATTCCCCATTTTTATTTAATATTAAAATAGTAGGATCTTCATTGAATCAACTTTGATTCAACCATTAAAACCTTTCCTATCGTCTTTATCCTCATTCATAATATCCAGGAAAATACCAAAGATCATATATTTATAATATGTCTTCAAATGTTGTTTTTATTGACAAATAGAAACAAGATTAATGAAACACAATACTAAAGTAAACACCTATGTTTTTTTATATTTACCATACTCTATAAGCCAACCAAAGTTTGACTTTCATGTTTGAAGTTTCAGGGTTATTAATTTGTTTTGATCTTTTCTTGGTCTAAAGTGTCTACTTTGTTGGCTGTATACAACCACAATCATCTTCACAATATCTTGGAATACGATTAATACAATATATATATATATATATAAATCAAAAATAAATAAAGTCACTATAATCTTATCCTATTAATATATATATATATATACATAACTAAATAGTACAAGGATTAACCATTTAAAGAAGATCTTACTAAATCTCCAGATGGTGTACTAAAATTTATAGGTACTTATTATTTAAATATAATATTTATAAAAAGTATGGATATATAAAGGGACCTTTCATTCTGGTGTCTTACTATTCTAAGTTATGTTCTTCTGATGGGAGTGAGAATTTGAAGAATAGAAATAGAGAGTCTGATAGAGTTCACCTTCCATCTAGAGGAAAATATTATGAAAAGATCAAGGAAATAGACTTTTATTTTTAAACTATTACTCTATGGTTTTCAAAACCCTTCTATATGAGAATTTTATTTTTCAACTTATACTCTATGGTTTTTAAAACCCTCTTATAAGGGAATATTTTTTAAAGCTCTTAATTTATGGGATTCAAAACCTATTTTATGAAAGGAAAATTTGGTTTTCAAAATTAATATTCCCTATTTATTTTCATAAAAACCATTATGTAAGGGAATTTTATTTTTTAGAAATACACTCTATGGTTTTAAAAACCCTCTTATAAATAAGATTTATTTTGAAAATATATTTCTATGATTTTCAAATCCTTCTATAAAATAATATTTTATTTATAATTCTATATTTTCCAAAACACTAATCATGTGAAAAAATGTTTTTTGTAAACATTTTATAATTTTAAAAAACCATAGTTTTAGGATAAAATGATTTATTATATTTTCAAATCCTTTTCAATAAAATTTTACTTCAAAAATTCCAAATAATTCTTTCAAGCAGGTTTTAAAGTTATCATTTTATGCATAAAATGTTCTTCAAAATTTATGGATGTTTTTAAAAAATATAGATATGACCATGCACTATAGTTTTCTCTAACATTTTATGAAATCATTTATTTAAGTTTAATTTTTCAATGAGTTTTTGTAAATTCTTCCTTAGAATGTATGTATTTCTTTGAAAATTATGTATTTTTATTAAGGAAACTTATATTATTTTTTTATATTATTTTTGGAAATAAATTTTATGAAATAAGTTTGAAAGGTAATTTTAATGGAATTATTATGATAGGTAAGAATAGAAAAATGTTTTATTAAAAAATTTGGCAGTTGGGTATCAAATGTGATGATGAGGATTGAGGAGTGAAACCACAACTAAAAGGGGATGTTTTCCTAAATGTGATACTCCTAGTGGCCTCATAGATTTATTAAGGTTTTCCAAGTATCATTATATTCCTTAAGAATGTTATTTTTTTTTCAAAGTAAACTTTTAAATTTTTCATGGAGAAATCCAAGTTAATTTCCAATTTTTTTATATTTTGAAACATGAGTTTTCAAAGTAATATATTTTTAAAAGTTTTGAACAGTACTCATTATGGATATTAACCCTAGATTCATATTTTGAAAATTAATTATTATATCAAATGTTTTGTTTTGATATAATGTGAAAAGTTTTAAAATGAGTTTTATAGTATTTAAAATAAAATGATTTTACTCCTGGGTTTAAAAAACTGACTAGAAAATTTTATGATCACTGTATGTTTTAAAATTATTTTCAAAGGATTATTAGATGTTATGAAGGTGTTTGGTTTCATTTAAGGAGCTAGTGAAGCTAGATAATTGTTTATATTTTTTTTTCAAACTCTGCTATGTTTTAAGTTTTTCCTAATCCCCCAAAAACTTGTTTGAAAAGATCATTGGGGTGTGTAAAGGACTGAATATTTTTCATTTTTTTTAAATATACAAAATTTTTTTAGCACCAAATCCTAGTGTGTGGGTCTCAATATGTCTTAGATGGTTTGGAGTATCCCCCAAATACCTGAAGGAGATGTTTCCAATTCTTATTGGATAATGGATATTTGGTGTTTCCATTGGAAATATAAAGGGGTTTTCAAATGTTAGCAATGGATTTTATCCCATCTATGATTCCTTGGAACATCTATTGAACATGTTTTAAGGGAAACCCCTAATAAGTTAGAATATTGTTGTGATAATATTCATGGAAGAATATGACATGTGTTGATGGAATTGTTCCAATGTTATATAAAATATATTTTAGACTTTAGAGTCTAACTATATACATGGGGATGTGTAATACCTGTGTTTAAAGTGAGAAAAAGGCTGGATGTTGTGTGGCAACACACATACTAGTGCACTGCTATGATTTACTACTAAAACTAGCTTCCGTGAACACTTGGATGATTTTTTATAAAAGATGAGTTTTGAGCTAGAAATTAATTACTGTGAAATTTTACAGAGATACTCGAAGTTGATTTTATATGTTTCATGTGTAAGGACCCGAACTAAAACATAAATTATTCTAGTGTTTTAAAACTATAATTAACATTAAAGGATATTTTCAGTTTAGAGTTTTATAGAATTAGGAATAACTATTACATAGTAAAATCTTAAATTATAAGTGGAATCTAATACTATATATCTACTTTTTTCCACCAAATGAAACCCTTAAAAATGTCGACTTCTTTTTGAGACACATCTTCAATTCTTTAATTATGACATCTTCTTTTCCCATACCAATATTAAGACCTATGAGAAACATTTTAAAACTTGGGATGAGAATAAAATTATCAGTAGGAAATATAAATAAAGAAAACATTAATCCAGTTAAATCCCATAAAAACTCCTTTAAAATAAAACATACCTTTTTACCCTAAAAAATAGATCATCATTTCAAAAACATCATTATATTACCTTTTGAAAGTCAATGATTTTTATGAAAAATCATAAGCAAATATATAATATATAAATAGGTAACTTGGAACATATTATACTAAAATGGAATAACCATATGGCTAACTTCCATACATCTCACTCTTAAAAATGGAATAACCATACGGTTGACTTCTACACCCAAGGCATTAGAGGTTATAACATTACCACCCATCCTTAGTTTATCATATAACCACCCATACTTGGTTTATCACATAACCACCCTTAAAATGTATGATTAACATTATATAATCATAACACATACAGGATTTCAAATCTCATAATTTCACTTATAAAATTTCATTTGCAATCACAAGAAATCATTTCAAGATATTGAAATAATAAATCCATTTAAAAATAATTTTTAATATAAAAATATCTGGAAAATTGAATAATTTATTTATTTTTTATTTTAAAAACATTAAGGCTTGTAGAAGAATCCAAATATCAAATAATGGTCATGAAAACAGATAATTCATTGGCGCTATATACATTACAATAAATTACTTTTGTCATTTGTAAATAAAATCAGACACTCTATATAGAAAGCATTAAAAGATTTATTTTTGAAAAACTTTAAATAAAATTAAAAATAGACATAAAATATCCTTTATAATCCTTTTATATCCATTTAAATAAATATGTAAAATAATATCAAGAATATTGGCATGGATAAAAAGATTTGATAATTAAATCTTTAAACATTCAAGGTGTCCCATACCACTTTGAACATATAAATCTTAATCTCCATTAAAGAATACTTTTCTTAAAAAAATTATTAAAAATTTAATAGATAAAATATGTATATGAAATTTCATATTAGTTATATATAAACCTTATAAAATAAAAAAGTTAATATCCTCAAGAAATGCCTCAATGAAAGGAGATTGAGAAAAAATCCCTTACCCCGAGTTCGATTTCTCAAGTATGTTCTTTATCTCCATGAATAATGAAATTTAATTAATTAATTTATTACTTGAGAACTATTACCAAGTTTATTATTCCTTTTATATAACTTATCACCAAATTATAACAATTACTTAATTATTTAAGTCCACGTCAGATGTTTTGATGATATTAAGTACATGAATCCAAAATGACTTGGTATGATGTCTATAGACCAAAGTTATAATTAGTCCATCATATATAGAATAATATTCATGAAATAATAATAAATTTTAAACACTAATTATTTAAACAAAACATTTATTTATGTCTCTGAAAAATTAACAATGTTATAATCATGCAAACGTTAGGTCGTACATAAGCTTGAGAAACATTCCTATTTTTCATTGATCATTATGGAATGAAGGTAATTATTATTTTAAATTTCATAAATTATCATAATATCAAAAAAATAATATTAATAATTTAAATATACTTATATATATATATCATAATTGTGATATAGGAAGAAAAATGAATCACATCGCTTCATAGAGGTGATAGTTCACACGTACGCGCGAACGACATTATCATTTTTATGTGCATGGAAGGTAAGAACACAATTGATATATAATTTTATAATAATGATAAATATGTCATTAATATCATATATAAACATTAATTCCATCATTATAACCAGTATTGATAGACGGTAATGGAAAACGAGTTATATTGGTTCGTGGATGTGATAGTTCACACGCACACACGAACAATTAATTATTTTTCCTTTTTATAGAAGTGGATATGGATTTAAGTGATGATATTATCATAATAAAATATCATTATATTTATGATAATAAATTTATTATATCATCATGGTTGAATAGGATTTTAAGGAAGTGGAAGAAGAAATAAAACAGAAATACTTGATTAAAAATGATACATTTCCTTTGGATGATCGCATTTGATAAACACCTTAACACCTCTAAAGAGGGTGTTATGACTAAAAAAAGACCTTAATAATGTGGGGAGGGATTATATGAAGGTATTTTATCATATAGTTGATGAAAAAAATGGTTTTTAATTGTGAATAAATGATAGTAAGTAGTTCCCTTTTATAAGAGAGGGGAGGGTCACTCTTGGAAATCAACAAATTATTAAATTAAATTAAATTAATTTTCTATTACCAATGGGTAAAATGTGTTTTTTAGAATAAATGATGAGTATGGGTCAAAATATAATTATACAATGACAATAAAATATTTTTTGAATATTTTTTTAATCCTTATCCTTTTGTTTTAAGCCTTTTAACTCTTACTGTTTTTTTAGTAATTTAAACTATAAGGGTCAAATTTTTTAACATAACATGAAAAAAGACCAATAAAAGATTAATTTATGGAATTTTAGGACTTATCACAACTATTTTGATGAATATTGGATTTTTATAAAATTTATAATATTTAATAAAATATTTTTATATTTTAAAATACCCTTAGTTTGAATTTTGTCAATATTCATTTCTTGACTTTTTAACAATATCATAAATTAAAGATATTGTCAAAATAAATATTTGAACACATAAATAACATGTAAAATTAATCCATAAAATTATTTTATGATAAATTTTTTATCAATTTATATTTATTATAATATTTATAATTTCATTTATTTTATTTTTACATTAATAAAGCAATTACCACATCATCATTGTGTCACCATTTAATTTAATTATCTATTTTTTAAAAATTATAAATAAATTAACATGATTTAGGTAATAATTTTATATTTATAAATACTATTTAAAGTATAATATATTACTTATATAACTACTTATTAAAATTGTTATAGTTATGAAAAGATGATTATGACATCTTTGTCTTTACTTTAAATAAAATTTTATAAATGTCATAATCACTCCAAAGTGGATTCCAAAGGAAATAATTTCAGCCCAAGGATTGTATTGGTTGAAAATAACTCATCTAATAAAATTATTATAGTTGTTAGGGTAGTTTTATAATATTTATAATATTATTTTATCCTTTAATTACCCGATTTACCCTTAACCGTGGTAATAAAAATAATTACTAAAGATACTATTAATAATGTCTAAACATAAAAGGGACCTATTTACATAATTTTTAACTTCTTATTCCAAATATGGAATCCATTTTTAAAAATTAAAAACATATAATTGGCAGAAATTAATTGAACATTAATCTGGTTGACGGAATAAGAAAACAACTTTTTAAAGTAAAACGTTCAAAAGTTCACCTAGTTTTTATATCCAATTTCAATGTGAAATTGATTAAACTTACTTAAATTGGATTAATTGATAAAAAACAATCTAATTATACTTTAAAACCAATTACAATGTTTATCTAACAATATAAATAAATTATACAAAAAATAAGTTTTAAATTAAAATACAATATTTTTCATTATTCATTAAAATATGAAATTTATCCTAAAAATAAAAAAATTCAACTAAGTAAATTTTGACTCCCACTTCAAAATAATAGTTTTTTTAAAATATAACTTATAAAAGTGATAAGAAGTAGATTTAAAATAGTTTCTCCATCAAAAGGCGGCAAAAGTACATTTTTTGAACAATACTTATTTTATTTGTAAAATTGGATTTATTCTTATATCATATCTAGAAAACACATAAGATGCATGTTAAAAATTATATTGAATATATTATATATATATTTCATTTATATAATCCAACAATATTTATTTTATTATTTATAAAACACACTTGTGTAAATTCAAATAGTTTTTTAGAAAAAAGAGTTCATTTTATTTTAAAAAGGGTTTTACATTCATTAATAATTAATTGATTACTGAAAAATTAATTATATATACACATGTAAAACATATTTTCATAATTATGTTAATATTATTCATTCCCACCATTATAACGTCTAAGATATAATGATAACATTTAGATAATAATATTTAGTCCTTCATTTAAGATCAATGTAGCATATTACGTACGCTATCGAACATAGTGTTTCTTTTTAAAAAATCAAGATGTTACATTCTCCCCCCTTTATAAATTGAATCCTTGCAATTCGAACTCAGGATTAAAAACTAAGGTTTGAATTTTCAAAATAACTTTATTGAAATACCACATCAGAAGAAGGGTCAATAAAACTTCCACTTGAAAAGAAAGAAAGGGAAGTATTAAGGTCACCTAAGATAACAAATACTGGGGTTCCATGTAAGAAAAAATAGATATTTAATAAAAAATAACTATCATGTTATGATGGAGAGTGATAGAGAACATGATTAGGATAAAGTTAACAATAAAAAAATCACAAATTTGTGATTGATTAAAAGTTCATTGATTTCTTAAAAAGAAAAGTAAATGGATAATGTTTTTATTTTAGGATACTTTTAACAGAGTTGAGGAATTATTTTACTACCTGGAATAAGAATGGATGGAATTATACTTACATGTCAAGTATAGTTGAATCCTTTAGTAAATTTCCACCATAAACTCATATTTTTCTCTAAACATTGAGTTTTCAAGATGATTTTTTCACACCTGAAGCACTAGAATCAACTTCTAGATAATACTTTAATCCAAAAAATATTAAATATCTATTTATATTGTATTTAGAAATTAACCAAAACAAAAATGGTTATGTTAATATAAAATAATTCCCCAAAAATAATAAACCTTTATATGATGAAAAACTACTTTAATCTCTAAAATTCAAAAGTGTTACCCAAAGTTTAATACAAACTATTCAATAAATAACAATATTTAAAATTAAAAAAAGATATTATAACTAATATTAAAACCGAAAAAATAAAAAGGATTTAATCACATAATCTTCCAAGATAATTTTTAACATTTATCTCTAAATAAAATCAATTACTTTTTAAGTATCATACCAAAAAGAAATTGTCCTAATCAAATATTATCCACGATAGGTTAATAATTTCCATAAATAACCTAAATCACCATAATTACACAATATAAACATTGCTATTTTCCTAATTATAAATCATCCTTTATTCCTCAAATAAAATACCGTAGTATTCTATTTACCTTAATTATATATGGTCCCCAAAATAATGAACGTCTTTTGAAATAACATTAATCACTTAATCACCAAATCATTTTCCAATTACAAGGTTATCTATTAAATAAAACATGGGTTCCCAAAATCAACTTATTATTTATCAATTAACTTGTTTAACTAAAAATAAAAATTTATACTAACATGGGACTTCACATAGGATAGTTGTAGGTGATGCACCCATGTCACCCTTTAGTTGTGGGTTTGATTCCCACGACCTTTCTGGATGCGACGAGTTGTCACCCATCCTAAGAGTTGTCCCTTTTATAAAAATATATAATTCTAAAAATATTATAAATACCTCAAAAATAACCATAACATGTTTTTAGATCAATGTTTATCTTATACGTTTCATTTTTCATCCCAAAAAGAAATAACCCATAATTAATTAAAAGGTGAATTTACCAAGAAACACCATTAGTTGCCTTAAAATTTCATAAAATAAAGCCTCAAAAGGGATTTTAAGACATTAAAAATATATTAAACCTTGAAATGATAATCTCATGATGATATCCCTAACTATTTAGAAAAAAAATACTAATCTCTAAATTTGTCTAAACTATCCTCTGATACCAACTGTAAGGACCTTGTAACACCCTGAGATTTTATGAAAAATATTCTTTTTAATTTCATTAATGTCTTGTGTTTTACGCTACACCAAAAAGAGCTTTCAAAACATGCATCCTTGACTTGCCTTTCATTACATGCAATCGCGACCTTCCTCGATAGCGTGCGTAGTACGCAATAATGAGTTTCACTAAACAACAATATGCTATTAAAATATTATTAAAACTAGCCATTATGAATAGTAATAACCACTTTATGAAATTTTGTAAATTTTATTTTTTAAAATGGACTTCATTTTTGGATTCTAAATATCAAAATTAGCTTAGGGTGAAATTTTGGTACTTTTCGGATAACTTTCATTTTCTGATGAATAGTGAAAATTACTAAATTTTAATTAAAAACAACTTTTTTAATCGAAATAATTAATAGTGATAAATTATTAATTTGAGTGGTTTTAAAGTATATTTAGAATATATTTTTACAATTTAATACAATATTTGTCATTGGATGTAATTTCACATTTAAACCAGACATAAACAAGTGTCAATCTTTTGATAGTTATTATCTCTTAAGAACACGCTATTTGTTTTGACGACGGAAATTACTTTTTAAATTAAGTAATTCAACTAATATGTTTTGAATTTGGTAAAATAGACATCATTTTTGAGTTCATAATATCAAATATAGATTAGGTCTAATTTTTGGTATTTTTCTGGAAACTTTCATTTTTTGATGAATAGTGAAACCACTAAGTGGTAGTTAAAAAAATGAATTTTTCATAAAAATTAATTTTACCGCTTCTATGAGTGGAATTTAAAAACTCCGAGATATGCGGTTGATGTCATTAAGTAAAATGTGGTTCAATGAGATGAAAATAATTTTTGGTGAATAGTAACTTTTTAGTTTTTTTACCACGATTAAAAGTAAATAGGCTAATTAAGGGTAAAAATGATATTATTATTACCCTAACACATGTCCTAATTCTACTGGATAAGTGTAATTCGACCAAAAACAACCTTAGGAATAAAATATGACCATTTAGGCCCACTTGGATTAGATTAGGACATTTATTATTAATTTATTTAAAGAAGGGTTAAAATAGTTAAAATCAAAGTTTAATAAGTATATAATTTTTAATATAGGGTTATACATAAGATAAATTCGACTATAAATATTAATTAGAAAGATAAAAATATTTCCTACATAATGGTATTTTATTTGTAATTCTTAGACATTAAATAATTTAATTTATTTATGACACAAAGATGATGCAGTAATTATCTTATTAATGAAATATTGACATAATTGATGTTATAAATACCAAAATAAATGTAATTTGAGACTTTTTATGAATTACAATAATTTTATAGGTCAATATGACATGTTATTATTGATATAATTAACTTTTCTGGAACTAATCTGTCTTTTATAATTTTCACAAAAATCAATTACTAAATAGTGTCAAAATTAACATAAAATAGTTTTTAAAAAAAATATTATATTATTAATTTTTATTTTATTCCTAAAAATATAAGGTTTGGCCAAATGACTTAGATAAGGTTATATATATTAATAATAAACAACTTGGGGTTCATTTTTCTTCTTATGGTAAGTTTATTAACCTTATAGTGTAAGAACACAAAAAGACACGGTAAAAGTAAAATTATCTAACTTAATGTTAAATCTAAATGATAAGGTTAAAATAGGAACCTAAACTTGTCTAAATTATTTTGTATGAGATTATTTCGACCCATCCCCACCTTATCTTATAAATAAATCAATTTGGAGCTATTTGAAACCGAATTTGGCTTTATAATAAAATAATATTTTTAGTTATTCCAAAGGTGCCCCTCTCCTCCCTTATAAAAGGGCACCTCCTCCCTCTCTTCCTCACACCACTTTGAGCCTTCAAGCTCGGAAAAACCCTACCAAATTATCTTCTACACTTCCATAGAAACATCCTAGAGGTATTGGTCTTCTTCAAAGACCAATTTTAGTGCCCTAAGAGGAGGACTCAAAGAGGCACTTCAAAGAAGAGGTAATGTTCGTTACCGATTCTTTCAACTTTATTTCTTCTTCCACTTCTTCTTCTTAGGTTGTTTCATTATGAAGTAATAACATCAGTATCACTCATATACTGATATGTTATTATAATTATGAAAAAACCCTATTTCACCATCTATCCATCCTACAGAAAACAAAATCACCGCGCGTGCGTACGTACGGAATACCGTCTCCACACCGTGGTGTAATCTATTTTCCACCACCACCTTACTTGGATGGGTATAATGGTGTACATAATAAATATATATGATTATTGTAAAGTTATATTGATTCTTAAATAGTATACATACACTCCAATACAATTCCATGATCATGAGAACGATATCATCGCTCGTGCGTACGTACGGACTACCGTCTCCATGACGCGATGAGATTCATTCTCCACATTAACCATTCATGAATGATTATAAAGTATATATAATAAGTAATCATGAAATATATGACATAATAATGATACTGGATTTATGTGTATATATATGTATGTCATCTACATAATTCCATTCAACTCAATAAGGAAATGAAAACAGCGTTCATGCGTACGTACGGCCTACCGTCTCCATGAATGGTGTATTTCTTTCCATTTACTGATCTATTATATATATTTATATTCTGAATATATATTATATATAAATCATGTTTTATATTCTGGAATTAAGTAATCATGATCTAAGTAATCATATGAATAATTACAAGTCAAAACACGGATGATAAATGAAACGATTTTACCCAAAACGCTCTTTAACATGGAATTTACAAAAGAACGGGTAATATAAAGTCATAAGTGAACCATATATGATATCATAACAATGAGTATTATTATGTAATAAGTAAATGACATTATTTAAATCATTATACAGGAGGTTCAGACACTTACGAAGCAAATCAGACCTAAGGTAAGGGATAATGTTGCAAATCTCATTTTTATCCGAGATTGCTTATTCGTAAGTATTTACTGGGGTTATTTATATCATCCATGCCCATGTTTTATAAAAGTGTTTTCATGTATGTTTAAATTCCTTTTTACCCATTTTTTACTTTTACTACATGGTATGTATGGAATATTACTATTACGAGGTACTTTTTGACTTTTCCGGCAAAAGTACGAGAAGAATGTTTTTTTAACTTATACGACACGAAAAGATTTTGACGGTTTTATAAAGCCTTATTTGAATGAAGATTCCTTCATAAGATTTCATGACTATTTTCAACAAAATCTATTTCTTTTAAAATAGCATGATAGTTTGTGAAAAGAAAATGATTTTGAAGAGGAAAGGATATTTTCCTAAAGAATTCATTTCAAGTGTTTTATCAAAACCATTTTTCAACTAAGATGACATTATTTCTTATGTGTATGTTTCAAGTATAATGTCTCTATGATTTACATGGTTTCACTTTTCTTATTATGAAATGATATCCATTTCTTTTATATGGATTATGCGATGATGGGATGATGTTTATGAAACCCATTTTATTCGTTGGGTTATTATGAATGATGTATGTTTATTTTGTGGCACAAGTAAGAATGATTTCATTATGAGATGGGTGAGACCTATATATCCCTCCAATGCATTGGGTAAATATTTATATCTCATGATATAGACATGGCTGGAATGGAAAGTTAAACTGGTTCAATAATACAGAACTGGAACTAGGAGTGAACTCGATTCAGAAAGGGACTTTGTCCACTAAAATGGTCTTGAAAGCAATGCCTTGGCTACTATGGAAATCATATCATGCGCTTAATGGTTTCCACAATTACATTTTTTATTCCCATGCTATTTTATCATTCTTAATGTTTCTTTATGATCTATGCCTTAGGTACTTCCATGTTTTGTGTCATTTCTCAAGCTTTTGATGTTTAAACATTATGTTCATGTTTTTAAGTTCAAATGTATATGGTATGTTTTATTTTATCCATGCTTACCCTTAATGAGCATTTGAGCTCACCCTTTTTATGTTTTCTTTTCCCCAAGATATAAAGAAAGGTTTTAGGTAAGAAAAAAGGAAGATCTTTATGAGAGATGTTGAAGATATTTCACCACGATTATAAGATTACGTTCCAAGTTTCCAAAGACAATTAACTATTACAGTCCTTATGTGTCTATTTTTGTTATGTATTAAGTATTCCTCTAAAGTAATGTAATGTCCATGTACTTCAAGATTTGGGTCTCTACAGTTGGTATTAGAGGAAAAGTTTATTCAACCTTTGGGAACTAGGATGTGAAAACGTTAGTGAGATCCCTAGAGATATTTCTAAGGTATGTCTAGGGATGTCCCTAAGGATAAGTATACGTATAGGAAATAGTCCTAGAACTATGGTAACGATATTAGATTAAACCAAAGATGTTAGATATTAAAGTTACTCCCCCTTTATTATGATTTTTTCCTCTCACACTATTCTTTTTGGGTTTTAGAAAATGGCTAGAAACAAGATGATTCACGATAATGGAGGATATGATGGACAATGAAATGATATTCTTCATGAGAAACCAAATGAAATGGGATTTGGAAGTCCAAACATCATTATTATGCTGAATCAGCAATCTCATAATACGATCAATAAAGTCAAATTTGGTAAGCTTCCTGACTCGGCTAATAATAGAAAGATGGAGTTTCATGATGATCATAGAGGAAAGAAAGTTCAATTTCCCCTATGTAAATCACGTGGGAAGAGGCATCAAGGAGAATGTTTCAAAGGAACTGGAAGATGCTTTGGGTGTGGAAAAGAAGGACACAAAGCTAGTAAGTGCAAAGGAAAAGGTTCAGTTAACACCAGGGATGAAGATAATGGTATTGCTACGACATCAACAATGGTTAAATGTTTTAAATGTGGAATGTACAGGCATTATGTAAACCAATGCCCTAAGGGAAAGTCTCATGAAGAGAATTAGTATGGGTGTATGGGTAGTATTTATGTTGATGATTATGAAGAGACTACAAATGATATGTGAGATGAAAGAATTGTTGAAGGTCGGTCAATGGTTTAAGAATGTAGTGGGATGATTACATGTTTATCAAGTGTAATGTTGTATAAGTAATCTCATGGTACTATGGAAGAAAGAGACATCTAAGGATTGTTACACTGTTGTCTTTCCTTGAGTTTTGAAAGTGTATGATTAATGGTACCGGTATCCATGAAAGGTTATTCAGATATTTTTGGAATGTAGATGATATGCGCATAATCAAGGGATAAGGAGAAAATTAAATGTTTGATAGTATTCATGATCTCATGACTGATATAAGGAGAAGTTTATATCATGGTTTGAGTATATAGAATTTTTGGATTTTGGTATGTAGAAAGAGTTAAATTTTGATAGCATTCATGTTTTCACTAAGGTTTAATGGGTATTCATTTTTCAAGAGAATACATGATTAAGGTATTCACATGATTGGAATGTGACCAACAAGATATATGGGGGATAAATGATGGTATTCACATGCTTGGTTGATGACATTTCAAGTAATCGTTTTCTTTATACTATGAGCTTGGACCGAAGTATTTTAGATAATCCTAAAGATTATAATGGATTATGTTGGACATAAGTTAGTATTTTTTAAGGATAGAACTTTTTTTTGATATTATTTATGGGATGTTATAGTAATGTAGTTTTAGAAAAAGGACAACCTGCAGGACGGGTGACAACCCATCGTGTTGGACAAGGCTGTGGGAATCGAACCCACAACCGAAGTGCGACTAGCCTTTATCACCTACCACTGGCCTACAGGAGGTCCCTGTTTAGTAGAAACTAGTTTTATTATATTAAGCAGTATGATATATGAAGTATAAGTCCATTTTAGGAACCATATATGATTAATCTCACTATAGATGGACTTATGTATTTTTGATAACTTTTATAACCTTTTGTTTGAGACAGATGGAATGACCCATCATTCTATCACATGATCTGCTAGCACATCACGAATAACAAATTCAACTTCATTTTATTAAGGGATTAAGTGGAAATTGTTCAATTAACGAACAACAATGAGATTGTACCAATATCATGTAAGTATTTATTTTAATTCATCGACTTTAGGTAAATGATCTTGAAAACCAAAAATGTTGTCCTAGTGCCCTTATATCTGATGAATTAGATGGTACCTTAGATCATAAAAAATCTATGGATTTGTGATTGCTGGATTTTCTATAGCCATGTTCTCTACCACTCTCCATCAGAACATGATGGTTAGATTTCTCTTCCATATCCATATTTTCATCTATGTGGAAACCCAGTGATTAGTCTATGTGGGTAACCGTTATGTTTCAAACTTTTGTTTTTAAAGATTGGTTTTGGTATTCCTTTTTATGATGTGGGTTTCTATTAAAGAAACTTTTTAGGAGTAAACCATTTATAACCCCGATGAATTTCGAGGGCGAAATTCATTTTAAGGGGGAGGGGGGGTAGAATGTAACACCCCAAGATTTTATGAAAATTATTCTTTTTAATTTCATTAATGTCTTGTGATGTATGATACACCAAAAGGAGCTTGTACAAAATGCATCCTTGACTTGTCTTGCATTACACGCAATCGCGACCTTCCTCGATAGTGTGTGCAGTACGCAATAACGAGTTTCACTAAACAACAATATGCTATTAAAATATTATTAAAACTAGCCGTTATGAATAGTAATAACCACTATAAAATTTTGTAAATTTTATTTTTCAAAATGGACTTCATTTTTGGATTCGGAATATCGAAATTAGCTTAGGGTGAAATTTTGGTACTTTTCGGATAACTTTCATTTTCTGATGAATAGTGAAAATTACTAAATTTTAATTAAAAACAACTTTTTTAATCGAAATAATTAATAGTGATAAATTATTAATTTGAGTGGTTTTAAAGTATATTTAGAATATATTTTTACAATTTAATACAATATTGGTCATTAGATGCAATTTCACATTTAAACCAGACATAAACAAGTGTCAATCTTTTGATAGTTATTATCTCTTAAGAACACGCTATTTGTTTTGACGACGGGAATTAATTTTTAAATTAAGTAATGAAACTGATATGTTTTGAATTTGGTAAAATAGACATCATTTTTGAGTTCATAATATCAAATATAGCTTAGGCCTAATTTTTGGTATTTTTCTGGAAACTTTCATTTTTTGATGAATAGTGAAACCAGTATGTGGTAGTTAAAAAAAATGAATTTTTCATAAAACTTAATTTTACCGCTTCTGTGAGTGGAATTTCAAAAATCTGAGAGACACGGTTGATGTCAGTAAGTAAAATGTGGTTCAATGAGATGAAAATAATTTTTGGTGAATAGTAACTTTTTACTTTTTTTACCACGGTTAAAAGTAAATAGGGTAATTAAGGGTAAAAATGATATTATTATTACCCTAACACATGTCTTAATTCTATTGGATAAGTGTAATTCGACCAAAAACAACCTTAGAAATAAAATATGACCATTTAGGCCCACTTGGATTAGATTAGGACATTTATTATTAATTTATTTAAAGAAGGGTTAAAATAGTTAAAATCAAAGTTTAATAAGTATATAATTTTTAATATAGGGTTATACATAAGATAAATTCGACTATAAATATTCATTAGAAAGCTAAAATGATTTCCTAAATAATGGTAGTTTATTTGTAATTTTTAGACAATAAATAATTTAATTTATTTATGACACAAAGATGATGCAGTAATTATCTTATTAATGAAATATTGACATAATTGATGTTATAAATACCAAAATAAATGTAATTTGAGACTTTTTATGAATTACACTAATTTTCTAGATTAATATGACATGTTAGTATTTATATAATTAACTTTTTTTGAACTAATCAGTCTTTTATAAGTTTCACAAAAATCAATTACTAAATAGTGTCAAAAATGACATAAAATAGTTTTTAAAACAAATATTATATTATTAATTGTTATTTTATTCCTAAAAATATACGGTTCGGCCAAATGACTTATATAAGGTTATATATATTAATAATAAACAACTTGGGGTTCTTTTGGATTCTTATAGTAAGTTTATTAACCTTATAGTGTAACAACACAAAAAGACATGGTAAAAGTAAAATTATCTAACTTAATGTTAAATCTAAATGATAAGGTTAAAATAGGAACCTGAACTTGTCTAAATTATATTGGATGAGAGTATTTCGACCCATAACCACCTTATCTTAAAAATAAATCAATTTGGAGCTATTTAAAACCGAATTTGACTTTATAATAAAATAATATTTTTAGTTATTCCAAAGGTGCCGCTCTCCTCCCTTATAAAAGGGACCTCCTCCCTCTCTTCCTCACACCACTTTGAGCCTTCAAGCTCGGAAAAACCCTGCCAAATTCTCTTCTCCACTCCCCTAGAAACATCCTAGAGGTCCTGTTCTTCTTTAAAGACCAATTTTAGTGCCCTAAGAGGAGGACTCAAAGAGGCGCTTCAAAGAAGAGGTAATGTCCGTTACCGATTCTTTCAACTTTATTTCTTCTTCCACTTCTTCTTATTAGGTTGTTTCATTATGAAGTAATAACATAAGTATCACTCATATAATGATATGTTATTATAAGTATGAAAAAACCCTATTTCATCATCTATCCATCCTATGGAAAACGAAATCACCACGCGTACGTACGTACGGAATACCGTCTCCATGCAGTGGTGTAATCTATTTTCCACCACCACCTTACTTGGATGGGTATAATGGTGTAAATAATAACTATATATGATTATTGTAAATTGATATTGATTATGAAATAGTATACATACACTCCAATATAATTCCACGATCATGAGAATGATATCATCGCTCGTGCGTACGTACGGACTACCGTCTCCACGACGCGATGAGATTCATTCTCCACATTAACCATTCATGAATGATTATAAAGTATATATAATAAGTAATCATGAAATATATAAAATAATAAAGATACTGGATTTATGTGTATATATATGTATGTCGTCTACTTAATTCCATTCAACTCAATAAGGAAACGAAAACAGCGTTCATGCGTACGTACGACCTACCGTCTCCATGAACGGTGTATTTCTTTCCATTTACTGATCTATTATATATATGTATATTATGAAAATATATTATATATAAATCATGTTTTATATTCTATAATTAATTAATCATGATCTAAGTAATCATATGAATAATTACAAGTCAAAACACAGACGACAAATGAAACTATTTTACCCAAAACGCTCTTTAACATGGAATTTACAAAAGAACGGGTAATATAAAGTCATAAGTGAACCATATATGATATCATAACAATGAGTATGATTATGGAATAATTAAATGACATTATTGAAAACATTATACAGGAGGTTCATACACTTACGAAGAAAATCAGACCTAAGGTAAGGGATAATGTTGCAAATCTCATTTTTATCCGAGATTGATTATTCGTAAGTATTTACTGGGGTTATTTCTATCATCCATGTCCATGTTTTATAAAAGTGTTTTAATGTATGTTTAAGGTCATTTTTACCAATTTTTGACTTTTAATACATGGTATGTATGGAATCTTACTATTACGAGGTACTTTTTGACTTTTCCGGCAAAAGTACGAGAAGAATGTTTTTTTAACTTATACGGCACGAATGGATTTTTACAGTTTTATAAAGCCTTATTTGCATGAAGCTTCCTTAAAAAGATTTCATGACTATTTTCAACAAAATCTCTTTCTTTTAAAATAGCATGACAGTTTGTGAAAATAAAATGATTTTGAGGATGAAAGGATATTTTCCTAAAGAATTCATTTCAAGTGTTTTATCAAAACCATTTTTCAACTAAGATGACATTATTTCTTATGTGTATGTTTCAAGTATATTGTCTCTATGATTTACATGGTTTCACTTTTCTTATTATGAAATGATATCCATTTCTTTTATATGGATTATGTGATGATGGGATTATGTTTATGAAACCCATTTTATTCCTTGGGTTATTATGAATGATGTATGTTTATTTTGTGGCACAAGTAAGAATGATTTCATTATGAGATGGGTGAGACCTATATATCCCTCCAATGCATTGGGTAAAGATTTATATCTCATGATATAGACATGGCTGGAATGGAAAGTTAAACTGGTTCAATAATACAGAACTGGAACTAGGAGTGAACTCGATTCAGAAAGGGACTGTGTCCACTAAAATGGTCTTGAAAGCAATGCCTTGGCTACTATGGAAATCATATCATGCGCTTAATGGTTTCCACAATTACATTTTTTATTCCCATGCTATTTTATCATTCTTAATGTTTCTTTATGATCTATGCCTTACGTACTTCCATGTTTTGTGTTATTTCTCAAGCTTTTGATGTTTAAACATTATGTTCATGTTTTTAAGTTCAAATGTATATGGTATGTTTTATTTTATCCATGCTTACCCTTAATGAGCATTTGAGCTCACCCTTTTTATGTTTTCTTTTCCCCAAGATATAAAGAAAGGTTTTAGGTAAGAAAAAAAGGAAGATCTTTATGAGAGATGTTGAAGATCTTTCACCACGATTATAAGATTACGTTCCAAGTTTCCAAAGACAATTAACTATTACAGTCCTTATGTGTCTATTTTTGTTATGTATTAAGTATTCCTCTAAAGTAATGTAATGTCCATGTACTTCAAGATTTGGGTCTCTACAGACCTGACCTTAAACAAAACTTATTCTAGTATTTTTGAACTCTAATTCACATTCAAGGATCTTTTCACTTTAGATTTTTAGATAATTAGAAAAAACTATTGAATAGTAAACTCTTAAATTACCAGTGCACTCTAATACTATGTATCCACTTTTTCCACCAAAGGAAACTGCTTAAAAAATATCACTTTTTTTCCGAGACACATCTTCAATTATTTCATCATGACATCTTATTTTCCCTTAAAAATATTAAGACTTGTGAATTTTTTTTATAACTTGGGATGAGTATAAAAATATCAATAAGAAACATAAATAAATATAAGCATTAATGCAGTGAAAAACCAAAAAACATTTCCTTAAAATAAAACAAACCTTTTTACCCTGAAAAAGAGACCATCATTTCAAAAAGATCATTACCTTACCTTTTGAAAATAAAATATTTTCATGAAAACTCATAATAAAACATATAATATATAAGTAGGTAACTTGGGACATATTATAATAAAATGTAATAACCATATGGTTGACTTCTGTACAAGTCACTCTTACAAATGGAATAGCCATACGACCGACTTCCATACATGTCACTCTTACAAATAGAATAACCATACATCTGACTTCCATACCCAATGAATTAGAGGTTATAACGTAACCAAACATCCTTGGTTTATCATCTAACCACCCATAAAATGTCTAAGAACCATTATATAATCATAACACATAATGGATTGAAATTATTAGTATTTCACTCATAAAATTTCATTTTAAATCACAAGAAATCATTTCAGGATATTGAAATAATAAATCCATTTTCAAAATAATTTTCAATATAATCTTTTAAAAACATTAATTCTTGTAGAGGAATAAAAATATAAAATAATGGTCATGGCGACAGAGAAGTTTTTGTTGCTGTATACGTTAAAAACATATTTCTTTTGTCGTTTGTAAAGAAAGTCAAATGATCCGTATAGAAAGCATAAAAAGATTCCTTTTTTGAAAACCTTTTAATGATATTAAAAATAAAAATAAAAAGTTATTTATATTCATTTTATATTCATATATATAAATATGTAAACTAATATCAAGAGTATTGTTATGGATAAAAAGTTTTGATAATCAAATATTTATACATTCAAGGTGTCCCACACCACTTTGAACATTTAACTTTTAATATCCATGAAATAATATATTCAAAAAAACTTTTAATAAAATTTTTATAGATAAAATATGCATATGAAATGATATTTTAGCTATATGTATACCTTATAAAATAATAAAGGTGCATATCATCAAGAAATTCCTCAATGAAAAATGATTGTGACGAAATCCCTTTCCTCGAGTTCGATTCGTCAATTATTTTCTTTATATTACTGAATAATAAACTTAGGTTAATTATTTTATTTCTTGATAACAATTTCAATTTTTATTATTCCTTTTATATGACTTATCACTATATTATAACAATTACTTAATTTTTTTAAGTTCATATCGGATGTTTTGTTGATATTTGGTACATGAGTCCAAAATGACTTGGTATGATGTATATAAAAAAACATGGTCATTAATCCATCATATACATAATTATATTCATGAAATAAAAATCAATTTTATATGGTAATTTTTAAATAAAACCATTTATGTATGGTTATGAAAAATGAACAATGTTGTAATCATAGAGACGGTAGGCCCTATGTACGCATGAGTAACGTTCCCATTTTCATTGATCATTATGGAATAAAGGTAATTATTATTTTAACTTTATATAATGAAAATAATATCATAAATAAAATATTAATAATTTAAATACACATGCACCCACACTTATATATATCATAATTTTGATATGGTGAAGAAAAAAAAACCACATCGCTTCGTGGAGGTGATAGTTCACACGTACACACGAACAACGTTATCATTTATATGTGCATGGAAGGTAAGAACACAATTGATATATTATTTTATTATAATGAAAAATATTTCATGAATATCATATATAAAAATTAATTCCATCATTATAACCAGTCTTGAGAGACAGTAATGGAAAGAAAATTATATCGGTTCGTGGGGGTGATAGTTCACATGTACTCATGAACAATTAATTATTTTACCATTTTATGGAAGTGGAGATCGATTTAGGTGATGATATTATCATAAAAAATATTAATATATTGAGTATACTTGATTTATTATATAATCATGGTTGAAGAAGATTTGGAGGAAGTGGAAGAAGTAATAAAACAAAAATACTTGATTAAAAACGACACCTTTACTTTGGACGATCACATTTGATTAACACCTTAACACCTCTAAGGAGTGTGTTATTCCTAAAAAAGGACTAATTTTTTTTATAGGTATTATAGGAAGGTATTTTGGCAGATATGTTCTAATAAAAAATGGGTTTTAAGTGTGAATAAATGATATGAAGTAGTTCCCTTTTATAAGAGAGGGGAGAGGCACTCTTGGAATTCTTCAAAATAATAAATTAATATAAATTAATTTTCTATTACAAATGGGTAAAAGTGTTTTATTTATAATATAAGATGAGTATGGGTCAAAATATAATTGTCTAATAAAAATTAGACAAGTTTTTAATATTTTTAATCCCAATCCTCTGTTTTAACCCTTTTTACTCTTATTGTTTTATTATGTAATTTACACTATGAAGGTCAAAATAATTACTATAACCTTATAAAAAAAGAGTAATTTATGAAATTTTATAAATTATACCAACTAGTTGGATTAATCTTGTATTTTTATAAATTTTATAACATTTAATAAAATATTTAATATTTTAAAATACCATTATTGTCAATTTTGACACTATTCATTTCTTGACTTTTTAAAAATATCATATCTTTAAGATATAGTCGAACCAAATATTTTAACATGCCACCAACATGTAAAAGTATTCCAGAAAATTTGTGTGTGACCTAAATTGTATTAAATTATATTTATTATAATTTTTTTAATATCATTTATTTGATTCTTCCTTTAATGAAGTAATCACTACATCATCATTGTGTCACCATTTAATTTAATTATTTATTTTATAAAAATTATAAATAAATTAACATGACATAGGTAATAATTTTATATTTAAAAATAATATTTAAAGTCTAATATATCACTTATATAACCCCTTATTAAAATTGTTATAGTTATAAGAGACATGATTATGACATCTTTGTCTTTACTTTAAATAAAATGTTATAAATGTCATAATCACTTCCAAGTGGCTTAAAAAATCTATAATTTAGGACCAAGGATTTTATTGGTAGAAAAAGTATTATTAAAAAAAACATGATAAGTGTTAGTTTAGTTTTATATTATTTATAATATTATATTAGCCTTTAATTACTCGATTTACCCCTAACTGTGGTAATAAAAATAATTACTAAAGATAATATTCATAATGTAAAAAAATAAAAGGTTACTATTTAAATAATTTATAAATTATTATTCCAAATATGGAAACCATTTTTCTAAATTCAAAATACATAATTAGCAGAAATTAATTAAAAATTAATCACATTGACTGAATAAGAAAACTGATTTTTAAAGTAAAACTTTGAAAAGTTCACATTGTTTTTATATCCAATTTCAATGTGAAATTGATTAAAATGGATTAAAATGGATCAAATGATAAAAAATAATCTAATTATACTTTAAAATCAATTAAAATGATAATATAACAATATAAATAAATTAGATGAAGAAATAGTTTTGAATTAAAATGCAGTATTTTTTAGTATTCATTAAAATATGAAATTTATTAGAAAAATACTAAAAAATAAACCAAAGTAAATTTTATTGTCCTAATTAAAAATAAGAAGTTTATTTTATCAAATATAACTTATAAAAGTGATAAAAACTATATTTAAAATAGGTACGCCATTAAAAGGTGGAAATACTACATTTTTTGAAAAATACTTCTTTAGTTTGTAATATTTTATTCGTTCTTATATCATATATTGAAAACAAATAATATAAATGTTAAAAATTATATTAATTATATTACATATATATTTCATTAATATAATCCAACAAGATTGATTTTATTATTTATAAAACACAATTGTGTACATTTAAATAGTTTTTTATAAAAGCACTTCCTTTTAATTTAAAAAGGGGTTTACATTAATTTATAATTAATTGATCACTAAAAAATTAATTAAATATAAATGTGTAATATATATTTTCATAATTAAATTAATATTATTCATTCACATCATTCTAACGGCTAGGATATAATGATAAAATTTAAATAATAATATTTATTTTATTTAAGTTTGATATGACATATCGTACACGCTATCAAACACAATGTTTCTTTTTAAAAACTCAGGAAGTTACATCACGTGTGCTTGAAAATGGAGTTAAAGTGTTTGAGAATGTTTTTTAAATTCAAAAAAGTGTTTTAAGTTTTTATAATAAGTTGAGTAGGCCGATAAGTGGTTTGAAGAAGCTCAAAGTTCATTTGAAGAAATTTCAAAATTTATCTACTCAAGATTATTTTTGAGAAAAATGCATAAAATTATCATAAGGTCCAAGATAATAAGACATTTTATGAAGCCTTTATGTTATTTGTGAATCTTGGAGTTTCAAAAACTGAAAAAATAGATTTAGCTACATGTGCTATATATAAGATAATTTATCTTTATAGGAGTGAAATGATAAAGGGATTTATCTTATGGAATAAAATATTATATCCCACATAAGTAAATTCATATATAAAGTTGAAAAAAGAAATAGAATTCATCTACACGATTCACCCCATATGATTCTTTTTGTCTGTATAAGTAAATTGAGTTACTCTCCAATCATATATATAAATTCTTTTATATGGATGTAAATTGATCCGTCTGTAAGTAAAATGAGTTTTCTGAACTTCACCAAGAGATGAGTTTGTAAGATATTATCAATTCATTTGATATTCATGAGATTCATAAGATATTTTACTTAGAGACTATTTGAGATCCTATAAGAGTGAAAAATAAAGAATTATATAATTTAAAAACCTAAATAAAAAAATTGGGATGAAGCTAGAAGTCTTTATCATGGTTGAAAACATCATAGAGACATATGATAAATTATTTGAATTAGTATGAGTTTATATTCAAAGATGATTCAATTAAGATAAAAGAAAATGTTTTTTATAATATTTTTAATGTATAAAAATGGAGAAATTATTGATTAATGTGGAACATTATCAGTTGATACTAGATCTGGTTCTTGTTGTATAAAATATAAAGGTTACTAAAAGATACTAGAAGAGATGTGTAACATTCCCAACCCAGTGCTTCCCCAAGTGAATGATTTTATTGGCTACATGACCTCAAGCACATATCCCCATAAGCCAGAGGCTGCTAACTAGCAGTGATGTTGTAAGAAATTTAGTGGGGAGGCTATAACCACTAGTAAATAGTTTCAATGAGAGTGAAAAAATAATAGCAAAGTAGTGGAAATAATGAAAAAATATGAATAATTTAACAGGAAAAAAATTTGATAAAGGAAAATTGAATAAATCCAAATAACAATAATATAATGCAATGAAATTTTGAATGTAAATAAATGATGTTTTGAGAGTCATAAAGACAAAATACAAGAATAATCAAATAAAGAATCCAAAGACCCCAGTCCTAAACCCCATGTCGGCCCCGTCTCCAATCTCTAACCCATCTAACAAGCCACAAATCAACAATAGGTCCCCTTTCCCTTGTCCAAAACTACATATATAAGATCTTTCCAAATAAAAAAACAATGGCCCATCTAGGGTGTGAGTACAACTTAGTAGGTAAACACCACCATGTCTAGAAAATCCAATTTGAGAAATATGGTGCATGGAATATAGACATAAATAGAGTATTAATTTAATAAATTAATACTACACTTAAAGTGAACCTACTGATCCCCCATACTCGGGGTTGACACTCAGGATCAGACAAACCTACTTCTGTGACCTTTTGGGTATATATGGATAAATTTTAATTCTCATACATTAGGATAGTTCACCAAACAAGTGTAATATTTCCCCCTAAGGATGAATCACACAAACATCACATTAACAAAATGCATGTACCTGTAGTGTAAGATCCCAATTTTCATGGAGGTATATCATTATTTAAATTTTGGATTAAATCTATTAATATTGGTTAATTAGATGTTCACTAGGTATATAAGTAAGTTCAGGGGTGTTCTAGGGGCTTGGGACATGAAAGATAGGGGAATCGGGCCATTCTATACATGTTGCATAGTTTGTGCATAGTTAGTGAAAACCATGTGAGGGGAGAGCCAAAATGTGTGGTTTAAGATAGTAGAATTCCACATGGTTGGAACATGGTTTGTCAAACAATGCATCCCTCCATAGGTGAAAATGTAACTCAACTCCTCTAGGATAGAGGCAGGCACACAGTTTGGAAAACCATGCGGCCAAACCATGCAACCTTTAAAAAGTAGGAACTTCTAGTCCCCCCCATCCAGTATTTTTAGATCCTCACCTGATTTTTCCTCACATTCTTCCACTATCAACCCTAGTGATGAACTAAACCTCTCAAATATACCAAAGGTATATTCTTCTTCAATTATTAGATATTTAGAGTACCGTTGGTTGCGAATCAAAGATTTGGGTGAGTATGATCCCTCTCTTACTTCTATTTTTCGGATTAGGTCCTGTATCTTGAGTTATCTTCTTCTGAAGCCTTAAAAACCATTCTTTCCTCTGGATTCTAGGTTGAAACTTCAAGGGTTTCTTGAATCCAGATCTAAGTCTATGATTAAGAGTGCATTCTTCAATGGATTCAAGGTAGGTGGTCTACAAGCCATATCCCATAGTCGTTGGATTGATTTTTGCATGTTTGGTTGTGTTATTGGTTATCTCTTGTTTTTCTTTTGGTTACTTTGGTGATATTTCATAAAATATTCATCTAAATTATGAATTGAATCCCTCTTGATTCCTATGTAATTTTTAGGATGATTTGACTGATTTAGGGCCACCCATGGGGTGCGCTGACATTCCTGAACCTATACATTGATAAGGTTAAATTTAGATTTGATGTGTGATAATTTAGAGCCCATGATGAACATATTAATATGGTTAGTTGAGTAGAAATTAGAATAATGATATTTATGACTAGATTTTATAATGACATAAGGGGTTGTTTGGTATGAAATGAAAATGGGTTAATTGAGATTGTATCAAATGGCTTATGAATTATGTTATAAATTCATAGGATGGTTAGTGAATATTAAATGGAGAATTTTTTAATGGGTAAAAAATTGGTAATTATGGACTAAGTTAAATTGAATTTCACAAGGGAATTTATGAATATGTTCAATAAGATGATATAAAGGGAATTATTGAACATACATAAAGGGTTGGGGCTTGGGAATAAGAATTGGGATAAATGGGATATGTAATGTAAATGATAAATGTGTTATTGGGTTATGGAATAGTATTAATTACCATGTTTATTGTTAAGGTTTGTGATTTTATGTGTACTGTTTTGAGTATGGTTTGTGATATAGAATGTGTGTGGTGATTGGATAAATAATCACGCGCACATGGATTGGTAGTGTGGGGTATTGAATTGAGGATCTATGTCCATGAGTCAAGTTAAACTAAGGCACTAAACTCCACCCTAAAATGCATAGGTTAGGGAAGGGGACACAAGATCTATCCCTCTAACAGTTTTATTCGACGAGACCACCCAGATCGAGCCTTTGAGGTGAGTGTAATGTATTTATTGTGATGTGTTTACCCTAGTGAGATAGGGGCTTGATTTATTCCCTTATTAATAGTGATTGAATGCCTTAGAACCCTTTATAAATGATATAAATTACTAACCCATGGAACACATGTTGGAAATGGATTATGTAATGATGATGGTATAAGTGATGATATTAGTACAATGATACAAATGGTTAAGTATGTGTTTTTAACTAATGATACCTGAGTTGTCCTTTTGTTTACCTTGTCATTTTTTTTCAAACTTTCATGAAATATTTATTAGATTGGATATTTTGTTGACATCATTGGTGGTGGCCTACTGAGTTGAACTCAAGACCTGTTTGGGCCACTGTTGGGTACCCGATCATATGTCATTGTTGTAGGTTTGGATAATGGAAAAGGCATGATGATAAGGAGTTGATCTGGGATAGGGATATTCATGGATGAGGATCCAGACTTGGAGTTGGGGCCCATTTTATGGATTCTACTATTTTTATTTATTTTGGGTTTCCTTCACTATCATCACTTTTTGTAGGAAATTGAATTATTATTATTGATTGGTGGTTTGTACCCAGTTTTGGGAGATGCTTGTCTATGCATGTTTATTGATTATCACATATTTTTCTGCTATTTAGATTCTTATCTAATGTGTATTACTATGGTAAATAGGTTATATTATCCCCACATGACTTATTAGACCCTCGTTTCTAGTTGTAAACCTCTTGTGTATGAGGGGGCATGCTTTAGGTCATGTGGTGACCTTGATCGAAGCACTAGTTTAGTGGCTTCTCGGTCATGGATGTTACAAATTGGTATTAGGGGTAGGTTCTTTTCTATGGTATTACTACTTGGGATGGGGGATGGGAGAATAAGACATGTTGGGTATTGGAAATGAGCTTTTTATTAGGAGTAGCTTACCCATGCACGAGGAAAAATCCAAGTACCCAGGGTGGGAATTTTTGTTATTATTTTATGTTGTTATAGTTGAATGATATTTCACCATTGGGTGATACACTTTTTGTGTGATGTGATTTTTTTGGTGATATTTAAGTCATGGTTGATAAAAAATGAGGATGTGAATTCACGCATCATTATAGGAACCTAAGGATATAGGAGGAATGAATCATGGTAGGCACACATAGGATGGGTGTGTGAGAGATGAAAGGTGGAAGGAATTTTACTTTCTTGAAAAATTTAAAGAAAATGGTGTCTAATAAGAATGATATGAATTGGTAAAATAGAAGGAATGTTAAAGCATAATTAAATAATTTTTTTAATGAATAGTTAAAAATGAGTTAAAATGTTTGTTGTAGTAATTTGTGAAATAGCAGATGTTCCCAAGAGGAAGGATTTATATTGCGAGTGAGGAAATAGTTTAAAAAAAGTTGTCTAGTGAAATTACATTTCAATATAAATTAGTTTACCACATGTTGACCATGACATACAGTAGGTATGGTAGAGGGTAGTGTTCTAAGTGTGAATATATCTATTGGGATAGTGTATGATAATGGTTTGTTTATGACTAGTGAAGAGCCTTTTTGTGTGATAATTGTGGAAGCTTTATGTTATGTGTCCTAAATCCCCTATTTGGCATTGTAGAGAAATGCTACCATGAAGACATGTATCGGATAGGAAACAAGAGGATGATTCTAAGAATGACCCCCAATCGTAGAGAAAGAAGCCTTGGTGATTCTAGAAAATAGAGAGGAGTAGTGTCATCAGATATTTGACCGTTTTATGCAGATGATGGAATGAGACCTAGGGTAGGTTGTACCAAGTATGTTCGATTTTACTAGAGTGTTTTAGCTACACCACCATAAGACTTTTACTATAGAGGTTGGCCTAGAGGTAGTCAAGTTCTGGATAGAGTCCATCTAGATGATTCTTGATCATTTTGAAGACTCCTTCCGAGAACCGAGTCAAGTTAGTGGCCTATATGTTGAGAGTCCAGACAAAGCTTTGGTGGGACATCGTGGTTTAGATTGAGAAGGCTGAGGGAATTATGTGGAATGATTTCCATGAAAATAATCTATAACACTTCTATCCAAAAAACCTTGAGGTAGGAGAAGGTTGTAGAGATTATGAGTTTGACCCAAGGGGATGTATCAGTGATGGATTGTGCTATCCATTTCACTAACTTGAAAAACTTCATTCCAATATTGGTAGGAGATGAGAAAATTTTAAAAAATGTTTCCAATATGGGATTAGACATGAGATCAGGTCCCAGGTGAATATAACCCATTTGAAGAGGTTTATAGAGGTAGCGAATTAGGCCCTAATATCAAAAGGGAACCTGAAGGTGGATTCAGGTAGTGGACTTGTGGTGACACTTTGATAGACGAGTGGTGCAACTTCTGAGGGAAGGAAGAATCATTTTGGGAGTTTCCATTAGGGTGGAAGTGCGTAGGGAAGTCAGAAGAGAGGGTAAGCCACCTATTAGGGTGGTGATTAGGTTTTCTATTATCAGTGTGGAAGGTCGGGGAACATGTGCTGTTAGTGTCCCTTACCACCAGTTGAGTTTCAGTTGTGCATAATGATGGGGAATGTGCAGAGGTTCTGTAGGAATTACTGATAGATAGGCACAAATGAGGGATCAAGAAAAATTCCAATTATAGGTAGGGGTCAGTTACCCCATATCATACAGGCAGTTGGAGCTCCATGGTTTGTATCAATAGGGGTGATGGATATGGTACTCCGGGATGAGAGCATATATATCAACAGAGTAGTGAAACACCAGGGACTCAAAATAGATCCCATGGTAGAGGGGAAGGTCAACTTCACGCAATTCAGTCTATAATTGGAGGTGAAGAGGATAGACCATCGACTGTTCATGGTACAATTCTTGTAGATTCCATGCATTCTCTTGATTTATTTTGCACATGTTCCACACAATATTTTATCTCTACTAATTTTGTGTCTGGGTTGGTCCAAGTAGTTTAACTTGTGTGTGGGGTTATGTCTATTGATACTCCGTTGGGGGTGAAATATGAGGATATCAGGCAATATAGGGGTTGTACTTTAGAGGCTGATGGGTGCCATTTTCTATGGGACTTGTTCTTCCTCAAGATGTTAGGTTTTGACCTGATTTTGGGAATGGATTGGGTGATGTTGTACCAATCCCACATCGACTATTATCATTGTCTAGTAACATTAACGTCTCTTGAGGGAGACACTTATGTCCATCGTGGTGAGTGGTATATTTGGCCAGGTCGTGCAGGGCCAATTTGTCAGTAGTTGGTTGAACTCACAAACCAAGTGTATTGTATAATGCTTGATAATGGGGGATTATAGCAACCAATATTATCTCTCACTTTGAATCAATTTTAGGATGTTTTTTCTAAGGAATTCTCTGGGCTGCCACCTAAGAGAGATGTTGAGTTCATGATAGAGGTACTGTTGGGAGAGAAACCAGTTTCTATTCCACTATATCAAATGTCACTAAAATACCTCTAGGAACTTAAATCTCAGTTAGAGGAATTGTAGAATAAAGGGTTTATTTATCCTAGTATGTCTCCTTGGGGATCTCCAGTGGTGTTCTCCAAGAATCTGATGGGTCATTGAAGTTATGTGTCGATTGTAGGAGGCTCAATCAGATAGCAGTTAATAAATGATACCCACTTCCAAGAATTAATGATATTTTTGACTAGTTGATAGGTTCATTAGGGTTCTAAAAGATTAATTTGAGATCGAGGTATCACCAGCAGAGGGTGATGCCTTCTAATGTACCGCATACTACCTTCAAGAGCAGGTATAAGTTGTATGAGTTTGTTGTTATATTTTTTGGGCTGACCAATGTGCTGACAATGTTTATGGCCCTAATGAATGGAATCTTTCACCAATACCTAGATTATTTTATAGTTTTCTACATGTAAAACATCTTGGTGTACTCTAAGACTCATGACGATCATTCCAAACATCTTGACACCATATTAAGTACACTAAGAGAGCATAACCGATACCCCAATATATCCAAGTGTAATATCTTGATTGATAGGGTGCATTTATTAGGTCACATAATCTATGAGAAAGGCATATCAATGGACCCAGAGATAATACATGCAGTTGTATATTAGGATAATCCCAAGAATGTTTTTGATATCCAATTTTTTTAGGTTTGGCAATCTACTACTGAAGGTTCATTAATTACTTTCACCATTTTGGCACCACTTTTAGGGATTAACAAGAAGTGAATAAGGTTTTTATGTTCAAAAGCATGTGAGAATTATTTTCAAGAGTTAAAGAAGCAGTTGACTACCACAATGATCCTGATCATACCAGAGCTGGTCAAGAAGTATATCTTGTTTTTTGATGCATCTGGTGTTGGGTTGGAAGCAGTGTTGATGTAGGATGATCAAGTTGTTGAGTATGGTTCACAGAAGTTGAGGCCTCATAAAATAAAGTATCCTATGTATGATCTTGAATTGGATACAATGTTTCATGCCTTAAAATGTTGCTAACAATACATGTTGGGGGAACAATTCATAGTGTATACTGATTATAAAATTACTAAGTACCTTTTCTATCAATGTGATTAGAATCTTCAGTAGTGTAGATGGGTTGAGTACAATAAATACTTTGATTTAGATCTAGTTTATACACTGGGAAAGGGAAATAGTGTTGTAGATGCCTTGAGTCTGAAAACTCAAAGTCAAGTAGTTTAGGAGTCCAGCTCTGTATAGAAGATGATGGAGTTGTTTGCATAAATTCATCTTGAGGCATAGGATGGACAAAGTAATATGACCCTTTCATCCATAGTAGTTGAGTTTGTTCTTGTGAACTAGATCAAGGAGATTCATCTTGAGTATCCAGAGTGTTTGGCTATGAGGGAAAGCGTTAAAGACCAGGAGTCACCACCAGGTTGGGCCATTGGAGACAATGATATCATTTGTGTTCATAGTTGTGTTGTTGTGCTGATGTGTATGCAATTAAAAATGACGCATGAGTCTCATGTATCGAATTGGGCAGTGCATACTTGTTCTAATGAAATGTACATGGTCTTCGTAGGTAGTATTGGTGTAACATCCCAGGTAAATAAAGAATATAACCTTTTTATATTTATTAAAATTTGTGAATTAAATATTTATTTTACTTTAAAGGGGATTCTATGTTCTATGGAGTACCTAACACTCAACAATGGGTTTCTCTGAAAATCTCATGTTGCACATAGGGTGGAGTCATACTGAAAAATAATAATATAATATTTTTTTAAATAGTATTTAACACCTAGACATTGTATTGGTGGGAATTAATATAGATAACTAAAATATAATTATACATATTTGTTAAATGTTTTTACATTTATCCAATAAAAGTTAGAGACTTAAAATGCGAATGAATCCAATTTTAAGTATAAACACTCTAGTATTCTTTAAAAGGCCGATTTACCAAATTTGATGGAGAAACCTTTTTAAATATAGTTTTTATCATGTTTATATCTTCTATTTGATAAAATTATATTCTTATTTATAATCAGGAAATCAAAATTTACTTTGGATGAATTTTTGGTATTTTTCTGATAAAGTTCATTTTTTAACAAATAGTAAAAAACACTCAATTTTAATTCAAAAAAACTTTTTAATCTAATTTATTTATATGGTTATATTATCTATTTAATTGTTTTTAAAGTGTAATTGGATTATATTTTTATCATTTAATCTAATTATTGTCATTGTAAGTAATTTCACTTTTAAATTGGACATAAAAAAGTGTCAATCTTTTGATAGTTATTATTTCTTAAAAACACGCTTTTTTGTTTTGACAATGAGAATTAATTTTAAATTAATTTCTTCCACTTATGTGTTTTAAATTTGAAAAAATGGATTCCATATTTAGAATCAGGATGTATAAATTGTGTAAATAGTTACCTTTTATTTTTAGACATTATGAATATTGACTTCAGTAAATATTTTATTTACCACGGTTAAATGGTAAATCTGGTAAAAAGGGTGAAAAATAATATTATAATAATATTAAATTACCCTTACACTTGTTTTAACCCTATTTTAAAGGATATTTCCAACCGAGGGAATATTTGGGTTGATTTTGGGACCCCATGGAGCCACTTGGGAGTGATAATGACACTTTATATTAATTAATTTAAAGTAAGGACAAAAATAACATAAACATGAATCTTTTTACTAAAAAAATATTTATATTGGGTTATATAAGTGATATATTCGAATATAAATATTAATTTTAAAAATAAAAATATTTCCTACATAATGGTATTTTATTTATAATTTTTAGGCATCAAATAAATAAATTTATCTTTGACACAATGATGATGTAATGATTACCTCATTAATGAATATTTTAAATAAATGAGATTATAAATGTTAAAATAAATTTATTTTGAAACTTTTTATGCCATAAAAGAATTTTAGGGATGATTATGACTTGTTATATTTGAATTATTGTAGGTTTTTAGAAATAATAAAGTTGTTATAGAGTTTTTAAAAAGTCTTGATATGAATAGTATTTAAATTAACATAAATGAGTTTTTAAATCAATCAATATTTTATTAAAAGATAATATAATCCTAAAAATATAATATTCATCCAAATGACTTATATAAGGTTTAAAGTTTCATTAATAAACCAATTTTGGTTCTATTGACATTTTATAGTAACTATATTAACATTATATAGTGAATACACAAGAAGACATGGTAAGAGTCGAATTAGTTAACTAAGGGTTAAGGCTAAATGATAAAGTTAAATTTGAAATCAAAACTTGTATAAAACCTATTGGTTTAGAGGTTTTATAATAATAGTAATATTATATTTTAATATAATAAGTTTTGGACCTTTTTAAACTGAAAATAATTTTATAATAAAATAATACTTTCAAACTTTCCTAAAGAGCCCCTCCCCCTTATAAAAGGACACCACCTCTAACCCATTACACACACCTTTCAAGCCCCTTGGATCATCCAAACTCCGATCCAAGAATCCTAAAACGTCCCTATATTACTCATAGATTCATTACCATAGGAAGAAAGTAATTCAAGAAAAACTTTTCTTTCAAACAAAAGGGTGTTACCCGATTTAAAGGAAAATAAAGAACGAAAGGTTAAGTCGGACATAAGGTAAGGGGTTTTCATCTCACTTTTTATTCCCATGAGATTCATGCTATATTTGACACTATTTCCTTTTTTTGGTGTATCTACTACCCATTACTGTATTCTTTGTGTAATATACTTTAATTTATGGGTATTTACATCTTCATTGTAATATACTTCTTTCATGTGGTGTATGTTTCGTAAGTTACTAAATCGGTAAGGGAACCTTTCACCATCCTATTCTAGTAAAAGATGTATTTTATGTTATGTATTTAAATTTTAATTCTAAAATATTGGGATATGTTATTCTATATCCTTATTGATGTAAATTTTATTTCCATGTGATGAGAGACCCTTTTCTCTCTCATCAACTCATTTTTTGAATTTTAAAGTGACACTGTTAGGCTGCCAAATTTTTGTAAGGGGACTTCTTAACCCAATTTCCCTTCTTTGGTTTAAACTTATACTTCTTGATTATGTCGTTATATGAATATGTGTGAATGAACTTGGATTGTTTTACACTTAATATACACTTATATTGGGTGTATTTATATTTGTCATGCATAATTATGTCATTGATTTATCCTTAATCTAATGGTACAATCTTTGTAAGGGACTTCATCTCAATCTCATTTCATTGAGGCATGTTTTGATAATATACAGCTCCTTGTTTTATATGGTATATAATAAACCCCTTTGACTTTTAATTTCATTCAATGAGAATCTTTTTTCAACGAATCATTTTATTAAACGAAAAAAGGAATGTTTTTCACATTTGCGACAACAATGACCTCTCTACCACCATAATCATTATTTGGATTCCTCTGTAAGCCTTAATGTTTTTTAAAATGAAAAAGTAAACCCATTATTCTGTTTTTGAGTGTTTTGGTATTGAAAATGATATTTTAAATGGATTTCTAATTTCAATATCTTGAAATGATTTCTTGTGATTGAAAATGAAATGTTATTAGTGAAATGTTTATATTTGCAATATTTTATGTGTTATGATTTTATAATGGTACTTGGATATTTGATGGGTGGTTACGTGATAAACCAAATTATGGGTGGTGCCATGATAAACCAGGATGGGTGGTTACCTTATCACCTCCAATGAATTGGGTATAGAAGTCGACCGTATGGATATTCTATTTAGTGATATGTGTGGAAGTTGACCGTATGATTATTCCATTTAAGTATGTTTTTGTCCCAAGTTACCTTTATATGTTATGTGTGATTTATATGAGTTTTATGGTAATATTTTGGTTACAAAAGGTTAAACGATGATCTTTTATTTAGTGAAACGTATTTACTACTTCATAAAGGTGAAAAGTATTACTTATGATAAAGTATTCATGGGTTGCTTGTTATTTTGAAAAATTAACAGTTTTCCTTCTTTGTGTATCCCCTACTGATCTTTTTATGCTCATACGAAGTTTTTTTGAAATGTTTTTCAGAGGATATAAAGATTAATAGGGTCAAGGATGGGATCAAGTAAAAGTCATGCTGTCTAAAATATGGAACTAGACTTGTCTATTTTTTTCAAGAGTTTTTATTTTATGAAAAAATGGATATTGAGTAGAAGTGTCTACATTGTAATATTTGAGATGTAATGTAATAAGTTATGGCCTAATTCTCTAAAACTCTAAACCTGAAAAGATCCTCAATGTGAATTATTAACTTAATTCAAGACTATGTAATGTTTAAGGCTGAGTACTTATAGTTGGTATCAAAAGTTGGTTTAAATAACTTTAGAGGTTAGGGTGTTATTTAAGCATAAGTGAAATAACCATAATGGTTAGCATATTATAAAGAGTCATAGTTATTTTAGATAAATTGAATGGGTTTAAGATAACATGAATAAGTATATCTTAGTGTTTACCCTTCTCATAAGATATTATATGATGATTTTACTGATATAATCACACTGACCTTTTTGGTTTTAGTAAATGGCTAGAACAAGCAGGCACCAAAGTAACAATGATTGTGAAAAAAACTTTGACAATCTTATAAATATGTAACCAAATGAAATGGGATATTCAATAAGAAATCTTGTGGTTATTCACAACCAAATATCTAGAGTCATGATTGACCACCTGAACCTTGGTTATTTTTATAAGGCATTGTATATGCGAGAAACAAATCCCAATGGGAGTTCAGGTAATAATCACAAAGGTAAGTATATTCAAAAACCTATGTTTCAAGGATGTGGAAAGAAACACCTAGGAAAATGCTTCAAAGGTATGAGAAGATTATATAGATTTGGTAATGAAGGTAATAAAGTAAGAACATGCCACGAAAAAAGGAAGCGTCCAGTTGACTCCAGGAAAGGGAAGGAAGTTATTTCAGAAGGATTGATTGAATGTTTTAAATGGGGTGTGCATGGTCAATATATAAATAGATTTCCTATGAAGAAGGTTTGGGAATGGGACCAGATGAACCATATAAATATATATTTACCAATACCTAATGCCATTCCAATTGAGGATGAGGAAACAGACAATGACCAATGAAAGGTATGGATTATTTCTTAACTGATGTTTTGATATTATTGAATCTTAGGATATGATTCATGATTTTTTTGTTAGAATGATGTATTACGGAATAAGTTGGGAAAGAATGGTTAATGGATCATGAAGAACATTTAATGAGTAAGAAGTTTACACATAATGGATTCAAGAGTTATGCTAGATCTTAGGATGATGAATTGCTTAAAAGTATTAAGACTTATTTAATGATGGGATTACTTTGGACTACGTGAAGTCCCTAGTTAGTATGACTAACTCTTTTTAGTTAGATGATTTTATGGATCAAGAATAAGTTGATTTTGGGAACTTATGTTTTATCAAATGAATATCCTTAGTATAGGAAAATGATTTGGTGATTAATTGATAAAAGTTATTTTGGAAGACGTTTTCTCTTTTGGGAACACTATATGATTAAGGAAAATATAATACTATGGGATCTCATTTATGGATTAATGGTTGAAATTTTATTTTGGAATAATCTCTATTTTTATTGTGTACATATATCAATTTGGGTTATTTATGGAAATGATTAACCTTTCATAGAGAATGTGTGATTAGGTTAATTACTCTTCAGTATGAGACTTTAAGAGTAGTCGATGTTATTTGGAGATAAATGTTAATATTTACCATGGAAGACTATGTGATAAAATAATTTTTAATTTTAGGTTTCTATCTTAGTTTTGGTTACTTTGAATAATTTTAAGGAAAATTGTTTATTGAATGGTTTTGATGAACTTTGGGTATTGTTTGTTGAATTTTGGGGATTAAGGGTAGTATTTATTTTTATAAAGTATTATATTTTTTGGATTATCTGATCTTATACTAACCATTTTAGTTTTGGTTAATGTATAAAGACAAGGGAAATATATAGTTCATCATTTTTGGATTATGTTATTCTCTAGAAGTTGATTCTAGTGATTTAGGTGTGACCAAGTTATCTTGAATACTAATCGTTTGGAGAAAAGATGAGTTTTTCGTATAAACTTATTAAATGACCAAACTCTACTTGAAAGTAAGTATATTTTATTATGTATTTAGTCGATCTCAAAAATAAATTTTCCAAATTTACTAAATGAAACTTAAAACAAAAGTTTTGTCAATTAAATTTTCATACTGGGGAATCAAATACGATTTAACCTATCACAAGTTTGTGGTTTTCTGGTGGTTAAATTTCTTGTGATCATGTTTTCTATCACTCTCTATCAGAACTTGACACTTAGTTTCTCCTCCATATCCATGTTTTCATGGACTCCTAGTATGTGTTATCTTGAGTGACCTTTTTACTTCTCTTTATTTCTTTTAAAGTGATAGTTTTATTGACTCTTTTTCGATGTGGGACTTTTAATGATGTTTGTGAGCCTAATTTTAAAATTACAAGGACGCAATTTCCAAAAGGGGGAAGGATGTAACATCCCAGGTAAATATAGAATATGAAATTTGCATATTTTTTAATATTTTTGAATTAATATTAATTTTAATTTAAAGGGGATGCTATGTTCTATGGTTTACCTTACACGCAACAATGGGTTTCTCCAAAAATCTCATGTTTCACATAGGGCTGAGTCATACTAAAAAATAATAAACTAATATTTTTTTAAATGGTTGTTAACACCTAGACGTTGTATTAGTGGGAATGAATATAAATAACTACAATATAATTATACATGTTTGTTAAATTTTTTTACATTTATCCAATAAAATTTAGAGGCTTAAAATGTGAATGAATCCAATTTTAAGCTTAAATACTCTAATATTCTTTAAAAGGTCGATTTACCGCCTTTTAATGGCAAACCCTTTTTCAATCTAGTTTCGTCACTTTTATATGTTCTATTTGACAAAATAATATTATTCTTTAGAATCGAGACATCAAAATTTACGTTGGATGAAATTTTGGTATTTTTTTGATAAAGTTCATTTTTAATGAATAGTGAAAAATACTGCATTTTAATTCAAAACCTCATTTTAATTCAAAACCTGTTTTTAATTTAATTTCTTTATATGCGTAGATTATCTATATAATTGTTTTTAAATTTTAATTTGATTATATTTTTACCATTTAATTTAATTCTGGTCATTATAAGTAATTTCACTTTGAAATTGGACATAAACAAGTGTCAATCTTTTGATAGTTGTTATTTCTTAAAAACACGCTTTTTATTTTGACAATAGGAATTAATTTTAAATTAATTTATGATACTTATGTTTTTTGAATTTGTAAAAATGGATTCCATATTTGGAATCAAGAGCTCCAAATTGTGTAAATAGGTAACTTTTATTTTTAGACATTATGAATATTTGTTTCAGTAAATATTTTATTTACCATGGTTAAAGGGTAAATCTAGTAAATAAAGATGAAAAATAATATTATAATAATATTAAATTACACTTAAACTTTTCCTAACCCTATTTTATGATATATTTCCAACTAAGGGCATCTTGGGGTCGATTTTGGGACCCCATGGAGCCACTTGGGAGTGATAATGACATTTTATATTAATTAATTTAAAGCAAGGACAAAAATAACATAAAAACGATTTTTTTTACTAAAACAATTTTTATATGGGGTTATATAAGTGATATATTCGACTATAAATATTAATTTAAAATATAAAAATATTTCCTATATCATGGTATTTTATCTATAATTTTTATACATAAAACAAATAAATTTATTTATGACACACTAATGATGTAATGATAACCTCATTAATTAATGTTTTAAATAAATGAGATTATAAATGTTAAAATAAATATATTTTGAAACTTTTTATTCCATCCAAGAATTTTAAGGATGAGTATAACATGTTATATTTTAATTATTATAGGTTTTTCGAAATACAAAAGTTGTTATAGATTTTTTAAAAGTCTTGATATGAATAGTATTTAAATTGACATAAATGAGTTTTTAAATCAATCAATATTTTATTAAATGATAAAATAATCCTAAAAATCTAAGATTTGTCCAAATTACTTAAATATGGTTGAAAATTTCATTAATGAACCACTTGTGGTTCTATTGTCATTTTATAGTAACTATATTAATAATATAGAGTGAATACACAAGAAGACATAGTAAGAGTCAAATTCGTTAACTATGGGTTAACGATAAATGATAAGATTAAATTTGAAAGAAAAACTTGTCTAAAACATATTGTTTGAGAAAATTTTGAATAATATTCATCTTATATTTTAATTTAATAAGTTTGGAACCTTTTAAAACCGAAAATAATTTTATAATAAAATAATACTTTCAAACTTTCCTAAATATCCCCCCCTTATAAAAGGACACCACCTCTAACCCATTACACACACCTCTCAAGCTCCTTGACTCGTCCAATCTCTACTACAAGAATCCCTCAACATCCCTATATTTCTCCTAGTATCATTCCTCTCGGAAAAAGTCAATTCAAGAAAACCTTTTGGTTCAAACCAAAGAGAGTTACCCAATTTAAAGGAAATTAAAGAACAAACAGGTCAAGTCAGACATGAGGTAAGGGGTTTTCATCTCACTTTTTTCCCATGAGATTCATGATATATTTTCTAATATTTCCTTTTGTGTGATGTATTTACTTCCCATGATTGTATTCATTGTGTAATATACTTTAATTTATGGGTATTTATATCTTCATTGTATGATCCTTTTTTCATGCGGTGTATGTTTCATAAGTTACGAAATCAGTAAGGGAACCTTTCACCCTCTCTTTTGGTCAAATACTTCTTTTATGTTATGTCTTTAAATTTCAATTATAAAATGTTGGGATATATTATTATATATCCTTATTTATGTAAATTTTATGTCCATGTGATGAGAGACCCTTTTCTCTCTCATCAAATCATTTTCTAAATTTTTAAGTGACGTCGTTAGGCTGCCGAATTTTTGTAAGGGGGATTCTTAACCCTGTTTCCATTATTTGTGTTAAAATTCTACTTCGTGATTATGTCATTCTATGAATATGTGTGAATGAACTCTGATTTTATTACACTTAATATCCACTTATATTGGGTGTATTTATATTTGTCACACATAATTGTTTCTTTGATTTATCCTTAATCTAATGGTACAATATTTGTAAGGGAATTCGTCTCAATATCCTTTAATTGAGGCATGTTTTTATAATATACACCTCCTTATTTTATACGGTATATAATAAACGCCTTTTAATTTTAATTTTATTCAAAGGGAATATTTTTTCTACGAAGCATTTTACTAAACGACAAAAGGAATGTTTTTAACATTTGCGGCGATAATGACCACTTCGCCATTATAATTGTTATTTGGATTCCTCTATAAGCCTTAATGTTTTTTTAAAATGAAAAATAAAATACCTTATTCTATTTTTGGATGTTTTTCTATTGAAAATGATATTTTAAATGGATTTATTATTTCAATATCTTGAAATGATTTATTGTGATTGAAAATGAAATGTTATTAGTGAAATGTTTATATTTGAAATATTTTATGTGTTATGATTTTATAATGGTACTTGGAAATTTGACTGGTGATTACATGATAAACCAAATGAGGGGTGGTTCCATGATAAACTAGGACAGGTGGTTACGTTATAACCTCCAATGCATTGGGTATAGAAGTCAGCCTTATGGTTATTCCATTTAGTGATATGTGTGGAAGCTGACCATATGGTTATTCCCTTTAAGTATGTTTATGTCCCAAGTTACCTTTATATGTTATGTGTTATTTATATGGGTTTTATGGTAATATTTTGGTTACAAAAGGGTAAACAATTATCTTTTATTCAATGAAGTGTATTTATTACTTCATAAAGGTGAAAAGTATTACTTATGATAAAGTATTCATGGTTTGCTTGTTGTTTTGAAAAACTAATAGTTTTCCTTCTTTGAGTATCCCTTACTGAGCTTTTTTATGTTGATCCCAAGTTTTTTTGAAATTTTTTTCAGAGGACATAAAGATGAATAGGGTCAAGGATGGGATCAAGGAAAAGTCATGCTATCTAAAATGTGGAACTAGATAAGAATCTTTTTTTCAAGAGTTTTTATTTTATGAAAAAATGTATAATGAGTAGAAGTGTCTACATTGTAATATTTGAGAGGTAATGTAATAAGTTATGGCCTAATTATCTAAAACTCTAAACCTTAAAATATCCTCAATGTGAATTACTAACTTAATTCAATATTATGTAATGTTTAATGTCAGGTCCTTATAATTGGTGGCAAGGAATGAAGAATGATGTTGTGAGTTTTGTGGTACGATTCCTTACCTGTCAATAGGTGAAGGATGAGCATCGGTGCCCAGGTGGTATGTTACATCCATTTCCCATTACGGAATAGAAATGGGATGATTTAATAATGGATTTCATGGTAGGTATTCTGATTATGCCTTAGAATAATGATGAAATCTAGGTAATTGTCGATCTATTAACTAAGGTGGATCTTTTTTTGATGATTGGAGAGAGCATAACTGTGGATCAGTTGGGTGAGTTGTATGTTTTGGAGATAGTGCAATTACGTGGAGTACCATAAAACATAGTTTCAAATCATGATCCATATTTCACATCACAATTTTGATAGGGATTGTAGAAGGCCCTTGGTACCCTGGTGTTCTGGAGTATGGTTTTCACCCACAGATGAATGGGAAGTCAAATCGTACCATTTAGGTACTAGAGGACATATTGAGGACTTCTGTCTTGGATTTTGGTGGATTGTGGGAAAATAATTTGGCACTTATTGAGTTTTCATACAATAATAGTTACTAGGATACAATTAAAATGGAACCATTTGAGGCACTTTATGGTAGACATGTAGATCTTCATTGTGTTGGATGGAAGTTGGAGAATCAATGTTATTGGGACTGAGTCTCATGTAGGAGATATCAGAGAAAGTTCAGTTGTTTTGAAAGAAGATAGAAATAGATCATAGAAAGAAGAAGTCATAAGAAAATAGGCTTTATAGACCTCTTGAGTTTTTAGTGGGTTATCATGTGTTTTTTCAGGTGTCCCCAAGGTTGTGTCACAACCAGATTCAGAAATTGGGCAAGCTAGTGCCCAAGTATATGGGGTTGTTTGAGATTGTGGAGAGGATCTGATAGGTGGAGTACTGATTAGATCTTCCACAAAAGAATAATGGTATGAATGATGTTTTTCATGTTTCATAGGTTTAAAAATATCAACCTGACCCATATCATGCAATTGATGTTGAGGATGTTGAGCTTAAGGGAGTTGCATCCCATGAGGAGCATCCAGTTTGTATTGTAAATTACAATGAGAAAGTATTGTGGGGAAAGACTGCACCATTAGTCTATGTTTTATAGAAATGTGGTAATTCTTAGGAATAAAATTTGGGAAGGAATTCATATATGCATGCTCAATGGCCCAATCTTTTACCTTGGAGGGTCAGTGATGCTCAGGAAGAGAGGATCGAGGAAGATCCGTTATAAGGTGGGGAAGTTGTAAGATCTGAATTTTCATGGAGATATGTAATTATTTAAATTTTGGTTTAAATATCTTAATGTTGGTTAATTAAATTTTCACTAGGTGTACGAGGAAGCTGAGATGTGTTCTAGGGGAATAAGACACAAAATAAATGGAAATTGTGCCATTCTGTGTATGTGGCACGACTTGCACATGGTTTGTGAAAACCTTGAGAGGGGAGAGCCAAACTGTGTAGTTTGAGATTGTGGTAAGAAATATAGTTTGTGTATATTTTTTCAAACTATGCGGCCCTACCTAGTAAATAGTTCAACTCAACTCCTCATGGATAGAGGTAGGCTCACAATTGGCGCACGATTTAGAAAAATGTGCAGCCAAACCATACACCATTACTAGAAATCTGACTTTTCCCAACACTTCTATACCAATGGTTTGTAAAAACCGTTGGTATAGGTCCTTTTTCTCAACGGTTTGGCCAAACCTTTGGAAAATCCCACTTTATGGCCACCTTTCCCAATGGTTTGGACAAACCGTTGGGATAGGTATACCATTTCCCAACGGTTTTGGAAAATCGTTGGGAAAAGTCCACTTTGTGGACACCTTTCCCAGCGGTTTGTCCAAACCGTTGGGAAAGGGTATACCTATCCCAACGGTTTTCCAAAACCGTTGGGAAAGGTCCCCTAGAAATCAACCTTCAACCCATAATGAATTCCAGAATCAAGAACTATACCAACGGTTTTGACAACCGTTGGTATAGGTCCTGAGAATTTTTATCATATCTTCTAACCGAGAACATTATATAAATCAAAATTTAAAATAATTATGACAATACATATATATATTTATGTAAATATGTTCACAAAAGTCATGTTAGGTTAGTGGTTAAGTCGTTCAATGATAAACTAGGGGTCCTGGGATCAAATCCCAGCGAATGTTTTTTTTTGAAATACATATACCAACGGTTCCATAACCATTGGTATAGATTTTCATATTACTTATACCAACGAATTTCACAAAACTGTTGGTATATACCTATCCCAACGAATTACTTGGCAATGGTTCTCAAAACCGTTGGTATAGGCTATACCAACGGTTTGGAGGCCTATACCAACGATTTCAAACCGTTGGTATATGTTAGTTTTCCAGTAGTGCACCCTTTAAAAATTGAGACTTTCTAGTTTTCCCTATCAGGATTTTCAGATCCTCACCAGATTTTTCCTCCCATTATTCCCCTATCCACCCTAGTTATGAATCCAATCCACCAAATCTTCCTAAGGATGGGTTTCCTTTGATTCTTGGCCGTTTAGAGCACTGTTGGTTACAAATTGATGATATGGGCGATTCTAATCCCTCTCTTACTTCTCTTTTCTGGATTGAGACTTATATATTGAGTTATATTATTCTAAATCCCTAATACCATTTCATTCTGGTGGATTATAGGATGAATATTCAAGGGGTTCTTGAATCCAGATCTAAAGCTATGATTAAAAGTGCTTTAATCAATAAGTTCAAGGTAGGTGGTCTACAAGTTATATTCCGTAGTTGTTGGATTGAATTGTCCATGTTTGGTTGTGCCTTTATTATATCTTGTTTTGATTTTGGTTACTTTGGTGAGATTTGGTAAAATGAGCATCTAAATGATGAATTGAAACCATCTTAATCATCTTGTTATGTGTTGAGGATGATTTGACCGATTTTGGGCCACCCAAGGGGTGGACCGACATTCACAAACCTAGACATTGGTAGGGTTAAATGTAGAGTTGATGTGTTATAATTTAGATCCCATGATTGACATGTTAATATGACTGGTTGAGTTGAAAATGTAATAATTATAGTTATTACTAGAGTTGATAATGTCATATGGGGTTGTTTGGCATGACATGAAAATGGGTTAATTGGGTTAATTAAGATTATTTCAAATGGATTATGAATTATGTTAGAAATTACTAAGAGGGTTAGTGCATATGAAATAGATATTTTTTAATGGGTAATGACTTGGTAATTGAGGAATACATTAAATGGGATTTGATAAGGGAATTTATGAATATGTTAAATGGGATGTTATAAAGGGAATTACTAGACATACATAAAGGTTTGGGGAATAGGAATGAGAATTGGGATAAATGGGCTATGTAATGTAAAAGGTAACTGTGTTATTAGGTTATGGAAAAATATTAATTCCCATGTTGATTTTTATTATTTTTAATTGTATGTGTGTTGTTTTGAGTATGTTCTGTGATATGGTATGTGTGTGGTGATTAGATAAATAAGTACGCACACATGGCTTGGTAGTGTGGGGGTATTTACTTGAGGATTTATGCCCACAAGTTAAGTTAGAATGAGGATCTAAAATACACCCCAAAATGAAAAGGTTAGGGAAGGGGACATAAGATCTATTACCCTAATGGTTTCATTTGATGAGACCACCTAGACCATGGCTTTGAGGTGAGTGTAATTTATTTTTTTGTGATGTGTTTACCCTTGAGAGCTAGGGACTTGATTTATTCCGTTATTCATAGTGGTTGAATGACTTAGACTACTGTCTAAATGATGTAAATGCCTAACCCATGGAACACATGATGAAAATGGATTAAGTAATGAAGATGGAATAAGTGATTATATTAGTACAATGATATAAATGGTTAAGTATGTGTTGTTAACTAACAACACCCCAGTTATCCTTTGGTTTACCTTGTCATATATTTCATACTTAAATGTACTATCTGTTAGACTGAATATTTTGTAGACACCATTGGTGGGGGCCTACTGAGTTGTACTCACACCCTGCTCAGGCCACCGTTGGGTACTCAAGCAGAATTCATTATTGTTGGTCCATATAAGGGAAAAGTCCTAGTTCTAGGGAGTTGAGTTGGGATCAAGATATGCATGGATGAGGATACAAACTTAGAGTCAGGACCCATTTTTGGGATTTAGCTATTAACCTTTATTTTTTGTTTCCTTCACTTTCAGAACTATTATAGGGACATGGCGTTGTTATTGTAAATTTTTTCTTTGTACCAAATGTTAAGAGATGCTTGGTTATGCATGTTTATTGGTTATCACATATTGTTCTTGATATTTAGATTATTATATACTATAGATTACTCTAGTAAATAGGGTATAGTCTCCCCACATGACTTATCAAACCCTTTATTCAAGTCGGTATACTCTGGCTTATGAGGAGGTGTGTTTGAGATCATGTGGTGACTCGGATCGGAGAACCAGTTTAATCTATTCCGGGTTGAGGATGTTACATTTAGGATATTTGAAATCTCACACTCATGCATTCAAAGATAGTTCATATGGTACTTATACACCCCATAATCATAAAATTTTCCCTCAGGTGTTATATATCAATGTTCCTATCCCTATGGTGGTACAAAATCATGCACCATTCCATCAGGCATGAAATAAAATAAGAGTTGTATCCTTATGAACTCAACATGAAAATAAGAATCCCATGCTCACAAATCAATCACAATATATGTCACATAATATCAAAATATATATAGCAATTAGAAATAAAAAATACAACATACAAGATATATCACTATAAGACACAATTATCAATTCATTAAATTATCATTTTTTTCTAGATATGTTTCATAAATCTAGTTTTATAATAATCATCATGAATATAGAAAAACTATTTCATTTATCATTTAATCCTAAGGAAATTAACACATTATTTAACCAAATTTATTCTAGGTGATTCTACCTTAATAAATCATATAAATTACATTCTATTCCAATTCATAAGATTAAGACAATAATAAATCATTTTTTCCAAAATATATTAGGGCTATAATATCAATTTACCAAGTCTCAACAGGGTACAGTGAAGATAGACCAATCAGGTGACCACATATAACAAAACATTATTTTAATACATAGATATTAAATATAAATATATGATTATTAATTACATGAAATAAGAAAAACAAACCTGAATCGTAAGGGTTTAGTGTCTTTTTAAAAGTTGGAAACAAAATAAATTGTTCATAAAACACCTACATCATCTCCCACATATTATGTCATAACTAAAACCCTTTTTTTCATGTCATAATTAATACCTTAATTCATATCTTAGGGAAAATAAAGATAAGAAAAGTGTTAGCTTAGATGCTCAGTAAGGGTAAATAAGGGAGATATCAATCATAACATAAGTATAAGGGAATAAGAACATGAAAATAACATTTATAAATTATACCCTGTATATAAAAGATCATAATATTGAGTCATTGAATAAATCATAGATGTTCATAATACATTAATCATAAGAGAACATAATCTATGAGAGATAAACATTTTCATAAGACATGGAATGTTGAATAAACATAAGTATATAAAATCATTTCCTTAGTAGTCAAGGATCTTTTCATAGACTATCACAGTGGAATGGGTTCAATTATAAAACCATTATATTATTCAAGGTTCACTCCCAAGACTATCATAGTAGAAAAAGTAATTTACTGAATTGGTTTCACTTCCCATTCCAGCCCATTCTTACTGAACCGGTTTCACTTCTCTTTTAGTCCTATCTATCTCATGAGATATAAATTATTACCCAATGAATTGGAGAGAGATTTTGGTCCCACCTTTTATTATTTATAACATAACCACCTTCCTTGGTTATAACATAACCACCATAACATAATAAAAACCATACATATGTGTTCCACAAGAACATAAGTCATTCATCATTTTAGAACCCATGTAAAGAAATGAGTTTGATAAAAATATCATCATACCATAACTCATAGAAATGAAATGGGTTTCATATATATCATGCCAATATAAACATAAAACAACAATAAAAATAATAAGGACACTATCCTTGAATAATAACCCCAGTAAATCACAAGTAACATGAAATAATGTTATCTTAGATGGAAAGTAATTTTGAAAGATCACTTGAAATAATTCTTGAAAAATAACCTTTCCATTTTCAAATCATATCTTTTTAAAGAGCCTCACAATTATAAAAAAAATTTCATTGAAAATAACCTTGAAAACTTTTAAAGGATATATCAAATCATTAAACCATAATGATGGTGGGAAAAGATACTCATGACTTATAAGACAAAAAACATTCCTTATGTATTTTTGTTTGAAAAGTCACAAAGATTATAATTTAGAAAAAAATAATCCTTTAAAACCATTTTTTAATAAGTAAAACATGAGTAAAAATGAATTGAAACAAATCATAAAATATTGGTAAAAAAAATTTTGGAATAAATTTTAGAAAACATGTACATGGAAGAAAAAAAAGTTTTAAGGGAAATTTTAAAATATAATTTTTAAAAGAAAGCCCCTAATAAATATCATATCATTGAAGTGAGCATTAATGAAATTAATTGACTATGTGTATTTACTATAAATCAATATAAAACAAGTTTAAATACAATAATAATATAATCAAAATACTTTCCACACATAATATTATCATGACATAACCAATGAAGTATACGTTTAACCCAAATAATGGAAATTGGGTTAAGAACTCCCTTACCACTTTGTAATCAGTTGAATGGTATGCCCAATAAAAGTAATAATTATCAAATGAATCATTAAATTATATTAATATTCTAATATTCATGATATTATGTATCAAATAGTAGTATATACAACACACATAATAAATAAGTGGTGAATAAGGTATGTATCTCATAGAAGTAAAAGTGAGATGAAAAACCATTACCCCACGGTTCCCTTTAGTTTTGCATACTATAAACTCTTGTATTAAGGTTTAAATAATGTTATTAATCCATTCCATAAATATAATAAAATTTATAATACCTTATATGATACTTTTATAACATCTTACCACCCTTTAATTAATAATATTTTATTGTTTTCATTGTTACGGGTGCGTTTATTTCATGGTCGGTTTATTTGTGTATAATTAGGGATTTTCTTATCAAATTTAAATAATAATACAGAAGTGAAATGAAACAGTATTCAAGAAATTAAATAATTTTTAATTGTTACATATATCATTTTTATTTCTGACATGATGAAGATTCGTTTGATTTAATGTTAATGATAAATGTTTAGTTTATTTTGGTGGTTTTTTCGATCATCATGAACTAGTTTCATTTTATTTAATATTATGGATATTTATTAGTTATAGAAAAATTAAATAGTTTATAATATAAATTTTGAAATATTATTTAACCAAAATCATACTTTAATGTCTATCCATGAATGTGGTAATGGAAAATGAAAAATCATTATTCACGAAGATGATTAACCACCAAAATTTGGACAATGGTTTCATTTCTTTGAATAAGAGGAGGTAATAAAAGGGATGAATATAATATATAAAATTATAAAAAAATAATTATAGTATTTACATGATTATGTATTTATTATTCCTTAATATATTAAGTAGTTTAGGATAAGGTAGAAGAAGAAAATAAAATAAGAGAGGTGGTTTTGAGAAAATTACCTCTTGTATATCACCTAATTAAAGGATCCATTAAAGAAAATGAAATTAGTATTTGGGTGAGAAAATAGGAACATGGAAGTGTGGGGAGTGAGTAGAATATTTTTTAGAAGATATTTTAAGATATTTATGGTTTTATAGGAGAAATGGGGTGGTATTTACACTTGAGGAGGGGTGGTTTTAAGTGATTAAAATAATGATTATTTTATATTTAAAGACAACCACATTTGGGTTGAATTAATCCAATTAATTGGATTGATAATTAATAATTTAAATTATTTTTATGGTCTATTAACACATATACCAACCATTTAAAGTTTTATATTTTTTTTATATTTTAATCATTTACCTTTTAACTTTAACACATTTCATTATTTTACTTATACAACAGTAAATGCTTTTTTTACCACGATTACTTTTTTTGTGCCTAAAAATTAAAATGAAATTAAAAAATAATTTGGAACTTATGATTAAAAATATGGAATATTTTTACCCAAGTAAATTAATAAAATTTTAAAAAATCTATTTAAAACAAAACATATAGACTCAATGAAAAAATGGGTTTTTAAGAAGTGTATTTTTTAAGAAAAAGATGATTTTATATTAAATGTATGAATATTATCATTTTATAGAAAAAAATTAATATTTAATGTTATATAATATATAAATTTAATTTAAAACATTCCTTATTAGGTATTAATTTAATTAATTAAAATGTAGAAACATTATGTACTTTAAAATAGTTTTTAGAAAAACCCCGTTTTAAACCCAAAAATAAACTTATTCTAAAATACAATATAAAGTTTATTAACAATAATTTAAGTGGATATAATATAAATGAATAATTATTATTTTAATTTAAACCATATTAAATACATAATTGGAATTTTAAATTGATTAATTTATTAAAAAGAAATGACAATTTTATAAAAATCGGTATTTTTTACTATTCACTGAAAAATTAATATTTTCAGAAGTTTTAAAAAAATTTATCCTAAGATAGTTTTGACATGATGAATCCAAAAATATTTTTAATTTTATAAAATATTTTTTTATAAATGTTATAATAATCAATTATATATATTTTTCTCATAGAAAAAAAGAAATATTTCTTTTTGAAGAAAGCATATATTTGAAGAACAAAAATTATTTTACTACAAATCATGTGTTTATTTCATAAGAATAAATTAATATATTAATAGTGATTCTAAAAATTATATATTTCATAATGTGGTTAATTCTATTCATTCCTTCCAATATAATGGCTACGTTATAATGGTTGTGTTAACATAATAATATTTTGCAGTTCATTTAAACTCAGTATTCTGTGCAATGTAAGTTGTCGAAAAGAATAAATTTATTTAAAAAGAGACATACCATAAAATATTAGGATGTGAAATTATACCCCTATTAAAATAAATTTCTCCCTAATTTTTTTTACTTGAATATAAACTGATGAGGATACCTTGGCCTCTTCACATCCCCAGGTTCCCATGCAGCTTCCTCAAATTGCTGGTTTTACCACAAAACATTAACCAAATGAGTGGTATTATTTTATATAACTTTATATATTTGATAAAAAATATCTAATAGTTATTCTTAATAAGAAATATCTTTCTCCAATGGTATGACCTATGAGTTTAGTGCATGCTAATGATCAGATATGTACTTCCCATGAGAGATATATAGAACACATCATGAACTTAAAAGTGATTCAAGGGAAGAACCAATTGTTAAGACACCATCACGATATGATAAAGAATTTAAAGAGGTTAAATATACCCAAGTATTAGATTTCCCTTATTTCCAAATCTCATAATGCTCTTCTAAAGAGATATTCATAGAAATACCTTGTCACCCCTTAAAACTCCATATCCCTCTGATGATTTTCATCATAAAATTTTTGTTGACTCTAAGAGACTCTTATGTGTTGTTAAATGAATCATAACTTCTCTAGAATATCCTCAAATAGATAAGGTCCATATTACTTTATTTCCCCAACTTCATTACATCATGTTGTCATTCTGTACTTCTTTCCATAGATATCTTTATAAGGATCTATAGGAATGCTAGAATGAAAGAAATTATTTTAAGAAAATTATACTAATGGATGGTGTTGATCACAAATACCATTGAAATACATATTTAAAGATCTCAATATTACTTCTAGAGTTTTAATGGTACTATAATACTGACCATCTATTTGAGGATGATTAACAGTAATGAAACTTAACTCTGTATCCAGAGCCTACTGAAGACTTTTCTAGAACTTCGAGGTAAACATCATATCCCAATTAAAGATAATGGAAAGTGGTACTCCATGAAATTTTACCACTTACTTAAAATATATCATGGAAATATTATCAATATAGAAATATTCTTTAATAGTAATTAAGTGTCCCAACTTCAAAAGGTGATCAACCATAACCCATGTGGGATTATGAAATTTATACGTTTTAGAGAGTTAAAATACAAAATACATGGTGATGTTTTCCGATTTCCATTTAGGTATGGTTAATGGTTATAACACCCCATTATAATTCTATCTATAAACATTAACTTTCTAAAAAACCAAGCATAAAGAAACATACTCTACAATATATATTTTCATTCCATCTCTCCAGAAATATTATTTTAGGTCTCTATATATCTTTGTACTTATAATATAAATAGAGAATGATGAAATATGATATTTATCTAATAGATTCTTCAAATATTGTATGAGTGGAACACATAAACAATTCCAATACCTTATTATTAAATCACAATAAATGTTTAACTTAGGAACATTTCTTTCCTCATTTTATAGTTTTACATCATCCTTTTTCACCTCTTTAATATTCACTTAAAAAAATATGGTTAAAAATTCATTTGATCTAGATAAGTTTTCCCACTTCCTTTAAGATTTATAGGTAAATCCCTTATAAATCAGTAAATATTATATCTTTTGTGATCCTATTCATGGATAAGCTAGCATTATCCTTTTATCTTAAAGCATCTTCCACCTTATTTGATTTCATAGGGTGGAAATGTTTAGAGAAGACACAATATTTAATCAGCTCCTACCATATTCTTCAGAACATGTTCAACTCTATTTGAGTGAAAATATAATTTAATCTTTTGTGATTAGTAAATATTTTAAACTTTTATCCATAGAGATAATGCCTATATATTTTTAAATCTAAAATCACCATAGCTAACTAAATCTAAATCATGATTTGGATAATTTTTATCATGAAACTTCAATTAGAATGAGGAATAAGAAATCACCATATAATTTTACATGAGAACAAATCACAACCCTTTCTTTGATTCATGACTATAAATCACAAACCTTTCTCTACTACAAGGTAGTGTGAAAATAGGTTCATTGACCAACCTTATTTTCATATCCTTGAAATTATCTTCACATTACTCCATCCATATGAACTTAAATCCTTTTTGAGTCAACTTGCTGAGTAGACTAGATAATCATGAGAAATATTTCACAAAATGTCGATAATATCAATCCAACCTAAGAAAACTATGGATTTTAGTCACTGTGGTGGGTTTAGTCCATTTACCAATAGATTCTTTCTTTAAAGGATATATTGATATACCCTCATTTGAGATTATATAACCAAAAAATGAAACTTTCTGAATCCAAAATTCACACATGGTAAATTTTTCATAAAGAATATCCTTCATTAGGGTCTTCATTACAATCCCGAAGTAATCTCCATGTTCTTCCTCAATTTTCAAATATACAAGAATATCATCTATAAACACCTAAAAAAACTAATAAATATAGTCTCTAAAGACTCTATTAATTAAATCCATGAAGATAACGGGGGAAATATTAATAACAAAATACATCACTATAAATTCATAGAGTCCATACCATATACAGGATGCCTTCTTGGGTATATCCAACTTCTTGAATCTCAATTTATGATATCAATAATGAAGTTAAATCTTGGAAAAGTATTGATCTCTATATAGTTGATCAAATAATTCATTAATATGGGAAAAATGATACTTGTTCTTGATATGGATCTTATTAAGTTCCCGATAATCATTACAGAGTCACATTAATCCATATTTATTCTTAAAAAATAAGAAATGTTCTCTCCATGGTGAGCACTAGGACATATGAATCCCTTATTAAGATTCTCTTAGAGTTGCTTCTTCAGTTCTTGTAACTCAATTGGGGACACTCTATAATGAGTATTTGAAATATGCATAGCACCAGGTATGAGTTCCATTGAAAAATAAACATCATGATTCAGTGTAAGACCTAGAAATTCTTCAAGAAAGGCATAAAAAAACACCCATACAACAGTTTTTTTACTTAATATTGAGTTTCTACCTTACCATTTTAGATAGATAAACTTAATTTATAGGAATTAAGACCCATAGTATGGAATCAATTTCCATTGGAATTTCATATTTATCCTTTCATTCATAAGTGATTATGGGTTTATTCAAAATTTGAAATGGGTCTTACCTTAAAAAAAATTAATATGATCCCCATATAGATAAATCCAATATATTCCAAGAATCACATTAAATTCAAATAAATGTAGAATTAAAATATTTGTAAGAAGTAATTTCCCACAAACTTCAATCAAACAAGAACTATAAACTTGAGATGTGACCATTGTGCAATTAAGAGTTTTCACAACTAAAATCTAATTGTTGAGGTGATTCGGTGAAACCATTAAAAAATCTTTAGAAATAAAATAGTGGGTGGATCCAGTCTCAAATAAGATATTAACTATTCTAGAGTGGACGATAAGTGTACCTTTCACCACATCATTATCATAACCCACTTTGATAGTCATAATTTCACAGGATTTCAATTTTTCTTTAGTATTAATAGGTTATTGACATTGATTATAAAAAACCTTTGGATTCATGCACTAATTGGAATAATTCATATACTATTTGAATTTATAGAATTGGATTGTGTGTAGTGCATTATGTGGAGTTTTATCTCTTTTCAAATCATTAGTTATCTTTTTCCCATCCCTTTAGAATTCATTTTCCCAATGACCTTACTTTCTAAACTTGAAGCATTTACCAGTCACCATAAGATAATTGTCCCAATGTTTCCTTCCACACTTCGATAAAAAAGGAAATCTCGTCTTCTTTTCTCCTTCATTTCTAGAATATCCTTTTAATTCCATTTTCTTTTATTATCAAAACCATTAGATTTATGGGTCACTATGATTTCCATATCCACTTTGAGAGCATATTAAAAAGATTATTTGTAGGTACTAAAGTATCTTATAGCTAATAAACATAAGATACTTGGTTTAAGTTACCAAATAATGGATCAATTTTACTTTTTTAAATGATAATTAAAACATAGTCATACCTTTAAAGCCTTATAAATTTTTCCTTTATATACCGATGGATTATCCGTCCTTTTTCTTCAGCTGAAGAAATTCCTACCGAATATTTGTATGTAGAATATGAGGGAATTAATTTTTGAGGAATATTAACTTATACTCATCTTATTCTATTGATTTAATTTATTCTTATTTCCTCATAGTCTTGATAATATTCCAGCATTGATTTTCTTCACATTCCAGATGATAAAAAACTAGGACAACTTTTTCATGTCCTGAGCATTGAATAAATTTTTTTCTCAATGGTGTTGATCCATTTCCCACAAACTAGTAGATAATAAGACCCACTAAAAGAAGTTGTATTATACCTCATGAAGGACTCAATATAATGTTGTTATATTCTTTATTCATTTGGAAGTATAGTATGATACACAACTTGTGTGAGTATAACAGTAAGATTTTGTATCCTAGTTCCCAAAACATTCAGCTTCTCATGAGGAAAATTGTTTCATTTCCTATCGCATATAACATTAACATGGTTCCTTTAAATTTCATCCATTGACTAAAACAAAAAATAATAGTGTGAACAATACTAATAATATTAGGAAAACCACATAGTAAATGTAAATTTCTTATAAAATTTAAATCTTTGACACCTTAGGTTTGAATTATGTTAATCATGATCATTAACAAAACTCTAAGATTATAACCTCGACTTACCCTTAGGGTTATTACTAAGGTTTTCTCATCCTAATTTCCAAATTTTAACTAGAAATTCTTTTGATACCAAATATTACAAACCTTTCCTTTCATATATATACATTAAATCTAAATAGATGAACATTAATTACATAACATAACAAAACCATGCCCGAATCATAAGGGTTTAATGTATTTGGAAACTTAGAAATATAAAAAATTGGTATATAAAACATCGACATAATATCTCTATTATTAATTAATAAATAAAACCATTTTCAAAAAGTCATACTTAATACCTTACGTCATATCCTGGGAAAAATAAATATAAGAAAAGGGTGATATCAAATGCCCAATAAGGGTAAAAATAGAGATATCAATCATAAAATAAGAATAAAGTCATAATAACATGAACATAAATTTTTTTAAATTATACCCTACATATCAAAGATCATAATATTTTTTCATATAATAATTAATAGAAGTTAATAAGTCATTAATCATAAGAGAAAATTATCTATTAGAGAATAAAATTGGTACAATACATGGAATATGGCATACACATAAGCATAGAAAATCATTTCCTTAATAGTAAAAGATATTTTCGAATACTATCATAGTAGAATGGGTTCACTCCCCAAACCATTTTAGTAGTCAATTTTTAATACAAATACTATCATAGTGGACAAATCCATTTATTAAACCAGTTTCACTTCCCATTATAGTCCTTTCTTACCGAACTAGTTTCACTTCTTATTTCACTCTTGCCTATCTCATGAGATATAAATCATTACCCAATGCATTTGAGGGGGATATAGGTACCACCCATAGTTGGTTATAATGTAACCACCATCCTTGGTTATAACATAACCACTATAACATAATGAAAAACATATATATTTGTTCTATAATAACATAAGTCATTCATCATATCAAAACCCACATAAAGATATGAGTTGTATAAACATCTAATCATAACATAACTCATGGAAAGGAGATGGGTTTCATAAATATATTCCCAACATAAATATAAAACAAACATAAAAATAATAAAGATATCATCTTTTAATAATATCCCCATTAAATCATAAGTAACAACAAATAATTTCATCTTTAATGGAAAGTAATTTTTAAAGACCACTTGAAATAATTCTTGAAAAATAAAATTTCCATTTTAAAATAATTTATTTTTAAAGATCCATGTAATTATAAAATAACTTTTTTTCATTGAAAATAAATTTTAATCCTATAAAGTAGAAATCAAAGAATTAATGTGTCATGATGGTGGGAAAATCCACTCATTCTTTATAAGTTAAAAAATATTCCTTTTACATTTTTTGTTGGAAAATCCACAAAGAACATCATTTCGAAAATGAAAAAAATCCTTTAAAACTATTATGTAAGAACTAAAACATGAGTAAAAATTTATTTAAAAAAATCATAAAATAATATTAAAAAAAATTATAGAAATAATTTTAGAAAACATGGACATGGAAGAAAAAGTGGGTTTAAAGGTAAAATTTAAATGATAATTTTTAAAATAAAGTCCCTTATAAATATCATATCATTGAAGTGAGAATTAAAAAAATTAATTAATTATATATAATCACTATAAATACACATAAAACAAGTATAATTACAATGATAATTTGATAAAAAGTATTTCCACACATAACCTCAATATGAAATAATCAATGAAGTAGATGTTTAACCCAAAAAATAGAAATTGGGTTAAGAATTCTCTTACCACTTTGTAATCTGTTGAATCATACGCCCAATAAAAGTAATAATTATAAAATTAATAATTTAATAATAATAATCTATTGAGGTTAATTATATGATATATAAAAGATAAATATATACACTACACATAATAAATAAATAGGGAATAAGGCATGTATCTCACAGAAGTAAAAGTTAGATGAGAAACCCTTACCTCACGACCCCCTTTCATTTTTCATAATTTAACCTCATGTATAAAGGTTCAGAGAATGTTATAAATTAATTAAATAACTATAATAATATTTATAATACCATATATGATCATTTTATAACATATTACCACCCGTTCATTAATAATGTTTCATTATTTTCATTATTCCGGGTGCGTTTGTTTCATGGTCTGTTTAATTGTGTATAAATATGGGTTTTATTTTTAAATTGAAATAAAACTCCAGAAGTAAATGAAATGTAAATAATTCACTTATATAAGTTTAAATGGTCCCATATATCATTTTTATTTCTAAAACGATGATGATTTATTTGTTAAAATGTTAATGATAAATTTTTATTTTATTTTGGCGTTTTTTCGACCATCACGAACTAGTTTCATTTTATTTAATATTATATATATATATATATATTATTTATAGAACATGAAATAGGTTATAATATAACTTTTAAAATTTTATTTAACTATAATAATACTTTTATATCTATCCACGAAGGTAGTAATATAAAACAAAAAATCATTATTCACAGAGATGTTTAACCGCTATAATTTGGACAATGGTTTCATTTCTTTGAATAAGTGGAGGTAAAAATATGGATGGATATAATATAATAAATTAAAAACATAAAATTTATTTTTTTAAATGATTCTATATTTATTATTACTTTATGTATGAAGGTGGTGAGGAGAAGGTAGAATAAGTAAAGAAAATAAGATAGGTGGTTTTGAGAAAATTACATCTAGAATATCACCTTGTTGAAGGATCCCTTAAAGAGCATGCAATTTGTATTTGGGTGAGATAAGAAGCACTTGTATATGATTATAGTATATATGAGAGGGTTTTTCTGATATTTTAATATATTAAAGGATTGTGAGGATAAATGGGGTGGTGATGAGTGGTATTTATACTTGCGAAGGGGTGATTTTAAGTGATTAGAATAATGATTAGTAAAATTTAAAGCTAATTAAATTTGGGTGGAATTAATTACCATGAATTGGATTAATATATAATGTTGTAAAGGATGGTTATGGTTGATAAAAACATCAAACAAAAATTTAATATTGTATTTTTTAGTTATTTTATGCTTTTACCATTTAACTATAAACTATTTTATTATTTTACCTATACTGTAGTAAATATTTTTTTATCACAATTGTTTTTAAGAATAAAAATTAAAACAAACCTAAAATATTATTTAGAAATTATTATTCCAAATATGGAATCCATTTTAACCAATTAAATTCAAATAATTGTAAATATTATGTTTAAAACAAAACCCACAAACACAACGAAAAAACAGGTTTTCAAGAAGTGTATTTTTTAAGAAAAAGACGGTTTTATATAAACTATAAAAAAATAATAATAATTATATAAATATAAATATAAATTTATAAATATATAATCTATACATTTCATTTAAAATATTATCCATTAGGTATTATTTTAATTAATTAAAAATGAGAATAATTATGTACTTTAAAACAATTTTTAGAAAAAGCAAGTTTTAAACCAAAAAAATGAACTTATTCTAAAATAAAATATAAATTTGATTAAAAATAATTTAAGTGGATAAAATATAATTAAATAATAATTATGTTACTTTAAACTAAATTAAAAAAATAATTGTTATTTTAAATTGTTTAATTTTCTGAAAAGAAATGACATTATTACCAAAATCAGCATATTTCACTATTCATTGAAAATTTAATCTTTTTAAAAGATTATAAAAAATTAATACTAAGATAATTTTGACATAATAAATCCCAAACTGATTTTAATTTTATAAAATAAATTTTCTTAAATTTTAAAAAATCAATTATATTTATTTTCTCATAGAAGGCAATAAAATCACTTTTTGAAGAAAACATATATTTGTAGAACAAAATGATTTTTCTAAAAATTAGGTGTTTATTTCCTAAGAATAAATTAATATATTAAAAATGAGATGGAAAATTATATATTTAATAATGTGGTTAATAATATTAATTTACACCAATTTAATGGCTAGGTTATAATGGTTGTGTTAAAATAATAATATTTTGGAGTTCATTTAAGATCGATATTCTATGAAACATAAGCTATTAAAAATATTTTTTTTAAAAATAGGACATACCATAAAATCTTGGGGTGTTACCCCACATTTTTATTTCTCTATGCCTATAGATCTAGTGGGATCCAATGGATGGTCGATAAGGATAAAGAATCAATATTTAATAAGGTTTATCCAATTGATATGGTTGTGTGTGAGACATGCTTAAGCAATCAAACATATCACACATATTATAGATAATTAAATTAGTTGAAAGGGATAATATTTAGACTAGTATACTTAATATAGTGATCAAATAAATTCTCTCAATAGTTAATGCAAACAAATAATGAAGGTGACAATGATCATAAAGAAAAAACTTAGATCAAACACATCACGATCAAAACCCGATTCAATGACGGACAAGAGATCACACCGTGACAATAGAGAAAAAACATAAGGATGGAGGAAACCAAAGTAAGGAACTTATAGGAGATTTAATGCTAGAACAAGATGTCTATAGAGGAAGGAATTGATCCAAAATCACCTAGAGTCACCCTATACTTTGGGAGAGAAGGCTGCACCATGAATGAAACTAATTCATATTAACATTGTGGGTTAAAACTTCTAATACCAACATATTTACGATGCGAACACCTTTCATGATGTGAATTTTCAGATTTATAAGACACAACAAAAAATGTATTTCCTTGGGTTAAATAACCTCAATATACCATCTCAAAACATGAAATAGTCTCATAACATGTAAATGTTTCACCCTTTGAACCAGTTCATGAAATATGAATGGAAACATTTTCATGTCATGTAACCCATTCACAATGTGAAAATTTCTTGTAGAAAGATCACATATTACATTCTATGATAAAACCCCTAACCACCTCCGAAGCTTTCCAAACCCACTAAGAACCCTCTTAATCAATTGGACCCTTTATAACCAGACTCTATTAATTTAAAAAAACATACGTCCTCAAACTTGAGGTCATTTTCACCTATAAAATATCTCCATCCTCAAAAGAAACTCAACAACCAAGGTTTAAGGTAGAAAATAAAACCCAACTAAAAGAGACTCAACCAAAACTCTAAAGGGACATACCTAGATTAAGATGGAATCTTACAACCTACCCAACATATAATATCTCATTCTTGAGATTCTCCAAGAATCACTATGGGGTGGAGATGAAGAAGTCACGAAACTATGCTCATATATTATATTCCCTATCCTAGGTCTCCTCTTGAACATGCCCAATGCTGAAACTGCAATCACAAAAGAAGTATAGTCCTTCTCTAGAGACACTTATCACTATAGTGAACAAACCATATCAGATGCTCCCCAAATGATGCATCTACACCAATCTTGATGTCATAAAAATATACCACATGAGAAGGGTTTGTATAATATCTCCAAATATGCGATATGTGAAAACACATCATGCATGTAACTAAATCGCTATGGAAGGGATATTTGATATTCCACTATGATAACCCTTCCCATAATCTCAAATGGACCTACAAACCTAGGTACCTACTTACCCTATTTTCTAATATAGTGTTTCCCCAACCTAGGAGTCACCTAAAGGAAAACACAATGACCCACCTCAGACTCAAAGGTTATCTCTGTTGGACATTGTAATATTTTTATCTATTCTTTGTGGTCACTAACCACTTTCAGATTAACTAAACCTACTCAGACGTCTCTTACATGAGACTTAGTAAAATTATCACTCACTCACATACCTCTAACCAACAAAGAGGTAAATGACATAGTCTTCTATAAAAATCCTCAATTGGTTCCATATGAATCAATGCTTGGAAGTTGTTATTATAGGCAAACTCCACAAGTTCCAAATTCTACTCCCATGAACTATCAATATTAAAAACACATTCTCATAACTTATCCTATAGAATTTAATAGTCCATTAAGATTAGATATTTGTAAGAGGATGGTCTATTTTACTTAGAAGAACCTGTGATCCCAACGTATTCAATATAATCTTCTAAATATGAGAAGTGAAATGAAGATACCAATAAAAAAAATCTTCTTAGAACACTGTGAAACCGAAAAATATCATCCTCATAAAAAATACCCAAATAATCAATAGTGAAGGTCTCTATGATAATAAAAATTAGGTTACCTTCGTAAGTTGATCCACAATCACCCATAATGAATCATTCCTATGAGGTGTCCTATGTTATCCTGTCTGAAAATTTATCATAACATCATCCCAATTATACTCTGGAATGGGAAGAGGTTGTAATAGGCTAGCCAGCCTCTGATGCTCTGGATTAAACATTTTATAAGTGAAACATATTATCAGGAATTCCACTATATAATTATTTATACTAAGCCATCAATACTATCTTTATAGATCACAATATATATTTTTCATGCTGGGTGTACCTCCCATCTAGAATCATGAAACTCTGTCCTCAAATATTTACACAATACCATATGAACCCATACTCGACCACAGATAGTAAGAACATCACCTTTAAAAAGATAAAATTTTTGTGATGTCTCCCTACCATATAAGTTTTCCCTCAGATCTAATTCATCTAGATCAAATAACTGCCTCTTCCTTAATCTAGTCTTAAAGAATGGGTATAATAGATGTCAAAGTTAGAGCTACTCATCTTTGGGATTATGAATATCTATATGCTTGTTTGTAAAGAGTTCCATCATTAGAAATCATTACAATAATCCCACACTAACTATATATGAATCTTCCAAATTAAGGCATTGGAAATGATTTTTACTTTTCCTAGAGTGTATGTCAGCTCAAAGTCAAAATAATGCAGGCACTCAACCCACTTCCCCTACTGAATGTTCAGGTATCATTGATAAAATATGTCCCTGAGGCTCTTGTGGTTCCTTTACATAATAAAACTCTCTCCCAAAAGACAGTGTCTCTAATATATTAGGGAATGTAAAAAAACATAAATAACTCCATATCATGAGTAGGATAATTCTTCTCATGCAGTCTCAACTTTCTAGAGCCATAAGCAACCACTCGGTCCTCCTACATCAGAAATTCGCTGATCCCAAGTCTAGATGTATCATAGTACATAATATATTACCTACTAGGATCAAGTAGTGTGAGGATCAATGCTGAGGTCATCCTGATCTTTGGATCTTGGAAATATATCTCACAAGCATCTAGCCAAAAAAAATCACCCCTTTCTTGATCATCATGGACATTAGTGCTTCCAGATAGGAGAAGTCCTAGATAAAGAGCCTATAATAACCTACTAGACCTAAAAAACTCTGAATCTAGATGATATTATTAGATCACTTTCAATATACCATGGTAAAAACCATATCTAGGTCTACTAAAACTCAAACCTATGAGATAACAAGGCCCAATAAGTGCACTCTATCAATCCAAAAACTACATTTTGATAGCTTGGCATAAAGTGGATGCTTCCTCACTGCACTTAGAAAGATGTCAAGATGTTGGGCATGATTGTCTAAAAACTTGAATTACACTAATATTTCATTGATGAAAACCAAAAAAAATTGATCCAACAAATTATTAAAGATCCAAGTCATCAAATCCATGAATACCTTTATTTCATTAGTCATGCCAAACAAACATCATTATGAACTCTTACAAGCCATAACATATCCAAAAATAAATTTGGGGTATGTATGATGTTCTCACCCTCAAATGGTGGTAAAATGACCTTAATTAGATCTTGGAGAATATCTTATAACCTCTTAGTTTTTTAAATAGATCATTGATGTGTGGAAGGGGATACTGGTTCTTGACCATTATCTAGTTCAATCTTCGATAATCTACACACAACCACAAATTCCCATCAGACTTCTTGGAAAAAATCACGGAATAACCCCATGGTTATTTAATAGGTCATATGAAACCCTTAGATTTCATATATCTCAATTAAACTTTCAACTCATGAAGCTCTACTGATGCCATCATATAAGGATGGATAGAAACTAAACTCAGTCAAGAACTCGATCTCCTTCTCAGGTGATAAGCTGTATAACTCATCAGGAAAGTCATCATGAAAATAGTCTACCACTAGATGAAAAGTATCCTACTACATTCCCCAAATAACTAGATAAATAACTACTATTTGAGCGATCAGACAATAAATTATACACTGAATTGGTCCTGTATGACCAGCCTGAAGATCGCACACACCCTGGTGAAAATAGATTGTTCCTTCTAGAGATATAAAGGTAAATATCCTAAAGTAATAGTCGATATAAGCCTGGTAGGGGACTAAAAAAATAAATAAATAGAATAAAAAAACCTATCATTTATAATACAAATGCTTTCCAAAATAAATGCTAACCACCAATTTTAAGAGAACACTTCTTGTTGCACTTTATACCCTCTGACCATACTCCCAATAATGTGTCAATAGTCATGTCCCCATCTATTATCTCTATACAAAAACCCAAACAATTTCAAAAATATTAGATATAAAATAATGTGATGCTACTATATCAAAAAAAATTAATGATAAGGTAGATAATAAAAGAATCGTACCTCTGACGATAGAAGGTCCAACATCCAAACAGGTTGGAGTAGTCGACATAACATGCAACTTACTTTCGCCTTTACACTAGCCTCCTATCTAACTCCCATATGATACTTAATCTGAGTGGTACTTCTGATCCTATACTAAATTACCTCATCTTATGACTCATCTTGAATGAATAATATAACTCCATATACCTATTTGCTAAGGGGAAGCTGAGTCCTTTCCAGACTCAGGTTCCTTTCCAGATCCCCTACCACTTCTCTATAGTGGAAAGTTCCTATAAAACTTCTAAATATTACCCAACCTTCCACACTAAAATAATTTCACCAAACCATGTTTCTAAGGCAATATTCCATTCCCTTGACTACCTTTCCCACTACTTTCTTAGAAATAACTATCTTAGCGGTTCTTCTTTACACTAAAAGAAGAGTTCTCATATCTCCGTCTTGAAACTGTATAGACACCACTCAGGGTGTCTCTCCAATTTAATTCTATGACAATATACTGATTCAACATATCCAGAAGGATTATCACAAGAAATACATTCAACTACCACCTAATCTCATAACAAATCCCATCCTAATAATTTCTCACCATTAAGATCTCATCAGTTAATAAGGATGGAATGAATCACTGTAGGTCGGAGATGTTTTTGAAATATTCCATAACTAAAAATATATTTTGTGTTATTCCCATGAACTCATGATCCTTCTCATTATTCAATGTCTCGGGATAGAAGTTGAACAAAAACTTTTCCTCAAACTCCTTCCAAGATAAATCCCCTTGTTGCATGGATTTCTCCAAATGTCCCACCAATGCCTAGAAGGTCCATCAAAACATATATGTAACAAGATTCAAACTACTATATATGGGTGTATTGAGGTTCTTGAAGATAATATAGACTAAATTAATCCAGAACATAGATACCTAGGGGCCTCCCTCCCTTGTGAACATAGGTGGATACTATAACCGTAATTATCTCATCAACTCATATATCAAAGGCATAGTGAAAGCAGTCTCCCTTTCAATAGATCACATGAACCTAGGGAAATATTCATAGAAATGATTGTCCATATGATTCCAAGGAACTACAGGAAGATCTAGTTTAGTTGTGTTAAGAAAATTTTGATTTCCTCTCTCCTGGCACTCAATTCAAAGAAGATGAGGACACATTTTCTCTATAAGAAAAAGTTACTCCTCAGAATACTAAGTAACAACTAAGAAAACCTCAAAAGGTGAAAAATTAGAGAAACAATGGCTCATGGTCTCTCTAAACATTTATTAACATGGTAATTGGCATGACATAACAGTTTTACTCATTTAATTTATCAAGTATTTTGTGGTTCTCATTTCATAGTTCATACAGAAAAATAGATCACAAGTAATAAATTTGTCCCTATACTAAACAATTCATTCCAATATATATCCATATTTTACTATAATGATGTATGCATACTCATCTTATTCCATAATAGTCTAGAAGTGTAAATCTCATGAAAAATAAAAACACACAACATGTTAATCTTCTATGGTGAAATAATATCAACCGTAATAAGAGAACATCATGAAGAACAATCCCATCCCTGGGAACTCAGGTTCCCCCCCATATATGGGTTAGCTAATCCCATGAATAAGTTCATTACCATGTCCCAAAACATCATAGTATCATTTTTACCTTTCCTAAATATTAAATAAATATAAAAGAAAAACATGATGCCTCTGAAACCACTCTATAACATCGCAAACCCATTTATCCCTCAAATGACCAAGATAGTTGGCTACATGACCTCAAGAGTGTCTACCTATATTCCATAGGATTATAACTAGAATAAAGGGTGTAAATAATATTGTATATATAATATAACCTCTATTAAAGAGTTTTAATGAAAGTATAAAAATAATTGAAGAGTAGCGGAAATAATGGAAATAATACGAATAATTTAACAGGAAACTAAAACTGAGAAATGATAACTAAAAAAATACAAATAAAAATAGTATAATATAATGAAAAGATGAAGATAAATAAATTACTATTGATAGTGATATAGAAAAAATACATCAGAATCAAATAAATAATTCAAATACTGCGCTCCCAAATCCCATGTCAGTCCCATATCAAATCTCCAACCCATCCACCAATCCACAAATCTAAAATAGGGTCTCTTACCATTTTCCAATCCTACATCCACAAGATCTATCAGGGTACCAAAGGGAAGACCGTATATGGTATGAATACAACTTTGTAGGTTGAAACCACCATATATAAACAATCTTGTCTGAGAAATATAGTGTGTGCAATATAGAGACAAATAGAATATTAATTTGATAAATTAATACTACTCATAAAGTAAACTCACTGATCAACGAAGCTTTGGGATGACACTCAGGGTCATCCAAACCTACTTTGAAACCCTAACATGTATCTATAGATAAAGGTGAATCCTCCTATATTAGGAAAGATTACCTAACCAGAGGTACCCACCAAGGATGAATCATAGAAACATAACATTAACAAATGGCCTCCTCCCACAAGCTATCAAGAATCTCACCCTTAGGCATCCAGATATAGTGCATTAAGAACTGAGAGACACCATAATAATATTATCTTCCCTAAAGTATCAATTACCTATGCACCTATCACTCATGAGGTACAAAATCATGCACCGTTCCCTCATGCATCAATATAAAACAAGATTCATATCCAGATGAACTCCATATGCCAATATGCATCCCCCATTTGGAATCAATAACAATTGATGTGGCATAAGTTTAAAAGCTAATAAAGTAATTCATAAGGCCAAAATCAAACATAAAAGGTATATCACCAAAATACACAATGATAAATTCATCAAATTATCATTTTTCTAACCAGTTATGTTTCATAAATCCAGGTATCTAATTATCCTCATGAATATATCAAAGCTGTTTTATTTATCATTTTTTCTATAATGTTATTAAAATATCAGTTAACAAAATTTAGAATAAGTTATTCTACCTTAAAAAATCATGAAAATTACATGTTATTATAATTCATAAGATTAATCCAACAATCAATCATTTTATTCATAATATCTCTTAGCTCTAATATCAAATGACCATGTCTCAACAAGTTCCAATGATGAAATATGTATTGGGTGGAAAAAAGTCTCAATATCCATGCATATAGACCCAATGATATCTAATGGATAGTATAAAAGGATAAAATATCGATATTTAAAAGGGTTTATCAAATGGATTCGGTTGTCTGCATGGTGTGTTGGCATAATCACACATATTTCACACACTATGGGTAATTAAATTAGAAAAAAGGAATACGATTTAGACCACCCACCTTAATATGGACATCCAAGAAATGATATCAATAGGTAACACCAATGAAGAATAAAGGTGATAGTGATCACAAGGGAAAAACCTAGATCACACACATCAAGATCAAAATTCGATTCAATAGTGGTCAAGAGATCACATCGTGATAATAAAGAAAAATAGAAGGGAGGAGAAAACCAAAGCAAGGAACTCACTAGAGATTGAATACTAGAATGAGATGTATATAGATGAATTAATTTATCAAAAATCACATGATGTCTTCCAAATATTTGAGAGAGAAGGATGAACCACAAATGAAACTAATTCATATGCATAGTGTGGTTTAAAACTACTTATATTGAGATGTTCATGACAAGAACCACTTTCATGAAATGAATTTACCAATTTATAAGATACATTGAAAACATACTAGATAAGGTTACAATAACCCCAATCGTCCATTTCATGGTGTGAAATTGTATCATGTAATGTAAATTTTTTACACTCTAAACCAGTTCACACCATTTTCTTAGAAACATGTTCATGTCATGTAACCCATTCATGATGTGAAATTTTTCTGTAGAAAGATCACAACTCATATTTTCTAGAAAAACACTAATCCACATATTATTATTTTCCAACCCATGGAGAACCCTCATAAACCTTTGAATCCTTTATACTAGGACTCTATTAATTCAAAAAAATATACATCCCCAAACATTAGGTTATTTTTCCCAAAAAAATCTCTACATCTTCAAAACAAACACAATTAGTATGGTCTAAAGAAGAAAATAAAACCAAAATAAAATAGGTTTAACCAAAAATATATAGGGGAATTATAAACCCCTAGAACACCCTGATAGGGTAGGGTTGAATCAGGGTATCAATTTTTCTTTTAATGAGATGGATATTTTCCCCACATTCGTAGAAACTTGTTAAACTAGTTTCATGGAATTATGAAATTATTAAACACCCATATAAATAAATAAAAACAAAACATAGTAGTTTTACTTAGTTTAACACTAAGGGATAGTCGAAGGAGAATATGGTGGAAATGTTTCAGTTGTACCTAAATCCAAAAGTATTCAGTAGGTATTGTGAATTATAAAATACCAGACATAGTCAATTCATGACACAAATGATACCTTTACATGAATTTTAGGGATAGAACACTGCCTCCCTCAGATCAATTTTTTTGACCACCTTTATCAATTACTTGGGTGAATTATTACTTAGTTTATCGGTATAAATGTTTCATCAATAGATAGGGAAAATAAGTCATTGTCCCTTATTATCATGAGAATCTACTTGTACCGTATTTATGAATTCATGAACTTGAATGCATTGTTCAGCTAAAATAGGTATTCAAAAAAATTATGTTCATGTTAGTACCTTTTTAAAAACTCCCTACTTCACAAAACACACTTTTTGTTTCAAATATATTTGAGATTTCATGAAGATAGATACATTAATGAAGTTCCCAGACTTATAAATACTATAGGCTTCACATAAATTCATATTATCATGAAACACTTAGCCTTCATGAAACTATATTTTCTAAAATTCATTAAAACCAATTAGTTCTTAACCATTTATTTTACCAATCTTGTATTCATTAAGAGTTCTTGATTTTTGAAAAGATTATCTTCTTATAAGATCTTCCTGAAATCAGAGAAATTCACCCTTTTTTCAAACTATCTTGATGTCTCATATAATGAGTGGTTTTCTATTTATAGACATAAAATCCTTCAAGAATCATTCAATAGCACTATGAAATTTTTAGAAAATATTTATTTATGATCATGAAGACCCATTTCTTTGTGAAACTTTAGTGAAATGTTTCTGTTTGTAAAGCTTCTCGTAATTGCGTTACTTACCATCTTTCCATTGCGCATCAATCATTTTTTTTTGCAAAACCTCTTTTGAAAACCTTCAAAACTTCATGATATTAGATTCCTTCACCAAAATCCACATCTTCATAAAACTCAAAACTTCTTGAAATCCATGTATTTTTAATATTTTAATGATCCATTCCAAAAAATCTATCTTTCGCGAATCTTGTCCCTTCCTTCAGATTATGGGATCCAAAAATCTGGAAAACACTGAAAAAAGATACCAAATTCAATACAGAATCCACCTACACTATAATATCACTTGGATTGAAAAATCCTTGACCAAGCTAGTGTTTATTGACCAAAAACACAAAGAAAACATTTATAACTGTGAAAAACCATAGTTCCAACAGAAATACTAGAAAGATATGGGATCTTACAACCTCCTAATCATATAAAATCTTGTCCCTGAGCTGATATAAGTATCACTATGGGGTCTTAGTGAACAAGTCTGGCCAATTTGGTTTTATATCATATTCTGTCTCGCAGGTCTCCTCTTGAACATACCCATGTTTCCACTACACTCATTATAGAATTATAGTCTTTTCTAGGATATAATTCTCACTGTGGTCGAAAATCCATATCGGATGATCCTCAAAGGATGCATATATACAAAGTATGACATCATCAATGTATACTTCATAAGAAGTGTCTAGGTGATTCTCTAAAGTCACAGTACATGAAACACATCATTTATGGAATTGAAGCACTATAGAAGGGAAAATCAATATGCCACCAGATTGACCATTCCCACTATCTCAAATGATCTTACAGACCTAAGCAATAGCTTCCCATGTTTCTTAATATGGAATTTCCCCAACCTAGGTGACACCTAAAGGAAAACCTGATGGCCCACCAAAAAATCTGGAGGTCGTCTCTACTGGACAAAATAAGATTTCTTCTTTCTATGTGTAGTCACCAATATCTTCCTGATTAACTAAACCTACTCAGATGTCTCTGACATGAGACTAGGTCCAAAAAAAACTATCTCACCTTCCTCTAACAAAAAATAGGTGAACAACATGGTATTCTATATAAATACTCAAAACTTGTCACTTGGATCGATGCTTAGAAGATATTATTATAAGAAAATCCCGTAAGTGCCAAATAATACTCCCACGAACCAATCACGGCCTCATAAAAAATCCTCTAGAATCTGAATAGTCCATTTAGATTGTCTATAAGTCTAAGGATAATAGGATATACTCAAAAGAACCTATTAACCCAAGGAATTCTATAAAACCTATAGAAACTGAGAAGTGAAACTTGGATCTTGATAAAAAATAATTATCCTCAGAGCATCATGAGATAGAAAAATCTAATACACATAAATACTACCTAGATCATCATAGGTGAATGTATCCCTGATAGGCATGAAGTGAGATATGTTTTTCAGTCAATCCCTAATAACCAATACTACATCATTCTTACGACTTGTCTAGGGTAATACTATAAAAAATTCATAGTTACATCATTCCAATTCCACTTTGGAATGAAAAGAGGTTGCAATAGACCAATAGGCCATTGAAGCTCAGCCTTCGCCTACTGGGAGGTGAAACATCTAACTAAAAATCCCACCATATCCTTCTCTACCCCTATCCAAAAATACTATCTATGTAGATCACAATACTTATTTGTAAGACCTAGGTGTAATTCCCGTCTAGAAGAATGAAATGATATCATAATCTTCTCATGAAATCCTGTAGGAACCCATAATCATCCATGGATAAGAATAAAATCACCACTTCCAAGAGACCATTCTGGTTGTGGATCCCCCCCCCATATAAGCTGTCCCTCGGAGCTAAGCCATCCAGATCATATAAATTATCTTCCTTTATCAGATCAAGAAGAATTAATATAATAGATTTCAACATTATAGATACACATATATGGGAATTCTTAACATCTAGATTTATGTTTGCAAAGAGTTTCATCATATGAAAGTCATCACAAGAGTCCTGCAAAACCTCCATATATATCCTCAAGCACAAGGCATCGACAAAAATGTTTCTCTTTTCTAGTGTTCAATCCAACTCGATGCCAAAATAATATAGACACTCAACCCACATCCTCTTCTAATGGTTTAGGTATCACTAACAAAAGATATAACTAAGGCTCTTGTGGTTCATGTATAACAAAACATACCACCCAAAAGACAGTTTCTTAAATATTTTAGGGTGTGTAACATCACAATTAAATCTAGATCGTGAGTAGGATAATTCATCCCATGTGGTATCAGTTTTCTTGAGCCATAAGTGACCACTCGGTCCTCCTACATCATAATTTCTATGAGTCTGCATTTGGATGCATCACGTTACACAATGTACTCCTTACCGGTATTAGTTAAGGTGAGGATTGGTGCTGAGGTTAACCTTCTCTTCATTTCTTGAAAGCCTCTCTTGTAAGAATATGACCAAAAAAACTTCACCCATTTCTTTTTCAACCCATACATCATTGATTCCAAATGGGAAGGTCTGAATAAAGAGCCTGTAATAACCCGCTAGACCTAGAAAACTTGGAATCTTGAAGACGGTCTTGGGGTGCTCCTAAGATACCATGGAAGCAACCTTCTATGGATCTACTAACACTCCAATCTCTGAGATAACATGAACTAAGAAGTGCACACTATAAACCCAAAAAAATCATTTGGATAGGTTGGCATAAAGATGATGCTCCCTCAGTGTACTTAGGATGATTTCAAGATATTGGGCCTGATCATCTACTGACTGGGAGTACACTAATATTTCATCAATGAAAACAAAAAAACTGATCCAATAAAGGATGAAAGATCTAATTCATCAAATCCATGAATATTGTCAGTTCCTTCTTCATACCGAACAACATCACTACAAACTCATATCTACCGACTCCTAAAATAAGTTCAGAGTATATCAGATGGTCTCAACCTCAACTATTGGTAAACTAAGCTAAAGTAAATCTTGTAACCTCTTAGTTTTTAGAAGAGACCGTCAACGTGTATAAGGGGATACCGGTTCTTGGTCTTTATTTGGTTCAATCTATGATATTACAAACAGAACACAGAATCCCATTAAACTTCTTGATGAAAAGAAAGGGAGAGCCCCATGGTGATGTACTAGGCCATATGAAACCCTTAGCTTCTATATATTCCAACTAAACTATCGAATCAAAAATCTTTGCTAGTTCCATCCTATAAGACATGATAGAAACTGGATCTTCTTTCGACACCAACTTGATATTGAACTCAATCTCTTGCTTGGGTGGTAAGCCATTAAACTCGTTAATAAAGACATCCTAAAATGGTCAATCACTAGAGGAAAAGTATCCTATTACATTACAATATTATATAGATAAAGAACAGATATCTGAAGCATGAGGTAATAATATCTATTATAAATTTTTCATGTATAACCAACCTAAATATCCCACTCACCCTAGTGAAAATAGCTAACTCCTTCTAGAGATAGAAAGGTAAATCTCCTCTAGAAGTTGTCCATGTGATCTTGGTATAGAAATAACCAATCCATACCTAGAATAAAATCTAATCCTTTAATTTATATAATAAACTTTTCCCAAAAGAAATTGTAACCACCTATTTCAAGAGAACACTTCTTGCATTGCATGACACCCTCTGCCTGCACTCTCAATGATGTGTCAATAGTCATGAACCCATTTATGCTGTACAAATCTAAATAAAAACCATTTTCAGAAGGATAAGATAGAAAGGAATGAGATGATACTATATCAAATAAAATGAAAGGTAAGTTATATCATAAAAGAATAAAACTTTTAATGGTAGAAAGTAATACATCAAAACTAGATGAATTAGTCTTTATAACATGAAACTAAAATTCCACTCTACCCTTGGATCTTGTCTGACTCCCCAATGATGCTACCTCTGAGTGTTACTACTACTCTTATATTGGGGTATCTCATCCTCTTAATTGTATTTATGGTCCAGGTGAACTCTAGACACAAGTCTTTTGAGGGGCAGCTGAGTCTTTTCTAGGCTCAAGTGCCTATCATGACCCCCTACCACTTCTCTATTGTGTAATTTTTCCAAACAAATATGAACCAACCTACAGAAAACATGAAACTCCACTACAAGATGAGAACACTATGGGTTCTTGTGTAATAACCTTCCACATTTAAATAACTACACTGAACAAAGGTTCTTAGTTATAAGTCCACTCCCTTGACTACCTTGCCCAGTACCACCCTAGCGATAACTATCATAATATTGCTTCTTAACACTATAAGAAGAGTTATTTGATCATAATGTTTAAAATATTTGGCCATCACTTGAGGCCTATCTCAAATTCCATTCTATGATGAGTGCTGGATTCATCATGTTCGAAAGGCTACTCAAGCAACGAATGTTCACCTAATCCATGATATCATAGTGAATCCCCTCCTAAAAACATCTCTACCTAGAGATCTCATCAGCTGATAAGGATGGAGAAAAGCATTAGAGGTATATGAATCATCATACATAGTCTATCACTATAAATATCTCCGGTGTTACGTTCATGAACTCATGATCCTTCTCATTCATGAAATTCTCAGGATATAAGGGTCTCAAAAACATTACCTCTAATTATTTCTAGGATAAATCCCCATGCTTCTCATCTTTCTCCTTAATGTTCCAATAATTCTTGGAAGGTCTACAAAGATTGTATGTATAAAGGTTCAAACTCTTATATATAGGTTTCTTGAGGTTATTGAAGATCATTAGGACTGACTCAATCCAAAACTCAGCTACCTGGGGGCCTCCCTCCCCTGTTAACATAGGTTGATCTTATAGCTGGAACTCTCCCATAAGATCCAATATCTAAGACTCAGTGCAAATAGCCTCCCTTTCCAAGGAAATAATGATCCTCAGTAAGATATTATGGAGAAGACCATACATATAATTCATAGGATCTATAGGAATATTTAGTTTAGCTACATTAGGAGAATTCTGATTACTGCACTCCTGATTCTTAATTTGAAGATGACAAGGAGGCATTTTATCGACAAGAAAAATGTAGTCCTTAGAACACTAAGTATCAACAAGGTAAACCTAAACATGTGAAAATAACAAATAAAATACAGCTATTGGTATCTATAAATAAATCTTAACAAGTGTGTTGTCATGAAATAATAGTTTCATTCATTTCTTTTATCAACCATTTCAAGGGTTTTCATTTCATAGTTCATACAGGTAAATATATCACATATAATAAAAATGTCACTATCATGAACAATAAATGTCATCCAATTTTACTATCATGATGTATTAATTCTAATATCACACTATAATAGTCCATGAGTATAAATATGAAGAAACCATAACACCGCACAACATGTGAATCACCCATAGTGATATAATGTCAACCGTAACAAGAAAACATCCTGAGAAAAAAATACCATCACTAAGACCTTAGATTTTCCCCTATACATGGGTTATCTACTCCCATGAAAAATATTATTACCAATAATCAACACATCCCAGTATCCTTTCTACCTTTCCCAAATAGTAAAGAAATGAAAGTGAAAAACCAGATGCCTCTGATACCACTTTGTAACATCTGCAACCTAGCGCTCCCTCAAGTGACTAAGATTGTTGGTTATTTGAACTTAGGTGACCATCCTCATACAAAATAGTCTTATAAATAGTAGTGAATGTGTAAGGAATATAGTGGGGAGACTACACCCTCTGGTAAAAAGTTTCAATGAGAGAAGAAAAATAATAGCAGAGTAGTATAAATAACAATTTTTTTATTAATTTAACAGGAAACCAAAGTTGAGAAAAGGAAACTGAATAAATCTAAATAAAACTATTATAATGCAATGAAAATAGGAATGTAACTAAATGAATTTATAATATTCATATAGAAAAAAGAAAAGTAGACTCAAATAAAGAATCCAAAGACCCCTGTCCTGAACCCCATGTTGGTTTCATATCTAGGATCTAACCCATCCAGAAAGACAAAAATCAATAATAGGGTCCCTCACCATTGTCTAAATCTATATTGATAGGATATATATGGGTACCAAATGATGCCCTATAAAGGGTGCGAGTACAAATCAGTATGTCAGGACCACCATGTATAAATAATCTAGTTTGAGAAATATATTTTATGAAACATAGTGATAAAAAGTATTAATTTAATAAATTAATCTTATACATAAAGTAAAAACACTTATCCCCAAGATCCATTTTGACACCCAAGGTCAGCTAAACCTGATTCAGTGGATTTCTGAGCATCTTTGGATATAGGTGAATCCTCCTACATCAGTATGGATCACCCAACCAGTGGTATATTCTGCCCTAGAGGATGAATCGTAGAAACATCACATTTACAAATGGCCTCTTCCCATAGACTATCCAAAATTTCACCCTCATACATCAATAAAAAGTGCATGTGGTCCTCAGACACCACATAATCATACATTCTACTATCAATCATCAAGTACTAGTGTGCCTTGACCTTAAACAGTACAAAATCATCCCCCATGGCCTCAGGTGTCAACATAAAATAGGAGTGGTATCTAGATTAACTCAGCATACCAATAAGCATCCCCCCTTTGTAATCGATCACAATTGATGTTAAAAAATCTCAAAATAAAAGCAATATATTCGCAAAGAAAAAATAAAAAATAAAAAATATATTACTACAAGACACAATGATCAATTCATTAAATTTTCATTTTTCTAGCTAGTTATGTTTTATAAATCCATGTTTCCAATTATTCTCATGAATATATCAAACCTATTTCATTTATAATGTAACCTTAAGGTAATTAACATATCATTTAAACACAATTTTCTAAGGTGATTCAATCTTAAGAAATCACAAAAATTACATTTTTTTACAATTCATAACATTATTCTAAAAATTAATCAATTTTTCTAAAATATCCCATGGCTCTAATATCAACTAACCAATTATAAAAAATGTCCAAGGATGGAACACCTATTGGGTGGCTGTAGGATTTATTATCCACTGATATGGACCCGATGAGATCTAATGGATGGTCTAAAAGGATAGAAGATCAATATTTAATAGGTTATATTCAATTGATTAAGTTTTTCATGCAGCGTTCTGACATAATCCCCCATATTTCATATAATACGAATAATTAAATAGATGAAAGTGAGAAGATTTAGACCACCCACCTTTATATAAAAATTAAATAAATATTCACAATAGGTAATGATAATAAAGAATGAAGGATAAGGTAATCACAAGGAAAAAATCTAGATCAAACACATCAAGATCAAAACCTGATTCAATAATGATCAAGATATCACACCATGATAATGGAGAAAAATAGTAGGAAGGAGAAAAGAAAAAGAAAGGAACTCACTAGAGATTTAATTCTATACTGAGACATCTAGAGAGGAAGGAAACACTCCAGAATTTCTTAGAGTTGACCTAGAATTAAAGATAGAGGACTGTACCATGAATGAAACTAATTCATATATGAAATTTGGGTTAAAATTGATGATCATGAGATATTCACTATGTGAACCCCTTTCACAACGTGAATTTACCAATTTATATGGTAATCTAAGAAAACATGTCACCTTGTGTTAAAATAACCCCGATAAACCATTTCATGATGTGGACTAGTTTCATGGTGTGTAAATTCTTCACACTCTAAACTAGTTTATGTAATGTGATTGGAAATATCTTCACGTCATTTAACCCATTCATGGTGTGAAATTTTCCTACAGACAGATCATAACCTAGTTTCTATAGAAAAACCCAAACCACCTATGAAGCTTCCAAGCCCACAGAGAACCCTTATAATCCTTTTACACATTTATATCCAAAATCCATTAATTCAAACAAATATACATCCCCAAACTTTAGGTAATTTTCCCTAGAAAAATCTCTCCATCATCAAAAGAACCTCTAATGCCATGGTTTCAAGAAGAATTGAAAACCCAACTAAAAGAGGTTCAACCAAAAATTTAGAGGGACATCCCATAAAAAATACAGAATATTAAAAGATTCTTTTATCTGAGTAAGGAAATGAGAATATAAAAATAAAACAATCTTAGTTTTCTATAAGTGACAACCAAGTAAGGAAAAAATAACAACTAGGAACATGAAAACTCATACATGTGTATTTTTTTTATGAGAAATAAAATGATATCATGGTAGAAAAACCATGTAAAATCCATTGAGAAATTGAGTATCATGGAAATATTGATTTATGAGAATGTTTAGGATAATTTAATGACGATCCTAGGCACCAAATTATATGAGACACTTTCTATATTATGAATATAGGAAATATTATTCTTTTTGGCCTATGTATAAATAAATAAATAGGGGTTGTAGTAAGTTTATTTGAGACTTAGGAGAATATACGAAACCCTAAATATCTCTCTCAAAGAAGGAGAATCTTATCCTTTTCTAAGGAGTTAAATCATTTGGGTATTGAGGGTAAATATTTAAGAAAAGAATGCCCATATTTTATAGTTTTTTTAGGTGATCCAAAGTAGTGTGAAGAAGTTGATGAGAGATTGATATTCTATACAAGTTTCATATCATTTGGAGTAGATCCACTAATAGTTTTATAAGTGAGAAATCTAGGTGAATAGTTTACGATGAAGATCTTTGAAGCTGAGCTACATCTGGAGACCGAGTTGCTGAGTATTCTTGATGACCAACTTGTAGTAGAAGGATATTTGTGTGAACAAGATTGAATCCATTGATGTATAATCATACTATCAAAAATTAGTGATCTAATTTAAAGGAGGAGACACAAAGTACCACTTTAATATACATGGTGTGAATCTATATAACCATTGGGACTCAGGGTATAAATGAAGATTTAAGTGAGACTTTTTGAATGCGGTGTGGAGTTCTTGAAAGAAGTCTTGTGAGAAGCAGACACATGTAAGTCCAGTGATACTATAGAATTATTTATTCAAGAGTCACCATCTGTTGTATTAAACTACTGATTATTGTTTAAAAACTATTCTGGGGTTGAACAACCAATCATGTAAAGAAGTAGGCCTTTGAGATAAACATTGTAAATACTAAATACTCTTATTACTTTCTTTAATTTCATTTAACATGGTATGATTTCTTGGTAAGACTAAAATAGATCTATTTTCACTAAATAAAATATTGGTTATATTCTAATGGGGTTAAAATATTTAAAGATAATTTTTAATTTAATACAAAATAGACAATGCTTGGTTCACCCCCTTCTCAAGTGTCTGCACCAAACCTAAGGGGAATTTCACTTGGGAACCCTGTTTGTGTTGTGTTTGAGAGTTCAATCATGATAAGTTCAGTTCCCTGGTGTTTGAAATCTATACTTGGTGGAAAAGTTTTTGTTGGTCGGAGTGGATACTCAAGAGGGGGGTGAATTGAGTTCCGATTAAAATTTTCTGTTAAAAACAATGTTTGTTAAAATCCCCCTATTTCAAAAACAGATTAAACTGTAGTGAATTTATACAGATTATAAAGGTTCAATTAGTTTCTCAAAGATTGATTAGTTCTCAGTTAACTTAATCTTATGATTAAATTAACTTTTGAAACTAACTTACTGGTTTATAATAAATATAAACACTTGCGAGTTTAACTATCAAAGTAGCTTTGAAAATAAATTATATTTCAAAGTAATAGCAGCAGAATATGAAATAAATATGTAGTAGGATATAGTATGTAGCTACAAACACAGAGAATTAACCAAGAGGTTCAGTATCAAGCCGAGACTTATTCCTCTCAAAATTTTATATAAAAATGATCCACACCCTGGATCGGGGTTAACAACAGTGAACACACTGTCCAGGTCAAAAGACCTCTACCACAGTTCTGCGTGGGAAAACAAACAGCAGCTTAGAGCTGTCCAGGTCTCACACGACCTCTACCACTATCCACAGTGGGAAATGAAGTGTAAAAGGTTTGCTGAGGATTTACAGATCCTCCAGTGAAAGTATAGGAGTCAGTGTGTGTGTTTAATACAGCAGATAACACACACTGCTCAAAATGTAAAACAAATGTATCACAGAGCAGAGATGTAGAGTTTAGAAATGGATCTAGTGATTTCAGTGTAGCTCTGGACTCTTTTGTATTTGGTCAGAATTTATTCTGAGTCCTCTTCTTGTTTTTGTTTGAGAAGAAGAGTGTCATATGCTTCTTGTTCATAGGAAGTGAGATGTAGTCTATGAAGTTCTTCAATCGTTCTTTTGTATGCACAGAACTCTTCTTGAGTAGGCTTGATTGTGTATGAGGTTTTGTTCTGCTTGATTCTTCCTCCTCTTTCTTTATTCTATGTTCTTCTTGTGTTCTTCTGTGAACTGTTTTCTTCTATGCGCTCTTTCTATGTGCTTCTTGTTTTTTCTCGGCAGCAGAGTCTTCTTGTATTTATGTCACGTGCTCCGGAAGACAGAAATGGTTTCTTTTCAGCAGGTACGAGGTACGGTTTCCTGACATCCGACAACCTTTATTAATTAATTGTCAGAGCATTAAAATATACCTAATATGACCGTTGGTTAGATTAAATAAAGATAAAGATAAAGAAATTCAAACAGTTGTTTATGACTATTGAAGAATCAAGTGATCGGTAGGTCATCAGCATTAGTGAGTAATGATCGGTGACTCAGATAGATCAGCATCGGTGAATCAGACTGATCAGCATCGGTCTGTCATCTGATCGGTGAGTCAGTTTGATCAGCATCGGTGAGTCAGAATGATCAGCATCGGTCTGTCATCTGATCGGTGAGTCAGTTTGATCAGCATCGGTGAGTCAGACTTATTAGCATCGGTCTGTCATCTGATCGGTGAGTCAGTTTGCATCGGTGAGTCATTTTCATCGGTGAGTCATTTTCATCGGTGAGTCATTTTGCATCGGTGAGTCATTTTGCATCGTGATATCGGATCGGTGCGACCGTTGTCCTTTGATATTGGATCGGTGCTTCCGATGTCTGTTAATATTGGATCGGTGCTTCCGATGTTTGTTGATATTGGATCGGTGCTTCCGATGTATGTTAATATTGGATCGGTGCTTCCGATGTCTGTTGATATTGGATCGGTGCTTCCGATGTCTGTTGATATTGGATCGGTGCTTCCGATGTCTGTTGATATTGGATTGGTGCTTCCGATGTCTGTTGATATTGGATCGGTTCTTCCGATGTCTGTTTAATCTAGAAGACTTCCAAAATACTTTGTAAGTCAATAAGCATAGACAAAAACATGATAATAGATTCATTAACAGATTGTAATTAAGTTTATGAGAAATCAAACCAGATTAAGCATTAATGGTATGTGATGATTTGTGATTATTAAAACATCAATCATAGACATGAAATCAACAATCTTCCAGAGGGCTCAATAATCTCCCCATTTTTGATAATCACAAATGTTTATCATAAAATAAAAATAATATGATATGTCATCAATAAAAACATAATGAGAATTAAACCATAAAGAGAATAAATATAAAGAGATATATAAATCTCCCATTTAATTTAAATTTCCCATATATATTATACAGATTTCTCCCCCTGAGATATATACATCTTTTCTCCCCCATATATCTCTTCCATACATCTTTCTTCTCCCATAAATCTATCTTCTTCTTCACCTTCTTCCCCTTTGGGATAATCAAAAAGGAGGGAAAACATATAAGTGAAAGGAAAAGCAGCCAGCAGGTGCCACAAAGAGTTGTTGTTGAGAAACAGGAGCTGGTTGAGAAGCTTGCTGAGGGACTGGTCTTAACTGAGATAGAGCTTGAGCAACAGATATCTGATTTGGAGCTACATCAGAGTCACTGAGAGGTTCAGAAGTAGGAAGTACTATTTCAATGGCCTGTGCATTCAAATAGGGCTTCAAAAGATGAATGAAGTCCTGAATGACTTCTGCCCCATACTTCATAGCCTTTTCAAAATCATCTTTATTCCCCATGAACTGTGCCAAGGAAGGGGTAAAATCTTGCAACTGATGAACTTGAGTTTTGAAGGCCTGAGTGACTGGAGGTAATTTCAGATTCTCTGCCAACACCTTGAAGTTTGTAGCCATCTCATGTTTTGTATAAATCTTGGAAAAGTAATTATCAACTTTCTCTTTGATCTCTTGCAGAGCTTTCTTAGCATCTGCTGAATACACCAATGCCATATTATGACTGTTATCACATAGCTCTTTCATCTTCCTCAAAGATTCTAAATCAAGAATTTGTCTAACAGCAGTTAACTCATCATGCACAACTTCTCTTAGAGCTTCTAGCTCATGGGTAGTGATCTTGGTTACCTTGGCTGTACTGGCTTGGCCAACTATGTGAGTTAACTCAGCTTTCAACTTCCTCAGGTCAGACTTGTTGAGATGTTCAATCAAATTTCTCAAAACATCCATCATACCAGAGATGGTTGATCGGAATTTGCTTGATAGAGATACTAAGCCGGTGTGAAGATCCTTCATAGTCTGATTCAAAGAGGCTATGTGCCTGCCAATTATTTCACCAGTATTGGCCAGGTCTGGCTTCACAGCATTAGATACTCTTTGTGAGAAGGCTTCCAATGAATTTTCAGAGACTTGTAGAGACACCTGAGTAAGAGCATTAGAAATTTCTTCTCTAACTGTGTCTCTCACAGCAGTTAGCAATTCAATCTTAAACTTATCAAGATCAGCTTGAGAGATTCCAGAACCAGGTAAATTAACATTTGTAGGATCAACAACAGGAACAAACCTTGCTTCTCTTGGGAGGTTCCTCTTCACAACTGTAGCAGATTCTGTCATTTCTTCTTCTTCTTCAGAATATTCTAAGCCCAACACAGCATAACCAGGGTAGTCATCCCAAACAGCAGCACACAGGGTGTATTTTGGTTTCTCATAGCTTGCGGTTCCACTGATTTTTGGTGAATCAACCTTGCCACTGATATGTATTTCTTGTACTGACTGAGGTGGTTCTATTGGATCTACAGCAAGACCATCCACTGGTCTGTTATCACCATCAACAGCAGTCTCAACATCATCAGCATGTCCATCATCACTCTTCTCAGAAGCTTCACTGTGATATTCTTCAGTATCAGAATCTTCTTCATCACCAAGAATAGGTTCTGATTCTGGTAGGGCTAAGGGTGGACTAGCAGGTCCAAATTCTATTCTTCTTTTTGGACTAGCAGTGTCAGGATCACTCCTATCATCAGGAGATGACATACTTCCTTCCTCAGTCTCAGCTTCTTCTTGCTCTTGGGCTTTGGTGGTCTCATCCTTTCCTTCTTCTTGCTCATCATCATCAGAATAAACTGGTTCCTCATCTAGTTTCAAGCCAGGGTCTCTCAAATCCTTTGGCCTCTTGCCATGATCTATGGGATTGTAGGCTTCATACAATTTATCTTCATCTACAACCCAACACTTCTTCCATGGATTCCAATTGATTTTCATCCTCTTGCAGATTTCTTTGTTGAGACAGAAGGTATGATCTGTTTCATCAACTTCATCATCTTTATCAACACATTCTAGATTCTTGAGCATGGTAGATATCATCTTTGAATAAAACAAGGAAGTGGCTTTCTTGGACGGTTTTACCATTCCAGCTATGTGCACCATCACATATCTACACAAATTGATCTTCTCATGTGTTTTCAGAAGAAACAACAGGAAAACATCCTGGTACTTTACAACAGCAAAATCTCCTCTCCTAGGGCAAAGTTGGTGCTGAATAAACTTGAAAAGAAGTCTGCATTCACCACCTAATTCTGAAGCTGTGATTCTCCGTGACTCTATGTTTCCAGTCAGAAGCTCTAGAGCTAATTCATAAGAGAAGTAATCAGTGATTGGAGGAATATTCTCAGCATAATCCTCATACCGACCCTCATTGGGTACATTTAAGCATTCTTCCCACTGCTTAGATGAGAAGGATATTTTCTTTCCTTTTACCACAGACGACATCCTGGCAGCCTCCACACCATCTAGAGTGATTTTCAGATTCATATAGAAATCATGTACCAGCTTCGGGTAGTCTATTCGAGAGTTGTTAGAAAACCACTCTATCCATCCTTGCGATTCAAGAACTTGCAGCAACAGTGAATTACTTGACAAAAGCCACGCAGAGCTGACTTCTCTTTCTACAGCAACAATCCGAGTTTCCAAGTTCGGATTTACTGATCGTTGACAGCTACTACTCGACTCGCCTCGAGCACTCTTTTGAGGTACAGGGCTATCTGGTCCTTTTCTCGGTCGCTTTTGCTTAGCCATTCGAAGATTTTGGGAAGGCAGGAGTTCAAAGGTTCGAAGTAGAGGGGAAGAGAAGTTGACAGGTTCGGCAGGAAATGAAAGGTCAAAGGTTTAGGGAAGATAAATAGCCGCGTATCGTTAATTTTATCATTTAGGGTTACCATAAAAAGTATAAAAGAATTTTACTAATTAAATACAATATATAAAAATAAAAAAAAATAAATCGGTATGACAGATCGGTTCCACAGATCAGTTTCACAGATCGGTTTCACAGATCGGTTTCACAGATCGGTTTCACAGATCGGTTTCACAGATCGGTTTCACAGATCGGTTTCACAGATCGGTTTCACAGATCGGTTTCACAGATCGGTTTCACAGATCGGTTTCACAGATCGGTTTCACAGATCGGTTTCACAGATCGGTTTCACAGATCGGTTTCACAGATCGGTTTCACAGATCGGTTTCACAGATCGGTTTCACAGATCGGTTTCACAGATCGGTTTCACAGATCGGTTTCACAGATCGGTTTCACAGATCGGTTTCACAGATCGGTTTCACAGATCCGTTTCACAGATCGGTTTCACAGATCCGTTTCACAGATTGGTTTTACAGATCAGTTTCACAGATCAGTTTCACAGATCCGTTTCACAGATCGGTTTCACAGATCAGTTTCACAGATCAGTTTCACAGATTAGTTTCACAAATCGGTTTCACAGATCGATCATACACAACTCTTGTTTAATAAATTTCATTCTTTCAGAGCATAAAGGCTTTGTGAAGATATCAGCTAATTGATGTTCAGAACTAATAAATTTTAAAGAAATATCACCTTTCGGATAATGATCTCTTAGAAAGTGATGTCTGACATCAATGTGCTTAGTTCTAGAGTGAGACATTGGGTTCTTATATATATTGATTACACTAGTGTTGTCACAGTTAATTGAAACATGTTTAAAATCAAATCCATAATCCAATAAAGTGTGTTTCATCCACAGAATTTGTGCACAACAACTACCAGCAGCTATGTATTCTGCCTCGGCAGTAGACAATGAAACTGAGTTATGTTTCTTACTACACCATGATACTAGGGATTTTCCAAGCAAATGACATGTTCCAGATGTGCTCTTCCTATCTAACTTACATCCAGAAAAGTCAGCATCTGAATAGCTAGTTAGGTTAAATGATTGTCCTTTTGGATAAAACAAGCCTAAATTTATAGTATATTTAAGATACTTAAAAATCCTTTTAAAAGCCAGTAAGTGTGATTCTTTAGGATTAGCTTGAAATCTACCACACATACATACACTGAACATAATGTCTGGTCGACTAGCAGTAAGATAAAGTAAGCTCCCAATCATACCTCTATAATTGGTTTGATCCACTGGTTTCCCAGCTTCATCTGTATCCAATTTACAGGTAGTACTCATAGGTGTATCACTTTCCTTAATACTATCCAATCCAAAACGTTTTAAAAGATCCTTTGTATATTTACTTTGATTTAAAATAATTCCATCTTTAGTTTGAAAAATTTGAAAACCAAGAAAATACTTAAGCTCTCCCATTAAGCTCATTTCAAATTCATTTTGCATAACCTTTGAAAAATCAGTACATAAGGAATTTTTAGAAGATCCAAAAATAATATCATCAACATAGATTTGTACTATTAATACATCTTCTGAAATCCTTTTTATAAAAAGAGTGGGATCAGCTACTCCTTTTGTAAATCCTTTTGAGATAAGAAAGTTTGAAAGCCTTTCATACCAAGCTCTTGAAGCTTGTTTTAAACAATATAAAGCTTTAGAAAGTTTAAAAACATGATTTGTAAAATGAGGATTTAAAAAACCAGGTGGTTGTTCTACGAAAACATCTTCAACAATAAAACCATTTAGAAAAGCACTTTTGACATCCATTTGATATAGCTTGAAATTCAGATGTGATGCATAGGCAAGTAAGATCCTAATAGCCTCTAATCTAGCTACAGGTGCAAAGGTTTCCTCATAGTCAATTCCTTCTTCTTGATTGTAACCTTGTGCAACTAGCCTAGCTTTATTTCTAATGATGTTTCCATATTCATCAACTTTGTTTATAAACACCCATTTTGTGCCTATGGTCAAAATGTCCTTTGATCTTTCTACTAATTTCCAGACTTTATTTCTTTCAAATTGATTTAGTTCTTCTTGCATAGCCATTACCAAAAATTCATCATTGATAGCATCATTGATATTTTTAGGTTCTAACTGTGAAAGAAAAGCTTGATGTTAAACCTGATTTCTTAGTGAAGCTCTAGTCTGTGTTCCTCTATCTAGATTTCCTACAACAGCATCTAAAGGATGGTTCTTTAGAGTCCTAGATGGTCTTGAAAAGATAGGGCTAGATATTTCAGATTCATCTACATATTTAGGTTCAACAGAAGCAGGTTCTGGAAAATTTTCAGAACTGTATGTTTTAACTATAGGTCCATTGTCTTTATCATTGAGATCCAAACCAGAGAGATCATCTTCAAGAGAGATTTTAGGTTCATGTGGATCAGTTTCATCAAATTTGATGTGAACAGATTCTTCCACACATTTGGTTCTTTTATTGAAAACTCTATAGGCTTTACTAGAGATAGAGTAACCTAGGAAAATTCCTTCATCACTCTTGGATGCAAATTTGTCAAGATTGTCTTTAGTATTGAGAATGAAGACTTTGCAGCCAAAAACATTGAAGTAGTTAACCTTAGGTTTCCTATGGTTCCACAACTCATAAGGGCTCCTCTTAAGAACTGGTCTGATCAAGACTCTATTAATGACATAACAAGCTGTATTTACAGCTTCAGCCCAAAAGTAAATAGGCAGTTCATATTCATTGAGCATGGTTCTAGATATTTATTGCAGGGTTCTATTCCTTCTTTCTACTACACCATTTTGTTGGGGTGTCCTAGGGGCAGAGAAATTGTGACTATAACCATTGTGTGAGCAGTAAGAATCAAACTCATGATTTTCAAACTCATGACCATGATCACTTCTCAGGGTCTTAATCTTGATTCCACTAAGATTTTCTATAGACTTGGAGTATTTAACAAAGTAAGAACAAGCTTCACTTTTGTGAGCTAGAAAATATACCCAAGTATATCTAGAAAAGTCATCTACAAGAACATAGACATAGTGCTTCCCATTCAAACTAGAAACTCTAGAAGGTCCAAATAAATCCATGTGAACCAACTCGAGAGGTTGAGAAGTTGACACTTCTTTCTTTGATTTAAAAGAAACTTTATGTTGCTTTCCTTTTTGACAGGGATTACAAACTTTGTCTGCTGGAAATTCAAGTTTGGGTGAGTCTCTAACTAAGTTCTTCCTAGAAAGTTTTCTAAGTGAGTGCACATTGCAGTGTCCTAATCTTCTGTGCCAAAGCCAAGACTCTATGAAAAGCATTTAAACAAGGAATATTCTGCTTAGCTAAAGAATCTAAATCAACAGCATAAACATTTTCATTTCTTAAAGCAGAAAATACTAAAACATTTTTAGAGTTAAAAACATTGCAAGAATCATTTTTAAATTTCACATAAAAACCATCATCACACAACTGAGAAATGCTTAACAAGTTATATTTAAGTCCATCGACAAATAAAACTTTAGAAATCAAGATTGAATCAATGTTACCAATATGGCCTAAGCCGATGATTTTTCCTTTTGAATTATCACCAAAAGTGACAAAGCCTCCATAAACTTTTACTAAGCTCTTGAGGCATGAAAAGTCTCCTGACATATGTCTTGAGCATCCACTGTCTAAGTACCATATCTTCTTGTGACAGCTCTTCAAGTAGGTCTCCTACAAAACAGATTTAGATGGAAGATGATTTTGGTACCCATATCTTCTTGGGTCCAGACATGTTAACCAATAATACTTTAGGTACCCATATTTGACTAATGGGTCTCATATAATTTGTAGAATTAACATTCTTTGAAAGATAAACCTTATTAGATCCATAACTATGAATATAACTGGTTGAGGAATATGAAGTTCTAGAATTAACTATCTTCTGTCCAGATTTAGGAATGAATCTATTTTTGGAAACTTTTCTTTGTCCAGGTTGGTATCCTATACCAGTAGTATATCTAGGTGCAACTTGCTTTCCTAGCATTTGTGTTAGAGTATTCTTGCCATTTGTGAACTTCTATAAGTCTTTTCTGAGTTGCTCATTAGACAATTTTAGTTCAGTATTCTCTTCAAGCAACTGAGCATTCTTTTCTACTTCTATATCCAGATCAGATTTATGCTTAACACTTAAAGCATACTGTTTCTTTAAACCTTTATATTTGTCTTTAAGCTCATTACAGGTTTCTTCAAGCATATCACAATATTCAAATAGTTCAGATTTAGACATGTTATCACATTCAGAATCATCTCTAGAATAATATGAATTTGAAGCAGGAGTTTCTGATGTTACCTCAGAAGTGTTTGTCATGAAACACATGTTGGCTCGATTCCTTTCAGAGTCTGAAGATTCAGCTTCACTTGTGCTGTCTTCTGAAGCACTCCAAGTAGCCTTCATGGCTTTCTTGTACTTGTTATCCTTGTATTCATACTTCTTTCTGTATTTCAGCTTTGGACAATCTGCTTTTATGTGTCCTTTTCTTTTGCATTCATAACAGACAACTTCATTTGATTTATCAGACTTCTTCCATTCCTTTTTCCAGTGTCCTTTGTTATCATACTTGCCTTTGTAGTTTGACTTTCTGAAAAACTTCTTCTTCCTATAGAATTTCTTAAATCTTCTAGCAATGTGAGCCATCTCAGCATCACTGTCAGAATCATTCTCACTTTCCTCACTGCTTGAACTTTCATTGATAGCTTGAGGATTTTCCTTATCCTTATTCTTTGAGGTTGTAGTCTTGAAGGCAATAGACTTCCTTTTAGGTTCATCATCTTCTTATTTTTTTACCTTGAGTTCTTCTTCATACATCATCAACTTACCAATTAGTTCCTTGACTGGCAGTTCTCCAATGTCACATGATTCTCTAATGGAGACAGAGATTACTCTCCATCTTTCAGGTAGACATCTCAAAATTCTCATGATTTGTTCCTTTGCTGGAACATCCTTTCCCAGAGAAGTCATTGTGTTGACAATTTCATTGAACCTGAGATACATATCAGAAATGGGTTCATCAGGCTTCATCTTAAAATTATCATACTTAATAGTATAGGTATTCAATCTCATCTCCTTAACATTAGTTATTCCTTCATGAGAAACAGCTAAGGTATCCCAAATTTCATATGCAGTTTTACATGCAGAAATTCTATTAAATTCCTCATCTCCTAGAGCACAGTACAAGTCATTCATAGCTTCATAATTATTATTATAAGCAGTCTTTGTAGGTTCATCCCAAGTAGATCTATCAGTACTGGGAATTTTGTATTCAGCTTCAATGACAGTCCAAATATCAAAGCTCACACTTTCTAAGTGAATTTTCATTTTTAGCTTCCACTGAGCATAGTTATTTCCATTAAAGAAAGGTGGCCGGTTAGTAGCAGCACCCTCAAGTCTATTATCCATGATATCACAAAAAGAATTTTAAAGAGATAAAAATTTAGAAATAACAGAAATTTTAAGAACTTTAAAATACAACTAAAATCACAGTTTGAAAAACAGAGTACTTTAGAAAATATTTTCCAACCTTTGATACCAAATGTTGGTCGGAGTGGATACTCAAGAGGGGGGTGAATTGAGTTCCGATTAAAATTTTCTGTTAAAAACAATGTTTGTTAAAATCCCCCTATTTCAAAAACATATTAAACTGTAGTGAATTTATACAGATTATAATGGTTCAATTAGTTTCTCAAAGATTGATTAGTTCTCAGTTAACTTAATCTTATGATTAAATTAACTTTTGAAACTAACTTACTGGTTTATAATAAATATAAACACTTGCGACTTTAACTATCAAATTAGCTTTGAAAATAAATTATATTTCAAAGTAATAGCAGCGAAATATGAAATAAATATGTAGTAGGATATAGTATATAGCTACAAACACAGAGAATTAACCAAGAGGTTCAGTCTCAAGCCGAGACTTAGTCCTCTCAAAAGTTTATATAAAAATGATCCACACCCTGGATCGGGGTTAACAACAGTGAACACACTGTCCAGGTCAAAAGACCTCTACCACAGTTCTGTGTGGGAAAATAAACAACAGCTTAGAGCTGTACAGGTCTCACACGACCTCTACCACTATCCACAGTGGGAAATGAAGTGTAAAAGGTTTGATGAGGATTTACAGATCCTCCAGTGAAAGTACAGGAGTCAGTGTGTGTGTTTAATACAGCAGATAACACACACTGCTCAAAATGTAAAACAAATGTATCACAGAGCAGAGATGTAGAGTTTAGAAATGGCTCTGGTGATTTTAGTGTAGCTCTGGACTCTTTTGTATTTGGTCAGAATTTATTCTAAGTCCTCTTCTCGTTTTTGTTTGAGAAGAAGAGTGTCGTATGCTTCTTGTTCATAGGTAATGAGATGTAGTCGATGAAGTTCTTCAATCATTCTTTTGTATGCACAGAACTCTTCTTGAGTAGGCTTGATTGTGTATGAGGTTCTGTTCTGCTTGATTCTTCCTCCTCTTTCTTTCCTCTATGTTCTTCTTGTGTTCTTCTGTGAACTGTTTTCTTCTATGCGCTCTTTCTACGTGCTTCTTGTTTTTTCTCGGCAGCAGAGTCTTCTTGTATTTATGTCACGTGCTCCGGAAGACAGAAAATGTTTCTTTTCAGCAGGTACGAGGTATGGTTTCCTGACATCCGACAACCTTTATTAATTAATTTTCAGAGCATTAAAATATACCTAATATGACCGTTGGTTAGATTAAATAAAGATAAAGATAAAGAAATTCAAACAGTTTTTTATGACTATTGAAGAATCAAGTGATCGGTAGGTCATCAACATTAGTGAGTAATGATCGGTGGCTTAGATAGATCAGCATCGGTGAATCAGACTGATCAGCATCGGTCTGTCATCTGATCGGTGAGTCAGTTTGATCAGCATCGGTGAGTCAGACTGATCAGCATCGGTCTGTCATCTGATCGGTGAGTCAGTTTGATCAGCATCGGTGAGTCAGATTGATTAGCATCAGTCTGTCATCTGATCGGTGAGTCAGTTTGCATAGGTGAGTCATTTGCATCGGTGAGTCATTTGCATCGGTGATTCATTTTGCATCGGTGAGTCATTTTGCATCGTGATATCGGATCGGTGCGACCGTTCTCCTTTGATATTGGATCGGTGCTTCCGATGTTTGTTAATATTGGATCGGTGCTTCCGATGTCTTTTGATATTGGATTGGTGCTTCCGATGTCTGTTAATATTGGATCGGTACTTCCGATGTCTGTTGAAATTGGATCGGTGCTTCCGATGTCTGTTGATATTGGATCGGTGCTTCCGATGTCTGTTGATATTGGATTGGTGCTTCCGATGTCTGTTGATATTGGATCGGTGCTTCCGATGTCTGTTTAATCCAGAAGACTTCCAAAATACTTTGTAAGTCAATAAGCATAGAAAAAAACATGATAACAGATTCATTAACAGATTGTAATTAAGTTTATGAGAAATCAAACCAGATTAAGCATTAATGGTATGTGATGATTTGTGATTATTAAAACATCAATCATAGACATAAAATCAACAATCTTCCAGAGGGCTCAATAGTTTTTTTATTTGATTTAGTTGGTGTTTCAATGAGCCAAAAAAATAAAAGATATAATATTTATCCTAAGTGGTATTTTTGTTAAATAGGTTTTGATAAATTTCCTCAAAATAATCCATGGATATTTTGATCGATAAATTACAGTGAAATCCCACCTCGCCTAGGATTTTTTGAGTGGGGTTGGGCCTTCATGATTGGATCAGTGGTATGATACTTATATGGACTTGAATGAGTGGTGAACACAACAGTGGAGTAGAAATTAGGACTCAATTGAGTCTATATTTTAACAAAATAATTAGTAGTAATAATTTTTTATAAAATCAACCTAATTATAATTAATTTCATTATTTAGATAACTTCATGTTTTGAAATAGTTCTAGTTGTCTAAATTATAAGGGCCATTTTTCCCATTCTTTTGGGTCCATACATGGTATGTCAAAACTATTCAAATCAAATTGGATTAAATCCATAAAAATAAATTTAAATATATGAATTAGTTATAATCAATGGATGAATGTTATATAATTTATTTATTTCTATTTATTTTAGTTTTAGTAGTCTTAATTTATCTTAATTGAAATTTCTCGATTACATGCAATATATAAATAATTTTTTAAACTAGAAATGATGACTATTTTCCTTTGATAAAAGGTGGTGATAATATAAAACTTTATTAATTTTTCATTGTAATGAAAATTGATGGACTATTAATACTATTTTTTCTTTGTATTTATTGAATTTATTTATATGATTTATTATTATTATTGGTTTTGTTTTTGTGAATATTTTTTTTTTATTTTTAATCTTATTTACACTTTTTTGTTTATATATAGTATAAATATATTTTTGAATCAAATTTTATTCCTATAATTAAATATGAAAATAGTTTTCTTGGAACACTATTTATACCCATTTCCTTTACACCGTCTTGTTGATTGTTGAAAGTCTTAGAGACATTATTGGGATATCCTAAAAACAAGGGAGTGAAAGCATTTCACAAAAATAGGTTGGTATTTATTTATTAAATTAAAAATTAAAATATGTGACATTAATACTTGGAATAATTAAATTAATTTTAGGGAATATAAGATAATAAAATTATGTGATTTGGGAGGTGAGGTGGATTAATATCACACATGATAAAATTGTTGGGAGGTGGGGGATGCTCCTGTGTGACCACCATAACTTTGAAAATCACTTCTCTAGAATATTGAATACCTAAAGTTCAACATAGATTAGTGTAGTGGAAATTTGATTTATTTTTATCCACTATCCTTTGACTTAGTGTAAGTGTCCTACTCACCACACGAAGTTGAATTTTTACATGAATTAAGAATAAATTACACATATTTAAAGTAATAAAAATATATTTAACATAAATACATAAATCATTGAAATGATTCAAGGTATTTAAAATTCATTTGAAAAATTTTCCTACTTTAATGAGAGAAACACTAAAACTTTTTTTTATATTCATTGAAAGTACAAGAATTTCATGCAACTGATAAAACCATCAATAATAATTCATTAAAAATTATTAACACTCTATAATACTCTGATTCACTATGAACTTCACCGGTACAATATACGTAGTTAGGGTGCACTATTTGTGTCACTGATACAGTATTTACCATGATCCCTACATTATTTTATAGGAAACTTATGCTAGTTTAGTAGATCACAACACCTTCCAACTTTTATGGAGAGACCTCCAAATAGAATATGACTGGTGGAATATAATAACTATATTGAACTCAATATATTGTTTTGGTAACTCTTATAGATACTTCATTATAGAGTAATATTTTTTTAAGAATTATGGACCTTATTAATACCATTGAATGATATGAAATTTTGATGAAACTACTTCCACCTAGAGAGTTTTATATTCCTATGAATGTATACCGTGCCTAAAACCTTTCATTGACTATTTTTTGGTAAAAAAATTCCATTGAATGAATTTTTAGTGATATGAAACCAGGATTCAGATCCTAACAATATCTCACTTAAAAGAATTTTTTAAAGAAACTGAAAACTCCAAAACTTTGAAAAATTGAAAAACTCTATTCCTTTCATCTTCCACATCTCATTGTTTTTTCCATTCTCCTTCCATTCATTCAATCTCCACTATGGAATGATGTTACCTCATAATTTGTTGAACTAATTTTTTGGTGAACATGATTTCTGAATTTTGAACACTTGAAATTTTTTGGAGATCTAACACTTTCTCCTCCATCATATTTATGATGAAATGGTACTTTAGTTCTATGTGATTTTTCCTTGCATGATATACCAGATATTGAGCCAAGTGAATTTGAATTTGATTATCATAGAATAAAATTATCTCCAATCAGATTCTTCTAAGTTCTTTAAGAAAAAAATTCAACCAAACCAACTAATTTCCTACTTCCATTGAAGATACATACTTTTATTTCATTATACTGAGAGTAAAAATATTCTCATACACGACATCCTAGTGATCTCTATTCTTCTATAGGTAAAAAACTGATCATTCACCTATGGGTATCTAAATCTAAAGAAAATTTTAAATCCTCAAAACATTGTAAATGATATTCCTAACCTAAATATTGAGTCACATATTCTATTCCTTTCAAGTATTAGATTCTCCACTCGAGGAATTCCCAATGTTCCCTTCAAAGTTTTGACATAAATTATCTCAAAACTCCCACAAAATATTCTGCATTTGATTGAGTTCAAATAATTTCATATATTAAAATTTCTATAGCTAAATTATATATAAAATTTAACATATTTTAGATCTCATATTTCATTTTGGGTGTGTGTGGGCCTTAGATGATTTAAAGTTTCATACAAGAGGCTTAGAGACTGAATCAATTTTTTTTATTCCAAAGTTCTCAATGATCTTACTTATATAGTATCTTTGGGATAATAACAAAGTCCCATCTTTCTTATCCCCTTAAATAATTATCCCAAATATTTTCTTTTCTTTCCCAAGATCTTTAATCTTGATGATTTTGTCCAACTTACTCTTTAATTTTTTAATCTTTTTATCATCTGGTCTAACAAAAAAATGTCATCGACATAAAAAAGTCAAATTATGAATGTTCCATAATCCAATTCCCTCTGGTAAAAACAATGATCTAAATTAAACCTCAATAATACTTCTTCCAACATAAACCCATTAAACATCTAATCCCATTTCTTTAATTCTTACTTCATCCCATTAATACTTTTCTTCAATTTACATACAATGTTATGGTTCCAAAATTTTATGAATCCTAATGGATACTTCATGTAATTTTTTTCCTCTAAATTACTATGGAAGTAAGTCCATCATAACATCCATATATTCAAGATACTGATCTTCAATGATACCATACTTAGCCTAATCTAGATAGTTGAATGATTAACTACCTATGAGATTTTTTAAATAATTTAACACTTTCCTTCCATTTAAATCTCTTTAAAAATATCCATGCTTTGAACCTTTTCTTTCAATCATCCTTCTATTTAATTTGGTAAAAAAACTTATTTTTATGTGTCTTTTTACCTTATGGAAACTTTTTTATTTCACATGTTCTATTATATTTCACTAAATACATCTCTTCATTCCTTACTAACTCCTATTTTTTGTGTCATTGAGTGATGCTTCTTATTCCAGAAATTATAGTTCTCCTACATCTGTTAAGAGTAGAAACTTAATTTTAGCCTTAAAAATCTAAACCAGTCTTTATATTATAGTCAAAATCCTTAATTTAATTTTCCAATCTGAACTATTTGAGATGACTCTATATTTTTGAGACCTAAATTCCTATGCTCCCACTTTAGATTTAGTATCCCTTGAACTTTCAAACCTTTCTTATAATTATCATAATCCTAGAATCCTGATGATATCAAAATTTTCATCTGAGTTCACTGGAAGTTGTGATCTTCTGATTTTCTTACTCATATCAACTTTTAATTCAATAGTTGATTTTTCCCACAACTTCCTTCCCTACCATGTTTAGGTCTTTCTAAAAAATCTTCTCATTAAAGAGAACATCTCTACTTATGATGACTTTTCACTGGTAATTATTCTATTGATGATATCCAAATTTATCATCTCTATATTTAATGATAAAACAAACTATAGAGTTTAGTTTTAGCTTATCTCTAACCTTAACATCAACATAAACAAATTACATGCTTCTAAAGACTTTACTATGACGAAATTATGGTCATTTTTTTGACCATAACTCTTCTAGATGTTCCTTCCTAACTAACAATGCCGGACCCCTATTGATAAGATATGATTCCATGTTGAGTGCCTCTTCCCCAATTCCCTTAAGAATTATCAAGTGAAACCCGGGGCTTCGATCCTTATCTGTTAACATTTTATTCATTCATTCATTTACTATGTTCTTTTGTAGAGTTACGAGCACCATTTTTTCATGCCTTATTCCATTATTCATATATAATTTTTATAATTTGTATCAGGTGAATTAACCTCTATTGTCATTATGAATATATTTAAACTTATGACCACTTTACCATTCCAAAAAAACTTATATTAGATAAAAACCTCAAATACATCATAATAATTATTTAAAAAATGACCGCATACATTTTGAGTAGAATCCACAATTTAGGTTATAAAGTACATAGAACCTTTGATGAATTGAATAAGGATAGGTCTCCAAACATCTGACTGAACTAGATCTGACTTTTTTAACTCTGTTATTTAATACATCTAAGTTGAAGGACACCCTCCCTTATTTTATGAGCACACAACTTTCACACTTTCCAACTTTTGTGTAATGAAGATTCAATATCCTCTTAGCTACTAGACTTTCATATTCTTATCACTAAGGTGGATAGGCCTGTAATGCCAAAATTCTGGATCATTAGAAGTTAAAGTTTCAAAAAATAAAATTATACCTAAAATTTATGTATATTAAATAGACACATATTTTATTTCTCGCGCAACTACCATAGATACCTAGGTAACTTTCCATAACCCATTTTTAAAACTAGTCACAAAGCCTACTTAATCATCTAGCCCAATGAAATTTTGTTCTTCCCTATCCCTAAGATATGTATAAAATATTTCATCTTTAGGAAACCCCCATTCATCATCCAGATATCCAAATTTCATTTTATCATAATCTATAAACATTATACATTTGCTAAATGTACTTTGTTAAAACTTATGGACACATATTTCTCCACACACCTCTACTCTCCCATAGAATGGAAAGATACTCCTAAGTCAATCACCCATGACTCCATCAAAATATTGATGATTATAAACCCCTGGATACTATCTTCTGTTAATCCCATGGAATTTTAACTACCTGAATTTTATGTTCTTTTGGAGTACTCCTTTAAAACTCTTCTATTATTTTTAATATTCCATTTATTTCCATAATTACAGTATGCAGGGCTAAGAATGGCCGACTTTCTTCAACTCATTTCTTGATATTTATCGTCTGATGATTTATTATGATACATCCTTTGGGGTGACTGTCCTCTTCTATAAGTATTAAGAGCACTCCTAGATGGTACATGAAATTATCTCCTATATATTTTTTTATTGGGGATAAAATTCTGGTTATCATTGCACACCAAGAATGCTTTGGACTAGAATTCTAGACATACCTCCCACAACATCCCAGTTATCTATAAATGAGGATAATAGAAGCATCAATTATACATTATCCATGAATGTTACCGTCATTGACTTGAGCAACTTACATCTCATGTTGAAGTCCATCACATGATCTACTGTTGGTCTTCCTTATGACAAACTTATGTTAAAGAATCATCACATCATGAAAAGTTTATTAAGTGAAGATGGTTTCTCATTCATATCTTCCAATTCCTTTATAACTTCCACTCTACTTTTCTTTTCTCATATATTGAAGGCAATATTCGATTCCAGAGACATCCTTACCAACACAAGTGTAATACCCGAGAAATTCTTATAGTGCACATGGAATAATTTTATCTTTGGACAGTATATATGACTAATTTTCATTAGAATACAATTTTATGATAATATTTGTAAAAAATATATTTATTCTTATATAAATAATAAAATAATCTTATGCAATCACATGTAGTTTTTCTAAGGGTTAGAAACATGATGTTGTTATAAAAATCCACATTTTTTCAAAAAATAAGTATTTTATTTAAATATTCAATTTATCATTTTTAGAAAATTATTTTGACATAATAAATTTATTTTTTTAAATCATCACATCTAAATTGAAAAATGGTGAATTTTTCATAATTTTTTGAGATAATAAAATTTTTGAGTAAAAAGTAAAATATGATATGCATATACAATAACTAATATGGAATAATAATGAAATAAAAATGATGTGATAAGAAATATAAAGTTTTTATTTACCATAAATTAGTTTTAAAATTTAAATAATGTATTTTAAATTAATAAAAATCAATTATTCAAAACTATAGAGAATCTTTCAAAACCTAAAGTAGAATATAAGATTCTAAAATTAATTCATTATGAACAAGAATAACTTCCACATCCAAAATAATATTATTTTAATCGGTTTGGTTCCTAAACATTGAAATACTAAAAAAATCCCTAAATATCCAAAATAATGATCTAAAACCATGGGAAGACCAAGTATTTTACATTTTTTTATAACATAGATGTCCAAAGACTATGTTTTGAAATTAATAAACAACCCCCCTCATTTTCAATAAACACCCACCCATTATTTAACTCATCCTAAAGCCAAATCCATTGAGTATTAATTCCCTATCATTCACCCTCTTAAGTGTCTCTCCAAGGAGGTTATAATTTTCCATGATACTGATAGTACCCTGATTCACTACTTTATTTCACTCTTACACCACTGTTATAAATTAATTTTGTATTGTAAATTCTAAATTTAAAAAAAAATTTCACTTTATTTTTTATTCCATTATTTAATATTTATCACTATTAAAAGGGTAAATTATACTTGTTTTGATGATTTCATTATAGTTGAGGGTGATTTAGAGGGCCCAAGATGAAGTAAAAGAAAAATGGGCCAAAATTGCATGGGATCCATGAACACATGTCCACTTTTTTGAATGTTACAAAATATCCATGCATCAAAATGGGATGATATTTTTTTGGATCATCCAAATTTTAATAGGCTACAACTATTATTAATAAATACAAGCCCAATTAATCTATTAAGTGGCCCAACTGACTTGATCTGTCCAGCACAATGAATCATCACGAAGTCAAAAGTGGTGTGCTATGATCTATCCATATCTCAAACTTTAGGTGTCCAAATGAAGAAAAAAATTATTTTGAGATATTCAAGATGTGGGGGAACAACTTTTTAGTTTTTTCCAAAGTGAGATAAGTCTGTCTACCCACAAAAATAATGGTACAGTTGGTTTTACACAATCTGTGTGCCCAAAACCACCTTCCACTTTTCCTATAAAATAATACCTTTGGCACCTCATTTGTAAGTTCAGTCAGGAGAAAAATATCTTATATTTTGGAGACCCAAATGAGTCCTATCCTAATACAAAAAGTTCTGGAGGCCCCTATCTTCAGAGTGGGATCAATGATGAATGCGAAGTTTCACCCGAGTCTCCTCCTCCTCTCAATGACGAGCTAAATGGTGGATGTGTAGGTTCCAGGCTCAGCAGAAGCGTGTTGGTGAATTTTACCAACATTAATTTTAGCGTTAACAATGATAAATCCGAGATCCTTCACGATGTAAAGTTCCGGATCTTCAGAATAAAACAAAGAATGAAAAACAAAAAACGGAGTCCCAGAACCATAAATATAGGATCATCATTTGTTGGTTATAATTAATTTATTTAATTGAAAATAATTAACTTGATATAATTCTTTCTTTGTTGATGTATCCGATCATGATCCGGTGTGATCCGTCATTTCAGTGTAGAATCCAAGTGTAGGATTACTCTAGCGGTGATCCACACGTGCTCCATGTATCTCTGGACGTTGCCGAAGGGATATCTGGGTGCTATCGCGGAAGAAGCTTTTCTTGCGATGTCTGGCTTAGATCGCCTTGAACCGGTGGTGGTGGATCTCTCTCGGTCTTGAGAGCATTCTTAGAGGAAGGAGTTCTTTTATCCTTGATATAACTCTCTAGAATTGTTGTGCACAACGATTATCACTTGAAAAGTGTTGGGGTTGTGAGGATATTTCTAATCGAGTTTGAGGTTATAGAGTTATGACAATAAATAAACACATTATTCATTTTATTTATTTCATTAACCCTTATTGAAAACCCCCATGTCAAATGATTAATTCCTTGACATGTGCCCACACTGATTATAATAAATATCATTTAATAAAATGATATTATTTCCTCAAAATCCCGACTGGAAAAACTACACGCCATGTAATCATTAATACATGGTGCGTACTCATTTTCCATAAAACTACACAACGTGTATATTCAATATACACGGCGTGTACTTTTATTTTCAAGTTTTCCTTATTTCCTCCACCACATTTATTAGTCCTTGAGTAATGGAAATTTAATTCTTAAATAAATGTAACTGCATAAATATCTAATAAATATATATTATTTCATTTACAATGTATTCTCCCGAATAACTAGTGTCGAAATAAATGTGATCAGACATCCCTAAATAATTATTAAACCACAGTCAGGAATAATATTTATTTAACTTGTTAAATTAATATTTAACTGAGATACATGGACACACTTAGTGTGTGACCCTGTAGGCCTCTTTCTTAGTGGTATTAGGCGGAGCCTGCCTAAAGTCCAAGGTTAGTGTCTAACAACAAGCCAAGGCACCCATAGAGAAAGAACTTAATGCCACAATGACGTGTCACCTTATACGAACACTTACCATGTAATATAATCCATTTGTCATGATATCTCGAATAAAGTGGGTTGCATGCTAGTGCCATCAACCCATGTGATCAATTATTCTTTCTTTGACTTTCTGGAATTGAACTCACTCATTCCTTACCATGGCCATGGATTTATTTAGGTTATATCAATTCCATCAAAGAGTCTGATATATCTACTTCTGTTATGAAACAAAAGGGACAAATCCTTTCTTGCATTATCTATTAATGTAGTATTACTCATGACGCACCCAATGTATCCAACCTCGCTACGAATAATTTTTCATCGCAGTTTCCATCAATACATCTAAGTGCACGAGTTGTAATACCCATTAATAATAATATTAAAGTCTAAGGACCAATACACACATCCACAGATAGAAACATACAATGACATTATTAAATGTGGATTTCCTACTGGTAGGTCTCATTCTCATAATATCCTCCTGGATATTACCAAGGGCGCACACCATGAGAAGGTGCCTCAAATTTTTTATGAGTCCTCACCCCTAATGGCCTGTATTATTTGTGTCCCTCAAATAAAATCATTCGGCTATAGAACATATACTCAAGAATAGTGTTATGGAAATTTAGGGTTCTCATAATAGCAGATATCCACCATGAACCTTTAATGAAACAACTATCCTTAGGAAATTATCACATGCATTGTCACAAAGAAGAAAAATCAATATGTGATAAGGCTTTTATTAATGAATAAAGTACAAAGTAGTTGGTTCCAGGCCCCCAAATGCAACAGACTCCCACTTAGACTAGAGCCAACTAGTAACAACCTTTAACCCACTAGCTCTCACATGATATTCACGCTTCTGCTGAGATAGGCCTTTAGTCATGCGGTCCACCACGTTCTCTTCCATGGACACTCTTCTCACTATAACTTCACCCCTTTGATAGAAATACCTCAATAGGTGATACTTTCGGAGTATGTGCTTTGTCTGTTGATGTGACCTTAGTTCTTTTGAAAGAGACACCGCTGTAGTATTATCAAAATACAATGTGATAGGATCTTTACTGCTAGGCACAACATCAAGCTCCTAGAAAAAGTTCCTAATCCATATGCCTTCCTTGGCTGTATCAAAAGCCGTTATATATTCGGACTCTGTTATAGAAACAATGATAACTAGCTTCTTTGAACTCTTCCAGCTCACAACTCCTCTATTGAGATAGAAAACATATCCAGATTGTGACTTCAGATCGTTCTGATTTGTCTAAAAACCAGCATCAGCATACCCTCTGATGAAAACCTCATCATCTCCTCCATACACAAGGAACATATCCTTAGTTCTTCTCAGATACTTAAGGATAGTCTTAAAAACAGTCCAATGCTGTTCTCCTGGATCTGCTTGATATCTAACTACCATGCTCAGTGCATAGGAAACATCAAGCCCGGTACATAACATGGCATACATGATGGATCCTATAACTTAAGTGTAAGGGATATTACTCATTATATCTTTCTCCTATTGTGTCTGGGGACACATTTTCTTAGAAAGATGTAAGCCATGTGAAACTGGAACCATTCCCCTCTTAGATTGTTCCATAATAAATCTCTGTAGTATCTGGTCAACGTATGTACCCTGACTTAGTCCAAGAATCCTCTTGGATCTATCACGAATGATCTTGATCCCTAGAATGTATGCTGCTTCACCCAAGTCCCTCATAGAGAAACACTTGTTCAGCCAGTCCTTAACTGACTGTAAGACTGGTACATCGTTTCCAATAAGCAATATGTCGTCAAAATATACTACACGGATAACGATTGAATTCCCATTAAACCACTTATAAACACGTGGCTCACATTAATTATTAATGAAACCAAATTACTTTATAGATTCATCAAATCAAATGTTCTATAACCTATACTCTTTCCTTAATCCATAAATGTATTTCTACAACTTACAAACCCGTTTGGCTTCACCTGGTGTCACAAACCCTTCTGGTTGTGTCATATAGGCATCTTCCAGAAGGTTCCCATTAAGGAATTCCATTTTGACATCCATCTTCCAAATATCATAGTCATGGTAAGATTCTATGGAAATTATGATTCTTATGGATTTAAACATGAAAACTGGCGATAAGGTTTCATCATAGTCAATTCCTTGACACTATCTAAATCATTTAGCCACTAGCCTTGCTTTATACGTGCTAACTTGACCTTACATGTCTAGTTTTGTCTTGAATACCCCTTTGCATCCAACATGCTTTACATCAACTGGCTCATTGACCAGAACCCAGACATGGTTCTGATACATGGAATCCACCTCAGAATTCATAGCTTCTAGCCATCCTGCAGCTTCAAAGCTTTCTACTACTTCCTTGTAGGAGAGAGGTTCATCATTGTCCAAAAATAATGATTCACCATCCCCGGAGACTAAGAAACCAAATTTCTCTGGTTCCCTTACCTCTCTTGAGCTCCTACACAGTACTTGTGTTTTTGGAACCTCTTCTACGAAGACCTGTGGAACTTGTTCATGTACCAACTCCTATGTATCTTGAGCATCAACTTCGTCGAAGTCAATATTGCTTCCACTATCCTTATTGAGGATGTGCTCCCTCTCAAGGAAGGTGTATTTTCTGGTGACAATTTTAACACCCCAAGCTTCCACAATACTCTTCTCTTTGAATAATACAGTAGCGTGTGTTGTACGCAACTTCGAGGTTCTAACACACACCACAACCAATCAAACTAGCCATTATGAATAGTAATACCCACTTTTTGAAATTTTATACATTTTATATTTTAAAATAAACCTCATTTTTGGATTTTTAATATCTAAATTATCTTAGGGTGAATTTTTGGTACATTTCTGATAACTTTCATATCTTGATGAATAGTGAAAATTAATGAATTTTAATTAAAAACAAATTTTTTAATCGAAATAATTAATAGTGATAAATTATGAATTTGAGGGGTTTTAAAGTATAATTAGATTATATTTTTACCATTTAATCTAATTTTGGTTATTGGACACAATTTCACATTTAAACTGGACATAAGCAAGTGTCAATCTTTTGGTAGTTATTATTTCTTAAAAACACGCTTTTTGTTTTGACAACGAGAATTAATTTTAAATTAATTTCTGATACTTATGTGATTTGAATTTAGAAAAATGGATTCAATATTTAGAATCAGGAGTTACATATTGTTTAAATAGGTAACTTTTATTTTTATACATTTTGAATAATTACTTCGATAAATATTTTATTTACCATGGTTAAAGGGTAAATCCAGTAAATAAGGGTAAAAAAATAATATTATAATAATATTAAATTACCCTAAAACGTTTAATAACCCTATTGGTTGATACATGTCTGACCATGGGAATCATTGGGTCGATTTTGGGACCCCATGGAGCCACTTGTAAGTGATAATGGCACTTTATATTAATTAAGTTAAAGTAAATAAAAAAATGACACTTCGGTGGTGGCGTAGTGGTGAAGGTGAGTGGTACAACAATGTCATTCTTTAGGAGGTTTAGGGTTCGAATCATGGGAGTCCACTTTCGGGGTGAGCCTCTCCCCCAGGATCCACCCGTCTTGCCGGGCCGTGTGGTCTCAACTGGGTGGAAAAAATGAGGCGTGACCCAATATGCTGACAGACTACTTTGACGGACCATCGCTGAGCGGGTTGTTACCCTCCGGGACGCTCTGCCATCTCATCTGGCAAAGACTCATTTCTGGATGAGGCTCTCTCTGGAGTGACCCATTCATGGGGAGAGGGGTTTCCTTGTGTGGAGGGTTCGAAAAGGCCACACAGGGGAATTCCCTTTGAAAGAGAAAAAAATGACATAAGCATATATCTTTTAGCAAAACAATTTTTACATAGGGTTATATATGTTATATTTTTGACTATAAATATTAATTATAAAGATAAAAAATATTTTCTAAATAATTATATTTTATTTATAATTTTTATACATTGAATAAGTTAATTTATTTATGACACAATAATGATGCAGTATTTTCCTTATTTATGAAAGAATCAAATAATTGGTATTATAAATGTTAAAATAAATATAATTTGAAAGTTTTTGATGACATCCAAAAATTTTATTGGTTAATATGACATGTTAGGATTACTTAAATTAATTTGGTTTGAATTAATAAATTTTGTAAGACTTTAACAAAAATCAATTATTAAATAGTGTCAAAATTGACATAAAGAAGTTTTTAAAACTAATATTATATTATTAATTGATATTCTATTCTTAAAAATATATGGTTCATCCAAAGGACTTTTATAATGATAGGTTTATCATTAATGGACCACTTGGGGGACGCTTGGAAGCATATTGTAAGTTTATTAACTATATAATCTAAAAATACAAAGAGACATGGTAAATGTCAAACTATTTAACTAAGAGTTAAATAAAAAAGATAAAGTTATTATAGTGACCCAAACCTATCTAAAACCTATTTTTGAGTAGTTTTTAACCTATTCCCACCTTAATCTTTAAATAATCCACTTTGGATCCATTATAAACCGAATATTAATTTATTATAAAATAATATTTCTAGCTTTTCCTACGGTGCCCCTCACCCCTCTTATAAAAGGGCACTCCCCCTTCTCTCTAATTAACACCTTCAAAGCCTTTTGGATCACCCAAACCCTACCCAAATATTCTCTAAAATTCACTCACTTTAACCTAGAGGCCTTAGTTTGATCATAAATCCAACCTAAGGAGCCATTTTGATCAAATCAAAAGGAAGAACCCGAAGAAGAGGTAATGTTTTCACCACCCTCTTTCAAGTTCCTTTCTTATTCCACTTCTTATTTCTTTGATATTTCTAATCTAAAATAATAACTCCAGTATCTTATATATACTGTGATGTTATTATAAATATGGTACAACCATATTTTGTATTATATCCATCCTTTTAATGACATGTCACCATACGTGCGTACGTACGACTCACCGTCTCCACGTCATGGTGTAATTGTTATTCAAAACATTATTATTTGGATGGGTTTGATAATGATATGTAATTGAAGCAAATATTAATAAAACATTATAATGATTATTTATATATGATATACCATCCAATTATATATTATTTTAATATCAAAAGAATGATATTTTCGCTCGTGCGTACATATGGACTACCGTCTCCACGAACGCGATGAGATTCATTCCCCATCGTATCCAGTAAAGTCTAATTCTCATTTGATGAATAAAAATAATTCTTAAAGACATGATATCATTTTGGATATGAATAATATACAACCTATCCATAACAAACATGGCTTATGTAACAGAACATATAAAAGAAAACAAGTAAGTTAACACCCAAAACGACAATAATACTAAGATATTATTAACAAAGCAATGTTAAAAGATCATATATGATATCATATTAATGTATATAATTTTTTTATAATTTAATAACAATTATTTAACCATTATATAGGACATTAAACTACCCTCGACCAATGAAAATTATAAGGTAAGAGTTTATTTCACAATCTCTTCATTATCCGAGGTTGTTTATACGTAATTATCTACTCAGACCTCTTTATCATCCACATCCATGTTTCTTAAAAATGTATTTCAGAACATTATTAAAATTTTATAGACTATGGGTTAAAGTAATTTATACCCTTTTTTGATATTTTATAAGATGTTTATAAAGTAATATTTTTGTCGCTTTTCAAACAAGGTCCTTTTTAAGATTTTCGATAGAATTAAGGTAAGAATGTCTTTTTTTAACTTATACGGTGGGTGAGGATATTTTCCACCGTTATAAAATCGTCAAATATTCCCTTACAAGATTATAAGAATATTTTAAAATTAAATGTTTTATTTTATAATTATGTGACTTTTAAATGATTTAAAAAAATTAGATATTTCTCTCAAATAGTTTTTGATTTCATCTATGTCAATATCCTTTGATGGATTTTAAGCTTATTTGAAATTAATTTATTATGATACAAAACTTCTATATTGTATTGAAGGTTTTGTGATATGTTTGACTATGTATGTGTTATTTTTATAGCATTCATGGTTTATAGATAAAGTATTGACATTTCGTATGCTAGTTTTAATACGAATGTTTATGTTATGTTTAAACCTGTTCATATGAGGAATGCATTGGGCTTAGTAAGTGACGGGTGGAGCCCGCTATAGCTCCTCGATGCATCAGTAGGTCTCATGCGACAAACTAGTGTCTTGGAACAAGGCCTTGACAAAATATTATTTGTAGTCTTGGAACAAGGCCTTGACTATGTGGTTATGATAGTCTCGCATTATGCATTCCATCATTATGAAAGTGATTATTGATATTGCATGTGATTATTCAATTAGTAGAATATTCATGTGAATAAGTAAATGGAATTATTTCATTTTATTTCTTCCATATTATGCTGAAGTTCAGGTTTAAAAGGATTTTGTTTTAGTTATACATTGCCTTAAATGTTTATACTTATTTATGAAAGTTTCTGCTATATTTTTATCCTTACTGGGCATATGAGCTCACCCCTTTATATGTTTTATTTTTCCCAGGATGTGAAGAAGTATTTTATGAATGACCTCCAGGGATAGTATGAGGGGATATGAGTGTGGTATATGGATACAATATGTTGTTGTAGTTTTTCATTTTATGATGTAAGGTAAACATTATGAATGTATCTAGTGATTCCAAGGCTACTAAACTAATCGGTTTTTTCAAGACTTGATCTTTTGTGATCATGCCAATGTTATGTAATAATGCACTGACTCTAGGTAACTGGGTTCAGGGCATTATAGTTGGTATCATAGGCATGTTTAGTATAAACCTTGGAATCTAGATTTAGATAAACTCTGATTAGAGCACATTGAAATAAGATGGACTTTGAGGATTAATATAGAAGAACTTCCTAGAATTTTGGTATTGTAGAGATTTTGTGAGTTTTTTGGGCAATACATCCCTGTCTGGATATGAGAAGGTAGAGGAAGCTCTAGCACAGATGTACCTAGGGGTAAAACCTGAAAACACCGATTTGAGCTAGACTCGAACGGGAACTGGTGCATGACAATGAGCCTTGCTGCACTCTTGGTTACGACACTCCCAGGGGATATGCTTAGGTTAATTCTCATTTTCTTTACAAACCATTATGAAGGGTTTTTGATTATATAATTCCTCAAAGAAAACATTTTTGTGATTATGGATTATATCCATAAACTGTTTAATTTATGTTATGTGTTTTGAAAGTTTGGATTTATGTATTGCGATTCATAAACTAATCTAGTGTATGCCATTGTTTAGAAATGATACCTAGTGGAAGGAATGGAAACCATATCAATGCACACACTCCATGTAACAATTTCTCTCTTGCTCAATATAATTATAGTGGAGTTGGTGATACAACTGGTGCTGATCATATTATCACCATACTAGGAAAACTCACTCAGGTTATGAATAATAACCTTACCCGTATGGAGCACCCTGATCTGCAGCGTGGAGGATCAATGTTAGATCACTTCGTGAGGAAACAACCACCAAAATTCGATGGGATTACAAATCCATTAGTAGCTAAGAAATGAATAAATTCCTTAGAGAAAATATTCCATGCCTTGGGGAGTAGTGAAAGGGAAAAAGTTGTCATGGCAGTTTACCGCCTCACTGAAGATGCTGATCAATGGTGGTCATTGATTCAAAACACAAAGGAAGATGATGAAGTATAAAATATGGAATGGAGGGAGTTTAAAGATATTTTATTAGAAAAATACTTTCCTCATAACCATCTATCAGATATGGAAAGACAATTTCTGAGTCTGAGGCAAAAGGAGGACGAGAATGTTGAAAAGTATGACTCTAACTTTAAAAGGTTAGAAAGGAATGCTGTAGATTATATACATAACCCAAGAAGTAAGATTGATCATTTATTTGATGGGTTAAAACCATTTATCCGTCGAGAATTAGTCTTACAATCCTTCTCATCGTACGAAGATATTGTCTCATGTGCTATCAAGACAGAAAAGGAATTCTCTAAGTCTTGCAACTTTAAAGCAAAGCAAGAGAAGAAGAGATCTGCTGATCACTCTGGAAATGGAAATAAGGGGAAGAAGAGAAAAGTTGAATATCCATCCTGTAGTAAATGTGGGAAGAAACACCCTGGTACTTGCTTGAAGGGAATAAGAGTCTGTTACAAGTGTGGTGAAAAAGGCCACCAAGCCCGTGATTGCAAGGGGAATAAAGAAGCTATCGATGTTCAATGATACAATTTTAGGGAGATGGTACATTATGCAAATTAATGTCCTAAGCGTCAGGGTAACTTACCTGAAAAAAGGCCAAGGGATCAAGGACAAGATTATGAAATCACTACTGCTGAGGTTGAAGCTCCGAAAGACGTGGTGGTAAGTAATTTAATGGTTTCCTCAAGTTTAGCCAGTGATTTATTTGATTCCAGATCATTGCATTGTTTCATATCTTCCCAGTTTTCTAGGAAAATTATATATTTCAAATTTGATTTAACAAGGGAGTTATCAGTCAAAACTCCTAAGGGAAGTATCATCGCAAAAAAGTTTTGTGAATTCGTTCCCATTAGAGCATATAAATGTTCTTTTTCTGCTAATCTCATCGTCATAGCCATGATTGAGTTTGATATAATCCTCGGTATGGATTGGCTTTCATACCATGATGTGAAGATTTATTGTAAGAATAAGGAGGTTATGAGTTTTGATGATTATGGTAAAGAGCACATTATCTTTAGAGCAGAATCATCACCACCTGAATCTTATCTAGATCCACCCCCAGTAGCACAACTAAATTTAATTATCTTGGAGGAAGAGAATGAAATAACTGTGGGTGAGGAAAGGAATGTTTAAATAGAGGATTTACCTATTGTGAAAGACTATGTAGATGTGTTTCCAGAAGATTTACCTGGACATCCTCCAGAACGAGAAAGAAAGTTTTCCATTGATTTAATTCCAGGTTCAAGGCCTATATCGAAGACCCCTTATAGAATGGCCAATGTGGAATTAGTTGAAATAAAGAAAAAACTAGAGGTATTGTGTAATACACGATTTATTCTCCCTAATTTTTCTCCATGGGGAGCCCCTATCCTTTTTGTTAAGAAGAAAAATGGATCTATGAGGTTATGTATCGACTACAGGGAAATCAATGCTATAACAATAAAGAACATGTATCCCCTACCTCGCATTGATGATTTATTTGACCAACTTCATAGAGCTCAATAATTTTCAAGTATTGACCTTTGATCTGGATTCCATCAGTTGTGTGTGAAGAAGGAAGACATTCTGAAGACAATATTTCGAACCAGGTATGAGAATTACGAGTTTACAGTAATGCCTTTTGGATTGACTAATGCACCCTCTGTATTCATGGATCTAATGAGGAGAGTTTTCGAGGAATATCTCGAAGATTTTGTAGTGTTATTTATTGATGATATCTTGGTGTACTACAAAATCTACAAAGATCATGAAAATCACTTGCGCATTATCCCGAAGACTCTTAGAAGACATGAATTATATGGGAAGTTTAACAAGTGTGAATTCTGGCTTCAGGATATCTCTTTTCTAGGCCATATTGTCTCTAAAGATGGAATCTCTTTTGATCCTTCTAAGACCAAGGAAATCCAAGAATGGCTAGCACCGACGAGTATAACTGAGGTACGCAGTTTTATTGGTTTAGCAGGTTATTATCAGCCTTTCGTCCAGAATTTTTCCCGATTGGCTAACCCATTAAAGAAGCTCACACGTAAAGAGGTTAAATTTATTTGGAAAAAAGAGTGTGAAGAATGTTTTGAATAACTGAAGAGAATATTAGTTAATGATCCTATATTGAGTCTACCATTGGGGAATGATGGGTTTGTTATTTATAGTGATGCTTCAAATAAAGGAATTGGTTGTGTCCTTATGCAGAATGATAGGGTTATTTCCTATGCATCACGACAGCTGAAAATTCATGATCAAAACTATCCTACTCATGATCTTGAGTTAGCTGCTGTAATACTTTATTTGAATATATGGAGACATTATCTCTATGGTGAAAAATGTGAGATATATACCGATCATAGGAGTTTGAAGTATATTTTCTCACAGGAATAACTCAACATGAGGCAAAGAAGATGGCTTGAACTACTCATGGATTATGATTGCATGATACACTACCACCTGGGGAAGTCAAATAAGGTGGCAGATGCTTTGAGAAGAAAGGATCATAAAGTTTTTAACATGATGGGAATTTAAAGGGATCCTATTTTCATGGATCTAGTGAAGATGGACATGGGAATAACCATGGAAGGTGAAACATCAATTCTTTTTTAAATGGTTGTCAAACCATCATTACTAGAAATGATAAAGAGTTCTCAGACCGATGATGAAGAGTTTCAAAAGAAGAATAAATCTGTGAATGATGGGAGATTGAGTGACTTTGTGTATGAAGATGGAATTTTGAAATATGGTAAGAGACTTTGTGTTCCCGATATACCTGATCTAAAAACGGAATTGTTGGGCGATGCTCATAGTTCCAATTTCTCTATACACCCTAGGAGCACCAAAATGTATAGAGATTTGAAGGAACATTTTTGGTGCGACAACATGAAGAGGGAGATTGCTGATTTTGTGTCAAGATGTATGGTTTGTCAACAAGTGAAAGCTGGAAGGAAACAGCCTGGAGGAGTCATGCAACCTCTTCCCATATCGAAGTGGAAATGGGATAATATTATGATGGACTTTGTCATGGGACTACCAAAGACTCATAGAAGGAACGATGAAATATGGGTCATTGTTGATCATCTTACCAAGTCACCACATTTTCTTACTATAAGAGAATATCTACCACTTGAATGTCTAGAAAGAATATATATTAATGAAGTAGTGAGACTTCATAGAGCACCCCCATCGATTGTTTCTAATCATGATCTTTGTTTTACTTCAGGATTCTGGAAAGGTCTTCAGAAATCCCTAGATACTGAGCTTCATTTGAGCACTGCTTACCACCCCCAAACTGATGGACAATCAGAATAGACTATTCAAACCTTAGAAGACATGTTGATATCATGCTCACTTGACTTTTAGGGCATGTGGGATCGATATTTACCTTTGGTACAATTTTCCTATAACAATAGCTTCCATTCAAGTATTTAGATGGCACCATATGAAGCGTTATACAGAAAGAGATGTCTCACACCAACCTGTTGGGATGATGTTGGTGAAAGAATACTTATAGGCCCTGAACTTGTTGAGGAAACAATGGAAAAGTTAAAGGTAATCCAAACCCAAATCAAAGAAGCTCAAAGTAGGCAGAAGAGCTATGCTGATAACTGAAAGAAGGATTTGGAATTTCAGGTAGGAGGTCATGTTTTCTTGAAGGTATCTCCATGGAAGGGTGTTATAAGTTTCAGTAAGAAGGGTAAATTGAGTCCCAGGTATATAGGACCTTTCGAAATTCTAGAATGAATTGGAGTTGTGGCTTACCGTTTGGAAATGCCGCCAAGTCTCTCCAAAGTTCATGATGTGTTCCACATATCACTATTGAGAAAATACATGCCTGACCCAACGCATGTACCCACCTATGAGAAAGTAGAACTGGAACCTGATCTGTCTTATTGAGAAGATCCCATCAGGATTCTTGATACCAGAGAACAAGTGCTGAGAAACTGGATGACTCATCTGGCAAAAGTTCTACGGAAAAACTACAAGATGGACATGGCAACGTGGGAACTCGAGGAACTTATGATGAAGAACCACCCGAGTCTTTTCATGTGGTATTATTCAAGAAATTTCAAGGATGAAATTATTTAAATTAGGGTATAATGTAACACCCCAAGATTCCATGGTACACTTCTCTTTGAATAATACAGTAGCATGTGTTGTACGCAACTTCGAGGTTCTAACACACCATAACCAATCAAACTAGACGTTATGAACAGTAAAACCCATTTTTTAAAATTTTATACATTTTATCATTCAAAATAAACTTTATTTTTGGATTCATAATATCGAAATTATCTTAGGGTGAATTTTTGGTACTTTTCTGATAACTTTCATATTTTGATGAATAGTGAAAATTACTAAATTTTAATTAAAAACAACTTTTTTAATCAAAATAATTAATAGTGATAAATTATGAATTTGAGTGTTTATAAAGTGTAATTAGATTATATTTTTACCATTTAATACAATGTTGTTCATTGGACATAATTTTACATTTAAACTGGACATAAGCAAGTGTCAATCTTTTGATAGTTATTATTTCTTAAAAACACGGTTTTTGTTTTGACAATGGGAATTAATTTTAAATTAGTTTCTGCGACTTCTGTGATTTGAATTTAGAAAAATGGATTCCATATTTAGAATCAGGAGGTAAAAATTGTGTAAATAGGTAACTTTTATTTTTAGAAATTTTGAATAATTACTTCGGTAAATATTTTATTTACCATGATTAAAGGGTAAATCCGGTAAATAAGGTTAAAAAAAATAATATTATAATAATATTCAATTACCCTAAAATGCATCCTAACCCTATAGGTTGATACATTTCTGATCATGGGTATATTTGGGTCGATTTTGGGACCCCATGGATCCACTTGTAAGTGATAATGACACTTTATATTAATTAAGTTAAAGTAAATACAAAAATGACATAAGCATATATCCTTTAGAATTTTTTTTAAATAGGGTTATATATGTTATATTTTAGACTATAAATATTAATTATAAATCTAAAAATATTTCCTACATAATTATATCTTATTTATAATTTTTAGACATTGAACAATTAAATTAATTTGTGACACAATAATGAAACAATATTTTCCTTATTAATGAAAGAATCAAATAATTGGTATTATAAACGTTAAAATAAATATAATTTTAAAGTTTTTGATGACATAAACAAATTTTATTGGTTAATATGACATGTTAGGATTACTTAAATGAATTTGGTTCAAATTAATAAAGTTGTGAAGACTTTAACAAAAATAAATTATTAAATAGTGTTAAAATTGACATAAAGGAGTTTTTAAAATAAATATTATATTATTAATTGATATTATATTCCTAAAAATATAAGGTTCGTCCAAAGGACTTATATAATGATATTTTTATCATTAATGGACCACTTGGGGGTCTTTTGGAAGTATATAGTAAGTTTATTAACTATATAATATAAAAATACAAAGAGACATGGTAAATGTCAAACTATTTAACTAAGAGTTAAATAAAAAATATAAAGATAATATAGTGACCCAAAATTGTATAAAACCTATTGGTTGAGTGGTTATCGACATATCCCCATCTTGAACTTTAAATAATACAGTTTTTAGCCATTAGAAACCTAATATGAATTTATTATAAAATAATATTTCTAGATTTTCGTAAGGTGCCCCTCACCCCACTTATAAAAGGGAACCCCCTTCTCTCTAATTAACACCATCAATGCCTTTTGTCTCAGCTAAAACATACCCAAATATTCTCTCAACTTCCCTCAATTAAACGTAGAGGCCTTAGTTTGATCAGAAATCCAACCTATGGATCCCTTTTGATCAAATCAAAAGGAAGAACCCGAAGAAGAGGTAATGTTTTCACCACCCTCTTTCAAGTTCCTTTCTTCTTCCAATTCTTCTTTCTTTGATATTTCCATTCTAAAATAATAACTACAGTATTGTATATATACTGTGAATTTATTATAAATATGGTACAACCATATTCATTATTCTATCCATTCTTTGATTGACATGTCACCATACATGCGTACGTACGACTTACTGTCTCCACTTCGTGGTGTAATTGTTATTCAAAACATCATTATTTGGATGGGTATAATAATGATGTGTAATTGAAGTAAATAATAAATATAACATTATAATAATTATGTATATATGATATACCATCCAATTATAAATTATTTTAATATCAAAAGAATGATATTGTCACTAATGCATATGTACGGACTACCATCTCCACGAACGCGATGAGATTCATTCCCCATCGTATCCATTCAAGTATAATTATCATTTGACGACTAAAAATATTTTTTAAGGACTTGATATCATTATGGATATTAATAAGATACAACCTACCCATAAAAAACATGTCTTATGTAACAAAACATATAAAATAAAACGAGCAAGTTAACACCCAAAACGACGATAATACTAAGATATTATTAACAAAGAAATGTTAAAAGATCATATATGATATCATATTAATGTATATATTTCTTTTATAATTTAATAAAAAATATTTCACAATTATACAGGAGGTTAAACTACCCTAGACCAAGGAAAAGTACAAGGTAAGATTTTATTTCACAATCTCTTCATTATCCGAGGTTATTTATACGTAATTATCTATTGGGACCTCTTTATCATCCACATCCATGTTTCTTAAAAATGTATTTCAAAAAATTCTTACTATTTTATAGACTATGGGTTAAAGTCATTTATACCCATTTTTGAAATTTTATAAGATGTTTATAAAGGAATCTTTCTGTCTCTTTCCAAACAAGGTCCTTTTTAAGCTTTTTGACAGAATTAAGTTAAGAATGTATTTTTTTAACTTATATGGCGGGTGAAACTATTTTCCGCCATTATAAAATCATCGAATATTCCCTTAAAAGCTTACAAGAATATTTTCAAAGTAAATTTTTTCTTTTATAATTATGTGACTTATAAATGATTTCAAAAAAGAGATATTTCTCTCAAATAGTTTTGATTTCATCTATGTCAACATCCTTTGATGGATTTTAAGATTATTTGAAGTTAATTTGTTATGATACAAAACTTCCATATTGTATTGAAGGTTTTGTGATATGTTTGACTGTGGATGTGTTATTTTTATACCATTCATGGTTTATGGAGAAAGTATTGACATTTCGTATGCTAGTTTTAATACGAATGTTTATGTTATGTTTAAACGTTTTCATATGAGTAATTCATTGGACTTAGAAAGTGATAGGTGGAGCCTGCTATAGCTCCTAGATGCATCGGTAGGTCTCCTGAGACAAACTAGTGTCTTGGAACAAGGCCTTGAAAAAATATTATTTGTAGTCTTGGAACAAGGCCTTAACTATGTGGTTATGATAGTCTGGAATTATGCATTCCATCATTATGAAAGTGGTTATTGATATTGCATGTGATTATTTGATGAGTAGAATATCCATGTGAATAAGTAAATTGAATTATTTCATTTTATTTTTTCCATATTATACTTAAGTTCAAGTTTAAAAAGATTTGGTTTTAGTTATACATTGCCTTAAATGTTTATGATTATTTATGAAAGTTTTCGTTATATTGTTATCCTTACTAGGTATCTGAGCTCACCCCTTTCTATGTTTTATTTTTCCCAGGATGTGAAGAAGTATTTTATGAATGACCTGCTGGGATAGTATGAGGGGATATGAGTGTGGTCTTTGGAGACAATATGTTGTTGTAGTTTTTCATTTTATGATGTAATGTAAACTTTATGGATGTATATAGTGATTCCAAGGCCACTAAACTAATCAGTATTTTGAGACCTGATCTTTTTTTATCATGACAATGTTATGTAATAATGCATTGACTCTGGGTAACTGGGGTCGAGGCATTACAACAATCACTTTCTTTTCTAAAGTGTTATATAAGTAATATTCTTTAGTTTCCTTGGGATATCCTATAAAGATACACCTCATGCCCCAGGGTGATAGTTTATTGCCTGAGAAGGCCTTAAAAAATGCCTCACATCCCCATAAACATGTGTATTACAAAGCGGGTTTCCATCCATTCCATAACTCAGATCGAATTCCATTTCCACCTTAGTTGGTACTCGGTTTAATGTGTATGTTGTAGTTTGTAATGCATATCCCCAAAAGGATAATGGGAGATCTGCATGACTTATCATCAACCTCAACATGTCCAACAAGGTGCGGTTCCTCCTTTCACTAATACCGTTCCATTTTTGGTGTATAAGGATGAGTGAGATGAGATAGAATCCCAGATTCCCATAGAAGATCTGTGAACTCTTGGTTCAGATATTCTCCACCTCGATCCGATCGAAGTTTCTTTATCTTCTTACTAAGCTGATTCTCTACTTCATTCTTGAATTCCTTAAATTTATCTAAGTCTTATGACTTATACCTCATTAAGTAGACATATCCATATCTACTCAAATAATCAGTAAAAGCAATGAAGTAAGAATATCCACCTCTAGCTTCTACTAGAAATGGTCCACACACATTCGTGTGCACCAATCCTAGAAGCTCTATGGCCCTTTCACCTTGTCCACTGTAGGGCGGCTTGGTCATTTTTCCTTGTAAAAAAGCATGACATCTATCAAGTGGTTTTAGCTCCGTAGAGTCCAAATAACCATCTTGGTAGAGCTTTGTCAAGAGGTTCTCGTTTACATGACCGAGACAGTGATGCCACAACTGGGTGATGTATGAGTCATGTGAGTTTGTTTCGTTATCGATTGCCAACACTTGGTTTTTGTAATTTAATACATATAAACCATTATTTAAATGCACCATACAATAACAGACATTTTTCTTATAAATGAGACAACCCTAATTTCCAAACATGAAAATAAATCCATCTATATCTAAACAAGATAAAGAAATTATGTTCTTGCTAACACTAGGCACATAATAAAAATTATGTAAAACAAAAATCATCCCAGTCGGCAATGAGAGGTGGTAATCTCCAATACCCAATACAGCCAGCCTTGCACCATTGGCAACTCAAAGATCCACCTCTTCTATGGTAATCTTTTTAAATCTACTTCGTTCCTGCATTTGAATATAGATGTGATCCCCAAAAGATGTATCTAATACCCAATGAGATGAAATAGAAATTACACTTGACAACGAACACACCTTTAACACCCCATGCTTCTAGGTGCAGTTCCTCTTTCAGTGGCCTTGCTTTCCACATGAAAAACACAACGCCTATCGTTCCTTGCCATACCTCTAGATCTTATCCTTCTTGGAAGGACGACGCTTGGAGGATTCGGACCATTTATAAGTCTTTTTACCCTTTTCTTTATACTTCTTTTTCTTATTCACTATAAGGATTGAGGGTTTGTCACGCCCCATGTCCTTATCTACCTGGAGAATTCAGGTCAGAAGTTCCGTTAGAATATTCTCATTGTTTCTCATGTTATAACTGACAATGAAGCTAGAGAAGGTATTGTGCAGTGATGATAGGTTGAGATATTTATGCAACTCATCCGGGAACATAATCCCTAAGATTTCCAGGTGTTCAATGTAGCCAATAATCTTGAATACATGAGGCCCAAATAGTGTAGACTCTCCAAGCTTAGTTATAAACAAAGTGTTGGAGATATCATATATCTCATGTCTTGCCTTCTCTTGTTAAAGATCCTTAAGGTGAGACATCATTCTATACACGTCCATGTTTTCATGTTGCTTCAAGAGCTCATTAGACATGGCCGATAGTATGAAACACTAAACATATGTGGCATTATCCATGTGCTTCATGTAGAGAGATAGTTCCTCATAACTGGCATCCTTTCCAGGCGCAACTAGAATAGCCTCTTCCAGCACATACAATTTATAGTCATGGCGAAGGATGAGGCACTACAACAAAACCACCATTTAGCGACAGTTTTGTAGCGGCGGTTCCTAGAACCGCAGCTAAACCTTTTTTAAAAATGTTTCGCGGTGGTTTATAATAAACTGCCGCCAAACAATTTTTTTTTCCGAAATGGCCCCGACCCTTCCCCCACACCGACTCTCATTCTCACCCGCGCTCCCCCGGCCCCCCGCTTTCCCTGCGACCTCAGCCCCCCGCGACACCGGCGACACCGGCGACCCCGCAACCCCGGCGACCCTGCTTCCCCGGCGACCCCGCGACCTCGGCGACGCCAGCCCCCTGCAACCCCGACGACCCCGCGACCCCAGCGACCCGGCTTCCTCAGTGACCTATACAAACTCTAGGGTTTGATTTCTAATTTTTTACTTGTTTTGATATTAGTTTTTTTTATATTATTGTTTCTTGAACTGACATGTTGTGCTAGATTTCCCTCAACATGTGATTTTTGATCTCATTCATCTTACAGATTAATCATACCAATGTGTATTTACTGTTCCAGCTTCATAATCCTTTAAAATTAATGATTAGCCGATGGTGATGACAAGTATGGTGAATTATGATGTATGGGGCTCATCTATGTGGGTTAAGAATATAACAATTATACTCAACTTCCTTATTTAGTTGATTAGGAATTGTACCATTTTTATAGATGAAAAGTATTGGACATAGTGTTGGATGTAGTGGTGGGTTTAGATGTCTTACCACCATCATGATTTTGTTTATACTTTCACCTTTTACCAAAGACGTACTGATGATTACAAGAGTCACTTCCTAGATTATGGAATATGAACCTGGCTTGATAAGACCCACTTTCAGTTTCCCAAATGTGCTTCATAAGAACCGATTTAGTTTCCCTTTTACTCATATATTTTGGAATCCCATATGTACATTCTGGGGTCTGGCTTCTAAGACATTTTATTTGATTTTTATAATATTGGGATACCCAATCATACATCTTCGAATCTGACTCTTGAGATAATTGATTATGACGATTTGGCATAACATACCATGTGATTGGATTCTCATGGATGATTATGCTCTCTTGAGTGATTGGGATTATTATGATATCCATGATATGTCACATGGACATAGTGTTGGACATGGCAATCCACATCATTGATTGGAAATCATGGTTGATTACTCTCTCCTAAGGGAAGTGGTCAATTACCCTCTCCTTGATCAATTACATGATTGAGGTGGTGGACATGGTGAACATAACCATTGATGTGACATATACTCAACAGATAATTATGCTCTACTTGAGTGATTCTGAGGATACTCTTTAGTGTTGGGTGGATGAAACATTACTATATATCCTAGATGTACTTCTTGATGATGTGTATATTGATCGTAATTATGAATAGATTCTGAGCATGTACTTGTGTTTGAATAGAATTCCTTTTATATATCACAATAGGGATAGCCCATTAGTGTTCATCTATGTTCCAATATAAGGATAGGCTATAAATCATGGCCTAGGTCTTAGACCTTAGACAATATTTGATTAATAGGATTTTCCATTAATATAAATCATCCAAAATTATAGTTATTGGGGGAGAGTATAGGGGAAGATAGTTCTAAGACGTGTATTCCCCTATAGTGATATGGCTTACTCAAACATATTTATGGCACTGAATGGAGATGGTTTTGTCAATAAGGATTATAGACTTGAGGATTCACTAATTATGAATGGTTTTATTGGTATGACATCTAGCTCAACACCCTTTTCTAAGGACATCCACATAATAATGATTACAGACCCAAGAATAGGATCCTATTGTTTCATGAAATTTTTCACCTAAATCATATATATAAATGTTTATGTGTATACATATACATTTATCGGAATATATATATTTTCCCACATATAAATATAAATATATATTTATAATTCCACAGTAGCTCACTAAATAGGATCACGAAGCCAGGGGTTGATTGTGGTTTCACTTTATTTATTTTATTTATTCATTTCTAGTTTTGTCTTGGCTAGACTGATCACATTCCTTGACCATACATTATATGAGTTTTTATTTTATCTTAATTCTAGAATTTATTACTAGTATTACTGAAATTTTAATGAGTTTTTCATATATACATAAACTATATATTAATGGATATGTGTTGGACTATATTGGCGGTTCCCTACTGAGTATTGTAATCACAACCTGTTTGGGAATCGATTTCACTATGTTACTCGAGAAGAAGTTTTCTTTATTGAAAGACCAAGATAAGGTGCTGACCTAGAGTAACTGAACGGATGGCTCAGATATGTATGTGGAGACCGTATAGGTTATATTCCATAGATATATTAGTGTAGATTTGTATTTCATTTCATTTTCCTTTATGTACTCCAACTTATATGTTCGTCCATGTGGATGACTGGTGTTATATGTATGACATGGTTGTTCATGCTTTTAAATATTTTCATTTGTTATTGTATCATGTTCTATTTCAATTTTTACTACTTATGTAATCAGTTTATTACATCTATGGATGATCTCCTTTCATTTCATCATTAGATACTATAATATAAAGGTATAATATCCCCAATGTATCACATTTACACCCTCGCGTCTAGTCGTCAACGTATGGAGTACAGGGAAGCACACATATGGACTTATGGATAATTGGCTCGAGGGACCTATTTAGTGTCACCCAACATGGGATGTTACCGTCATAAAATCTAATTCGAAAAAATTAAATTATCTAAATAATACTATTATGCATATTTAATTTTGATATCATTCTAAAAGAAACCATTTTGATAATCATAATACTTCATTAATTATGTTATGTTCTTGTTTAGGTATGTTAGATAGTTATATAATGTGTTTTCCATTACTATATCATGATACTAAGGATTTAGCAAGAATTTTACTGGTTCCTGACATTATCTTTCTATTCAGTCTACACTATAAATTTTAATTAAAATTAGAGGGTTTTGAAAAAATTAGATAAATGAAAATAGTTCATTTTAAATATCTCAAAATATTTTTAGCATCATTTAAATGAGATTCTATTGGATTAGATTTAAATATTTCGCAAATAAATAATGAAAATATAAAGTAAAAATTATTTATAATAGATTTATTCGATATGAGAGTTTTATATGAAGACTCTATAGAGAACTTAGGTTGGGGTTATTCTAAATTAACAATGTGTTTTGGTTTTCATGGTAAAGTAGCTACCACGTTGTTAGCACACTGTTTCTCTTTACCAAAGAAACTTCCCCTTTCCCAAACACTAAGGGTTCATATCTAACTCATGGGATCATCTTTATTATATTATGTTTCTGTAATCTTATACTATCGTATATATGAATCTCTTTCTCTATTTAGTAGTAACTATGTGTTTTAATTTTTCTTATTATTGTGTAGGTACATTATGATATACATGGATAAAAGTTGGATCACATTACCGAGGAACACACCTCAGTATGTTAAGGGTTTGAATGAGTTTTTAGATTTTTCAATTTCTAATCGATCCGTTGAAGGGAGAATAAAATGTCCATGTCCTAAATGTAAATTTAGAACATGGTTGAAGAGAGATGAGGTTTACGAACATTTAATACTGAAGCAATTTCCTGATCAATATTTGTGTTGGATTTGGCATGGAGAATCGAACATTACAGAAAGATTGAGCACTGATGTTAATCCACAGAATGAGGTCCCAAGTTCATCGACAATGGAAAATGAAATGAAAAACCTAATAAATGATGCATTCGGCACTGCAAGGCACCACTATCAGCATCAAAACATATAAGAACAACCAGAAGAGGGTGCTACAAATTGCAACGTGACAAGTGATGTTTTTGAGACTACAACACAGGCAGATCAAGATTGTCACATATCATTGGATCCTCCTCTTGATTCTGTGGAGCCAAATGTAAGAGAAAACTTCACTGAGGAAAATGCGTTTCATGATTTAGTTGACGATGGAAATCAAGAGTTGTATTGTGGGTGTTTGAAATATTCAAAACTTTCATTTCTGCTGAAGTTGTATCACATCAAATGTCTATGTGGAATTACAAATAAGGCAATGTCCATGATATTGGAATTGATACATGATGCATTTCCTGAAGCAAAAATCCTAGAATCTTTTTATGATATGAAAAAAGTTGTTAACAATATTGGTCTGAATTATACAAAAATACATGCGTGTCCTAATGATTGTATGCTTTATTGGGGAGGGGATTCAAGTAGACAAAATTGCAAGAAATGTTCTTCTTCTATATGGCAGAAAAAGAGTGATGTTGGAAGTCTGAATGAACATAATTTCATGGAGAAGAAGAAGAAAAGGAGCACACCTGCAAAGGTTTTGCATTACTTTCCTTTGAAGCCTCGATTGCAAAGATTATTCATGTCATCGAAAACCACCGAACACATGAAGTGACATTCTGTAGATAATAACAATGATGGGTTAATGAGACATCCACGAGATTCTCAATCGTGGAAAACATTTGATTAATTACATCTCGATTTCTCAGCTGATCCTAGGAATGTTCGATTGGGATTCGCTGCCGATGGATTCAACCCATTTGGGACTTTGAGTACCAATTATAGCATTTGGCCAGTTGTTTTGATCCCTTATAATTTGCCTCCGTGGATGTGTATGCAACAAGCATGTTTTATCCTTTCGATGATTATTCCTGGAAAACAAATGCCTGGAAATGATATTGATGTATACTTGCAGCCTTTGATTGACGAATTGCAGGAGTTATGGAGCAACGGTGTTGAGACATTTGATGCTTCTTCTAAAACAATGTTCACAATGCATGCTGCTTTAATGTGGACCATTAGTGACTTCCCTGGGCTTGAGAATTTATCTGGTTGGAACACTTACACGAGTTTGGATTGTCCCATTTGTAACTTTGATTTTGAGCCCAAACGGCTACCTCATAGTAGAAAATGGTGCTTCTTGTGTCATCGAAGATTTCTCGATGCATCACGTAGATTTCGGCTGAACAAATCAAAATTTAATGGTTCCATTGATCGTAGACCACCTCCAAAGTTGTTAAATGGTTTTGAAATATTGAAACAGCTTGAAAATGTTGAAACAGAATTTGGGAAGGTTCATCATTTGAATGATAGTGGAAAACGGGTCTGAAGTGCATCGTCAAGCGAAACCGGAACACAAAAATGGAAGAAAAAAAGTATATTATTCAAACTTCCGTATTGGGAATTTAATTTGTTGTGGCATAATCTTGATGTGATGCATATTGAGAAGAATGTCTGTGACAATTTGATTTTCACATTGCTTAATGAGCATGGAAAGTCGAAGGATAATCTCAATGCTTGCAAATACTTAAAAGCAATGAACATAAAACGTGATCTTTGGCCAGATGAGAATGAAAAGTATCCTCCGACAATTTTTTCAATGAAAAATAGGGATAAAGATACATTCCTTCGAATGTTAAAGAATTTCAAGGTATCTGATGGGTATTCAAGTAACATCTCGAGGTGTGTTGACTTGAAGAATCATAAGTTACATGGATTGAAAAGTCACAATTCAGATATTTTGTTACAACAGTTACTACCATTAGCATTGCGTACATTATTACCTGAAAAAATTACTGCTGTTGTACCGCAGTTCTGCACATTTTTCATACAATTATGTGATAAATGTCTACATCCATTTCAGCTTGACAACCTCCAGAAGAGGTTTGTATTGACCCTTTGTGCTATGGAGATGATCATTCCTCCGTCCTTTTTTACTGTAATGATGCATTTAACTGTGCATTTGGTTGAGGAAGCTAAATTAGGAGGCCCCGTTCATTATTGATAGATGTATCCAATTGAGAGGTACTTTATTTATATGTTTTCCAGTTAAGTAAACAATTTTTGGTACTTAATTAAATGCATAATTATGTTTATTTTATTTCACAAATATCTTGGACATTTGAAATCATACGTGAGAAATAAAGCTCAACAAGAAGGCTCAATTGTTGAAGGCTATTTGGATGAGGAGTGTCTTACCTTTTGTTCTCGATACTTTGATGATATTGAGACAAGATTTAATCGAGTTGGACGTGTTGAAGACACATCGACTCAATCTGAAATACATCAGAAATCCAAAATATTTCCTGTTATTGGCCGATCAGTTGGGAGTACCTCAAATGTGACACTGACTGAATTGGAATTATTACAGGCACATATATATGTGCTGCTGAATAGTGACATTGCAGATCCATTTATTGAAGAGTTGAGGATACAAACAAAGAGACGAATGAGAGGCCAAACACGAAATGAGATAGATATAACGAAAGCTGTTAATAAAGAGCTTGTAGAATGATTTGCATGACGTGTAAGTTCATAAATATTACAATAAATACGAATATTAGTTTGACACATACATTTTGTGAATCTAATAAAGTATATTTATTTTTTCAGATCATGAATACTGATACTCGAGCAGAGGTGTCCGAAGATTTGAAGTTTCTTTCTAGAGGTCCTCTAAAAGAAGTTAGAAAGTTCGACGCTTATAATGTGAATGGCTTTAGATTTCATACAGTCGATTGAGAAGTGGATTTGAAAACACAGAATAGTGGTATATTTACATTTGCTGAAGTGGAATACTATGGAAAACTGTATGATATTATTGAATTAAACTACCACGGACATTTTTCGGTTGTTTTATTCAAATGCAAATGGGTCGATATTTTCAGAGGTGTTAAAAGAGATTCCTTGCAATTTACTTCTGTGAACTTCTCTCTCTTGATGGATGTTGGTGATCATGAACTACATGATCCATATATCTTTGCATCACAATCAAAAACGGTATATTATTTGAATGATGTTGCCGATGAAGGGTGGAGTGTAGTTCCTCATGTAATACAAAGAGATTTGTATGATATGGGCGATGAAGTGGAAAATTTGACCTATAAAATTGAATTTAATCAGCAACAGGAAGCAGAATTAGCTGCCGATCATGATATTGAAAATATTAGTCTAGCAAGGATGAATGAAGTGGATGAAGCAATGGAGCAGGAAACCGACATGATTGAAGGTGAAAATGATTGTATGTACAATTTTTTATTTATTCAGCAACCACTTGTTTCATTTCTGCACTCTTCATTATCATTGTTATATATATTTTGTTTGTTAGTAGTGGGCATCTATTATCATTTTTAATTTTTTTTCTGCATAATTTTTTTGAAATATATATTCTGAACTTAATTTTATTTGATTAAATGACAGGAATGCCAAGGAAGAAGAGGTATATTGTTTCATCTAGTTCCGCGACAGATGGCGATCCATTTGTCTCCCTCCCCACGACATCTGAGACGCCAGGTGTCAACACCCCTACACCATCCCCCCCTACACCATCTCTCACACCTTCCATGGATGTCCCAGTAGAGGGTGAGTCGTCGACTCCCCTTTCAGAAGGCTCAGTAGTAGGGCAGCGTCGTGCCCCTTCCAGTTCATCCCGGACACACTGGAGTGTCACTATCATAGGTACAAATTTTAATTAAATAAATTTATTGCATTTTGTTTATACTAATTGTTTGCTCATTGAAGATGACAAAAATTCAACTGTGATGAAAAATATAAAAAGTTCAGATGTTTGGAATCTGAATGGCGAGAAGATTGTTGTGCCATTTGATTCTTACGGTGTCCCTACGGATGATGCCGCAAGGTTACTTGGCCAGATTCTAGTCCAGCTAGCAGCGGAGCCCATTTCCCTTCCCATTTCATATGATGATTGGAGAAATATGCCTTCAAGTTGGAAAAATGAATTGTTTGATTCCCAAATAAAGTTAAATTTATTACATTATGGTTCAATTGAATGTCATGTTACTAATATGTTCAAAATGAATTTCTGTATACAGATGTTCTTCCACTTTACCGTTGCTGATGTGATAGCGCATAAGTGGACGTTGAAAAATATAGGTAAGAAGTGGAAAGATTTCAAATGGCGATTATGGTTTGATGTCAATGATACTTCGTTGACCACGCAGCAAATGTATGAGAATCTACCCAGTGGGGTACCAAAAGAGCAGTGGAAAGTGTTTGTTGACAGACATCGTGATCAGAAGCGGATGGTATTGAAATATACATTATTATATGATCCTAATTTTACATTTATACATGTATATGAGAAGGACATGACATTCAATATATCAGTATTAAATTGCTTTTTATTTATTTCAGGATCTTTCAAGACAAAATGCATCAAACCGGGCAAAACAAGTCATCCCGCACACTGCGGGCTCAAAAAGTTTTTCTAGAAGCCTAATGACATTGGTAATCTTTTAATTAGTTTAAATATTTATAAGACAATATTATCTGTTTAATATATTGAATTGTTGATTTATCTTTGTTTAATGCAGTCATAGAGTTTAGGGCATGAAGCATCCAGGACTGAACTGTGGTTGGATGTTCATAAGAAATCAGATGGAATTTTTGTTAACGAGCCTGCTAAAGAAGTTGGGGTATGAAGTCAATTTTTCATCATAATAACTTATTATCAGTTTTTACTATGTTAATATATTTTGATATTTGATTTATAGGTAAAAATTAAAGAGCTATGGGATGCCAATCCTACGTAGTCCTACTCAGTCTCCCAGAATGACCCGGTTGCTCAGGTCCTTGGGAAGGAGCATGCTGGGAGAGTGCGCGGGATGGGTTTGGGACCCATACCATCTGAGATTTTTAGTAGGCCATCGGGGATAGCACCTGCATCTACTCCTGACTTTAGTCATCCCATACCCAGAGATGATAAGAGAGAGATTGTTTCTTTACGAAGCACAGTTCACCAGCAGGGGGATCAGATATCTGCATTGCAGAAAGAGTTGATTGAAATACGTCAGCAGATGAGCAGATATGCCCCTGGTGGTAGTGCATTGACTGGTGGTATGTAGGTAAATCACAAAAAATCAAAATCATTTAGTTTTCTAACTTTCATTGGTTTAAAGTTTTAATATAAATATGCAATCGTATTTAATTTTCAATATAATGTTCTTACAGGTGACAACACATAGTGGAGATGAAGGTGGAGAGGGTGATGATGCATCATTAGACCCTGAGTAGTTGTATTGTTGATTTGTAATATGAAAATAGTTGGTTTTTATATGTAACATTTGTGGCACACAGTTGCCACCACACATTTTCATGTCCTAAAATTTCCTTGATTTCTCATTTTCCTTTTATGCATTTTATTGATTTCTGATGTTTCTTTTTAAGTATTGATTTCTTGAGTGTGATATACATCATTTAGGAATAAATTGTTTGATTAGCCTACTGAGTAGTTGTATGTCTTGATTTCTCGAGTGTGATATACATCATTTAGGAATAAATTGTTTGATTTATGATGTTTCTTTTTATGTCTTGATTTCTTGTTTTTATCACCTACTATGCATTGAATCTTATTGATTGACAATTGATGATATGGATTACTTCTGGTTTTTATCATCTACTATATCTACTAATTCTGGCATTTCCATCATCCACGTGTACAATTATTTGGATGTTATAAGTTGATAGGGGGGCTGGAGCAGTGGGGAGAGGGGGTGTTGGTGCTGGGGGGAGGTGTGTGTGTATGTGGGTCTAAGATTATGAAACTCAATAGGGTGGTTATAAATATTATAATTGTTCATGACTCAAGGTTCACCCACAACTCCTTTCTTGGTTTCATTAGAGTTTGAACAACATTGGACTTATCTTCAGGAGGGGACTCGCAATGCTTGCTCATGGCTATGGTTGGATCAAAAACATGGACCCCAAAAAATAATGATCCATCAAAAGGTACATGCTTCAATATTTGTTTAGAAGACTTCAAAACAATCCCTATGTCAATGATGAGGGAGATGTTTTGTACTATGAAATTGAGCTGAAACTATTCAAATGAATGATAATCCATACAAGGTTTCATTGATAGAGAAATTGAGGATTCTTCTAGAGTAAGAGATCCATGGGAATGATCCCTAAAATCCATTCTTTTGTGAAATTGAAAGAGATTCTGTTTTTGGGTTCTATCACAACCTATTACATCTACTAAGGTATGTGTTTTCTATTTTCAATCACCACTATTTTTATAAAATCATTGAAACCAGAAATACTGAATTTTTTCATGTCATATTCATTTCCCCTGACTAACATATATACTGCATTTATTCTGAACTAATAGAAACTGTTAGAAATCTTCTTCAATGAATTCATTTTTCAATAATATATGCTACTTATTCATTAAATCAAGTGTATCTAATACATGGGCATAATATAGAGTGACATATAGTTGGTTAATGGATTCTATATAAAAATATAATTTATACATCATTTTCATAGTGAACCAATGATGATTTGGTTGCTTTATATTAACCCTTGATGCATTATTTTTAGAATATTCTTCCATGATTGTTCCCTTGGACCCAAAAGATGGTTAAACCTTGTTCTAAATTTTTATAAATTTTTAGGGGTTTGAAATATATTTTATATCTACCACTGTATTTTCCGTACGGTTTGAGATTTTCCAATTGGTTATCTATGAATTTTGGGCATTGTGATTTATATATACTTCCTTGAGTATACCCATATACCTCAATGTTGTGAAAAAATTCCGAGTTTTTATAAATGCTATATTAAATTATATGATAATTTTTAGTTACTTTAAATTAAACTAATGGTTAAAACTTTACCCTAGTATGGAAATAACCTTATTACACACAAACATATTTCTATGGCTCTTGGGACATCTTCCTTTGATGTTAATGAATCTGATACTAGAAAAAAAATGATCAAAGATAAAATTTGATAGGGAATGAACATTTACTGAATAAAATGTGCACTAGAATATGATATTTAAATTTATTTCCATGCCTAATGTGATATATTTAGGGATGAAATCTTTAGATGTTATTTGAAGTCTTTCCATTGAAATAAATGTTTTAAATGACAATGTTATGTGGTGTAGGGGATAAATGTTTCATTTTTTGAAGTTTTTTGGTTGTGGGCTTATAGGTTATAAGGTTTGAAGAATTGTAGGCTATGTGATATATTTCTGGTTGTGGGCTTATAGGTTAGTGGACCCTAGGTAGGGGACCTTATGTCTGCGGGGAAACTGTTTATTCATAGCAATCTAGGACCTTAATACCATGTTAAGGATAGGTGTTTGTACAATTATTAGAACATATATTTTATATTCATGGTTATTAATATGGGTTAACGTTACTTTTTAGATGCAATCTAATTATAAATCCACATTTATGTTTCATTGTCCTCGAGCAGTAGTTGGGATGGGTGGCTTCCTTGGAAGATTCCCTAGGTGTGTGAAAGTGAGGAAAAAGAACAATTGAAGTAATATCTGTTGGATTGTATGGATATTTATTAGTTTGATGATCCATCTATGCATGTGGGTAGGCCTCATGTAGGGGACCACCTATCTATGGGACAACTGGTGGTGCCTGGGAGGCCAAGTTCTGAATACCATGTTAAGGATGAGTATATGCACTATCAGTGGGGAACAGTTTTTTAAATGGATGGTCATGAGTATGGGATTAGAAAATTAATATTATGATAAATATGAGTAGCATTCGAATATGATTCTAGATATCTCGATGAGTGTCCATTTTTATGAAATTGTTTTGAAATATAGTTTCTGGGTCCATGAATTGGAGTTTCTGGTACATGTTATTTTTGATCATGAATATCCAGCTTATCATAAGAAGGGGAATCTGTTTTTTTCATGGGGAGATCCATGTAACATCATTGATATTTGAAGCTTCCTTGGCCTTATAGTACACTAATGATAGTTCATCACAGATTTATCAATGTATATTCACCTTTGACAGTAATTACAAGTAAAGGGGTTAAATAAATATGGTATTTATTGTGTTTGTCTTATTTTAATGATCTAAAATTACTTATGTCATCAGATCCTACTCTGATCATACCTGACCTTGGAAAGGTGTTTGTGGTTTTATTTTATTCCTCAGGTATTTTTCATGTTTGGGTTCATATGTAGGACAATAATTTATTGGAATGCCTTTATATGTTGGACTTCGACATTTCTTACACCTCGGGGAAGAGGAATATAGTTTAAGACACTCTTAGATGTGGAGTTCCATCACAGGCTACTATGGAATCATATGACTAGAACCTTATGTGGATCTATTCTATGTTTTACCTTCATAATAGAGTATGTTCCAGGTATGATTCTTACAAGATTTTAGTTATCATCATCTCTATTTGTGTCTATCTAGTAGATTCGTTATTAGGATGATGATTTCATGATAATTTAATAAACAATCTATGGTGGGGAGACAGTTTTTCGTTGGTCTCTCCCTTCCGATGGAACTATCCATTTTGGGTGTTGATTTTTCATACCAGCCTCTGAAAGGAGCCCAATTTTTCTTGAATGTCATATTTCATTATGAGTCATATTATACTTGCTGTCTTTGTTATATGTGTTTTGGTTTTTAGGCTCTGGGGCAGCAGAATCAGGTAATTTTTTTTTCTGGGCAACTGTTTAGCGGCGGTTTAAACCGCCGCTAAATGAAAGTTGGCGGCTATTTAGCGGCGGTTTAAACCGCCGCTAAACGTTTAAAACCGCCAATAAAGGTAAAATATAATATACGTTTAGCGGCAGTTATAACCGCCGCTAAATAGTCGCATCGTGGCAGCCTCATCTCACGGCGGTTCTTCTGGATTTAGCGGCGGTTTTATGGTGCTGGATATGAATTTATTCGCGGCGGTTATAACCACCGCTAAAACCGCCGCGAAATGAGGCAGCTACGACGCTTCCCTAAAACCGCCGCTAAATGAAAATAACCACCGTGAAAAGATTGGCGACGCCGTATTAGGCGGCGGTTTCTAAAAACCACTGCCACACCATTTAGCGGCGGTTATAACCGCCGCTAAACGAAAAAGAACCGCCGCTAGATGCCTAATCTGCTATAGTGAGGCGTAAACACCTCTGCCACTCTTGGAAATTGGTGCCGGTGAGAAGGTTTTCCTTCTCAAGTATGGTTCACAATGATATGTTTGAAGTCATTTATTTATGTTTCTAAAAATTAAGATGAGTAATGGTTTAGTACTTTATTATAAAATTGAGACAAATAAATAAATTAATACTTATTAGCCTCCCACTATTTTATCGAAATCCAATAGCCCTCATCATTGACTTTGAAATTTTCTGTTGCCTGAATATTCTAGTAGAAAGGATCCAAATTGCCCTTCGCATTACCCCAACTAGGTTTGGTCAATAAACTTGAAGGGTTTTAGGTAGGTATTCCAAATTCCAACTACATTAACTCACATCTCCTTGATCAGCTGAGTGGACTCCCCAATCCTGAAATCATTTTATTTTGGATTTCCTCAACCTTTGACTCTTGGTCACACCAAGTCCTGCTGCGGCATTCAACCCTTGATGCGAACCAAGTCAAGTCAACCCCAAACCTTGAATTAGAATTCCCCGATAATTAAAATCACCCTAACTAGGGTTGGTCAAGCACTTTGAACTATGGTTCGATTATAACCAAGATTATGGAAGGCTATACTGACTTAATATTTCTTTGAGGGATTTTATCCTTATACATAAATTTCTAATTTATAATCTTTTATTACATGCTTGTTAATATTAAGTGGGATATACTTAACTGATTAACCATGTCTAAGATAATATTTACGTATACGCTGGTTTTATTTTAGTTCCATCTTCCATGCTCGTTTAATTCATTAATTGTGTGATCGTGACAACACACCCACAATAGATAAACCATGAAACTGACAGAAATAAAATAAATGGTATGATCATGAGCTTCTTATATTGGTTAGTTTATCTAGTGGTTGATAAACTAACCCCAGACCTAGGGTAGAAACACCTTGAACCTTTTGGGTTCGTGTTTACAGCTTTCCACCTTTCCACCTTTGTATCTCATTGGATTGGTTTCTCCTTGGATCCTAACTTGACCTGCCTCCACGAGCTTGGGAGTTCCATGCATTACATAGGCATTTATCTCACACACATGTGAGGTGTAAAAAGGGGTTTTTACATAAAATAATCCTTGGGTGCGCAGGCCCTACATATTAATGAGGAGAAGGCTCACAGGCCAAAAAATTTATCTTAAATAAATTAATTAAAAGAAACCATTCACATACAAATGTCTTGGTCTAGATCATGATCATCCATACATGAAATAATATTTATGCATAAATAAAAATAGCATTCAATTATTTAATCATTCTTGTTTAAGATAAATCATGCTTGAATCAATTAATTATCTTTAATTAATAAATACTTTTATCTTAAACCCCTTTATGAATTTCCTTGAGATTCTCATCCATCATAATTTTAAACAAATAAATTCATTTAAAATTATCCTTGTATTTTACTTGTACCTTGGAGGCAACCCAATGAATATCCATTCATTACGCAAATGTTAAATTAAACAAATATATATAAAACACCTATCACGTGTTGTGACTCAGCTTTATGCATACACTATGGTACATGTCTCAAGGGTTTTTTATAATATAATAATAAATTTTAATAAATGTATGTAATTTGGATGAGTACACGACGTGTAGTTCCAACTACACAGAGTTCACTTTTTGTTCACCGTCCATCTGAAGTACATGCCTGGGGACATGGTGTGTTGATGTAATTCAGAAATTTTTGGAGTACACGACATGTTCAATGGGACACATGCCATGTAGTTTCTGTGTTACATGATTTCCAGCAGGGCAATCCATTTACGGGGTATACGGTCCAACCCTAACCCGAAGGCACTACATGCCGTGTTCATTTGAACCACACAGCGTGTAATCTGAAAACTATGTGCCACCTGTTCCTGGTCAACACACAGTGTCATAAATGACTTAGATTGGATCCAATACACGGCCTGATTTGGAGGATCAGTCAATGCATTGAACCTAGACTACACAATGTGTACTTCTGAATACACGCCGTGTATTATGGTGTTTTACGACCAGGAGTGTTTGGAACCTCTGGATGAGTTCCTCTATTTTATTTTAATCAAAATTAAAAGAAAAAATTGTTTCTATAAGGTGAACGAGAAACAATAGGGGAGGAATGGATCTCGAGATTCAGATTTTTAAGAATGATTAACTTGAATTGAAACAACTAAATTATTAAATTCCTAAAACGCCAAAGAAAAACTACATAATTATAATAAAAATTATGACCGCTCTGATTCCAAATGTAGGTTTTGGGGACAGTGAAAGCGTGTTGGTGGGTTTGCCCAACTTTAATTTTAGCATTAACAACGATCAATCTGATATTCGTCACGATGTAAAACGCCGGATCTTCGGAATATAACAAAGAACGAAAAACAAAAGAGGGAGTCCTAGAACTATAGAGATAGGATCATCATATGTTGGTTATAATTAATTTAATTAATTGAAAATAATTACCTTGATGGAATTCTTTCTTTGTTGATGTCTCTGGTCACAATCTGATGTGATCTGTCATTGTGTTGTAGAATCCATGTGTTGGATTCCTCTAGCGGTGATCCACACATGCTCCACGTATCTCTGGACATTGCCGAAGGGATATCCGGGTGCTAGCGTGGATGAAACTTCACTTGCGTTGTCCGCCTTCGATCGTCTTGATCCAGTGGTAGTGGATCTTTCTTGGTCTTGAGAGCGTTCTTGGAGGAAGGAGTTCTTTCGGCCTTGAGAGAACTCTCCAGAATTTTTGTTCACAATGATTTTCACTTAAAAAGTGTTGGGGTTTTGAGGATATTTATAATAGAGTTTTAGGTTATAGAGTTATGACAATAAATAAATGTGTTATGCCTTTTATTTATTTCATTAACCCTTATTGAAAACCCCCCATGTTGAATGGTTAATTCCTTGACATGGGCCCACACTGATTATAATAAATATAATTTAATAAAACAATATTATTTCCTCAAAATCCCGACTGGAAAAACTACATGCCGTGTAATCATTAATACACAACGTGTACTCATTTTACATAAAACTACACGACGTTTATATTCAATATACACGACGTGTACTTTTATTTTCCAGTTTTCTTTCTTTCCTCCACCACATTTATTAATCCTTGAGTAATGGATATTTATTTCTTAAATAAATGCAACTGAATTAATCACTAATAAATATATATTATTTCATCCACATTATATTCTATCGAATACCTAGTGTCGAAATAAATGCGATCAGTCATCCTTAAATAATTATTGAACCATAGTCGGGAATAATCTTTATTTAACTTGTTAAATTAATATTTAACTGAGATACTTGGACACACTTAGTGTGTGACCCTATAGGCCTCTTTCTCAGTGGCATTATGTAGAGCCTGCCTAAAGTACAAGGTCAGAGTCTAGCAACACGCCAAAGCACCCATAGAGAAAGAACTTAACACCTCAATGACATGTCACCTCATACGAACGCTTACCATGTAATATAATCCCTTTGTCAAGATATCTGAAATCAATCGGTTCCATCAACCCATGTGCTCAATTATTATTTCTTTGACTTTTTGGAATTGAACTCGCTCATTCCTTACCATGGCCATGGATTTATTTACGCTATATCAATTCCATCAAAGGGCCTGAGATATCTACTTCTATTATGAAACAAAAGGGACAAATCCTTTCTCGAATGATCTATTAATGTAGTATTACTCGTGAAGCACCCAACATATCCTACCGCGCTGAAAATAGTGTGTCATCATAGTTTTCGTCAATACATCTAAGTGTGTGAGTTGTAATACCCATTAATAATAATATTAAAGTCTAAGGACCAATACAGACATCTGCAGATAGGAATATCCAATGACACTATGAAATGTGGATTTCCTACTGGCAGGTATCATTCTTATAATATCCTCCTGGATATTACCAAGGGAGCACACCATGAGAAGGTGCCTCAAAGTTTTATGAGTCCTCACCCCTAATGGCATGTATTGTTTGTGTCCCTCAAATAGCATCATCCGGACATAGGACTTATACTCAAGAATAATGTTATGGAAATTCTGGGTTCTCATCATAGTAGGGATCTGCTATGACCCATTAATGCAATAGATATCCTTAGGACATTATCACATGCATTGTCATGCAGAAGAACAATCAAGATGTGATAAGGTTTTTATTAATGAATAAAGTACAAAGTAGTTGGTTCTAGGCCACCAAATCTAACAGGATGATCATTTTAAGGGAGCTACACCTAATTGGGAGGGAGTTATATCACTTTTTCATCTACTGGTTTTTCTTAATTTTTCTGTTAAACATTTTACTTATGTTTTATCTCAACACCCTTTTCCTCTGAATTCTTTATTTGGGTTTATCTAAGTGAATCACTTTTCATTTCAACACTGATTGGGTTGATATTTCAAGTGGGAATCTTGGGCTGTTCTGATTGGGAAACACAAGAATCCTATTTCTCTTACATATAAATAAGATATTAGTATGATTTTTAGCCTTTAATTTATACATTAGGTCCCATCCTTTACATGATGATTGTTGTGTCAAGGGTTGTCACTTTGTGAAACGATTTAAGAGGCAAGAGGGGAATAAATATCTTGACAAACCTCAATTAAAGAATCAAAATAAACAATGTGGATTTTCAGAATAATGGATTGTACAAGATGGGTAGTGAACTTGAAATGACCTCCTTCTCTCACAATTCTTAAAAAACCACCTTAATTTATCAACAATTAAACTATTTAAATCAAGTTATTTTCTTACAACTATTTTCTAAACCACCCCCTTTTAGAACTTTTTTTTAAAAACACATACTCTAGACCTATCAACGCACCTTGAGAGATGACCTGAGGTCTTCCCTATACTATAAATAATCTTTAAAAAAATCATTTTTATGTGTCTTGAAAATGCGATCAAATTTTGGCACCGTTGCTAGGGAGTGCTTTGGTTTTGGTGCGTGTTTTCTATAAGATACTTGTAAATTTTGTGAATATTTATTTATTTTATCTTATTCCTTTTCATTTATTTTTGTGTCTTGATTTAATTCATGTATAGGTTCTATGAATGATGCATTTTACTCTGGCAGATTTACCCCCTTTTGAACCCGAATTGAAGAGGATCCTAAGTCAACAATACTGAGACGCATAAGAAAACCCTTTGAAGGAGGAAACACTACAACTTGAGACTTTTATAAACACCTCTTCTTCTGGAACCAAATTAGAAACTGAAATTAATGTGTATAACTTGACTGAAAACAATCGAACACTAAAAGAACTAACCTCTCCTAATGTTTATATCCAACCCACTTATATTCAAATACAAGGTGAGGCACCAAATTTTGAAATAATATCCGATTTAATTCCCTTGTTACCATGATTCCATGGTCTCGTGGGAGAAGATACACATAAGCACTTAAAATAATTTCATATTGTGTGTTCTACATTAAAACTTGGAAATGTGGATGATGAATAAGTAAATCTAAGTTCATTCCATTTTTCATTAGAATATATAGAAAAATATTGGCTTTACTATGTTAATTCCCCAATTAGAGGCTGGGCGGACATGAAAAGCCCTTTTATTAAAAAATATTTCCTAGACTCTTGAACTACAAAAATAAGAAATGAAATATGTGGTATAAGAAAATCATAATGAGAAAAACTTCATGAATACTTGGAAAGATTTAAAAGGATTTGATCAAGTTGGCCACACCACCAAATAAGTGATCAACTTTTAATTCAATATTTTTATAAAGGTTTAATTATTATTGATCGAAATATGATTGATACTATTGCAGGTGGTGAGCTAGTTGATAAGATCCCAATTTCTACAAGAACCCTAATTCAGAACAAGCTGTAGAACACTCAACAATTTGGTTAAAGATCTAATGTACCCATTCTAGGTGTCTATGAGTTGAAATCAACCAAATTTTAGAATAAGGTGGGCACAATGTTCCAAGAGGTAAGTACCCTTCTTCCACAACTTTCTCTTTACCAAGGGAAATACCAATATCCTCATCCCATCCATAATGTAATATGTTCTTCTAACACCCATTATTCGGACGAATTCTACCAACTAAGAGAAACTTATGAAAGTTGTGAGTCAGTATTTCTAGGCCTCCCTTATAACCAACCCTTTATGTAAGAACCTTACTATCTATCCAACCTTGGGTGGAAAGTAAAAAAAGATTATAAGCAAGGGGGTATTCAAACAAACCTCAACAACAATGAAACCAACCTGGGAAGAGTAGTTATCCACCACCACCACCCAAAAATACCCAACCACCACAAAGGCCTTTCCAACCACCCCATCCAAAACCCAAGACTAACCTAGAATATATGATGAAACAAATGGATACCAACAATATCCAATTCAAAAAACAACAACATAAGTATCCAACCATACTAGACCTAAAAACCCAATTTGGCCAACTCACTAATTCTGTGGGGGGAAGTTCATAGTCATGGGTTGGGTAAACTACCCTCTCAACTAGTAGTTAACCCTAGGGATAAGGGAAATTTTAGTTCCATTACCCATAGGAGTGTGAAACAAATTAAAACCCAAATTAACCCTCTATTAAAGTCATCCACTTCTGAGGAAACCACCATACCAATTGATGAAAATGGTCTCAGAGAAGAAAATACTTATCCTAAGAGAATCCCTTCCAAAGGAAAGAGTGTGTCTGTTTATGAGTCACATATCCCGACCATTCCTATTCCATTTCCCCAAAGGAAAACCCATCCAAGAAAACAAAATGAAACTGGACTTGATAAGGAAAGATTAGTAACTTTCAAAAAAGTGAAGGTTAACATCCCTTTGGTTGATTCCATGAAGCAAATTCCAAGACATGTTAAGTTTCTGAAGGAGATGTGTACACACTGAAGGTGACTTCAAGGTGATGAGAAGGTGAGATTTTAGATGAACATATCATTATTGATAGAACCATCACTTCCCACCAAATTCAATGATCCATGAACATTCTCAATTCCATGTACCATAGGAGAGTATTATTTTTACAATGATATTCTTGATTTAGGTGAAACTATAAATGTGATTACTCAATCCATTTACTCTTCATTGTTGGATAGAGAATTTAATCCCACTATATATTTTTTTCAATTAGAAAATTAGAGTACAACACACCCTTCTAGTGTATTATAGGATGTTCTTATGAGGGTGAAAAATAAAAAAAATTTGAATGATTTTTATGTGATAAAAATGGAAGATGATATGATGAATGGAAATTAACAAATTATATTGGGAATGAACTTATTAAAAACTACCAAAATAATAATTAATATCCATAATGGTACATTATCTATGGATTTTGGTGGTGAAACTGTCCACTTAAATATCCTTGATTCCATGAAGCACCCCTCAGAGGAATAGTATTCTCTATCTATTAATTCAATTGATGTAATCCGTTCCTTTAAAAAATATTATTTTCATTCCCCTAGCCCCTTTAAAAGTTTTCAACATTGACTGAAATTCTAGGAAATGAATCATGCATAGAATATTGTACATGTCTAGAAAAATTTCATACTTGTTTGTTAATTGATGATTTCTTAACACTGAGGATCAAAAGACTATCGATGATACTAATAAGCTTGTAAAATATCATTCCTCATCTGGGGATGATTCCATTGAGCAATTAGATGAGATTAATAACCTCTCACTTTCACACACACTCCCATAAATCCTAAATCCCGCTGAGCTAGAACTGAAACAACAAACTCAAGATTTAAAATATTCATATCTTGAGAATGGAAACAAGTTTCCTATTATCATTTCTAGTTCACTCCCTCATGAGAATGAATTGCAACATCTTGAACTTTTGAGGGAGTATAAAAAATCATTAGGATAGACACTTTCTAACATTCTTGGTAATATCCCATAAATTTTCACACATCACATATTGTTAAATGATGCAGGTAAACCAATGAGGTAGTCATAATGTCGACTGAACCAAAACCTCCTAGATGTTTATAAAAGGGAGGTAACAAAATTATCAGCTACTAGAGTCATTTATCGCATTTTCGATAGCCAATGGGTTAGTCCAGTATAAGTGGTTCTTAAAAAAACTGGTCTAATGGTAATTAAAAATGAAAATAATGAATTGGTTCTAACTCATGTGAAGAATAGTTGGCATTTCTGTATCGAATATCGAAAACTAAACCAAGACATTAGAAAGAACCATTTCCTATTTCCATTCATTGAACAAATTCTAGAGAGGATAGCAGGGAATTCCCATTACTATTTTTCTTGATGGGTATTCTAGATACTTTTAGATCCATATTATAACAACCCTTCTCTTTATTATATATTTTAACATGATTTATTACATAAAATTTCACTTAATAAAACTCAGAAGATTTAGTGGTATAGTGTCTTTGGGGATTAGGAACTTTCAATAACAAAATAAAACATGAAATACATGTCTTTATTGAAAAATTATTTTACATGACCACAACATTCCTTCATTCTTTGCATTGCATGGTATAACCTGAGTACATATATAAGAAAATGGTGAGCTATAAATCTCTATAAGGGAGTAAACAAGGTATAACATGAATAATACAATAAATTTTTGAAAATAGTCATATCAATGGAGAAAAATAGAAACATGAACATAAGGGCATGATATAACATGATCATCATAACATGGAAACGTGGAAATAACATACAACATGATATTAGCATGAGCCAAGTCTCATTGCACATAGATTATCATGAGTAAAACCTCATTGCACATGAATTAACATGAGTAAACCCTAATTATTAATGAATCATCATGAGTAAACCCTCATTTAAAATGAATTATCATGATTAAATGCTCATTTCACATGGAGTATCATGATACTAAACTTTACTCAATGCATTGGAGCACTATCAGGGCACAACCTTTATAAACAATTCATTTCATGCATAAGTGTGACACATGGATCATATAACATGGAATCATTAAACATAATAAGTTTTATATGATTAGGGAATGTGGAATGAATACATGTAATTAACATTAAATATGTATATGTTCATAAAGGTGAATACCGTTTATAGGGAAATGGGTATGGTATTCACTACACAATGATTTTGGCTTGGAAAATCATGGTGCAATTTTGACAGCATAACGACGTTACATAAAAATTCATAAAAATGGTTGATGAGAGATAAATGGGTATATAATAATATGTACGTGAAATTGAAAGTAAGGGGGTAATATAGATACATGTCTCAACACATGGAATTCAGAAATAGAAGGCGCAACATAATTAAGAAACTGGAAGAAAGGGGAGAAATGACATAACTCTTTCGAAATTTCAGCATGGTAACAGGTGTACATGGGAGGGATTAATGAGAGAGAAAGAGGTCTCTAACCATTAAAATATAAAAATTAAGTATGGGGGAGGTGAAAAATAATACCCAAACATTTTTAATTGAAAATAAAATGGTATATCAACATAAAGAAACTTGGACAAAAATGAGAAAGGAAGAAATCCCTTACGAAAATTTAGCATGGTTACGAGTATACATAAGGGTTCATAAGAGTGATAAATGAGTGTAAAAGGGGATATCATCATTTATAAATCAAATATAAAGTAATTAGGATATTTAATAATGTATCCCAACATATGAATAAAATAAATTAAAAGACATAACATGAAAATAATGCTTGATAAAAGAGGAGGGTAGAAGATTCCTTACAAAATTGCGGCATAATAACGACTTAGGTAAGGGTAAAAATGAGGGAGGATATATAATAACTCATTAAAATAATATAAAATGTATATTAATATAATTATTATAAAATAATGAAATTATAACCATTCAAAATTACAAGAATTACTTTCAAATAAGATGCTTGAATTTGAAAGGAGAGGAAAGTGAGGATCCCTTACTTGGAAGTGTAATCCCAAAGGCTTGGGAGAGGATTCTTTGGATATTAGGGGAACCTTTGGAGGCTTCTAGAGATATGAGGCCAGTGTAGGAACATGATACAAGGATTTTGAGTGAAGAGAAGTGGGAGCATGGGTGGGTTTATATAGGAAATGAGAGAGGAATTCTTTAATATTTCACAAACTTAGGTTTTGGAATGTATATAATTAAATATTCAAAACCACAAACCTTCCCATGATGTTTCCCATGGTTTTTTCCAAAGTGGAGTGGAAAAAATTATTTTATAAGTAAAATGTCCTAAAATATTAAAATATTAGTCTTGATTATGTGTAGGTGAGTTACACTCTCAAGGAAATCATTTTAAAGAGTTAAAATATTTTATAAGTCTTGGAGGGTCCACTAAGGTATTGTAAAATCAATCAAACAAATATAAAATAATATTATTTTACTGGTAAAACATATATTGGCCAAATATTACTTTTATAGTATTTTATTACATCACTATTTGGTCATTATGATGTCATAAATCACATTATATATTTATAAGGTATTTAATTTTTACCCAAGAATTCGATTGTCTCAGAAAATTATGAAAAATTCACCATTGGATAATTTCGACATCCTGATTCAAAAAATAATATTCATTTTATCTAAATAATTTTATAAATATGTGAATTTATACTTTTAAAATAAAAACTGACATTTATTGAAAATTCATGGGTTCTGACAAAAACAATTTTCAAACCTTAATAAAAATTACAATTGTATTCATAAAAAATATACGATCATTTATATTTATTAAAAAGTAATTTAGTAATAATATTTTATTAACATATTATTTAATTCAAAAATACATTAATTCATCAAAAATGTATTTCTTAATTGAATTTGAAAATTATCTAAAAATACTATTTGTGCTTAAAAAACAATTTAGAAAGTAACAATAATAAAATTAATGTATATTATTTATTATATAAAAAAATAATGCACATAATCATAATAATAGGGTCTTGTTACATATCCCTTTATTACACCATAATATTCCCAAAGAGTATGGTGTGCGATGGTGGGTCTTTCTTGGGGCTGTTTGGTGAACATGATTTGGGCCGTGATCTCGATGAACTTGAACTTCTACCATAAATGGGTTTGTTCATGATTAAGTTGTTGGATCTCGGCTTGGTCTTGGTCTAGGTAAAATCCTAGAATTGTTATCTCCCTCGAAAGATCCCATAAATGGGATTCAAAGGGAATGATTCTACTAGTCGAGGCTATCACTTCCTTTGTCAGTGTCAATAGAATTTTATAAAACCCTATATATATACTAGTCATGTGATCACTATTAATTGACTATATCATCAATGGTAATGAAACTTAACAGTTATTTAAACCCAATAAAAAAGGTTCATGTTTTTTCTATATCCATAAGAAATTAAAAGAAAGGGAATTTTATTAATAAATGTTCGGGTCATTACAACATTCCCCCCTTTAGAAAATTTTCCCTCAAAATTTACTTTTCCCACACTAAAATAGATGTGGGTAATTTTTCTTCATCACTTCCTCTTGTTCCCACATTTCTTCTTAAAACTTATGGTCTCTCCAAAACACTTTGATGAGGGGTATTGTCTTATTTAATAGAAATTTTTCCCTACGATCTAAGATCTTCATTGGATTCTCTTCGTAGGAGAGGTCATTCTCCAATGGTACCACCTTCGGATTGTGTACATGTGATGGGTCAGGTATGTACTTTCTCAAGAGTGATATATAGAATACATCAGGTACTTGAGATGGGTTCAGTGGGAGTGCTCGTTGATAGGCCACTGCTCCAACGTAATCAACAATCTCAAAAAGGCCTATGTACCTTGGACTAATCTTTCCCTTATTCCCAAATCTCATAACTCGCTTCCATGGTGATATGTGGAGGAATACCATGTCTCCAATATCAAGTTATAGGTCTCATCGATGATTTTCGTCATAGCTCTTTTATCGACTCTGAGAAACTTTAATATGTTGTTGGATGGTATTAAACTTCTCCACCATTTGTTCTACCATTTCTAGACCTAAGATTTTTCTTTCCCCAACTTCATCCCAACATACTGGTGTTCTGCACCTCTTATCATAAAGGGATTCATAAAGAACCATTTGGATGCTTGAGTGGAAATTGTTATTGTAAGAGAACTCAACCAGAGGAAGATGTTGATACCATCCTCCTTTGAATTCCAATGAGAATTCCCTCAACATGTCCTCAAGTGTTTGGACAGTCCACTCAGATTGTCCATTAGTTTGAGGATGATAAGCCATAATGAATTTCAGCTCAGTATTCAAAGCGTGTTGGTTACTCTTCCAAAACTTAGAGGTGAATCTTGGATCACGATCGGATACAATCTATATTGGTACTCCATAAAACTTTACCACTTCTCTGATGTATATTTGTGTCGGTTCATTCAATGATAAATTATCTCAAATTGTAATGAAGTGTATAGTCTTTATAAGACGATCCACAACAACCCAAATCAAATTCTTTCCTTTGTATGTATTTAGAAGTTCGGTGACAAAGTCCAGGGATATTTTCTCCCATTTACATGTTGGTATGGGTAATGGTTTCATCATACTCTTATAATTTTGCCTCTCAGACTTCACTTGCTAACATACCGGGTACTTTTATGTATACTCAATGATCTCCTTCTTCATATTATCCCACCAATAATGCTCTTGGACATCTCGATACATCTTTTTTTCCTGGGTGAATGGACAAATTTGAACTATGTGCATCATCTAAAATTTATTTATTTAAATCTAAATTTAATAGAACACATAGTTTTGACCCAAATATCACAATTCTTTCTTCATTAAAACTGAACTATGTGGATTTCCCTTTTCTGATAGTTTCCACTTTCTTCTGAATTCCCACATCATCCTTTTTAGCATCCTTTAACCTTTCCAAAATATATGTTTGAGAAATCATTTGTGAAAGGATTGATGATGTTACCTTCTTTATGATTCCAATGTCCATCTTCATCAAATCTAAGAATATTGTATCCTTTTCAATTCTCATTAATTATAGAATTGTTGGGTCCTTTATACTTAGAGCATACTCCACCTTGTTCGCTTTCCCAGGGTGGTAATGGTTTTAGCAGTCATAATTCTTAATGAGCTCTAACCATCTTCATTGGCGCATATTCAAATCTTTCTGTGTGAATATATACACTTGAGGATTTTGTGATCTGTATATATTTTACACTTCTCCCCAAAAAGATAACACAACCTATTTTTTTATGAAAAGATCACTGCCTCCAACTCCATATCATGCGTGGGATATTTTTTCTCATTAATTTTCAACTGCCTTGAGGCATAGTCATTGATTTTTTATTTTTTCCTCAAATTCCCTCAAAGGGATACTTATAAAATTTTCAGGAAGAATATTCCCACAAACCTCAACAAGTGATACAACACTTATAAAAGTTTTTCCCTAATGATTTAATATCCTATATTCTGGGGACTCAATGTTCTTAGAAAACATAAAATATATACTAATAGAACATTAATTGAATTACATTATGATATATACTACTTTGAAGTAGTGGTTACATGTAATTCATTCATCATTATCCATCTTAGCATAAAACATTTCATGCTCACTTGATCATGGAGATTATTGATGCTCATCATGCTTCTCAGCTCTTTCAATAGAGCATTGTCTTGGGTGATGCCTAACTTCAACACATTTATAGTATAAAACTTTTTAAGATTCTTTAGATAGAACTTTTTTTCCATCCATCACATTTTCTATTCTTTCATGGAAATTGGATAGTTTGTGCCCTTCTTTTCTACAGTTAAAAGATCTCCTATTCCCTTTGTAACATTTACCTTGGTGCCTCTTTCCACACTTTTTGCACAAAAGAAATTAGGTCTTCTCCCCCTTATCAAATTTATCAGATGTACTTTCATGAGATTTCATCTTCCTCTTCATTGATTTCCTTGGTCATTCAACAAAGTGATAGTTTTTAATCATGATTTTTGATAAATGGTTTGGAACAATCATGATATGTCATACTTGAGATCCCATTTGATTAGGAATATCACTGGGACATTCATCACATTTCCCTTTTCATTAGTTGTTAGCCATATTCCTCATATTACCAAACATTGTCTAGAATAAAAGGAAAATTAGGGATGAGTATCTTAAACATTTTAACACATAAATTGGAATCCAATGAAATTAAAGGGATAACATAAAAATTACATTGATTTAATTAAAGTATGAATTTATAAGCTTCAAACAATGTTATCCATGATCTACTTACCAACATGTATTATTCGGGGAATTTTTTTATTCCCTTAAAAATGGTTCATACTAAGCTTATGAATTTACCAAAGTATATCCCCTGTAAGGGTTAAACCAAGAGTGCAACAAGACTCATTTTCATGCACTAGTTCCCATTCAAGTCTAGCTCAAAGTGGGTTTTTTAGGTTTTACCCATAGATACATCTATTCCAAAGCCACCTCTACTTGTTCATATCTATACATGGATGTATTTTCTTGATAAACCACTTACTCTATACTCACCAAGATTTAGGGATGTTTTAATTATACTTAGTCTTATCCCTAAGGATTTCACTAGGGTTTTCTAATCCTAATCCTAAAAATAACTAAACCTATCCTCTAATACCAACTATAATAACCCTACTCTTTATTACATATTTTAACATGATTTATTACATAAAATTTCACTTAATAAAACTCATAAGGTTGAGAGGTCTAGTGTCTTTAGGGCTTAGGAACATTAAATAACAACATAAAAATGAAATAAACATCTTTATTGAATACTTATTTTACATGACCACAACATTTCTTCATACTTAGAATTGAATGGGATAAACCAAGGACATATATAAGAAAATGGTGAGCTATAAATCCTAATAAGGGAGTAAACAAAGGCATAACATAAAGAATACAATACATTTTTGGAAATAAGAATATAAATGGATCACAATAGAAACATGAACATAAAGGCATGATATAGAATTAATAACATAACATGGAAATGTGGAAACAATATAAAACATGATATTAGCACGAGTAAAGGCTCATTACACATGGATTAGTATGAGTAAACCCTCATTTAACATGAATTAGCATGATTAAACTCTCATTGCACATGAATCAACATGAGTAAACCCTCATTGCACATGAATTAAAATGAGTAAACCATCATTTTCACATGTCTTATCATGATATTAAAATTACCCAATAGATTATAGTGCTATTATGGTGCACCCTTTATAAACATTTCATTTCATGCATAAGTGTGCCACATGGATCATATAAGATGGAATAATTAAACATCATAAGTTATTCCATGATTAGGGAATGTGTAATACATATATGTAAGTACCGTTAGATATGTATATGCACATAAAGGTGAATACCCTTGATAGAGAAATGGGTATGGTATTCACTACACAATGATTTTGGCTTGGAAAATCACGGTGCAATTTTAACATCATAACAGTGTGACATAAAAATTCATAAAAATGGTTGATGAGAGAGAAAGGGGTATATCCTCACATGTACTTGAAATTTATAGTAAGGGGGTCATATAGATACATGTACCAACCCATGGAATTCAGAAATAGAATGCGCAACATAATGAAGAAACTTGAAGAAAGAGGAGAAATGGAATAACTCTTTCAAAATTTCGGCATGGTAACAGGTGAACATGGGAGGGATTAATGAAAGAGAAAGAGGCTCTAATCATTCAAAAATAATGAGGAAAGTATGGGGGAGGTGAGAAATAATACCCCAAAATTTTTAATTGAAAATAAAAGGTCATATCAACATAAACAAACTTGGACAAAAATGAGAAAGGAATAAATCCCTTACAAAAATTCAGCGTGATAACAAGTATACATAAGGGTTCATAAGAGGGATTAATGAGAGTTAAATGAGATATCATCATTTATAAATCACATATATAGTAATGAGGATATTTAATAACATATCCCAACATAGGAATAAAATAAATTCAAATACATACCCTGAAAAGAATGCTTGATAAAAGAGGAGGGTGGAAGATCCCTTATGAAATTTCAGAATAGTAACAGCTTAGGTAAGGGTCAAAATGAGGGAGGATAAATAATAACACATTCAAATAACATAAAATGGAAATTAATATAATGATTATAAAATAATTAAATTATAACCATTCTAAATTACAATAACTACTTTTAAATAAGATTATTGAATTTGAAAGGAGGCGAGGAAAGTGAGGATCGCTTACTTGGAAGTGTGATCCCAAAGGCTTGGGAGAGGTTTCTTGGGAGCTTAGGTGTAACGGCCCAATATTTCTTCAATGGAAATTTCTTTCTTATAAATATTTCATAATCATATGAAATCACAACATAATGAACTACTAAGTATAAGTTTTTCACTTCTGTGATGTGAATTTCAAAAATCTAACATACACAGTTGCGATCAGTAAGTTATTTGGAATCCGATAAGGAAAACATAATTTTTGGTGAATAGTAACCTCCCCTTATGAATAGTAACATACCCTTATGAATATTGATATATCCTAATGAATATTAACATTGCCTATGATAGTATATAAATAATATTCCAGTGAAAGTACGATATACCTATGCTTTAGAATAAGTAAATAAATGTTTTAAAACTGTTGTTTTTAGAATAAATTATGATTTTAATTAAATATTAAATTAATCATATTTAGAAAATTATTTTTGAAAAATGGGCTTCATTTTTTGGATTCTACATGTCAAAAAATGGTTAGGGTGAATTTTTGGTATTTTTCAAAAAAAACTTGAAATTTTGATGAATAATGAAATACAGTAAAATACTGTATATACAAATTATCAGTTAAATACACTATTTATGACATCAAAAATGATGTAGTACCACTCATTTATAACTCAAATTCACTTATTAATATTCTTGACCATATAATAATAACTATTTCTGGTCTTGAGGTAAATTAATAAACTAATGATTAAAAAATTATGAAAAATCTCCTCTCCTCCACTATAACCCCCCTCACTCCCTCTTCCCTTCACTCCTCTCAAGACTTGTGACTTCTCCAAATTCTTTCCAAATATCCTCCCAAACTACTCTCCCAATTAAATCAATAATTGTTATCCTAAAAAGACAAAAAAAAAACTCCCTTAAGGAGGCTCTCAAGGAAGTTTGGTTCAAGAGGTAAATTCCTATTTTCAATTCTTTGTCTTTCCTTTCAAGTTCATTTGTTTTATTTTTATATTATTACCTATCCTTATAAAAATGTTTTTATTAATCTAGTAACTTAAATTTAATGTAATGTTTTCATGATAGTGGAATAAGTTATCATTATCTCTTCCTTTTAACTTCTTTTATACTAGCAGCAAGAACACCATCCAAGATGTGTCAATTTACCACATTCAAGGACGATGTGCTTTCGATTTCTATTATCATTCTCAATTCTGGTCATGAAACCATTCTTGTTATGGTTGAAAAAGATTATTATATATGTAATATACCCTATTTAGGGTTCTGTAATCCCATTGTACAAATGGTATTATGTTATAAGTAAAAATGAGTTCGTTGTAATCAAAACCCACAAATTAATCAAAACCGTTATCATTAATATTCTATATAATAATTCATACTCATTCCATGTAAGTAAGTTATATAAATGAACAATAACACCAATGGATGATCATAAATAATATGAAAATTGAATTATGTATATTTACATCCATTCCATATGAACTCCATTACTTAAGAATAGGTGAACCGATTATGAAAATAAAGAAAACGAACACTGCGGAATGACGAAATTCAATATAATAACTTATCAATAAGGGCATAAATAAACTAAAATGATTATGATAAACTAAATAAATGTATAATAGGTTCTTAAATAGGTTATTAATAAGTATAATTTCATATTCCAGGAGATTAATTTCAATATCAGAACACTTTCGGATTTAAGGTATGGGTTTTCTCACCCGAGCCTCCATTTTCATTCGGGTTACTTTTATTGTCTAATTACCTCAGTGAAATTCTGGTATATTATTATGTAATCCTCATAAAATATGTTTTAGTTTTATATATATGTTTACCAACCATAACCCTTCCTTATTTTGTGGATAGTTATACATTTTAAAAGGAACTTTCAAAACTGTTTTCGAAATACAAGCCAGATCCAAGGGAATTTCTCTAATTCTTACCTATTTTAAAGGGCACTCTATAATTTGTTTTTGGAAGACATTATATTTATAAAATCAGTCATTTTATTATGAAGATATTATAATACTTCACATATGTTTTTATACAAATATTTTTCCAAAAGAGCTATTCTTTTCAAAGTAAAAGAGTATTTATCTCAAGATTTACTCGAAGATTTTATAAGAGTATCTTCACCTATTTAAACACTCTTATTGATTCTTATGTATTATTGTAATTAGTATTCCATTTTATCATATAAAATATTTAATTTAATCATTTATGATTATTTTGTCTATGGATGTGCTATCTTAAAACCATTAATCAGTTTACTTTGAATGGTTAGTGTTTATGCTTAATGTTCGGGGAAAGCTATTTACATTTAATATATTAGTTTCAATATAAATGTGTATATTGTTTATGTTTATCCACGTTCACATGAGGAATTCATTGGAAATAGTAAGTGTCAGTTGGGGCTTGATATATCCCCTCGATGCATCGGTATGTCTCATGAGACAAACTATGGTCTTGGCACAAGGCCTTGACAAAATGATTATTTATGGTCTTGGAACGAGGCCTTAATGGTATGGTTATTTTGTCCCACATTATGAATTACCTCATTATGAAAATATTATTGATGAATCATGTGGTTATTCAACTAGTAAAATACCCATGATTACATTATATTGTGGAAATATTTACTCAGCTCATATTTCTACCATATTATGTTCAAGTTTATTTTTAAAGTCATGTGCTTTCAATTATTCACCATGTCTAATGTTTATGTTATCTTCCGCTGTATTACTTACTCTCACTAAGTGTTTGAGCTCACCCCTTTCTTATATTTGATTTTCTTAGGACATGAATAATTTTATTATGAATGACATGCTGAAATAACGTAGGTGTTATGGAAGTTTCCTAATGGGTTTCTATGTTGTTTTTCATTTCAAGTTGTAAAGTTGAACTTATATATGTATCTTGTTTCCAATAATACTAAACTACTCAGTCCTTCAGGATTCTTATTCCTTGCATGTATGCCAACGTAATCAAATAAGGCACCAGCTCCTGGAAACTAGGGTCAGGTCCATACATTAGGGGAGGCTTTGGAGGTTTCTAGAGAGATGAGGGAAGAGTAGGGACATTCTCCAAGGATTTTTATTGAAGAGAAGTGGGAGCATGGGTGGGTTTATATAGGAAATGAGAGATGAATTATTCAATATTTCACAAACTTAGGTTTTTGAATATATATAATTAAATATTCAAAACCACAAACCTTCCCATGGTTTTTGCCCATGGTTTTAGAGAAAGTGTAGTGGAAAAAATTATTTTATAAGGATAGTGTTTGAAAATATTAAAATATTAGGCTTGATTATGTGGAGGTGAGTCACACTCTCAAATAAATCATTTTAAAGAGTTAAAATATTTTATAAGTCTCATAGGGTCCACTAAGGTATTGTAAAATTAATCAAACAAATATAAAATAATATTATTTTAAAGGTAAAACATATATTGGTCAAATATCCATTTTATAGTATTTTATTACATCACTATTGGGTCATTATGATGTCATAAATCACATTACATATTTATAAGGTATTTAATTTTTACCCAAAAATTTGATTGTCTCAGAAAATTATGAAAAATTAACTATTGGATAATTTCAAAATCTTTATTCCAAAAATAATATTCACTTTATCTAAATAATTTTCTAAATATGTGAATTTTTAATTTTAAAATAAAAACTGACATTTATTGAAAATTCATGGGTTTTGACAAAAATAGTTTTGAAACCATAATAAAAATTACAATTGTATTCATAAAAATTATATGATAATTTATATTTAATAAAAATTAATTTAGTAATAATATTTTATTAAAATATTATTTAATTCAAAAATCCATTAATTCATCAAAAATATATATCTTAATTGAATTAAAAAATTATCTAAAAATACTGTTTGTGCTTTAAAAACCATTTAGAAAGTAACAATAATAAAATTATTTTGTATTATTTATTATATATGAAAATAATGAACATAATCATAATGATAGGGTCTTGTTACATATCCATTTGTTACATCAACATATGCCCTAAGAGTATGGTGTACGATGGTGGGGCTTTCTTGGGGCTATTCAGTGAACATGGTTTGGGCCATGATCTCAATGAGATTGAACTTCTCTCATAAACGGTTGTACTTATACTTAAGTTGTTAGATATAGGCTTGAGATTGGTCTAGGGAAAATCCCAGAAATGCTATATCCCTCGAAAGATATGATCAACGGGTTTCAAAGGGAATGATCTTACTGGTCAAGGTCACCACTTCCTTTGTCTGTGTCAAAAGGATTTGTTAAAACCCTATATATATTCTAGTCATGTGATCACTTTTCAATGGATATATTATCAAAGGTAATGATACTTAGTGGTTATTTAAACCCAATAAAAAATTTGCATGTGTTTTCTATATCTATAAGACATTAAAAGAAAATGAATTTTATTCATGAATGTTCAGGTTGTTAAACATATTACCCTTGAGGATTATGGAAATACAACCTTTAATTACCCCTTTTGGCACATTTTCATATAAGAGGATGCCATTTGGTTTTTTCAATGCTCTAGGTACTTTCTAGTGATGTATGATTAATATTTTTTACAGATTACCTAGAGATTTTCATGGAAGTTTTCCTGGATGATTTCACTGTTTATGGATCTTATTTTGATGAATGTTTGGATAGTCTCGGTTCCATATTACATCACTGTATTGAAAAGAATCTCATATTAAATTATGAGAAGTGTCATTTCATGGTGTTATGGGGTATAGTTTTGGGACATGTCATTTCTGGGGATGGTATCCAAGTAGATAAATAAAATTTGGATGTCATTTATTCCATACCATTTCCCAAAAATGTTTGGGATGTGTGATCTTTCATAGGCCTTACTGGATTTTACCATAATTTAATTCATGAATTAAAAATGAACTCCCCCTCTCCTAATTTCTCAAAAAAGAAAAGGAATTTGTTTTTTTCTAAATAATGTGAGGGTGGTTTTAATAAGTTAAAATGGATTCTCACATTACCCTTGGTAATCCAACCACATCAGTGAGATTTACCACTTGAGTTAATTTGTGATACCTCTAACTATGAAGTTGGGGAAATATTATCACAAAGGGTCAATCAAGCCCCACTTGTCATTGCCTATGACTCACCTACACTGGACCTTGCCCAAGAAAACAACAACACAGCTGAAAAATAATTTATTTCCATTGTGTTTTCCTTGGATAAATTTAGGTTATATATTTTAGGGTCTAAAGTCATTGTGTTCTCAGACCATGAAGCCCTTTGGTATCTCCTTAAGAAATTGGAAGCCAAATCACATCTCATTCACTGGATGCTCGTCCTTTAGGAATTCAATTTTGAAATTAGAGATAAGAAAGGAGTAGAGAAAGTGGTGACTGTCCATATCAGTAGGATCCAACCATCCTCAGACATTGAATCATCACCCCTGTATTCCCATAAATGACATGTTTCCATATATGAAATTGTACTGAGTTAAAGATGTTATTACTTGGTATTCCAAAATTGTAAATTATTTGGTATCATCTTGAATTCCTGCTGATTTAAAAAAAATATGCTGACCATCTAAAACATGTGTCCCATTGGTACATTTGGGATGACCCATACCTTTGGCACACATGTAGTGATCAATTAATCAGGAATTGTGTTCCCGATAGAGAGTTTCAGTCTGTCTTTAGGTTCTGTCCCAATCCATATTGTGGGATCCACTTTGGTCCCCAATAGACTTCTCATAAGGTCCTTGATTCTGGTCTCTTTTGGCCAACACTTTTTCAAGAATCCCATGATTTCTGCAAATCTATTCCTCAGTGTCAAAGAATGGGGAATGTATCTAAAAGAAATTAAATGAAAAAATAACCCTTACTCTTCCATGAATTTTTTTATATTTAGGGCATTGACTTTATGAGACCATTTCCCAATTCATTTGGGAACCTTTACATTCTTATGGCAGTGGATTGTGTTTCAAAATAGATAGAGGCACGATATATAAGGACTAATGATTATAAGATAGTTCTGGATTTTTTTAGAACCCAAATCTTCTGTAGGTTTGGATAACATAGCCTCATAATCAGTGACTAGGGTTCTCATTTATGAAACTGAACAATGCAATCTCTTTTGTGTAGGTATGGGGCTGGGCATAGAGTGTCTATGACATATCACCCACAAACCAATGGTCACGAATAAGTGTCAAATAGGGAGGTAAAATAATGGATGATAATTTCGATAAAGATACACATACTTGGGAGGGAGTTATGACACTTTTTCATCTACTATTTTCTATAATTTATGTGTTAAATATTTCACATATGTTTTATCTCAACACCTTTATCCAGTGAATGCTTTGTTTGGGTTTAACTAATTGAATCATTTTTCATTTCAACACCGATTGGGTTGAGATTTTAAGTGATAATCTTGGGTTTTTCCAATTGGGAAACATAAGAATCCTCTTTCTCTCACACATACATAATATATTAGTATGATTTGGTATCCTTCACTTTATTCTCGAGGTCCAATCCTTGAAAACATGATTATTGTGTCAAGGTGTAAGAACCTGGAAGTTCTTTTCAGGTATGAGTTTTTCTTTTCTGGTGTTTTTGAGGAAAATAGAAGAATCTGGAAATTTAAGGAGTACACGCCGTGTACTTTGGAGTACATGCCGTGTATCCGGTTTCTGTGGGTGACCGTGTACTGGCTGTGTAACGGTCGGGTACATGGCCATGTGGGGTGACGTGGAGACCACCTAAAGCAGGGGCTAGTTAAGTCAAGTACACGCCATCTACCTTTTAATAATACAAAATGTACTTTTCTTTTTAATTGTTATATCAGACATGGTTTTAATCTCGTTCACAGAAACCCCTTCTTCTAACGACGTCTCATCCAGGAGCAACTGAGGAGAACGATTCTTCCCGAAGCCCCCGATCGTTCATCCATTCTCCGAATCGACCATCGTCAATTGCGTTGGAATCGCCACAATGATTTGTTCCTTATTATAGAGCCTCATTCGTTGTTTTATTTCCTTTCCTGAGATATAGTTTTTTGAATGTTTTAGAATTGTTTGTAGATCTACCACATTATAGGACAATTAAAGGGTTGATGCTGAAGTATATCAATAGTAAAAGGCCGAGGTAAGTGTTTTTTTCCTTTCTGTAGTTATTATTTTAATTTTATGTGAAAAAGTGCCCAATACCCTAGAACGGGATATTGTGTGTTTATGGATTTTAGCCCTGTTAATGCATGATATTCCTTGTGTACCTGAGTATAGGTTGTGTGATTGTGAATAGGGTTATTTTCCATGCTATAGATGTGTTTCCCATTTTTGTTTTGATATTGACCATTTGGTCTAGGTTTTCCGGTTAGGGTTATAGTTTTCCATGCCTAGTGTTTTTATAATGAAGTAATATTATCAGATGTTGTTATATGCTTGTAATTATTTAGAAAAATAGTTCTTGAAAGATATTATACAAGTATTTTTAAGGTTTACATTGGCTGTTGAACATTGTTGTGAATGATTTACTTACATAGGGTTGTGAGAACTTAGTGTAGTAGACCATATGGGGAATGGACGCTGAGGGCTTCTCCAGAGTGCCTGTTTACTTTTACGTTGCGAGACTATAGTGGGGATGGAATTTTTGATCCCTCAGAGTTTTTTTAGTTCCACTTTACAAGATGAAAGGGGGAATTGGATGTTGAGTGCTTCCTCAAAGTGTCTATATTTAATGATACAAGACCACATAGAGAATTAACGGTGAGTGCCTCCTTAGAGAGTCTTTTCTAAAGCTAAACTAGAGGGGTAAGACTGTGAGTACTTCCCAGAGGGTTGCTTGTGTTTGTTTAGTTAAACCAGAGGGGTTAGGCTGTGAGTAATTCCTAGAGGGTTACCTGTTTTTGATTAGCTTCTTACTTGATATATGAAAATGAATGCAATTGAAAATGTAGGACTGTTTACTTTTGAGTACTTCCTTATTTACTGCATCATTTTGCTTATTGCCTGCCATATATATTCACAGACTATTAGGCACAGATATTTGGGTGGTTTCCTACTGGGATTCTTCTCACACCCTATTTGGGCCATGCTTTTGGTACCAAACAGATTATATTGATGCATGTATAGATAAGGGTAAGAGCCCTTCTACGTGAGGTACTTGCCTGCTGTGGATCTGGAGAGCATGGGACCAAGCTAAGGCTTGCGATGCTGATTGAGTTTATTTGTTTTCCTTGTACTTTGTTTTAGTACTGTATTCCTACATTGTGACTTGTTTTGATGTTTTCCTAAACATATGTATCATGCATAAATTATATATGTGCTCTAGTTGTTTATTACTTTCAGTCTTCCACTGTTTACTTATTACATGTTATTATTGCTTTTACTATTGTAATATGTTTATTTTCCACTAAATTACTACACCAATGAGGAAATAGTTTTCCCACTATCATACCTAAGGCCCTTTCTTCTAGTTGAAAACCTCTGGAATTTGGGGAAATTCGCTTGAGGACATTTGACCAACCGGGTACGGGGTACCTCTGGGCCACACCCAGAACCGGGATGTTACAAAGTGGTATCAGAGGAATTATTTTCTTCTTGACTTAGCATTTGGAACCTATAGTTAGGGATAGGATGGAATAAGTACTTGGTAATAAGGTGTACCCAGGAGTAGCATACCCATGTACAGGGAATAGCTAATTTACCGTGATGATTTCAATTTTTCTGGTTTGCAATTTTACAGTTGATTTGATTTCACTGTTGGGTGATTCACATTTTTTTGCTATGATTGCTGCTATTATTGAGGTTATATTTCAATTTCAACCTGATGAGATGAGGGTATTCCATCTCATGCATCATATATGCACTTTCTATAGATCACATGTCATGCATTCTTTCCATGCCATTTAGGGTGCATTACCGATTGCATGTTGTTGTGATAGATGTTGTACTAGATATTCATAATTTTGTGATATATGACTTGATATAATACCTATTATTTTATAGGATATTGGATTGTGTAAGGTTTCATTTTAATGAATGCCAAGATTTGGTTCTTGAGGTGTTATGGGACCTCATAGATCGGAATTTGGTGAATCATTGTACTGTTATGCTTGTATATGAAATGTATAAGATGCCAAGATTTGATTCCTGGGGAGTATGGACCCTCACATATCATAATTTGTAACTTTAATATTCGTTTTAGTGTTTTTTTGGGTTCTAGAGTAGTTTCTGAGGCTTACTGTTTGGAAAAATCCAGAATACACGGTGTGTATTGCTGAATACACGCCATGTATCCTTCTATTTAGGAAGGGACTGTTTTTCTTATGTACATTCCGTGTACTCTATGTACACATCGTGTAGTCTCTAACCGTGTCACTAAAAGTGTGGACAAAGACACGGGGTTTGGAAACACTTTGTGGAACACACCGTGTACCGGATGTACACGCCGTGTGTATAGACCATGTGTCCAGCCGTGTGACCAACGACACGAGTGGATGAATTCCTTCTAGTACACACTATGTCTAGCACAAACAAACTATGTAGAGTCATCCATGTAAACGACCATGTGACTAAAAACACAGGTCAGTGAATTTATTTCTAGTACATTCTGTGTTTGTCACAAACACGTCATGTAGTCTTTCTATAGGAGAACCATGTGGGTTAGCCTGGTAGAGGGACTCGGGCTGCAGAAAATGATTCATGTACACACCGTGTCATGGGAGAACACTCTGTGTGTATGGGGTGTTACACTACTAGTGATAGAAGGAGTACATGCCTAGGTGATGTTTTAAAGGAACATACCGTTTAGGGGTAATACACGCTGTGTATATCTGTTTTAAAAAACATGAATGCTTTTCTTCTCTTGTCCCTTTCTTTCACTTCTAAGTTTAAATCCCTGATAATATTGATCTAAGGTGAGCACTTGACCTTGCAGAGTCATTACGCCGAGACGTCCTCCAGTTGTATGCCAGATACAAGGTAGTGATCAAACACCAGGCATGGATGATCATAAACAAACAACCGATCCTCTAGTTGTGCATGTCTTGGAACCAGTAGTTATTATGAACACAGGTTCAGACACACAATTCCGAGAAGGCTTCACGCGGTTTATGCAGACCTTCCAGGAAGCACCACATCCTACCCTGTCTATGGTAGAATTGATGTGGATTTTTCAGCAGCAGCATCCTCCCACTTTCTTAGGTGAAGGAGGACCTCAGGCTATAGAATCATGTTTAGAATCCATGCTATCGATCTTTGAGCATCTTTCGACTCCTCTAGAGAGGAGGGTGAATCTCACTACGTATATTATTTGGGATTCTACCTAGAGATGGTGGGATGTGATCTCACATGCATTACACTAGCAGGTTATGGATTGTGATGAGTTCCATTGGAACTTTTACGATTACTTATACCCAGATAATTTGAGGGGTGATTGAGCCTGAGAGTTTATGAGTCTAGAATAGGGTACTCTTTCCATCATGGAGTACTCTTCCCACTTCATAGAGCTGTAATGCTTCATGACCATTCTGGGGGTGATGTGCAATTTCTAGGAAGGAAGTTTTAGGATAATCTTAGTCATGATATCAGGTCTTAGGTGAACATCTTCCAGGTTGACTTCCATCACTTCTATAGTCAACCCAGCGTTGATCACAGAGTGTAATCTGAGGGATTATGGGGCTATGAGATAGGGTGGCATGGCATCCAGAGTTGGTACCCCTCTTATTGACAGCAGGAAGCACAGTAGAGAGTCTACGCATGGGGATCCAAAGAAGCAGGATACTTCTTCTGGTAGCCAGGTGGTGTGATACTAGTAGGGGAAGAGCAGGAATATGGGGCCACATTTCTAGAGAGACCCAGTGGAGTGACAATATTATGGAAAGATGGGTCATCTTAAACAGTTATGTATGATTTTATCACTAGTAACTCGTGATAGAGGTTCTATTTACACTCCTCATATCGAAGCAGGGCCACAAGTTTCTCATCAGTCTTGGAAATGGAGTTCTTCCAGCCATTCTGGCCGAGGTGGAGTTTGCGGCCACGATACCCAGTCATCATGATTTTAGCAGCAATAGGTTTTATCAGCTAAGGGTGGTTATTCAGGGCTACATGACCATAGTGTAGACCAAACTTTTTTAGTGGAGCAGATCCAATAGGAGGAGGACCCTGAACCCTCTACAATTCGAGGTATGATTCTAGTTACCTAAGTTCTAGATTCTACACTTTCCAAGACATGGGCTTCCTATAGTTTCATATATGTTGCTTTTGTGAAGAGCCTTGGGCTATGTATCTTTACCTCTGTTGATATCTTGATGATAGACACTCCATTGGGGACTATAACGGATAGTGTACATCAATGAAAGGAGTACCCTCTTTAGTTTGGTGGGTGTCACTTCTTTTGGGACCTTTAAGACTTAGAGATGAAAGACTATGATGTCATTCTAGGAATGAACTGGTTAGTTCCCTTCCAGGATGTTGTCAATTTCTATCACGATAGGGTGAGTTTCACGTCACTATAAGGAGGATTCTTTCTACACAAGGGATAATGGTATGTCCAGGTGAGCAGAGCAGGACCCAAGCATCATGGGTTGGGAGGAGATACTATGAAAACCCTGATCTTTTATTAGACAATTAATCATAATTTATTACATAAACTTCACTTGATACAACATAGAATATCATGATGTCTTGTGTCTTTAGGGCTTAGGATCATTACATAACAACTTAAAACATTAAATAGAACATCTTTATTGAAAACTTCCTTTACATGAACACTACATTCCCTCATATTTAGCATTTCATGGGATAACCTGAGGACATGAATAAGAAAAGGGTGAGATATAAAGCCTAGAAAGCGAATAATAAAGGAATAAAATGAGAAATACAATACATGTTAGACAATAGGCATATCAATATAGCACAAGATAAGAATAAACATAAAGGCATGATTACAGAGGGATTTGGGTACTCAGGTACTTTTGAGTACAACTTACTACCCCCCAGACAGATGGTCAGTTCGAGCTAACGATACGGGTGATGGAGGACATGATTTTAGCATGCGTGCTAGACTTTCGAGGTTATTGGGAGAATAATATACCTCTTATGGAGTTTTACTATAATAATATTTTTTAATAAACTATTCATATGGCACCTTTTGATGCTTTGTACGGTAGGCCATGCTGATCACCCCTATGTTTGATGGAGGTAGGAGAGACATAAATGTTGGCACCTCGTCTTTTCTAGGAGACCACAAAGAAGATAGAGTTGATTTGGAAGATTATGGATACCGCACATTCACGACAGAAGTCTTATGCTGATTGATAGAGACAAGCTCTAGAGTTCAACGTCGAAGATCATGTTTTCCTGCATGTCAAACCGAGGTTAGAACACATGAATATTAGGAGATAGGGAAAGTATTCACTGAGATATGTTTGACCATTTGAGGTTTTAGAGAAAGTCAGGCCGGTTGCCTATCATTTGCAGTTACCTCAGAGGTATTAGGCTATGCATGATGTCTTCCATGTTTCTCAGCTATGATGTTACTTCACAGAACCATCTCTTGTTTTCCAACCCGAGGAGGCTGAGTAAGAGGTTGACACCTCGTTTGAGGAGCATCCAATCTGGATTATTGATCGCAGGGAAAAGGTTCTCCGTGGTTGGTCTGTTCCTCTGGCATGACTGCTATGGTAACACAGGCGAGTACATGACCAGAATTGGGAGCGGGAGGCCGACATACGACCACAATGGCTGGAGCTATTCAAGGATTCTTCTTCTATGTTTCCTTGCTAAGAAATTCATGGATGAATTTATTTAAGATGGGATGTTTTTATTAGCCTATACCTTCTTTTTAGGTATGAGTTTTTCTTTTCTAGTGTTTTTGAGGAAAAGAGGAGAATCTGAAAATTTAAGGAGTACACACCATGTACTTTGGAGTATACACCATGAATCCAGTTGTTGCGGGTGACTGTTTACTGGCCATGTAACGGCTGTATAGATGGCCGTGTGGGGTGACTTGGAGACCACCTATAGAGGGGGCCGGCTAAGGAAAGTACCAGCCGTGTACCTTTTAAGAACATGTCATGTACTTTTCTTTTTAATTGTTCTATTGGACCAGGGTCATATCTCATTCACAGAAACCCCTTCTTCTAACAACATCTCATCCAGGATCGACCAAGGAGCGTGATTCTTCCGAGATCCCCCGATCGTTCATCAGTTCTCCGAATCAACCACCGTCAATTGCATTGTAATGACCATGAAAAGTTATTCCTTATTCTACAGCCTCATTCCTTGATTTCTCTCCTTTTGTAAGATATCCTTGGTTGAAAGTTTTTGATGTTTTTGTAGATCTACCTTGTTCTAGGTCGATTTAAGGGCTGAAGACGAAGTATATCATTCATAAAACACCAAGGTATGTGGTTTGTGCATTTCCTTAGTTATTCTTTGAATTTTATGTGCAAAAGTTTCCAATACCCTAGAACGGGGTATTGCGTGTTTAGGGATGTTATCCATATTAATGCCTGCTATGCCATGTGTGCCTGAGTATAGGTTTTCTGATTGTGAATAAGGTAATTTTACTTGATATGGATGTGTTTCCTATGTTTTTTTGATATTGATATTTTTTCAAGATTTTTTGGTTAGGCTTCTTGTTTTCCATGCCTAGTGTTGTTAGGATAGAGTGATATTATTTCATGCTGTTATATTCTTGTAACTGTTTAGCCAATTAGTTCTTAAAAGCTGTTAACCAAGTACTTCGTAAGGTTTACATTGGCTTTTGAACATCATTGTGCACGATCTACTTACACAGGGCAGTGGGAATCAGGTGTAGTAGACCATAGGGGGAATGAACGCTGAGGCGTTCTCTAGAGTGTCTGTTTACTTTTCCGTTGCGAGACCATGGGGGGTGGACTTTGTGCTCCCTCAGAGTTTTTGTAGTTCCACGTTGCGAGACCACATGGGGAACATGACATTGAGTGCTTCCTTATAGTGTCAATAGTTACCGATATGAGACCACAAGGAAAGTTTATGGTGAGTGGTTCCTTAGAGAGTCTTTGCTAAAGCTAAACCAGAGGGGTTAGACTATGAGTACTTCCCAGGGGGTTTCTTGTGTTTGTTTGGTTGAACCAGAGGGGTTAGGCTATGAGTACTTCCCATAGGGTTGCTTTTTTTTTAATTATATTCTTACTTTATATATGAAAATTAATGAAATTGAAACTGTAGGATTGTTTACTTTTGAGTAATTCCTTGTTTAATGCTTCATTTTTCTTATTTCCTGCCATATATATTCATGAAATATTAGGTACAGATCTTTGGGTGGTTGGATACTGGGATTCGTCTCACACCATTTTTGGGTCATGGTTTTGGGCCCAAATAGATAATATTTCTGCAGGTATAGATAAGGGAAAGTTTCCTTCTATGTCAGGTACTTGACTGGTGAGGAGTTGGAGAGCATGGGACTAGGATGAGGCTTATGATGCTGCTGGAGTTTATTTGTTTTCTTTGTACTTTGTCTTAGAATTATATTCTATAAATGTGTCTTGTTTGGTTTTTTTCCTAAACATATGTATCATGCATCATTTATGCATGCATTCCAGTTGTTTATTACTTTTGGTTTCTGCTGTTTACTTATTGCAGGTTATTGCTACTTCCGTTGTTGTTATATATTTATTTTACACTACATTACTTTGACAATGAGGGAATAGTTTCCCCACTATCACAACCAAGGACTTCACTACTAGTCAGCAGCCTTTGACATTTGGCGAAATGCACTTGAGACCATTTGACCAACTGAGTACAGGGCACCTCTGGGCAGCACCCAAAATTAGGATATTACAAAGTGGTATCAGAGGAATTATTTTCTTCTTGACTTACTATTTGGAGCCTATAGTCAGGGATAAGATGGAATAGGTACTTGGTAATAAGCTATACCTAGGAGTAGCTAACCCATGTACAGGGAAAAGCTAATTTATCTCGATTATTGAAATTTTTCTGGTTTGTAATTTTACTATTTATTTGATTTCACCGTTGGGTGATACACATGTTTTGTGCTATGATTTCTACTATTATTGAGGTTCTATTTCTATTGAAACCTGATGATATGAGGGAATTCCATCTAATTCATCATATAGGCACTTACTAGAGATCACATTTCATGCATTCTTTCCATGCCATTTAGGGTACATTATTTATTGCAGGTTGTTTTGATAGATGTTGTGCTAGATATGCATGCTGTTGCGATAGATGCCTTGATAGAATACCTTCTATTTATTAGGGTATTATATTATGTAAGGTTTCATTTTAATGAATATAAAACTTTGGTTCTTGAGGTATTATGGGCCCTCATGGATCATAATTTGGTGAATCATTGCATTGTTATACTTGTATATGACATGTATAAGATTCCAAACTTTGATCCACGAGGAGTATGGCCCCTCACAGATCATAATTTGGAACTTTAATGTTTGTTTCAATGTTTTTCTAGGTTCCAAAGTAGTTTTTGAGGCTTAATGTCTGGAAAAACCCAGGATACATGATGTGTATTACTGAATACATTTCATGTATCCCTCTGTTCGGGAAGGAACTGTTTTTCTTAAGTACACACCATGTACACTATGTAAACGCAATGTAGTCTCTAATCGTCTCACTGGCTGTGTGGGTAGAGACCCGGGGTTGGGAAATCTTTAGCAGAACATGATGTGTGTTTAGACCATGTGTCCAGCCGTGTGACCAATGACACGGGTGGATGAAATCTTTCTAGTACATGTCGTTTCTGCCAAAAACAGGCTGTGTAGAGTTAGCCATGTAACTAACCATGTGACTAACGACATGGGTCAGTGAAGTTATTTCTAGTACATGACATGTCTATCACAAACACACCATGTAGTCTTACTCTAGGAGAACCATGTGGGTTAGTCATGTTGAGGGACTCAGGTAGGGGAAAGTGACTCAAGTACATGCCATGTCATGGGAGAACACGTCGTGTGTATGGGGTGATACACGACCAGTTATGGAAGGAGTATAGGTCCATGTGACAGTTTAAAGGAACATGCTGTGTAGGGGTTATACATGCTGTGTATCTCTATTTTGAAAAAATTGAATTATTTTCTTTTCCTGTACCTTTCTTGAACTTCTAAGTTTAATTCCTTGATAATATTTATCTAAGGTGTGTTATTGACATTATAGAGTCATGCCACCGAGACATCCTCTAGTTGTACTCAAGATACAAGGCATTGATCAGACACTGGACATGGCTGATCAGGGACTACCAGCAAATCTTCCAGTTTTGCCTATCTTGGCACCATATGTTATTCTAGACATAGGTGAAGATTCACATTTCTAAGAAGTATTCATGAGGTTTATGCAAACCTTCCAGGGAGCACTGCATCCTACCCCATCTATGGCAGAATTTATGCTGGTTTTTCAATAGCAACATCCTTCCTCATTCTTAGGTGAAGGAGGACCTCAGGCTGCAGAATAATGGTTATAATCCCTGATATCAATCTTTGAGAATCTGGAGACGCCTCTAGAGAGGAGGGTCAAGCTCGTTACACATATGCTTTTGGATTCCGCCAAGAGATGGTGGGATGTGATCCACTAACAGGTTATGGATTCAGATGAGTTCCAACATTCCTTTTACGATTACTTATACCAAGAGACATTGATGGCCGATCGTTCCCGAGAGTTCATGAGTCTAGAATAGGGAAATATTTCCATCATGGAGTACTCTTCTCGCATCATAGAGCTACAATTCTTCACACCCATTCCAAGGGGTGATGAGTTATTTCAAGTGAGGAAGTTTGAGTATGGTCTCAGGCATTATATCTAGTCTCAGGTAAAAATCTCCAGGTTGACTTCCATCACCTCTATAGTTAAAAATTTTTGATCATAGAGTGAAATATAAAAGGCTATGGGGATGTGAGCTAGGGTGACTCTACATCCGGAGTTGGTACCCCTCATACTGACAACAGGAAGCACCGTCGGGAGTCTATGTGTGGTGATCTGAGGAAGCGAGATACCTCTTCTGGTAGACAGGTAGTGTGCTACCAGTGTGGGAATAGTGGGAATATGAGGCCAAATTTCCTAAGAGACCCAGTGGAGTGCTGATCTTGTTGAAATATGGGACATCTTCAATAGTTTTGTCAGATTTTCTCACCAGCAGCTGGTGATAGAGGTTCTATTTCAACTCCTCCTATCAGAGCAGGGCCACGAGTTTCTAATTAGTTTGGTAACTGGAGTTCTTCTAGGCATTAAGGCTGAGGTGGAGTTTGTAGCTGTGGTAGCCAGTCAGTAAGATTTTAGTGACAATAAGGTGGATTAGCTCAGGGTGGTCAGGTAAGGACACCTGGCCATAGTGCTGACCAGACTTTTCCAATAGAGAAGATCCAGTAGGAGCAGGATCCCAGACCCTCTACAGTTCAAGGTATGATTCTAGTTTCCATAGTTCTAGATTTTTAACTTTTCAATAAAGGATCTTCCCATAGTTTCATATATGTTGCTTTTGTGGAGAGCATTGGGCTCTGTATCTTTACCTCTACTGATATCTTGACACTAGACACTCTGTTGAGGACTAGAACAACTAGTGTACGTCAGTGCAAGGAGTTCCCTCTTGAGTTTGGCAGGTGTCACTTATTTTGGGACCTTTATGTCTTAGAGATGATAGGATATGATGTCATTCTCATAATGGACTAGTTATTTTCCTTCTAGGATGTTGTCGATTGCTATCATCGTAGGGTGAGTTTCACATCACTTGAAGGTGGATTCTTTCAACACAAGTGTGAATGGTATTTCTAGCCAAGAATATTGGAACTCGAGCATTATGGGTTGGGATGAGTTTCAACCCATATTTCTAGTCTATATCTGGATGACCAGGGGACTTCACAGTTGAACTTTCCTCCAGTGGTGGATCATTTCATGGATGTATTTCTAGAGGAATTTTCTGGTTTTCCTCCAGAGCGAAAGGTATACTTTTTTATTGAGCTTTTTCCAGGAGTGGCACCGATGTCCATTACTACTTATAATATGGATACACTAGATTTACATGTGCTCAAGAATTAGTTAGAGGAGTTACATACAAAGGGTTTCATCCGACCCAGTACTTCTCCTTGGGGTTCGCCTATCCTATTTGCGAAGAAGGCAGACGGTTCCCTCAGACTTTGTTTGGATTATTAGAATCTAAACTAGTTTATAGTCAAGAACCGATATCCCTTGCTGAGGATTGATGATCTCTTTGACCAGCTTCGAGGATCCCAAGTGTTCTTGAAGATTGACGTGATATCCGGTTATCATCAGTTGTGAATTAGACCATCTAATATACCTCTTACAGCCTTTCAGAGCAGGTATGGTCTATACGAGTATGTGGTTATGCCGTTCAGTCCCATGAATGTGCCTGCAATTTTCATGGCACTAATGAACTGAGTGTTCCATCCATACTTGGATTCTTTCATGGTAGTCTTCATAGATGATATCTTGGTGTACTCTCATTCTCGACACGATCATGCTTCCCATCTTGATATCATTTTGAGTACACTGGGAGAGCATCATTTATATACTAAGATCTAAAAATGCTACTTTTGGATGGACCAGATTCACTTCTTTGGCCATTTTATCTCAGAGACAGAAGTATTAGTTAACCTAGAGAAAGTGATAGTAGTAGTTTCTTAGGAGAATATGAAGAATGTATTTGTGGTAACGATTTTTCTAGGGATTGATGGTTACTACATACATTTTATACCCGAAATTTCACACTTAACAGTGCCAATAACGGGCCTGACTAAGAAGGGTGTGAAGTACTCATGGTCATATTCTTGTGATTCATCCTTTTAGGAGCTGAAAAGGAGGTTTACTTTAGCACTGATACTAGTTTTTATAGAGTTGGGAAAGATCTATACTATTTTCTATGATGCATCAAGTATCGAGATAGGAGTTGTGCTTATGCAGAGGGGAGGAGTTGTTGCATATGGGTCTCGGTAGTTGAGGCCACATGAGAGGAATTACCTGACGCATGATCATGATTTGGCTACAGTTGTTCATGCTTTACACTGTTGTAGACATTATCTTCTGGGAGAGCATTTTGTGGTTTTCACTAATCATAAAAGTCTCAAGTACATCTTCACTCAGAATGATCTGAATTTGAGATAGAAAAGGTGGGTTGAATACCTTTAGTCTTTTGATTTTGAGCTTTCCTATATGCTTGGGAAAGGCAATGCAGTAGTTGATGCGTTGAGTAGGAGGACTCAGATACAGGTAGTTCGGGAGGCTGGTAGTGAGTGGTATCTTATATCTCTGTTCTCTGAGATCCATTTGGAGATGCATGATAGATAGGGAAAGACATTTATTTATAATGTACCTTTTACCTCTACTCTACTTGATCGAGTGCGAATGAAGAAGATATCATATTTTGAAGGCCTAGTTCTATGGTAGAGAGTGTCAGGAGAGGACCCTATTCCTCGATGGACCATAGGCGAGGATGATATCTTGCATTTTCATGGGTGTGTATGGGTGTCAAAAGACATACGCGGGGAGATAATGTGGGAATTTCATTACTCAGTTTGGGCAGTTTATCCTGGTGTCACCAAGATGTATCGAGATCTGCACCGTCAGTTTTGGTGTCCAGGTATAAAGAGAGTTGTTGCAGGGTTTTTCATGATGTGTTCCACTTATCAGCAGGTGAAGGTGAAGCATCAGTGACCAGCATGGATTTTGTAGCAGTTACCCATTCCAGAGTGGAAGTGGAATGATGATTCAATGAACTTTGTGATAGGTTTTCTGAGATCTCTTTGAGGGAATGAAGCAGTTTGGGTTGTCCTTGACAGACTCATGATGTTTTCCCACTTTTTACTGATCAAGGAGACATTCAGTGTTGATGAGATGGGAAGGCTGTACATCCAAGAGATTGTATGTTTACATGGAGTTACACACTCCATTGTTTCGGACATGGACACTCATTTTACTTCTTGGGTAAGGTAGGGATTACATAGGGATTTGGGTACATAGGTAATTTTAAGTACAACTTACCACCCCTAGATATATGGTCAGTCTGAGCAAATGATACATGTGATGGAAGACATGTTTCGAGCATGCTTCATAGACTTTAAAGGATCTTGGGAGAAGCACATACCTCTTGTAGAGTTTTCCTATAATAATAGTTTTCAAGAAACTATTCTGATGGCACCTTTTGAGGCTTTGTACGTTAGGCTATGTCAATCACCCCTATGTTGGATAGAGGCAGGAGAGATAGCTATACAGGGACATTGTCTTGTCCAAGAGACCACATAACAGATGGAGTTGATTTAGAAGAGGATGGCCACTACATAGTCACGACAGAAGGGTTATGCTGATTGACAGAGAAGACCTCTATAGTTTGAGGTAAGAGATTAGGTTTTCCTGTGTGTCACACTAAGGTTGGGACACAAGAGGATTAGGAAACATGGAAAGCTTTCACTGAGATATGTTGGACTGTTTGAGGTTTTGGAGAAAGTCGGACCGATTACCTATCAGTTGCAGTTACTTTAGAGGTATCAGTATATGCACAGAGTCTTCTATGTTTATTAGCTACGAAATTACTTCTCAATCCCATCTCATGTTTTCCAACCCGATGAGGTTGATTTGGATGTGGACACATCATTTGAGGAGCATCCTATTTGGATTGTTGATCACAATACGAAGGTTCTCTTTGGCCGGTCTGTTTCTCTAGTACGAGTGCTATGGTAGGACATGAAAGTACATGACGAGACTTGTGAGAGGGAGGCTAATGTACAATCATAGTGGTTGGAGCTATTCGTAGATTCTTCTTCTATTCTACCTTTTTAGGAAATTTGGGGACAATTTTCTTTATGGGGGGAAGTTTGTAAGAACCAAAAACTTTTTTTAGGTATGACTTTTTCTTTTCTGGTGTTTTTGAGGAAAAGAGGAGAATCTAGAAATTTAAGGAGTACACACCATATAATTTGGATTACACGCTGTGTATCTGGTTTCTATGGGTGACCCTGTACTGGCCATGTAATTACTGAGTACATGGTTGGATAGGGTGACCTGGAGACCACCTAAAGTGGGGGCTGGTTAAGGAAAGTACATGCCATGTACTTTTTTTAATTGTTATATCGGACCGGGGTCATGTCTCATTCACCGAAACCCCTTCTTCTAATAATGTCTTGTCCAGGAGCGACCAAGGAGCGCAATTCTTCCTGGAGCCCCCGATCATTCATCCGTTCTCTGAATTTACCACTACTGATTGCATTGGAATCACCATGGTGAGTTCTTTCTTCTTCTAGATCCTTGTTCCTTGATTTCTCTCCTTTCGTGAGATATCCTTGGTATAACATTTGACATTTTTGTCAATATACCATGTTCTAGGTCTATTCAAGGGCCGACGCCAGAGTATATCAATCGTACAACACCGAGGTAGGTGGTTTGTTCCTTTCCGTAGTTAGTATTTGAATTTTATGTGAAATATTCAACAAGACTCAGAGCATCATCTAAATTCTCGGAGCGGTGGCTAGTGTTCCCCCTTTCGACATTTTCTCCTTCCCTCTTTCAGCATGCTCGGGAGTCTCGGCGTTGTCTTCCTCAACTTGGGGTAGGTGAGGGGAGGCGATAGGTTCGTGCTATGGTGCGTGCTCTTGGTGCGGATCTGGTCTGTGGGTCGTCAGTTTCAAGTTGGCACGGCCTGTCGATGGATTTGGTGTGGATCTGGTCTACGACTTAGCTCGGCATTTTCGGCCTCTTGTGTGGATCTGGTCTACGGCTTTGCGTTGGTTTTGGTGTTCCAATGAGGTGAGTCTCGACGTTGTCTCCACAACGTCTATGAGGGGGGATGCTTTCTGGTCTTGACTTTCGGCGGTGAATTTTCTCCTCTGGATTTTTTGCGATGGCGTCTTGATTTGGTGATGTGGTGGTTTTTATTTTAGATTGTTTTTCTGTGGATGTCTCAGATTTTCATGAAGCTTCTTGATGGAAGAGGTATTGATCTATGGTTTACATGCAATGGTGGATTTGAAACCTTCAATTTTGTTGATTTTGCTTTGGTTTTTTCTATTCGTGATGAGGTCGGGCCTCTCAGTGTGGTTTGTTCCAGAGGCGGTGTTTTCTTTGTCTACTTTGGATGCTTTATTCTAATGAATTTTGTCTGGATTACTTCGATGTTGTTTTGGATGATTCTGCATTTTCTATCTAGACGAATCTTTGATCTTCATTTTTATAAGGCCATTGGAAATGTCAGTTCATGGATTACTTTGTTGGATTATGGATGTGTTTCAACCAGTAAACTACATGGGTTTTCTTCAGATGAGGTTTAGAGAAGACATCTTTAACCATTTCATGCCATTCAGATTTGGAAGTTTGAGAGGGTATGGCTCTACCATCGGTACCGTGTCCGTGTGCTCCTACACGGGAAAGCTAGCTGAGTGGTTGTGTGATGGAAAAAGTTTGTCATCCTGATGCAATAGCTAGGAAGAGGCAGATCCGGTAGTCTTGACCTGGGTTATCGTCTTTCATGGTTTTTTTTGATTGTAATGTTTGGACTTTGCGGTTTCTCACTTTTTCCTTAAAAGTGTTTATAATAAAAACGTTAATTTTTAGTCAATTTTATGTAAAAAGTTCCCAATACCCTAGAATGAGGTATTACGTGTTTAGGGATTTTAGCCCTGTTAATGCCTGTTATTCCTTTTATGCCTAAGTAGAGGTTTTTTGATTATGAATAGGGTTATTTTCCATGCTATGGATGTGTTTCCCTTGTTTTTCTTGATATTGACCATTTGGTCTAGCTTTTTCGGTTAGGCTTCTTTTTTTCCATGCCTAGTGTTGTTAGGATAGAGTGATATTATCTGATATTGTTATACAATTGTAGCTATTTAGCCAAGTAGTTCTTGAAAGATGTTATCCAAGTACTTATTAAGGTTTATATTGGTTTTTGAACATCATTTTGCACGATTGACTTACACAGGGCTGTAGGAACCTGGTGTAGTAGACCATAAGGGGAATGGATGCTGAGGGATTCTCTTGAGTGTCTGTTTACTTTTATGTTGTGAGACCATAAGGGTGTGGAATTTATGCTCCCTCAGAGTGTCTTTAGTTCTGCATTGTGATACCACAAGGTTAATTGGACATTGGGTACTTTCTCAGAGTGTCTATAGTTACCGATATGAGACCACATGGGGAATTGACGGTGAGTGCTTCCTCAGAGAGTCTTTTCTAAAGCTGAACCAGAGGGGTTAGACTGCGAGTACTTCCTAGAGGGTTTCTTGTGTTTGTTTTGTTGAACGAGAGGGGTTAGGTAGTGAGTACTGCCGAGAGTGTTACTTATTTTTGATTATCTACTTACTTTATATATGAAAATGAATGTAATTGAAACTGTAGGATTATTTACTTTTGAGTACTTCCTTGTTTAATGATTCAATTTTCTTATTTCCTGCCATATATATTCATGGACTATTAGGCATAGATCTTAGGGTGGTTTCCTACTGGGATTCGTCTCACACCTTATTTGGTTCATGCTTTTGGGCCCAAACGGAGTATATTTCTATAGGTATAGATAAGGGAAAGCGCCCTTATACGTCAGGTATTTGACTGCTGTGGAGTTAGAGAGCATGAGACCAAGCTGAGGTTTGCAATTCTATTGCATTTTATTTGTTTTATTTGTACTTTTTTAGTACTTTATTCTAGTATTATGACTTGTTTGGCTATTTTCCTAAACATATGTATCATGCATCATTTATATATGTGCTCCAGTTGGTTATTACTTTCAGTCTTCCACTGTTTACTTATTGCATGTTATTACTGCTTCTACTATTGTTATCTATTTATTGTCCACTGCATTACTCTTCCAATGAGGGAATAGTTTCCCCACTATCACAACCAAGTCCCTTGCTACTAGCCAGCAACCTCTGGTTTTTGGGGAAATACGCTTGAGGCCATGTGACCAACCGGGTACTGGGCACCTATGGGCGACACCTGGAACTGGGACATTACACAAGGGTTGGTACTTTGTTAAAATAATTAATAGGAAAGAGGGGAATCAAGATCTTTACAGCCCTCAATGAAATAATTAAACAAAACCATGTTTATTTTTAAGAACAATTAACTTTCCAAGATGTGTAGTGAAATTTAAATGAAACTCGTATCTCATAATTATTAAAACACCACCTTAATTTATCTACTATTAAACTCCTTATATCAAGTTTTTTTCTTAAAACTATTTTCTAAACCACCCCATTTTTAGTACTTTTATTAAAAAACGTACTCTAAACCTATCCACGCTCTTTGAGAGAAAACTTAGGGTCTAAAATATATTATAAATCAACCTAAAAAACATAGTGGATTTGACATGTCACGATAACACAACCATTTACCCTTTTCAAGCCTTAAGAAGCTATCCATTAAGGCAAGGGTTCCCAATCCTCCTTTAACTCTTTCAATTTAAATCTTTTTATTATAATGTAATTTAAAATTATTTTTCATATACTTCTATGATGGTAATTATATAAAATTATCATCCATTTTACATATTATTTGTGACATATTACTTATTACCTCTCATTATAGCCTATTCCTAGTCCATCACATTGGCGAGGTGTTCATAACCTTTCTCTTTATTTTTTCAATATTTCCAATTAGTTTTTATTAAAATAATAAATCTTATTATAATCTATTTTTGTAAAATCTTAATTGTATAATAATTGATATATTACTATTCCGTTTCATTATACTACCTTTATAAGTCATTATAATTCACAAAAATTTCCATATCCATAAAACAACCTAAAATTTTGATAAGTAATGAGTGTGTGGTTCCTAGAAATGACATCCCTCTCTGGATAAAAATAAGTAGATTTAGAATTTGACACAAATGTGCCTAGGGGCAATAACCCTAAAAACGGTTGGCTGGGTATTAACTAAATCTTCACTCGATAGAAAAAAAGTGGGCCTAAATTCACATCTATTTTGACTATCCCATGAGATATGCTTTAGATGATCCACAATATCTTTATGAACCATAATAAAGGATTTCAATTTACTATTATTTTGGTCTACTAATATTGAGTTTTTTTAAACAAAATGATTATTCCTTATTGATACTCTTCTTCCATGAAAGTACCCCACAAAAATACTTCATTTTCATTCCATTAATAAGGTTAATTTCTATTCCATTGTAAATATCATATATCTTCTATTTTGATTATTGGATATTCACCTAAATAGATATATTATTAAATTAAATGTAAAAATATTGATATTTTGTATATCCATTATTTTTATACCTATATCAATTGATTATTTATCTATAATTAATAATTGGTTCTTATAGGAACATTATGATACGTATTTTCTATCCATTATCTTCATATGATAGATGTATTGGACTTATTATGTGATATTTTGAGCCCAAATATCCCTTAAATGCCTTGGTAGGTCTCATGAGATAAACTATCTTGAGTATTTGGTGAATTTACATAACACCATTTTTTTCTAGTATTTCCATATTTATTTATTTATTTTCAAGTTATGTAATGTTTCGGTGGAGTTTCAAGATATTATGGGTGGTTTTATGATGTTTTTATAAGGTTTTAAATGGTAAAAAGTTTTCACTATGTTTGGGGAAACCATATGGTGTTCTCTAGGTAACTATGTGAGAGATGGGGGTAATTTTTTTAATGAACATAGTTTGGACAAATAGTTTGAATTGGAAATTTTAAGGATAGATGTGATGTTCATGGTTGATGCATGGTTTGCAAAACTGTGTGGCCTAATCATCCGACATGATTAATTAAATCCAAAAAATTGATTATTAACCCACAAACTCTTTAGAAACCCTTATTCCCCCTATGTTCTCCTAGCCTCTCAAATATTGGCCCTTTCCTAGGAATTTTTGAACATATTCTTCCATATAGTGATTGATTTTATCATATCAGAGGGCATTGGTTCTTAGAGATCAAAGGTAAGAGTATTTTTCTTCTACTCTCTCCTTGATTATCTTTTTTTATATGTAAAGTAACCCTAGACCGATGATTCCACGATCATATCTATTATTTAGGGAAAATTTTATTAAGACTTATTTGGAATCCATTAAATTTAAAAAAATGGGAGCCTTGATCAATGATATTAGTACCTAATTATTCATGGTGAACACATCAGAGGTAGATATATTCTCCTTTTCTCTCAGTTTCTCCTAGAAAATGAAGTCTCATTATTCTATAAAAAATTTTATTCTGATTTTTCATTAGAAAAATCTGGTTAAATACCAGTTGGAAATTATTTTTAGTTTGTTGGTTATAAAATTTAGAATTTTTGTTAAAATCCACAAGTTTTTAAAATAAAGGTTTTTAAAGTGAGAACAAGGAATGAACTTGGTGGGTGTCTGTTCATATGGATATTGAAAGGGACATTTGAGTTAGATATGGTCATAGTTCCAAATATTGTGGAACATTGGATTATTCTATTGAGTAAAGAATTTGGTCTCTAAGGACAAATAATGCTTTTTAGTTGGACTACTCAGGTGGGGCCTTTGGGGAGTGGTATCATTGGTGAGTGTTCTGCATGTTTGTATGAGTTCATGTAATAAATGTATTTTTGGTGTGCATAGTTTCATTTCCTTGTAGATATATTTATATTGTTCACTGTTTTTTGTAATTTTTAATGTATTTTTATTTTTAAATAAATTGTGAGATAACATATTTCTTGTTTTATAGGCTTTTGGTGGAAGTCTTGGGGTTTTCTTACTAGGTTGTATACTCACCCCCACGTATGCACCATACTTCATATTTATATGTTTTCTATCATGATAAAAGTAAAGAGAATGTTTCTTATATTATGAGTAAAGAATTGTGATGTTGTGGTCTCAAATGTTTGGAATTAGGGCTTGGGGTAGTTTTTAAGTCTTGGATTTTGAAGTGGTGACACATCAATGACATGAGTCTTATATTTCCTGCGTTTTATTTGTCTCAAGATTATAGACTTCCATTTTCTTTTCTATTACATTGTTACTTTGATTATCATTTCAGTATGATTTTGGAGTTATTATAGTTTTTAATTATCCATCATATTACGTCTGCTTATTATGTTCTTCTTATAGTTTTGTTTAAGGTAAAATCACACCATTGATTTAGAAAACCCATTGAAATTTATTACCAACCTTTGGTGCCTTGGGGACATCACCTACAGTTAGTGACATTGTAGTCCTTCCTAAGACAATGAGTTGGGTCGGGATGTTACAATTACTGACCTTTTTATATATGATATATTTTCATGAGGCCTTTACTACATGTTTATGATATCTAACATTATATATTCCATCACTTTGGAATAAATAATTCTTATCCACTTACTTATTTTTTATTATGAAATCCATGGATAAATTATTCCCATAGTTCTATTTGATATGAAATTTATTTATTCTTGTTAAATTATTTATTCTATTCTTATGTATGATAGATTAAACTATATGATACCCCTTACTATTCATCTGAGTCCACCTTTTTTTCATATTTCCCTAGGAAACCAAGAGGATTACTATGTGTGACATATGGATTGGAAATGAGAAATAATAATGTTTTCATGTTTTCATAAGATGTATCTTTAGTTTTAAAATTAGTTTAATATTTATTTATGTATCTATTTTCCTAAGACTATTAAACTATTGGACACCATGATATATATATTTTATACAAAAGTAATAAAATAAAAACTAGTTCCAGATTACTAGAGTTCGGGTGTTATATTTTGTATCAAAGAAACTATAGTAGAAACCATAGGCATTAGATTTACCAGAACAAAGTTTGAGAACATTACCCTATAAAAAACTCTTAGGATATTCAAGAAATATCTCAATATTACATAACATGAAATTCATAGTTTTATTCATCAAGTAACTAAGCATATCATATTTCATAGAAAATGAAACTTTCTAAAATAAATGAAAACCAAGTATATAATTGAGGAAAATGTGGGGATTGTATGGATAATGAAGATAATGGAGTTAATATTTGTGTTGAATAAATTATTACTTTCCCAGGGTAATTGACCTAGGTTATGAAAAATAACATTACCCACCTGAAGCAACATGTTTCCCCTCAATAGGTATTAACCTGTTTATATTAATTTATTAGGTAACAACCTCCATAATTCTGTAGGTCTACTAATACCATGGTAGAAGATCAATAGATTAATTCTCTAGAGAAAAAATAATAGCATTGAGGTGTACTGAGAAGGAAAAATCTATCATGACTATGGGTTATTTAAGGTGATATACTGTCCAATGGTGGTCCTTGATTGAAAATACTTTGAAGGAAGAGGAGATATAAGACATTGGGTGGAAGAAATTTAAAGTGATTTTTATAGAAAAATATTTTCCTCGAGAGTAACATAATGAGATGGAAAAAAATTCTTAAATTCATGAAAATGTAAAGAAGAAGAATTACTGAGTATAAGGATAATTTCAAAAGGTTAGCGGTGTATGTTACATATTATCTATGAAACCTAGAAAGTAAGATTGACCATTTCATTGATGGTTTGATTCCATGTCTTTGAATATAATTAGTTTCTTAAAATTTTCTTACTCTTAGGATATTATAACAAGTTCTATACAGAATGCGAAATAGTTTTCAAAATCATTCATTTACAAATGGAAACCCGAGAGAAAGTGGATTACTAATCAACAAGTAGGAAGAAAAAATGGAAAGGAAAATGAAGGAAGAGTGGAGTTTTCTATTTGTAATAAATATGGAAAGAAACATATAGGAACTTGCCTAATGGGGTTGCGTGTATGATTTAAATGTGGAGATAATTTCCATCAATATAATGGGTGAAAATTCAATAGAAATAATTCAATGTCCAATAATTTAATTGCAGAGAGATGGGGAATTACACTAATCAGTTCCCTAGGTGCTAAGGGATTATTCTCTATAAGAGGTATTTAGATCAAGTTTGAGCTATTTTAATAAAAATAGATTAATTTAAAGCTCAAAATGATGCGATAGTAGGTACTTTGATTATACAATCAAATTTAGTTAATATATTATTTGATTTTTGATCTATACACTCTTTTATATCATGCATGTTTTTTTTCATTTATTCAAGCATCCCTTGATGCATTAAGGAGAAATTTATTAGTTTAAACACTAATATGTACTTTGAATGTGATAATGATACATTAGAAAATACAAATTATAATGTATGGGTATTTTATAGTTGTGAATCTAATCATAATACTGATGGTGGATATTTATGTAATCATAGGGATTGATTGGATCTTGAGTTATAAAGAAAGAATATATTATAAGGAGAAGGAATTTAGGATTAGTAAGAAAAGTATAGAATTATGTATATTTCAAACTGAGATTTCATTACCTGAAACCTTTCTATAACCACCCATAGTGGCTTAGTTTTATGAAATTATTAGGGAGTATATAGATGAAATTAAATAAATAGTGGGTAAATAGGTTTTGAGAATTGAATATGTACATGTTGTGGAGAAATATATTTATGTATTTCCTGATGTATTACATTAATTCTCCCCTGATTGAGAAGTTAATTTATATATTGATATTATCCCTGGTGTAATATATATAATCCTCCCAATAGAATGACTCCAAAGGAGTTAGTTGAGTTAAAGAAGAAATTACAAGACTTATGTAGTATGAGTTTACTTTTCTTGAGTGTTTTTCCCTAGGGAGCACCCTTTTATTCCTGAAAAATAAGGAAGGATCAATGAGGTTATCCATTTATTATAGGTAAATCCATTGAATTAATTTAAAGAACATGTATCCATTACCTTGTATTGATTACCACTTTGACCAGCTTCAAGGGGATCAATAATTCTTGAAGGTTCATATTCATTTTGTCTATCATTAGTTAAAGGTTAATATGGAAGATATATTAAAGATGAAATTTTGTATGTGGTATGGTCATTATGTGTTCAGAATAATGACTTTTAGGTTAACCAATTCAACCTCTATATTTTTAGAATTTATGAATATAGTATTAAAGGATTACATTGATAAGTTTATAATCATATTTATTGATGGTATTTTTATATACTTTATGATTCATGAGGAGCATGAAACTCATTTGTGATTTTTTCTTTTGGTTCCAAGGAAAAAAGAGTTATATGTGAAATACATTAAATGTGAATTTTGGATCCAGACAAGTTTTTTTGGAAATATTGTATCCAAGGATGGTATTTCTATTAACCCTTTAAAAATAAAGGTTGACATTTAATGTCCAAGACCTACCACTATAACTGGAATACATAGTTTTCTTGGATTAATGGGATACTGTCAGTAGTTTGCTAAAAACATCACTTGATTAGATAATCCATTAACCAAGTTGACACATAAGGGGTTTAAATATTCATGGACAAAACAATGTGAATATAATATCTAGGAATTGAATAGGAGACCAGTAAGGGCTCTTATATTGACTCTTCCAACTGGTAAATAAGGGTTTATACTTTATAGTTATGCATCAAGGGAAGGTGGATGTATTTTAATGAAAAATTATAGAGTGGTGTATTATGCATCTAAAAAATTAGAGCCCCATTGGTAAATTATCAAACTCATGATTTGGAGTTGGAAAAGGTGATCTTTACTATAAAGATATAAATACATTACTTATATGGATAGAGTTTTGATATATACACCGATTATAAAGGTGTTGGAATACATATTTACTCAGAAATATATTAATATGAGGAAAAGGAGATGGTTTAACTATTCAAGGATTATGATTATGCTATAATGATCAAAATGGGAAAGAAAACAAGGCAGATGATTCACTAAGTATAAAAACATTGGTATCTTATCCATGATGAGTGTAGAGAATGATCTAATTTTGAAATATTCAGTAGGGATGAACATGAATGTTATAATGGAAGGGGAAAAATCATTCTTATTCCATGTACTTACTCAAACTTATTTATTAGAGAGGATTAAGAAAACTCTGCTTAATGATAAGGCTTAACAAAATAAGATGGATGATTTGAATAATGGAAAAATTAATCGACATTAATATTGGTTATTGGTAAGTGCATCATAATGTATGATTTTTTTTAAATTTATGAACCTACTAACTAATGTAGAAGCAACAAGAATGGTCGAACCATAGAGAGAATGTCTGTAGTCACTAGGAATATCATATTGAAGTAATTCTCATATAGATAAGTTTTAAATGTGATTAACAAATAAGACCTCTAAAAACTAAAAAAATATTAAAAAAATAATTATAATAACTATAAATATCTAAGAAAAATATATTAATCTCTAGAGGAAGCTGGAAGATATGGGAATGTCAGAGTTGTGATGTCTGTTAAAGTGCATGAAATTCCAATTATTTAATTTCCATATTTGTATTTTTATTCATTCAATTATCACTGATTCCCAATTCAATCAAAATACAATCATGTCTCTTTCTATAATGTTATACATTATTCTAATTTTCAAAAAAACCATATGTTATTTCATTCTTTTTTTTGATGAATAATTTGAGCATCACATTAACATCGAACCAATTGGTGAAATCTAACGAGCTTTTTCTCCTAAAGATGAAGCATCCATATGCATCGGGTTCTTTCACATGATATCCCTGATTAAGTATCACTCATGAAATTTTTAAGGGGAAGACACACAAAATATTAATTTTTTTAATTAATATATTAATTTATTTTGAATTCACTTGTGTGAAATTTATGATAATCTCACGTGCGCGATTGAATTTCAGATAAATAATTTATCTGATTATCTCCCACCCATGATTAGTTATTAGGTATCACATGAATGATCACCAAACCTTATGTGTAGAGACCAAATGAAAATTAATTCAAATTAATATATAATTAGTTAAATAAAAATATAATAAAAAATAATAATTCCAAAGAAAATACAATATCAAAACAAGATAAAGGTATGCATACAACTTTATGTTCATCATAACTCTGGCACTTAAAATTTAGCTCGGCATCATGAAAACACAACACATAAAATAAAAAACAAATAATATCACTGCGTTTATGTCCTCACAAATGTTACCACAACCTGCTACAGATGATTGAAACATAAAAACCATCACTTAACCAATCGTTGTGATGTTGAATCAAACCATCCATGAAACATTTTACTCCCTCCACAACTATTTCATGCAATAATGTGAATAGATGGAACATTATATTAAGGTAGTGTTTTAGTGCTCGGTAGGGGTTTCTTGACTGGTGTACTGCAAGGAAAGGAGGCCCACACATCTGCTGTTACACAAGGGAAGTAGTTTGTTGGTTTGCTTAAAAGAGGGGTTTGGTGCATAAGAATGATGTGAGAGGATATGAAGGACACTTCTAGTGCTACATAGCTCAGTGATGATGCAATGGTGGAGATAGTAGTCTACTATGAGAGGTGACTATTCGATGGTGTAGAGTTTTGATGGGAGGTGGCTGTAGTAGAGAGGAAAAATGAGGTTGGTGTCTGTCTCCAGTTGTACTAAAGACACTACCATAAAGATGTCTTTACACAATTCCACCTTTTATCAAAACTAAAAAAATAACTAATAAAAGATACTTTTAACAGCTTTAAAAAGATCATCATTAAAAGTACCTCTTTATCAGTGCTATTTTTTTGGACAGATAAAGGTAAACCTTTTATCAATGTTTTTTAGAAATGTTAAAGGGACCCCCTTTATGAGTTATTTTTTATTAGTATTGATAAAACGTATATTTAAAAAAAATTATATTTCATTAAAAATAATATATTAATATATAAATATATTTATATTGGTATAAATATAAAATATATTTTTAAAAATGTTTTAGATAAGGAGAAATATGAATTTATAGTTAATATATAATATAATGAGTGAAAATGGATTATAAAATAATTAAAAACATTTTTTTAATTAATAAATTTCTAATTATTATCGAGAAATAGTCATTTAATAAAATATTTAATATAAAAAAATCAAAAAAATTAATTAAAGATCAAAAATAAGTTGAAAAGATAATATAAACTTCAAACAACCATAAATTTTGATATGAGTATCCGTTTGGGCTCTACCATATATAAAATAGATGCCTTTTATGAGATCTATACCATGGTAACACAAGGGAACCCCATGTCACATATTTAAAGTCCTGAAAGGCTAGAATGTCTCCAAAACTGAGTTTTTATTCTGGTTATCCCAATTTTTTAACATTCGATGGAATTTCATCCTTATTAAAGGGGGTAGGTTTTCCCATATTTAGTGAGGAATGAATTTATTCTCAGGGATTACATTCAAATTGATGTTATGGTTGTTAAATTTTGTCATTTCTTATATTTTAATTTTATTTATAATCAAATATATAAAAATATATACATATTTTTTATAAATTCATACATAAAAATTTAATTTTATAAATATATATGTAAAATATTTTACATATAAAATATTTTTCTAAATATATAAACGTTATCTAAATAAAAATTAATATACATTTTATTTAAAATAAAATTGTATTAATATTTATATACATATACCATTAATGTATATATAATATTTATATAAATATAAATATATTAGTGTATGTGTATTGACGAACACACACACACACACACACATATTTATCTATATATTCTAAAATATTTATATAAATATTGACATGTAATATATTTAAATAAACATAAGTATGTATAATTATATTTATATATTTACAAACATATATATAAATTTATATGTATGTATGTATGTATGTATGTATGTATGTATGTATGTATGTATGTATAAACACACACACACAAAACATATTTGATATATATATTTAAATAAATATATATAAATATATGGATAAAAAATGTAAAGATACATATATAAATATAAATATATATATATATATCATAAAATACAGAATGAAATAATATAGTGAAGTGTAAAAGGAGTTGTAATATGAGGGGGAGGTATCAAGTTCGAAACCCAGCGAAGGTTGGTGCATGAGTGGGTGGGTGAAGTAGCTTCCTAGTGCTGTTAAAGGGGGGGAGGGGCTTCCAAACACTGTTAAAGGGGTGGGGAGGCTAGAGGAGCACTGTTAAAATGGGGGATCAAGTGCTAATAAAAGGGTATGAATAACCATATGATTTGAAGATTTTTTTAATTTTTTTTGACTTTTACCAGTTTTATTTTTATCACCGATAAAAACCCCTTTTATCAGCACTTTTTTAGCACAGATAAAAGGGGAATTTATCAGTTCTTTTTTTAGCACAGATAAAGGGGGCACCATTTTAATAGTACTAAGTACAACAATGCTTTTTTAACGATATTAAATCCCTTTTTTTACATTATTAAAGGGACGGTCTGCAGTAGTGAGAAGAGGAGGCTTGATGTGTTATGAGTTATGTGAGGGAGGAGAAGAGTTCATCCCATAGGGGTGATCATTTTCAACAAGAGAAGGTTGCAGACAAAGTGCACACCCTACTAGGGTTTCCTCCCAGCCAGAATGAAGAAGAAGTAGATCCCCCTGAATATATATATCCTGCAACCCAAAAATAAGAAGATAAATAAATAAATAAAAAATAATTTAATAAAAAAACCCGTTATCAAATATGATAAATGTTAAATAATAATATTAATAAATAAAATAATAATTAATATAATAATATAATAATTAGAGTTCTATAAATAAAAATATTATACTAATTATAGTAATAAATAAAATTATAAAAAAATGAATTAAATAAATATACGTACATATAATTAGAAATAATAATATAATACAATTATTAATTCTATATAATAATAATATCACTATTAAATACTAATATAATATTTATAATAATCTAATAATATTAATACTACTATTATTAAAACTACTAATATGAATAATGATATGCAATAATATATAATAATAATATAGGAAATTAATATAAATTATAATTTAAATGTAAATATAATAAACTAAAAAACTATTATTAATGAAACTGCTATTATAAATGACATAATGTTAAATAAAAAAAATTATAAATATATAAAATTAATATCAACTAATAAAATACTAAATTACTAATTTTAATATATAAATTAACTAAAAATTATAAAAATATCAAAAATACTAAAAAATATAAAAAGAACATAAAAACACAAAGTGGTTAGAAAAAATAATTATAAATAAGTTAAAAAATCATAAAAATTCTAGTGAAATCCATTCATATAAAATCCACCACACTTAAAATTTTTAAATCCTGAGCAAAAAAATCAGAAATAACACACAATTGGACCATTAGCAAATTCAAAACATAAAAAATACAAGATTAAAAATTTTCCATCCCTTTTACCAAAAAAATATCATGCTTCATTTAATATCCCAATTTTTAAAAATAGTTTCCCTTCCACTCATAGTCATTCCAAAATAAGCATTAACATTCATGCCTCATGTGTCTTACCTCACCATCACTCTCATATCTCCAACAATTTGATCAAATATTGTTTTCAATTATCATATACATGAATGATTACCATTGGATTTATATGAATTTCATATCTTCAAAAGTGGAAATAAAAATAATACATTAATCTTGAGGAATCCACATTTAGTTCAAATGTCTTTGAGGCTGTAGGATTGTAGGTCATAAAAAAGTCAACATTTTTTTGGAAAAAATGAGAGTTGAATCTTGAAATAAATCAATGATAAGTGTCAATAAAAAATTTCACCCTAAAAATATAACTCCCCCACACATTAAACATTATATTTCACAAAAGATATGATAATCACCACCTCATTTGTATTTTTTTTCTCACAACTCACTCAAATAAAATGGGCAGAAAAAACTGATGGGATTCATATCCAAAACCCCAAGAAATAAATGTCAGAAAAAATACAACAGAAAGGTATGAAAGTAGCATGTGTACTATAACATCTTATTGAATCTAAGTTATATTGAAAAATCTCTAGCTCCTGGAGTAATTGATCATTACTTTTATAGGTATCCCTAAAAGAGGGGGTTACCATGTAATGACAAAAAGATTACACATTATTGGAATAAAATAAAATATACATCCCCTAAAAAAAATAAATGTAATGAATGTTGATACTGTGAAATATAACACATATGACTAGGATACGATAATTTCAATCCATGTGCATCAAATAACTACTGACCTCAAACAACATTCTCTCTGAATAAATCTCCCCCACACTTAGATTGAAAATTATTATGAAAATGTTCATGAAATGGGTAAGGAAGGGTATCGAATATGGGATCATCCTAAAAATTATTCTTCATGGATTATAAGGGATACAATATATAGAAAATTAAAGGGTGTATTATTAGGTTAAAGTGGATGAATACATCAAACAAATGCATCAATCATTTTAGTGAAACTTTCCAAATCCCTATCGCTTTGATAGGAAAAAATGGAATGTTATAGAAGACATAAAATGGTAGAGATTAACTCAAGAAAAATATAAATAAGATATAATGTAAAAAAGATCTAGAATACTCACGACCATGGAGATATAATGTTGGAAACACAGGTTCTCATGAGTATAAATAGGTTTCTAAAAAATATACAAGTTTCAAAAAAAATATTTTCAAAGCATATAATAATATCAAAAATCATTTAAATCATGATATTAATGACCAAGTCATGTAAAATCAAAATAATTTTCTCAAACTACCCAATGATACAAGTGGTATTCCCTCGAATGTGTCACTATAAAAAATGAAACCGTTTTCATGTGGGTTCAACAATGATAAGAATGTTAAATTTTTTTCATTTCAATTGTTTCATCTTTTTGAGTTAGTTATTTTACATGATGTTTTTAGAAGAATATCATATGTAAAAAAATACAACTCTTCCTCGAGTGTGTGAAGATAGAAACAAAAAGGTTTCCTATATCTGATGAAACTACAAAGATGATATACTTGTAAAATCTACACAAGGATAGAACATACCCGTGTTATGTCAATGAAGTCACACCATAACCAGAAACATGTGGATAATAAAAATATGTATGATAAATTCAAATCCTCAGTAGATCCATGAAAATTATAGATTATAGTAAATTCATGTCATTTTATTACTTAAAAAATAAATGAAATGAAACTAAATGAACTGAAATGAAAACAACAAAATTATGGCTTGCCTCCCATTGAGTGTTATGTTTACTCCATATTCAGAGATATATTGATGAAACTCCACAAGTATCAAGAAAAAATATATACCATGAAACTTACCCTTTATTATTAGTGTCCTGGAATCTATTCATTGAAAATGAAATTTTCCCAAAAGCTACATAATACCTCAAAGAAAACTTGTTAGAAAAATAGATGGGTGGAATGAAATGAAAATAGAATAGCTCATAAAGAAATGAAGATACCTCTTCTAAAAAAAGACTCACTAAATTATTGTTGTTTTTTCAAAGGATGTTAGTAGGAAGATCAAAAGGATTACCTCTTTTCACATGTTCTAGAGAAAAAATGCCTTTACTAGACACTTTAAATGGTTGGATTATATTCATTATATCCTTGAATGTGGTATTTGGGTTCATGATGTTTCCAAATTCATTTTCACCACCAACTATAAGCATAGGAAAATTCATTCGTTTGTATCTCAATTCATTTTATAAGGATTCATTTATTGCACCAAGGTTCAGAGTGTTGCTAGAATCTATAAGTATTTCAAGTGAATCGTTTTTAACCTTGATACATAGAGCAAGTGGGGTGGGATCAATTGGATTAGATGAATTCACTATTTAAATAATGACATTTTTTTCAAAATTTTCTTATATACTATCCTATTTGTATTTCTCCATTATTATATGTGGCACCAAAAAATCAAGATCCACCAGTCAATCCCATTATTACATTATTTACAATAAATTACGAGTTTTTTTCAACACCATCATTGAATGATTTTATGACTTCATAAATGTTTTATATTTCTCTATTTTGGAAAAATTTTCAGACACACAATGGTTTTTAAAAATTGCTTATTCAATGTCATTTGAATTGACATCCACTTGTGTGCGGCAATTCATGATATCATGGATCAATTATGAATCTATCACAACAAATAAGGATCCCATTTTAATATCATATATATCCTAAAAATGTTTAATTTGATATACATAAAATGAAAACTTTTTCATTTTGGGATTGATGGGTTTTGAATTCACAAAATAAGAACACAAAATCAAATTTTCCAAGGGACTATTATATTAAATAGAGTGGAATATTAAGCTCTCATATTCTTGAAATGTGATTATATTGGAAGAATTAAATTGTGATGGTGAGGAGTCATAAATGTTATGATAAGAAGGAGGATCAATCAAATTAGTATCATTATCATAATTTAGAAATAGATGTTATTCGAATGGGTCCTATACTACAATTTATTCAAAATAATCATTCTGAGTTGGATCATTAAGTGGTAGTGAGGAAAAAAAATATTTTCATTATGTTCATCTTGAATATCAAACATCCAAATTTTCCTAGTGATAGGAGAAATCAACACATGTCCAATTATTGAATAATTTATTTAAAATTAATTTTCAAGTTATAAATTTTTAAGATTGTTTTGACATTGAAAATGATTAACAGATTTATAGTGACTTGTATCATAACATGATGAAGAAATGTCATATGGATCATTACATAAAATTGAATAAAAATTATTAAAATAAACTGGATTACCTAGATAGATCATGTGTCGTGAATAATTATACATCATACCAAGAGTTATGATCATGTAGGGAAATTTTTGATTGTATCTATATGATGCTGACCATTCCATTCATAACTTATAGGTATCTTGAAAGACACTATAATGAAAATACCCATATTAGTAAACCAATTTTTTTTATTTTTTTTTATTTTGACCTAAATGACTCTTTTTAAGGAACTCCTAATCCTAAAATTATGCTTGAAAATGGTTCCAAAAATTTTGTATGCACATTTTAATGCATGAAAATTTGAAAATTTATAAACCTACGAACTACTATATAAGTGGAGAGCATGGTCGAACCACAAAGAGAATGTTCATATACACTAGGAATATACTTTTGGAATAATTCTCAAGAAGATACGTTTTAAATGTGACTAACAACTAAAACATCTAAAAACTAAACAAATATTTAAAAACTATTAATTAAATTAATTATAACTATCTAAGAAAACTAAATTAATCTATAGAGGAAACAAGAAGATATGGAAATGTAAGGGTTGTGACATTCGTTCAGGTGTATGAGATTCCAATTATTTACTTTCCACATATGAATATTTATTCCTTTAATTAAAATTGATTCAAAATTAAATCAAAAATAATATCAGGTCTCATTCTTTAATATTAAATATTATTCTAATTTTCCCAAAAAATATCCATTAATTTTATTCTATGATTTGAGAAATAATTTGTGCATCATATTAACATCAAATCTCTTCGTGAAATGATATGACCCATTTCTCACAAAGTCAAAGTATCTATCTATATTGGGTTCAATCACATGATATTACTAATAAAGTAACATTTTTAGGATTGAAATATGATATGATGATACCTAGTAACAAGGGGGTGAATTGTAAGTCTAAAAACTTTCATTTTTAACCTTAAGGAAACTTTGTTTAACATTGATAAACAGAAGAGATTCACAAAACTGTCTACCATCTTTAACAATGAAATTGGAAGGGCCCTAGGTATAAATATAAAGATAATTAAATGAAATAAAAACACTTGTATACTTAATTTATAATATACTTTAAAGGTTATATAATATTAAATCAGAGTTATTAAAATTGAGATTGTGTTAGAAAGTTACACTTTCTATTCATAACAAAATATGCAATGGATTAAAAGAACTTGTAATTAAACAAGTAGTACAAGTGTAATAGAATATGTTAACCTAAAGAGAAGGGTATCAAAAAAAACTTGGATAAAGGTCCCTTGATTTATACTTTAAATAATGTCTATATTACCCACACTAGGGTAATCCCTTAATATGAAGATCAATATATGTCTTACTATCCACACAATCCCTCAATCTGTAAGGTGATCAAAAACTATGTATTATTTATAATTAGAAGCCCTTGATTAAGCAGGTAATTGGAACCTATATCTTCATTTATCTTGGAATCCATTGATTGTATACCACAATAATCACAATTGCACAAGGAAAAAAGAAATCTTGCTGAATATTTAGTAAGTGGAACACTTTGTTCACAACTTAAACTCTTTAAGGATTTCACATGAAGAAAATTTGGTAGAGCTATCACAGATTTTCAATTCACCCAAAAATTTACAGAAATGATCACATTCAAATAATTGGGTATTTATAGGTGAGATATCTAACGGTCACATTTTCCTCAAACAGTAATATTTTCCCTAAAATCTCAGCGGGACTTGGATAGGTGGCATTCATAATAGTCATATTTTAACTAAAACAAAGACACCATTTAGATAATAAAAAGGGTCACAAGTAAAATTATCTTCACAGTAATATTTAAGAATTTGAATGTAAGAAATATTATATTAATGAAATGCATTAACTTTAAGAAGTTAAGAAAACATTACATTAAAAAAATATCTTAACTTTAAGAAAATTATAGAATCATAACATTAAAGAGATATATAATCATTAAGAAATATATAAAATTATATCACTTAGGAAACTATGAAAATCAGATCTGAAAATTATTGAGAATCGTAATTGAATAAACATCATGATTTAGAATTAGTTTTTCTATGAAATTCAAAAATTAAGAAATGTATTGATTTAGAATCAGTTTTTCTGAGAAATTTTGAATCTAAGAAATACAGTGTTTTAGAATCTAAGAAACACAATGATTATGATTATATGCACATGTATCTTATTTTTCATTTGAATACAGAATCTAATCCGCCTTGATGAAAACTATGTTAGACTTAACAAGAAAGTATAACAAAATATATTTCTAGAAATAATTCTAACAAATATAAAGTTTCTTAAAGAAAGAAAAATTGTTAAGGAAAAGGTGTTTGTAATTTCTAAAACATATAGGTATGGAAAAGTCATAAGTAAACTTCTAACTCAACAATATCCCCCTTTTTTGAAATCACAATCAATGTTTTTACAAAAAACAATATTTAGATAGAAAAGTCTTTATATTGAACTTTGAGAGAAATACTTATCCCCATTGAGTTCATGACTATCAGTGAATACGAAAAAATCCCACTTAGGTTATGACCCAATAAGGATCTTATTATTGACTTTATGAAATTGTCATATTTTCTTAATGAAATAACTCCCCCTTTTCTTAAGGATGTCTTGTGTAATTAATCTCCGCCTTACTTAGATATTATCTTCCTTAGAGTTATATTCTTTTTATAACATCTTCTCCCTTCTCCTCCTTTGTTAATTTCAAAAAGAAATGTAGAGAAGTATAAGGTACATAAAAAAGTTAAGATACATACTATTCAAAACAATGGATAAAAGAATTTTTATTAAAGAAAAAGTTTATACAACAAAAAATTGGAATGAAAGAAAATTAGTCATCCTTATTTGGAACAAGTTTTGTAACTAATGATTTTAGATTATTTAAATCCTTGTGATTATTTTGGAATTTTTTGATAATCTCTTCTTGATCCTTACTCCTTTTTTTAAGATACTTGGTATTTTATTACTGACTTTAAATCTTCTCATCCTAAGAGTCAAACATTTCTTCTTGAGAGTTTAGTTTCTACACCAACTCATCTATAATTTCATTTAATATTTTTATATCAATACCAAATAAGTTTTATATGTTTCGATATTATGATTTATTAAGGAAATAAAAAAGATTTAATTAAATACGAATCTATTGAGGTTTTTCTTAAAACATTTTTGAAATAACAAAAAACAAAAGTGCAAGATAAAAAAAATATTTAAGAAAATGTATCTTTCAGAGTTGTTATAAGATTTATTAGTATTAGATAAGATTCTTCTTATAAATATTTTATTCTGAAAAGTTTTTTAGAGTCCAGAAACTTATTTGGTTCCAAAAACATTACTAATTTACAAAAAACTTAATTAGGTTATGAAAAAAATTATTAGGTTTCAAGAACTTTTGTCAAGGATTAATTTTTTTTGATATGGAAATAAAAGGTACTCTCCCTATGAAAATGAGTATCTTAATATAAGGATATATTTTAAGAAATAGTATATATGAATGGTTACCTTACAGTTATCATTCCATTCATTTTTTTAATGTATTCAAATATATCATAAGGTAATGATTTTCTAAAAATATTGGTAAGTTTTTCTTGTGTTATAATAAATTGTAAATTAATATCTCATTTTAAATAAATAATTTGAAATTAAGGAAGAAGAACGATTTTACCCATAACAACAATTTATCATTGAGCATTGTCTTTGAAAGAGACTCTTCCAGATTTCATATTAATAGCCTTTTCAATGAATTTTTTATTACCAGTCATGTGCCGAGAACATCCACTATCCCTCTACCATGTATTATTATTGGTAATTCCTTTATTTTACTGAAAATAAAATAGTTTGTCTTTTGGAATCCAATCTTTCTTAGATCTTGTATTGTTAGAAAATAAAATCACAGGTATCCACATTTTTTTAGAAAAGTTGGCTTTATGAAAACCTAAGGATTGAGTTTTATTCAAAGAAAAACTTTTCTCCCAATGTTCACTACATTGACACTTAGTGAAAAGGGGTACTTTTTGGAATGAAATAGTTGTACCTAAAAACTAGTTTTGATTGTGAATAACCAAGTCCAAAATTATTCTTTAGAGGACTAAGTTGTGAATACATTTTATCAAAATCTTATTTACCATGAGTAAAGTTTGAAAAAAGTTTATTTAAGGGAAATTTTTCAGATTTTAGTCTAATGACTAAATTATTATACTCATAGCAGTTAGTATTAGAATTTTTCCTATATGTAAGATTTTTTTCTTATAAATAACTTTTTCAAGATCCTTAGAAATTTTGTCCTTCTTAGAATTAAATTCCTCAAGGTTTTTTGAAATAGAAACACTTTTAAAAGATTTTCTATCAAGATATTTATAAAAATATGATACTTCTTTCTTAAAATATTAATTCTAGAATTTTTATTATCAAGTTTATTATTGATATTACTATTTTCACTCTCAAGAAACTTAGAAAACCTAAAGACTTATTCAAATAAAGGTAAATAATTATCTTCAGCTGAAGAAGATTCTCCATCTGAAGATTCATAATTTTTTTATCAGGATAATTAGCACTGAAATATATATTGTTTAAAGATTCAGCAGTGTGTACCTTATCCATGAAACATTTATTCTCTATAGAAATTATAGGTATAATACCAATATTTTCTTTTTCTATAATATTCAGTATCTTAAGATTCATTAGATGAGTCTCTATCACTTGCACTCCATGAATCATTTTCTTTTAAGAATTTATTTCCCTTAGACTTATAATATCTTCTATGATTCCTTTCAGAGTGTTTATCTTTCTTGTCCTTTCTTTTCAAATTAATAAAATCAGGTCTGATATGTCTAGATTTCTTACATTCATAACATGTAACTTCTGAATCATTCTTATCTTTCCTATCTTTCTTCTTATATTTTTACTGAAAATACTTATTTCCAATTTTTTTTCATCCTTCAGGATGATTTTCTAGATCATTCTCAAAATGTTCAGATTCACTTGAGTCTAATTTAATAACAAATTTCTTATACTTTGTTGTCTTAGAAAATCTCTCAGCAGTCTTGGATTTCATATGATTTGAAGTAGTAGTAAAAGAAACACTCCCATTATTCTTCTTAATATTATCAAAATATCTCTTCAATATCTTCTCATATTGCAAGATAGTCCCAAATATCTCATTAAGAGTAACTGTTGTAACTTTCCTAAACCCATCAATAATTGTTCTTTTTTATTCCCACTCATTTGGAATGATATCAATAATATTTTCCACAATCATTTCATCATTTAAGACTTTTTCTCCTATTGATTGTAAGATATTCACAATAGTCATAAATCTTTGTTGGATTTTAACTATTGGTTCTCCATAAGAAATAAAGAAACCATGATAATCATCTATAATCATATCTCTTCTGGATTCTATAACTTTCTATGTACCAAAATGTGTAACTTTAAGTTTCTTCCAAATACAATTTTCTACTCCAAATGAAGATGTTTGACTTTATATATTCCTGGTCATAGAACACAACAAATTATTGTGTACATTATAGTTAAGATGATATTATTTTTTTTCTTGGTTTGAGAATAATCTATCTTCTTTATCTGGTATCTCGTAATCATCAGTAAGAATAAAAAAGTTTTCAACTACAGTTTTAAGAAAAAAAATTCTTCATTCCATATCTCTAATATTCATAATCATTACCATTAAAAATTAGTGGTCTTTTTGGATTTATATTTTCAATATATCCAATATTTATTCCTTGCATCTTTCAAAAAAAAATCTTTTCTACTCCACACATTAGTGTAGTATGTATTTATAAACAAAGAGTTTATATAATAAATTTTTAGAAATTAACAAAGTGTAAGTAAAAAAAACAAGAAAATGTACCCTTGATACTAAGTGTAACTATTAGTATCTCAGATACCTGATCTGATACAAATTGTAGGATAGAAATATGATATGCAGATACTAAATAATAAGAGGGGGGGGGGGGGTGAATTATAAGTTTAAGAACTTTCGTTTTTAACCTTAAGGAAACTTTGTTTAAAAAATTTAAACAAACAAGATTTACAAAACCCTATACTATATTTAACAAATAAATTATAAGCGAAAAAGGTCTGAATATAATGATATTGAAATTAAATAAGAAAAAATGTATACTTAAGTTAGATTCAACCTTAAAATTTATTGTATATTAAATCATACTTATTACAACATAGAAACTATAAGAAAGTTACACTTTTTATTTATAACAAAATATAAAGTAGAATATAAGACCATGTAATTAAAAATTAGTATAAGTGTTATGAAATATTTTAAACCAAAGAGAAGGGTATCCAACATCATTGGATAAAGGTCCCTTGATTTATAGTTTCAAGAAATTATGTACTACCCACACTAGGGTAATCCCTCGATATAAAGATCAATATCTGTCTGGATATCCCTGAAAGCTCTCGATCTGTATGGTGATCAACACCTATGTCTTCCTTAAACATAGAATCCCTCGATTAAGTAGGTAATTAGATCCTCTATTTTTATTCATCTTGGAAGCCCTTGATTGTATACAATAACAATCTAAATCACACAAGGCAACAAAATATGGTTTAAGATTTAAGTAAGTGGAACAAGCTATTCACAACTTAAAATCATCAAGGATTTTGTATGAAGAAAATATGGAAGATCTCTTGTAGAGTGTCAATTATACCAATAGATCACAACAACCATCACATTAAGTTACTGGGTATTTATAGAAGAGATCTCCAACAATCATATTTTCCTCTAATGATCATATTTTCCCTGAAATCTCAGAGGGACTTAGACAGTTGGCATTCATAACGGTCATATTTTAATTTAAACAAAAACACTATTTAGATAATAAAAAATTTCACATGTAACATTAGAATTGCAATAATATGTAAGAATCTGAATGTAATAAATATTATATTAGGTAAATTCTTTAACTTTAAGAAATTAAGAAAAAATTACATTAAGGAAATATCATAAATTTAAGAATGTTATGAATTCAAAACATTAAGTACATATATAATCTTTAAGAAAGATATAAAATCATATCATATAAGAAACTATGAAAATAGTATGTGTAAATTATTGAGAATAATAATCTATGAAATATCAAAATTTAGAATTGATTTTTTCTGAGTAATTAGCAATGTAAGAAATGAACTGATTCATAATCAGTTTTTCTGAGTGACTCATAATCTAAGAAATGCACTGATTTGAAATCAGTTTTTCAGATCGATTCATAATCTAAGAAATTCCCCGATTCATAATTGGTTTTTCGAAGCTATTCAAAATCTATGAAATGTGGTATTTCAGAATCTAAGATATACAGCAATTCTGATTACATGCACATGTTTCTTATTTTTCATTTGAAAATAGAATCTAATCGGTCTTGATGAAAACTATGTTAGAAATATCTAGAAATTATAGAAAAAGATATTTCTAGAAATAATTATAACAAATATAAAGTTTCTTAAAGAAAGAAATATCATTAAGGAAAAGGTGTTTGAGATTTAAAAAACATAAAGGTATGAAAAATTCCTAAAGAAAACTTTTGAATCAACATCATTCAGGAATGTTTGAAGGGGAAAACTCCCAAATATTAATTTATCAGTTAATATATTTATTTATTTGTAGTTATCTTATATGCAATTTATGATTCTCTCATATGCATGATAAAATTATGGATAAATAAATTCTATGATTATCTCCCACCCACGATTAATTATTAGGTATCACATAAACATGAACTAAAGTATGTGTGTAGTGACCAAATGATAATTCTATTTATTGAAAAAGGGAATTCTCATGTGTGGCATTTTCGAACCCTTCACACAAGGAGACCCCCTGCCCCATGAAAGTGTCACTCCCCGAAGATAGAGCCCTAGCTAGGAAAAATCTATTTCAAGCCGAGACGGTAGATCCTCCCAGAGGGTGACAACCTGAGTGGTGATGGTTCGCAAAAAATCCATCAGCATGTGTGGGATGGACCTCATTTTTTCCACCCAGCACAAGATTGGGTGACCCTGAAAAGTGGGTTGATCTTGGGGGAGAGGCTCACCCTGAAAGAGGACTCCTAGGATTCTAACCCTAAAACTCCCAAAGAAATACCATTTATGCCCCTCACCATCACCATTGTGCCACCACCAAAGTTTCTCATATCCCAAATGATAATTAATTCAAATGAAATTATAATTAACCAAATAAACATCCATTTAAAAATAATAATTCAAAAGACAATAAAATATAGAAACAAGATAAAGGAATGCATACACTATCACATTCCTCACAACTATGACACTATGAAATTTCTCCCGACATCATGAGAACATGACACATAAAATAATAAACATATAATATGACCATGTTTGTGTTGTCAAAATTTTTACTGAAACCTACCGTTGATAATCCCTACATGAAAACTATCACTCCACCAATCTCCGCGATGCTGAATTGAACCATCTGAGAAACATTTCCCTCTCTTCACAACTATCACATGTGATAATGTGAACAAAGGGAAATTCCTTTGAAGGATGTGTTTTAGTGTTAAAAATGGGTTTTCCAGCCGGTGTACTATAAGAACAGGATTCCCACACACCTATTATTAGATGAGGTAAGGAGTTTGGTGGTCTACTGGGATTAGGGTTCTGAAACTTAGTCCTATTGAGAGAGGAGATGAATGTTGATGCTAGTGCTGCGTAGCTTGGTGATGATGTGTTGGTTGAGATAGTGGTGCACTTGATAAGTGTTGGTGTGTAGGGAATGAATGCCACAACTATTCTACAAGGTAGAGTTTTGATGAGGGCTAGCCCGAGGGCAAGCCCAATGATTCCCTAGGATGAGGCAACATGACCTGTATGGGCAACACCCATGCCCACCCCACTCCCACACTAACCCCCAATTTCACCCAATATCATCTTCTTCTCTCCTACTCCCAACCCCACCCTCCGTTCCACCACTCTGTATACCGTTCCTCACTCACATCTCCTCCACGCATGACCCAGTATGGTGATTCAGTTCTGTATGAGGTCTCTCACCCCTCAAATCTTCTGTTTCATGACACTGGCCTCGTACCCCCACCACTGCTCTACCCTCATTCTCTCCTTCCCTGCTTACTGCCTCGACTTAATTTACATATCCTGATAGCCAGAGGCCTTCCATATCACGCCTCACCACTCCAGCCTGCTTGCTTAAGTTGGTGCTCATGTTGTGTGCCTCCATTTACTAGACCCCCTCCCTACACTTGTTGCTACCAACCCACTATTATGTGGGTTTTTATAATAATTTTTTAATTATGATTTTTCTTTTCTATTTTTATTAATATTTTTGTAAAATTTTAAAAAATTATTTATATTAGGGATTCACTGGTGCATTTTCTATCTAATTTGAGATTTGAGATTTTTCCATACCATTTATATTTTATAAATTGTATGAATAATTAACATGAAGATAATATTGGTTTGGTTGATTGGTTTATCAATTTTACAAATAATTAATTTTTATTTACACATTATTTAACCTTCTTTCTAATCATTCATATAATTGTCATTTTATGTAAATTTTTAGCTTTTATATTACTTATTAATTAAATTTAAAATTAATAACTTATTTGTTAAAATATCGATTATTATTTAAAAAATTATAGTTTTCATTGATTTTTATAAGTTTGTTTTTAACTCAGCAAATAAGTTGGGTTGATTGGTAATGTCTTTATCTATTTAGAAGTGTGTTTTTTATTTCAACTAAAATGTTATTATAAATCCATTAGTCCAAATTTTAATAGATTGGGAAGAAGAAATAAGAGATGAAGATGATGATGTGGATGAATTATGAAGGATTAAAGTGATATTTTAATTAGTCAACATAAAAAGGGTAAATTTTAATTTTGGTTAAACATTAATGATTAAATTTAAATACAAAGATAAATTAAATTTTCATTTATATATTATGATTTATTGTTTAAAATTAGATTCCTTTGACCATTTTGGAGTTTTGGAAAACAAAGAGTGTTTTGAATTTATTTTAGTATATATGTTGGTAAAATATTTTATCTATAATTTTAAAAATTATTTGTGTGTTGTTAACTTTGACTTTATTGAGTTTCAGTGGTTGGTGCACCTTATTCATATATTTTTTCTATTGGGTATATAAATATATAGAGACATTAAGCCTTACAATATGTGGTTTTCCTAAGTTAATTGGATTCACTAACGTGTTAAAAATAGTATTTTAATCCTACCATTTCATTAGAATTTATTTTTGTAATATTATTTTTCTTTTCATGTTGTTTTTCATGGTTAAAAAGTGTGAAGTTTTTATTTGTAATATAAAATACTATTTGACTACATTTAGAACACACTTTTTACAAATAAAAGAGAGGAAATATTAATTGTTTAAATCATTGTTTGACATTGATTTAAGATATAATTGTATACTTAATTATTTATTGATTTTACATGATTTAGTTTTATGTCTAGGGTTCTTTTAATGTTTCATTTCAATGAATTAACAAACCAGTTTTTAAAAACATTAATGTCTTTTTTTATTACTTTTTAAGTAGGTTAAAAAGTTAAAAAAGTGTACAATGTTGTTCTTCTAACAAAAAGGGTTGTTTTAACTTGTTTATGTTGAATTTATATATATTAAAGAAATATGTTTTTATATAATTTAAAGTCTTGTTTAAAATTATTTTTTGGTTGTTTTTCAAGTTATAGGGGTTCAGTTTTAAAAATATAATTTTTGTATTATATATATATATGTATATATTTAAATTTTAAAATATTTTATTGCTAGCTCATGGGTTGGTCTGGTCCGATGCAGGTCGATTTTTTTTTCAATGCTGACATATGATGTAGGTTTAAATGTATTTACGATTTTAGGCCCGTAAAATGTGAGGTTCGATTCGGTCTCCTTTGGTTCAACTTGTTAAGAACACCCACTTAAAGGGAAACATTTATATAATTTGTCTCCGGAAAAAATAATCCCTAGGTTGGTCATAGTTTTGATGGGAGGTAGATACAACTAAGAGGATGGATGACAGAGGTCATCATCGCCTATTGTACTATAGTAGAGGAGGCATGACACACTGTGAGTGATGAGAGGCAGGAGGAGAGCTCATCCCATGGCGGTGATTAGTTGCATCAAGAGAAGGATGCAGATCAAACACACCCCCTCCTAGGGTTTCCTCACATCCTGAAAAAAGAAGAAGAGGTGGTTCCCCTATATATATATATATCCTACAACACAAAAAAAGATAAATAAATAAAAAAAGTAAAAAAAAAACTAATTATCAAATATGATAAATGTTAAATAATAATAATAATAATAATAATAATAATAACAACAATAATAAATATAATAATAAAAAATTAGAATTATATAAATATAAATATTATACTAATTATAGTAATAAATAAATTATTAGAAAATGAATTAAATAAATATATGTACATATAATTAGATATACTTATATAATATAATTAGTAATTCTATATAATAACAATATCACTATTAAATACTAATATAATAATAATAATAATAATAATCTAATAATATTAATACTAATATTTTAAAAATAATAATATTCCAAATGATATAAATTAAAATATAATACTAATAAAAAAAATATAATATAAATAATAATATAAATGTTAATATAATAAACTCAAAAGAAACTATTATTAATGAAACTACTATTATCAATAATATATTATCAAGTAATACATGTTAATAATATATAAAATTAATATAAACTAATAAAAATACAAAAATACTAATATTAATATATAAATTAACTAAATTTTTTTAAAATATCAAAAATACTGAAAAACTAAAAATAAAACTATAAACACAAAAAGTCATTATAAAAAATGATTAATACTTAGCTAAAAATCATAAAAATGCTAGTGAAATGGTTGTTTTTTGTGTGTGTAAAAAGTAAAAAATGGTATGTACATACAACAAGTATTACAACAACTTAACAATGTAAAAATGATGTAATAAGTAATATAAAATCTTTTTCGACTAAAAATTATTTTTACATTAAAATAATGTATTTTAAAATAGTACAAATTAATTTTCCAGAACTGTAGAGAATATTTCAAAACCTAAAGCATATTTTATGATTTTAAATGAATTTCATTATAAACAGGAATCACTTCCACATCCAAAATAATATTATTGTAATTATTTCTGTTCTTAAATATTAAAATAATAAAAAATAGTCCCTATAAGTCCAAAAACCTCACCCAAAACCATAGGAGGCCAATGATTTTATATTTTTAGAGTTTATATATCAAAATCTTATGTTTATAAATTAATAAACCATCCCTCCTAATTTTCTATAAATATCCATACATTTCATCATTACTCTATATTCCAAAACCATTTATTATGAATTCAATCTTATTTTCTCTCCCAAGATTATCTCCAAGAAGGTTATAAGATTCTAAGACACCCTTCTCAAGCCTTAAGAATCTATCCTTCAAGGTAAGAGTACCCAATCCACCTATTTCCTTTTTAATTGAAATCCTTTTGTTATAATTTTATTTAAAATTATTTTTCATATACTTAAATGATTTTAATTCGATTGTATTATCATCTATTAAATATATTCTTAATGATATATTTCTTATTCCCTCTCATTACAACCTTTTCCAAATCCATTATTATGCCGTAGTAAGGGTCTCTAACCTTTCTCTTCCTTTATTTTTACAATCCTTCCAATTATTTTTCATTTTAACGAGGAAGGTTATTATAATCTATTTTGTAAAATCCTTATTGTATCATTAATGATATATCGCCATTCCTTCTCATATTAATACCTTCATAATACATTATATAATTCTCAAACATTCTTATAGCCATAACATGTTCTCAAATTTAGGAATGTAAAGTGTGTGTGGTACCAAGCGATGAAATCCCTATCTCAATACAAACAAGTGGATACAAGATCTAACATAGATACACCTTGGGGTAATAACACTAAAATAGGATGGTAGAGTATTAACTCAATATTCACTTAATGCATAATAAGTGGACCTAAGTTCACACCTAGTTTCACACTCTTGAGGCATATGCTTTAGATGATTCACATGATTTTTATGAAACATAATGATGGATTTTAATTTTTTATTACTTCGGGCTCCTATAATTGAATTTTTTTAACCATAATGACTATTCCCTATTGCAACTCTTCTTACATGAATGTTACCCACCCCACTACTTCATTTTAATTCCATTAATAAGGGTAATTTACATTACATTGTGAATATCCTCTAGTTTCTATGTCAATTACTGGATATTCACTAGGATATACACACCATTCATTTAAATGGGGTAAAAATTAATATTCCTTATATCCATTATTTATATATGGATAAAAATTGACTATTTATACATGATTAAGTATTTAGTTCTCTAGGAAACATTATGATATGTATTTTCTATCTATTCCCTCCCATATAATGGATTCATTAGACTTATTATTTGATGAGTGGAACCCATAATTATATAGCCCATTGAAGCATCAATACCTCTCATGAGACAAATTATCATGAGTATTTGGTGAATTTATTACTAATTTATATATTATTTATTGGAAAAAGGCCTTGAAAATATGTTTATGATGCTCAAAATTATGCATTCCATTAGTATGAGATATGATATTCTTATTCATGTACTTAGTTATTGTTTTTAATCAATGGATAAATTATTCCCATAGTTTCATTTGTCATGAAAATTATTTATTCCTATCATATTATATATTAAATGCTTATGTATAAAAACTTCTATAGTATTATAACCCTTACCGAGCATATGAGATCATCAATTTACTTTCTTTACCATTTCCACAGGAAACCAAAAAGATTACTTTACATGAAATATGGACTCTAAATGATACATAATAAATTTTTCATGGATTCATATGATTCATTTCTATTTTAAAATTTATTTATGTTATTTCTTTATCTAGTTTCATAATAATACTAAATTGTTGGATCAATTGATCTATATATTTTGTACCAATTTGATAAAATAACCATTGGATCTAGGTTACTAGATTTAGGGTGTTTTAACCAGTGTATTCCTATCCAAATGTTTATATTCACCCTATTCATTTTCTCATGAAATTTACTATATTAGGAAATATCCATGTCATTTTGAATCATATTACCTTCTAAATGAATTATCTATAATCGAAAACCCATTTTATAAATTTATTATTGTGAACCTTTCCTTCTTTTAATGCGATAACTTTTACAAAAAGTAAAATATCATTAAAATAGAAACCACATATTGGAAAAAGTGAGAAAATATAGGATGACTTAGATGTGTTGAGAAAGCACTAAACCACAAGCTGAGATCTAATACCACTTTTCAGAAGGTGGGGGTTTCTCATGTTCTATCATTGGGACTTCTAACACCAGTTCTCCAAATATTTCCATGTAAGAAGTGTAGTGTAGATCAACAATGGAAAAATAAAAACCTCTGTTAACCTTAAACTCTCGACCAAGTGTACTTGAAGTTGGAAGTAAAATCACCAAACCCATAAAAAAATGTTTAATGTACACACAATTTAATCATAAATCACACACATTAAAAGTAACAAAAATAAATTCTACAGAAATACATAAAGTAGGGAAATGAAACAACGTATTTATTATGCTTTAGAAAAGTTTCATTACACACATATGAGAAACTCTAAAAATTTCTTTATATTAACAAAATATATATGAATTATATAAAACATTGAAACCATTATATGAATTCATTATAGAGGATTAATAAACACTAATACTATGATACACTGTGCACTTCCCTGAAACATTGTACATAGTCTGGGTGCACTATTTGTGTCACTGATATATTGTTCACCTTGGTCCCTAGTTCCCTTTATAGGAAACTTGAGCTAGTTTTCCAAGCTGCACCACCTTCTAACATTCTTGGAGAGACCTACAAATGGAATATGACTTGTGATCTCTAGTTTTCTGATGACCTCAACTTCTTTATTTTGAAAACTCTTTCACTAACTTTATTCTATCATTTTATCTTATTTTCTAAACATTCTAGCCCTTCTTGACGCCGTTGGATGAGAAGAAATTCTGATGAACCTTCTCCCACCTAGAGAGTTTGATCTTCCAATCACTATATACTGTTATAAGAACCTTCCACTAAATAATTTCCATTAATGTAACTTCTAATGAATGAACTTATAGTGATATGAAACCCGACTTTACATCCCATTACAAATTAGTTATAAAACTCAAGAGGTGAGTTTATGTAACATATTATTTTGACAAAAATAATGTAAATTAAACATATATTATTAGTTTTTTCAAGAAACTAAATATTTGTAATAGCATGGTGCATTCATTCACATATGGAATGCTCAAAAAATGATCAAGACTTAATTTTGACAAGACATTTGATATAATTGATGTTATGATATCCATGTATATGATTCCATGAAAGATAACATATTATGATGACTTGAGATTCAATTTGATGGTTATTTATTATCATATTATACTATATAGTTTTTAAAATGGATAATGGTCATTGATTTATGGGGTATTCTTTCAAAAACCTTTTGAAGAGTATGAATATACATGTAGTGCTCTATGGATTAAAAAATTGCACAAAGTAATTTTTTGCTTATTGAGGACATGATATGGTATCTTTAACCTGTTAGAGAGGTTTTGATATGATTCTTTTCAACCTATCATGAAGATACAATACAATTACTTTTCCCTATTAATGATCACACCATCTTAGATATTTTTTCTCCCTCTAAGGACATGAAACAAGTTCTTTTCCCCTTTATTGTGAGAATGTGACACAAGTTATTTTCCCATCTATATTTTTCATGTGAGGATGCGATATTATTTCCTTTCATGTATAAATTTTCCATATAAGGAAGTTACAAATTAAAATATTACTTTCAAGAAAGTCTTAGAGTATGTATGGAATCCATGAAGGGACATGGTATAGTTTTTTCCTTTTGAAAGTGAGGTAGGTGATGTTTTATGATTTGATCAGTGACTTGATAAATGTTTATTTTACGTAATTATAGTTTCTTTATATTTATATGATTATAGTTGGGAAATTATATCACATTATATAAACACATTTATAATAATTTTCTATTATTACACCCACTCAAGAAAATTCATGAAATTTGAAATAAAAATTACAGATTTTTTGTACTCTCTCCTTCCTATGAACACGATGAGGTTTCCATGTGTGTACAAATAATATTTTTTTGGGTATTTTGAGAGACTCATGAAGTCTTGGATCTTGGAGTCTAACATGGTCATGGAGGTAGAGGTAATAGTGGTAAAGCCTTTATTTGGAGTCTTGGGTTATTTTTATTATTTATTTTTGTTTATGTATTGACATAAGAGACATATTATTTTGATTATGGTTTTTTATGATATGTATAATCCTATATATCCAATGTATATTAGATTATATTTTTTGGTTTATTAATTATCAGAATAAGGTTGTTATATACAAACTATAGATCCACATATTTTGCTTTGTATGATTTATATTTTTCAAGCATTCCCCACTTACGGAGTGATCGTGCTTTTTTTTGTTGGAATTTAGTATGTAATCCAAATGTAGTAAAAAGTGGTAAAACATTTCCCCATAATATATATAAATCATTAATTATAGTTTTCATCTTGTGATAATCAATCGAGCATACTGAAGATAATGGTAGTTTGGGTCGAAAAAGGGATTTCCAGATTGATTCTTTTTAAATGATATTAGAGTAGATGTGTTTTTAGAAAAAGTGAGTTCAAGGTAGAGATTAGATGTTGAAAACTAGAAAAGTGTGTTCTTGTATAACCAACATAATAAGAGTTCAAACCCATGTTGTTAAGGTTGTCTAGATATATGGTTCATGAACTCTAAACATGATCAAAAGATTGTAATGGAAATCCCTTGTATGAGATAAATTAATTTAATCTTTGAGTGTTAGTCTTAATAATGAGTCAGATTTGGTAATTATCACCACACACCTTGTTATGGAATGTAAAGAATATGATAACATGTGGGAATGATTTTGATTGATCTTTTATCTTATGAACATATCATTTTAGGGAATTATTATTTTCTAAAAACTAATTTTGAGAAAAACAAGTGGTGTGACAAGTTTTTTTCTAAATTTTAATATATTAAATGGAATAAAGAAAAGTATTAAACATTTCCAAGTAAATATGATAAAAGTTATTTATGAATTGGAGTTTTATATTTATGAATATTAATTAAACCAAAAAGATTTTTTTAATTATTTAAAACAATCTAAAAGGATAGTTTCATTGTATTAAAAAATTTAGTTTGAACTAAAAGGATTTGTGTGGGATGTAAAGAAATGTTTAGTTTTTCAAATGGTTTATCATTTAAAATGTTATATGGAGGAAATAATTTTCAAGGTTATAGATTTTGTAACATCCCATAATGAAATAACCAAAGTCCAATCTAGAATACCACTATCTTTGAATGTGTGCCATTTAATAATTGAATGTTTTCAACTAGGAGAAAGGGTTGAATCAATTTCATGGAGGAAATATTTTCTCCATACACCTTATTAATTTTGTTAGACCAATATAGAAAATTTAAATAACATTAAACTACTATATCAAATAAAATCATGTAAGATTAAAATTAACAATCCATAATCATTATATTATAACATAATTGTTATAAATTTTTATAAAATACAAACAAATAAAAAATAAGAAGGATTAAATGACTGATGAATACTACATGGATGTGAATGTCCACCAGCTCCGACCAAATGGTATACGATTGATGGAAAATATTGAATCACACTCTTTAACCCAACGATGAGTAATTCCCCATACTAACTTTCTACTCAAAATAATAATGGAACTGCATGTACACCAAAGCAATCATGTTGGGGATGAATATATTAAAATAAGAAATAGTATTTCCCTCAAGGACTCCCAAAAATATCTATGTAAAAGTAATAAAATAGCACTTACATATACTTGAAAAGCAAATTTAATGACCCAGGGTGTTCTAGTTAGAAATTAAGGTCTAATCACTCTTAAATATGGTGTATTTTAATGGTTTTGGGTTATTGGAGGTGTCAATAGAGGTTGGGGTTGGAGTTTCAGGACTTGGATTAGGGTTTGGGATAAGATTATACTATAATAAAAAGTTTATGACACAACCCATATGGTGAACCATCAATCATGGTAAAGAGATATTTAATTTCAGAACAGTTGATGGCTGTGACATGAATCCCTGGTGATAGAGGTAGTTACACTGTGATGGGCACAATCATGCCACAACATGACCTTGGGTTTGGAGAGATGAGTTTTTTTGTTTAACCTTAGTGATTTTCATTGTACCATGATGAGTTATATCAAACTGTAAGAGGTAGGCCATAGTTTTTATGTTTATGTAAAGGAGGTGTTTCACTATGAGAGTGGGTGTTCATGCTGTAGTGGGACCCAGGTCTATGGAATTACAAAATGACTAGTGTGGAGTAACCAAAATGGAATTTTTTGTATTTTTTTTGTTAATTACCATTTAATTAATGTAAAATGGGGGGGGGGAGTCCTCAGTTTGGTTTGAGGGAGTTGCTGAACCCTCTTCTACAAGGTGCCCAAATGGGTAGATGGAATTGATGTTGTATTTGCAGTCATTTTTTATCAATATAGTTGTGAAGGAAAATAAATATATCTTAGAGTACTAGGTAACATAAGAAGAATGTTCCAAATAAATATATAGAGGCTTAATATACTTTGATGGGTAAAGAATATTTCATATTCTTCACTACCATAAAAATGGGTTTTTGAAGTGCCACCCTTTGACAATGATAAAAAAAAACTAATAAAGGGGGCACCTTTATCAGCACTAAAAAACACCGATAAAGGGTAATGTTCAAAGTGATAAAAAAATCATTGTTAAAGGTACCCCCATTATTAGTTCCTTTTTTATCATTATTAAAGGGACCACCTACATCAGTGCTTTTTTATAAGTGCTGATAAAGAGCCGCCTTTATCGGTGCTTTTTTACTAGCGCTGATAAAGGGTAATTTTTTTTAAAATATATATCATTAGAAATAATATATTAATATATAATTATATTTATATTGATATAAATATAATATATATTTTTTAAATATGTTTTATATAAATCTAAATAGGCATTTACACTTAATATATAAGATAATTACTGAAAATGGTTTTTAAAATAATTAATTTTTTTTAATTAATAATTTGATAATTATTACTAAGTAACAGTCATTTAATAAAAATTTTAATATAAACAAAATAAAAAATGAATAAAAGAATGAAAATAATTTCAAAATGTAAATTGAACTTTAAACAACCATAACTTTTGATTTCGGGCGTCTGTTTGGACTCTAACACATATTAAATCGAAGCCTGTGATGATCTCCACACACCTGGGGACATAATTGAACCTCTACCACATTTTTCAAGGCCCAAAAATCCCATAAGGCCTCCAAAACTGAGTTTATAGTTGCGGTACCCCAATTTTTTTAACATTCGATATGTTTTTAGCCTTTTTTAAGGGGGAATTTTTCACCTTTTTTAGTGTTGAATGAATTTATTCCAAGGTATTATATTGATATTGATATTATGGTTTATAAATTTTATCATTTTTCACAATGTATTGTTATTTATAATCAAATATAAAGAAATATATAATTTTTTTTTATATATTCACCCATAAAAAATTAATTTTATAAATATTTAATTAAACATATTTATATATAAAATATATATCTCGATATATAAACATTAACTAAATTAAAAATAGTATCCATTTTTTTTTAAAAAAAATGTATGAATATATATATACATATACATATACAATTAATATATATATAATGTTTATATATATATATATATATATATATTAATATTTGTGTGTGTATTGAAAAACATATATATGTTTATCTACATATTCTATTATATGTATATAAATAATAATATATAATATATGTAAAAAAATATAAATATGTATAATTATATTTATAGATGAAAACATATATATATAGGTATGTATTTATAAACACACACACACATAGGCACACAAAAAACAAATTATATATATATATATATATTAAAAAAGTCATGTTCTGGTCAAAGACCAAAACACTAAATTTTATTGAAAAAAAGGATTACACATGTCTGAAATAAGGTATTTTGCTAACAGCCCTGACATACAGTGGGATTAACTCAAAAGGAAGAACATCACTCCAATGCATCTCGTGAGTAACACCTATATTGGAAAGACCATCAGAAATCTTCTTAGCTTCATGATAAGTATGAGTATTGATGGCATTGATCTATGAAAGAAAGTTCAGGCAGTCAATCCAATGTGAATTGAGCGTCCAAGCCAAGTTAATGGAACCATTCTAAATTGCCTGAATAATAGTGGTGGAGTCACTCTCTATCTAGATCTTTCTCTAATTATGAAGCCTGTAAAAAGAAGTCGCATGAATAACACTCATCATCTCAGCTTCTAGGGATGAAGCAGCACCACAAGTGCCATAGAAGCATCCAACTGTCTGGTCAAGGTGATTTCTGAAAATGGCCCCACAACCCGTTGGGCCAGGTTTCCTTTGGATGTTCCATCCACATTGACTTTAATCCATCCTGGAGGTGGGGGTCACCAAAACACCTCAAGGGTATGCTTCAGATGAAGGTAATTCCCGTCCACCCCAATGCGTCTGAGAATCCCAAAGTCACGAACGGAGTTATTGCAATGATCTTTTTGAATTGAAGCCGCCTCAGGAATGGCCATGAGGATTTTGGTACAAAAAACAAATTTTATATATGCATGTAAATAAATAAATAAATATATATATAATTATATGGATAAAAAATGTAACAATATATATATATATATAAATATATGGATAAAAAATATAATGATATATATATATATATAAATATATAGATATATAATAAAATGAAAAACAAAACAATATAGGCCAGTGGAAGAGACACGTGCGCATGAGGAAGAGGCCACAGGTTTGAAACCTAGTAAAGGAAAGGGCATGCTGGCAGGTGAGCAGGTGAGCAGTGATATTAAGGGGGGGGGGGAGTTTATCACTATTAAAGGGGGGTGGGGGAGGCTATGAGTGTTTTAAAGTGGGGGGGGGGGGGGGCGTCGAGTATTGATAAAAGGAGGTGGTCCACCCTTCGATTTGTAGAAAAATTTTCTTTTTAAAAGATTATTTTTCCCTTTATAAAAACTTTTTATTTAGCACTGATAAAAGGGTTCTTTTAATAATGCTAATAAAAGTGCAGATAAAAAACCCTTTAATCATCCCATTTTTTAGCACCGATAAAAGACACCTTTTATCAGTGATTTTTTTAGGACGTATAAAGGAGGTATTTATCAGTTCTTTTTTTAGTGCTGATAAAAAGGACCCCCATTTCAATAGAGCCTCAATTATTAGTGATTTTTAGCATTTATAATGGATTTTTAGTGCTGATAAAACCCCATTTTTTATTCTTCTTCTTGGTGAGAAAATAATAAATCAGATGATTGTTTGAGACTATATTCATGGAAGATAATGACAAGTGATGAATAAGGTAGAGTGGTACTATATATAAAAATGTTATAAATTTGTGAGAGCTGGATAATGAACTAGTTTCTAAATAGTTTGAATAATATTTATTAAAGAATTAATTAAATGAGATTCAATGTTTTTAGAAGAGATGGCTAAATATTTGAGAAACCATCAAAGGTTTATCTTGCATGTATGTTTTTGTATTTAGTAAGTAAACCCACTTGGATGAAGTCTAGAATTAATTAATATTGAAGGTAAAATATTTATGAAGTGGTATTTTGTTGTAATACTCAGAATTGATTAATTTCATGCTACTAAGTACCTTAAAAATAGGCCAAAGATGGTTGTAATTATTCTGAAAATTCCCAAAATTATTTGGTCCTATTTTGAGGCGATTTGATATTATTGACAACACCTAGAGTTTAATTAAGGAGGTTTTGAATTTATTTTCATAAATTTTATAATTCTCATTCCAATAATAGATATTTGGATTAGTATAACTTTGGAAGAGTTATTTAGTGTAGCTGATACTAAAAAATGAAAATGGAATGACATAAAAAGTGTAAATGCAGTACATTAAGGGTAATTGAGAACATTAAAAGAGTTATATTAGACTTCATATAAAGGTAATATGAAACTTCAGAAGTGTAACCCTATACTTTAGAAGAGTAACCCAAAATTTTCTAAGGGTACTTTAGAACTTCATAAGAGTTAGTAGTGAATTTAAGAGAGTAAATTGAGTCTTCAGTAGGGTAGTCTAAAATTTAGACGAGTAAATTTGTACTCTAAAAGGGTAACTAGTATAGTTTGGAAGAGTTACCCTGAGTCAAACACATAGTCAATTTTGAAGAATACCAAAGGATGAAAATATATGTTTCCAGAATTAATATTTATATGAGGAAATTAGATATGATAATAGTGAATATATTATTAATAGATTAATCTATCATGATTCATTTTTAAACAAAGATTAAATCCTTGAGATAAATAATATTAAATTAGAGGAGTATAGGAAAATAACTATTTCATTATGTTAGGTTTTTCAAATACTAAAATTTGAAAAAAAAAATTGGTGATTGAAAATGAAGGAATTCTTAGAAGTTAATTCTATCGATTCATGTTCTATTTTTCATTAATTAAAACATTATAAAATGAAATTTTGATTCCTAAAAGTGAATGATAAGATGATATTCTGATTGTGAAAATGAATATCAAAGAATGAGTATACTCTAAGAATTTAAATATAATAGAAATAAACAAATCCAATAATTAATAATATTTTAAATTGAAATATAATGAATCTTGAAATATTATATAAAGAATTTAATCTCATAAATTTGTTTTTGAGTCTTTATAAACATTGATAATACCAAGATGATATGATATCTAAGACTTAAGATGAAATCAGTATTGTTTTTTAGAGGTAATCATGCTATGAAGAGAATTTCCACGCTACAAGGAGCAGTGTAATGAATGTTAAAAATGACCTAAGGGTTATGAATTATCATGCCAACCATTTCACTAAGCATAGTGAAAACATGGTTGGAAAATGGGGATACCATGAACACCTCATCATGATAGTGGTCATTTTAAGTGAGGTGTTTTCCTATGATCCATGAATGAATATAGGTTTAACCAAAGTTGATCAAGTTGAATTAAGAGAGGATATTACTGTTGTAACTCTCTAGATTTCAAAAATTAATTTATTTATGCATTATTTTAAATAGTGATATTTGTGGAAGAATTAATCAAGAGTTTTATTAAATTAACTAGAGTGAGAAAGAAAACAATGAAGGTTATTCTTGGAAATGTAGCTAAGACAAAACAATTGAGGCCAAATGAATATAGATTGATCATGAGAGCATGCCCATGTAAAAATTTTAAAAAATTATGAAGGAATATCAACGCCAAAAAGTTAAATGGATTTTCTCTATGGAATATATAGAAAGCATATTCTATGATTCAATAATATAAAAGGATGATAAGAGGGAAAATAAATAGATATGCACCCATCAATTTCGAAGAAATTGAGAACTCTCTATGATAAGAGAATTGAAACTGATACTAATATGTGAGGAATAAAATACTGTATTGAGGAGGAAGTGGAACCTAATGGGGCCACTATTAATATGATCTATATTTTTAAAGAATAAAAGATAAGTTCCTATAATACCTAGTATTATAGATATATGGGATATTAAGAGAGGAATATTTGAGGAGAGATCAACATGTACTACTAATATTTATTTGTGTCTAATACTCTCAGTCATTGAGGAAGGCTATTGAGTATCGAAAATCATAGTTTTCCAAATTATGGGAGATAAAAAAGCATATTTTGAGTAAGATATAGGAATTGGGTTGTGTTTTAGAGACTGAGCTACATGGATCCTAGAAGAATACTACAATCTTGTTTTAGACTCTATTGAGGAAGCAGATCAATTCATGTTAATTCAGTGACATCCAGTGTTGAGTATATATATACTTTAAGAGGTTTAAGGAAGTGTGTAAAATTATTTGGGAGACTAAATATTGTAGGATATAATATAAGTAATCTATATAAGGTGGAATCTATACACCTGTGTAATATTGTGGATACTCACATTTATAATATGGTGAAAGGGGTATATGTTAATCCATATAAAAACAACTTTTAATTGATAATAATAATATCAGTGTGGAATATATGTCTTAGACACTTTGATTATATGAGTGAGTAGGTTTCCTATGATGGGTATATACCTTGTAAAAACACTGTGTTTTAATATATGATTTTCATACTATATTTCACACGGTTGTCTCTTGTTGGGTAATAGAAAAATAAATTTAATTATATATTAATATAAATAATGGGTTCTTATAGTTATAGGGATTAAAAGGTTAAAATTTTTCATTAGTTACAAATTTCATAAAAAGTTAGTCACACTTGATTGACTCCCCCTACCAGGTGACTACATAGATCCTATAGGCATCTTAAGTGGTATCAGAGTGCAATTTTTCCTCTAGTTGGATCTAAATTTTACATTCCCATTAGTTTTTATTTGAAGTATATAAAGTATATATTTGAAGTGTTTTTAGAACTGCCTCGACCAAAACCATAAAAAATAAGAATAAGAGATATGAAAATAAGAAGAATAAAAATTAAAAAATGAAAGTAATATAACCACTACTTAAAGGTAATACAAGTGGTAAGTGTTTTATAAATCTGTTAAAAAAGATTCCTCTATTGAATCATGTTTATACTGTGAAGAATATAAAGATTACATATATGATGAATCATATAGTAATTTTTATTATTATGTAATAGATCTTCATGAAATGACCTTCATTGAAGTTGTTACAAATATAATTGTACATATTAAGGGACTACCTGATGAAAATTTACAAATGGAATTTAAATCTATTAAAATGAAAGATTTATTGGTTTAAAGGGATACCAAATTTAAAACTCTCACAAAAATTATTTAAGATAAGGAAGAATCTAGTTCACTTTGTAATGAAAGAGTTTCTCTGATTGATGAATAATTTTTAAGAGCTATTTATGAGAATATTTTGAGTGAGAATGTATTTAATGAAGTGATATATGAATTAGAAAAATCTTATAAGTTATATATTAGGTACCTAAGGAACACTAAGAGGGGGTAAGTGAGTGATTAATCTTGAAACAAATTTCAACATTGTTTTCCCTTTTATATTATCTTTCCCTTTTAGATCTCATCCCCACATAGGTAGAAATTGGTTCAACCACCACCTGACTACCTCTTTACTTAACTAGACCCATATTGAATATTATAAATAGTTGTTGTACCCTCTTCATAAAATTGTGACATGCATAATGTAAATTAATGAAAGAACACAAAACACACACAATTTTACTTTTTAAATCACTACAAACTAATCAAAGGAACATGAAATTGATAATGCATCAATGAACTAGAATCCACTTACCCTACTACATTTTTGTGGGTTTAGGCTAGGTCATTCTAACCTAGGTTAACTCCCATCATAATGATTTTAAGTAAACCTGCTTCCACAAAAGGGTCACTTCACCCAAAATTTATCACTCTTTAATAATTTCATATATAAAGAAAAACCTATAGTTTATAAATGTGAAGGTATATTCATTATCAACAATAAAAATAAAGTTGTGTGCATATTCTGTTCTAGGAAGATGTGCTGTTAGTACTCAATGTTTTTCTTTCATAGCTACACTATGAAGTCCTCCTTCTTTCTTACATGAGTTTGAAACATCATTAACCTTTGCTGTAGTGTGACTAGAACATTTATCGAATTTATGTATTGTATAAACTCATTCTTCTCATAAAAATTAGATCTCTAGGATGGTGTGGTTTCACTCTTCTCTTTTTTTGATGAACATATGAATTAAGATAATGGTAGAATAACCTTTTTCACTTATATTATTCATTATATTCATCTTATAGAATTAAAAAACTAATGATAAATTATCTATCCATAAATTATGGTTCATTCTATAAAATATTTTTCATGAAATGATTTTAATATTTTAAATATGGAAGTATGAGAGAACACTGTCTTTAGTTTCAGTCTTGAATGCTATGATTTCATGAAATATTTCCACTTTTTCATAATAAAAAAACAAATTATGAATTAAAAATACATGAAAACCTCATTTTTTCAATCACTATTTCAATATAAATATTTTTTATAATGTATTGTTATATTTTTAGCACCATATCCACCAAATTTGAGATATCTAAAAAATTTGATAGCTTTAAAATATGAGTATGATTGAATTAATAAATTTTTTTTTACTCATTTTATTTCATCCATAGTGATGATTCACAATCGTCAAATCTACAAAAATCACATAACTTCAAAATTTAATCTTAACTAGATTGTAAAAGAGATAATATTTTCTGTATACCACATGGATCAAAAATAATCCATGTATACTATTTCTTCACATAATGACTCTTATATTTTTAAATGAGATATCCAATTCATAAAAATGTAAATAAAAATATTATTTTAAATATTGTCTTACATTAAGTATTCCACTCAAATTACCATGATATTTGAGACATTTAAGATCTGTTCATGCACTATCATATTTAAGGAAACCAAAATTACAGAAAAATTATAATTAATATTTCCTTTAGATTCAATATAAAATCTTGAAAATTAGGTTTTAATATTATAATTCAATTCTAAAGAATATTTATACTTTAATATTGAAATTAATATTATATTTTAATCACGAAAATGTCCCATAAAAATATCCCTTGAACTTTATCTTATAGTACAAGAATTCCCTTAATCTATGTAAGGGACCAACCTTAAAAAATATATAATATTGAGTTTTATATGAGGATACACATTCTTATATTATGAGGATGTTTATTTATTAGAGTGTTAGAGAATTAGATCAAAACTGTTACATAATAAACCAATATATTACATAGTGTACACTTTTACTAAATATCAATTTTTCTATAATATATGACTTTTAATAAGATTTTTTTTTATTTTCATGAAATATATTCTCAATTTTGTTTTTAACATCATCCTTGTCCCCAATCATCCTTAAAACCCAATGAAAACATTTTAAAATTTGCAACGAGAAAAAAATCTCAATAATGGACATAAAAGAAGGAACTAAATTAATCTAGTGAAAAACATGAAAACCCATAAAATGTTCACATTTACCAAAAATATTCTTTGAGCATATGAAATAAATGGAAATAATAAGAAAAAACACACCTTTATTATAAAAAAAACCAATAAAACAATATAAAGAAATGATAAAACCTTTCAGTGGACTTAGGAAATTATATTCATAACCTGAGTCACAAATAACTGGAGCCTAGTGAAATCCATAAGAGAAACCTCTTCAGCTAACTCCTTCCATTTTTCCTTTGAAGACAAAAAACATTACTCAATGCCTTAGAGAGATATAAATGGGATCACCGAGTGTATAATCATTATAGGTCCCAACCATTTCTCATATATAATTATTAAGCACCATATCGTGAATAAAACCTTTAATTCTTATAAGTTTTCATCATAAAACCGTTGAAAATCTCTTTTAAACCCATAACCAAAACATTTTTGGGTATCGAAATAACCTTTACTATTAAAAAATAATTTCAAAAACAAAAATAATGAAAAAAATAAAAATAGGGTTTTAAATTTAATAAAACATGAAATAATTTTAAGGAATCAAAACATGAAATAATGGATGTGGTGGTGTGAAAAGTCACTGGTTTTGTATATGTTAAAATATACCATTACATTTTTCTTTTGTAAAGAATGTGAAAATGTTCTGTAAAAATATTCCTTTTGAAAAACATTGAAATAAAGTTAAAATAAATGTAAAACATCATTTTTAATTAATTAATGTTCATATAAAAACATTAATAACATAATTATAATAATATGTACATTGAAAAAAATATTTAGAAAATACATTTTAATACATTTAAAGTGAAGTTTTAAATGTAAAGTGTCTCTTACCTTGATCCCAAATCATAACATACATTATTTATCTTCATAAATAATAACATTACATTGATTATGTAATTTATTAAGAAAAAAATTCAAGTTTGTTATTATTTTTTTATTTACTACCATGTTATATTAATTTAAATAATCATTTAAGTCTATATCGAACATTTTTAAGATATTTGGCTCTTGTATCCAAAATGAATTTGGTAGGTTGAATATTGTCAATGAGTTCATTAGTTTATCATATAAAAATTTCTAATCATGATATAAATATCATATTTATATGTCAATAATGATTTAAAAAAACCATAAATGATGGTTATGAAAAGTGAACTACATTACCATCCTGAAAATGATAGACTGTACACACGCATGAGTAACATTTCCATTTTAATGATCATGATGTAAACAAAGTAAGTGTTATTTCAAATTTAAATCATGATTATTAAATAATAAATATCTTATATTTTTTATTTATATATACTTAAATAAAACATCTATGTGATGTGGTTATGAAACATGGATCACATAACTTCATGGAGGTGGCAATCCACACGTACACACGAACAACGTTATCAATTTTCAATGAATTGAAAGGTAAAAAATAATATGATATATTATATTTAAATAATTAAAAATATTAACTAAATTTTATATATTTACAAAAATAATCGATCATTATAACCATATGTGATAGGTGGTGATGGAAAATGAATTTTATCAATTTGCGGGGTAGTAGTTCTCTGTACAAATGAACAATAGTTTTGTCTCCCATTTGATGAAAGAGAAGATGGATATATTATATTTTATTAAAATAAAAACAAAAACACACACATAGATATATTTATATATATATATTAATATAATTTTTTTTATTATTTAATCATGTTTTAATAATATATGAAGGGGTAGAAGAAGAAATAAAACTAAAAAAATTTGTTAAATGCTTTACCCCTTCTCTGGATAGCCTCCTTTTCTCTACACTTGAATCCCTATAAAGAAATAATTCATCAAAAACAAATTCCTATCGAATGTTTTTAGTGATGTTAGGAAATTATTAGATGAATTAGAGATCACAAAATGTACGGGGAACGTAGGATAAGAGGTTCCCTTTTAGATGTGAGGGGAGGGTCACTCTTATAAATACTTAAAATATTATATTAATATAAATTAATATTTCGGAAAAAATAGATCAAAATTGATATAATTAAGATATAATATAAGTTTTTTTGAAACATTCTCATAAATTAAATTTTCACATGTTTTGGTGATTTTTTGAACCTTATATTTATGTTTTTACCCCAATTAACCCTTTTAATGATTACTACAATAATAAAACTTTTTTACTCTTCAGGGGTCAAGATAGTTACTATAAAGGGAAAATTGGTCCATAAATGTACCGAGTTTTATATTTTCAACCATATCTGAATAAATTAGTAAAATAAACTTTTTTATTAATTTAAATCATTTAATAAAATATTTTTTTTATAAAATATCATTAAATTCATTTTTGGAACTACAAGAAATATTATAATATATTATGTGTCTAAATCATTTTAAATGGTTTCAAAAGCACATTAATTAGAATATAATTAGGATATAGAATAATTATAATTTTCTATTCAAATTATTAAAGGTTTTGATATCATTTTAAAACTTATCATTTTTTGTTTAACCCCTTGGTTAACCAATTTTAACCTTAACCGTACTAATGACTTTTTAATATTAAAGGATAGTAATTTTAATTATGATGTGAAAATTGGATCATAAATGGAAAAGGTATGACATTTTGGAGCATTTTTATCCTAATTTTTCTCCTAAAATGTAACGACATAAAATTTTATCAATATAACTTTCTTTCTTATAATTTTATCATATTTAGTAATATATCCTAATGCCCATGCAACATTCAATAAAATGAATTTTTTTACTATATTAATTTAAAAATTACATTTAGAGAATAAAAATAGACATGAGAATTGAAAATATTAAAAGGGTATAAAAATATAAAATAATATAACTTAAAAATAAAATTTTTTATTTGATTGATCCTCTAGAATAACCGCCTCACGAACAATGCTAAATAATAAAGAAGAAGATTAGTAATGAAATATTCTTATCAAAAATGAAAATTTATATAACCATGAAATTAAATATATTTGAATTAATACTTCATAAAACATAAGGTATTTACAAAAATTTCGGAACACATATGACCATTACAAATTTGTTCATTGGAATAGTAATCTGACTGTTGGAATAGTAACCCGACCATTGGACTAGTAATATGACCATTGGGAATAGTAACACGAACAATAGAAATTTATCATTACCTATTTAAGTGTAAAATAATATTTATATATTATATAAAATGAAAATATGATATATTTGAACCAGGATACATGTAAATAAATATTTTAAGAATGACAAATTAATTGTTTGTATTTTTGTAAATGATAAGTGTTTTAATTACACTTTTACAATAAATAAAATGAAATAAAATAATTTTTTATTCATAAAATGGAATGATAAGTTAATATTAGTTTTTATTATAATTATAGGATAATTTTATAAGACCAAAATTAATTTTTCAAAGGTTCAAAGAATTGATCATAATATTAAAATTTGTATTTTTCAAATAAATCTGGATTTCATCTAAAATTTAAAATTTTCAAATTTATAATATTATTTTCATAAATTTTATTTTATTTTTGGAATATAAAAATAAAAAAATGGTTAGGTTTATTTTTTTGATTTTTTATAAAATAGTTGAATTTTAAGTGAATATTAAAAAATAGTAAATACTGTATTTAACATTATAAGATAAATATAGTAGTTTTTGTGTCATGGATAATTTAATCGCACATTATCTCAAAAAAAGTTCCACATTTACTATATATAGTTACAATAATATGTACTATTTCTATTATTGTTACAAAATAATAAACTAATGAATATAATATTCAAAAACAACTCTCTACTCCCCTTATAAATACCACCCATCACCAGCCCTTTTCCTAAAATCATTAAAGCCTTTGATATTAAAATATATATGCACAAATATATTCCCAAACCTATTCCCAATGTCTTAATTCTGGTGGTCTCATCCGAATACCGTTCAAAGATTCTTAAGGGATAACTTAAGAGGAGGTGACTAAAAGAGAAGGTGCGATTCTCAACTAGTCCCTTTCATTTTTCTATTATTCTTGTACCACCATATATAATCTCAATACTACTAAAAAAGTTATATAATTATCCTAAATATATGTATATGTTATTTTAATGGTTAAATATCCATCTTAAACCCTCCCTTATTTTTTTCTAAAACAAAAGAGTTGTTTACATTATGGTTGGTTCACCACCTCCATAGACAACACACTTAGTTATCCTCTACCGCATTAAAGGATGATCATAAAATTATTATTATGTTTAACTGAGTTTATAATAAGTATATAATATAAAATTTCCTTTTTTAATAAATATATGTCCATAGTATTAATTAAAATGAATCTAGTGTGTGACGGTCAATAAAACCACCTAAATAAACTTACAACGTAATGTTTACATTTTTACTCAATGATTTGTCCCTATGTAAGACAATATATGGATAATCAATTTAATTTAAATTTATTAATGTTCATGAATACCATTTATTCTCACTTCTCTAGTGGTATTCCACTTTTAAAATAATTTCTATAATTATTCACGAGTGATCCAACCTTGGAACCATGAAATAAACGCTCTCAGAATGAAATTGAACCTTATATCTCATTGATATGGATATAAATAAACCAAAAAAATTATAGTAAACAAAATATAGATGAAAAAGGTTAAAAATTAAGTAATTAATGAATATAATTTGACTATCTAAGATGTTAAGTGAAAGTGTAGAATAATTCTGGAATATAAGGTAAAGGATCTCTTTGAACCACCCTTTTTCTTTGGGTTATGACCTCCTCTAAGTAACCTTCAGTATTTAATTAATGTTATAGAATGATTATAACTTATGTATATATGTCTCTCACATATATAACTTTATTATTTTACATTCATTTTATGGGGTAATACATTCATTTTCATTTCTCAACTTCTTATTTAATAAATTTATTTTGATTATGATATGATTCAAAATTACACAATGCATTTATTTCCATGGGTAATTCTTATGTTTATACCTTATGATTTGTTTACTTTTTTTAGAACACATAAGAATATAAATGCTATAATTAGTGGACTCACATAGTTCTTCAATGAATTGGGTAATGTTTTTGTCTCATGAGATGTTATGAGTGGGATTGGGGTTTGTCCTAATCCATGATGGGACTTTGTCCATCATGTGATGTTGTCTTGGAAGTAAGACTTATCTTATAATAATTACATGTTTTATTTTTATTCCACTTTTTTTCCATTATCTTATGATACCTTGTTTATTATTTTTGTTTTCCAAGTGATTAATCATGATCCTTCAATTTTATGATATCATTTTATGGAATTTTAATCAGAAGTTATGATTCATTATCATGTTTATTCCCTTAGTGAACTTTTTAGACCACCCATTTCTTTTATATATTCCCTAGGTTATCCTATAACTATTTAATAGATTTAAATTATTTAGGATATCATTATGAAGATTAAAATAAAGTTATTTTATTTTATTTTCCTTTTGATGTTTTATATATTTTTTCTTCCAAAGACACTAGGCCTCTCTATATTTTAGTTACATTTATTATATATTTATGATAAAAACATGTAAAATATGCTTAAAATGATTGGTTTTTTAGGAATATAGGGTGGTCCAGTTATCTTTTGGGATTAGGGATAGAATAAATTAGTGAGAACCCTAGGGATAAGTCTATGTATAAGAGAATATCCTGAATTTTGGTAAAGTATAGAGTGAGTGGTTTCCAAGAAATTAAATCCTTGTATAGACACTACAAGTTGATGTGGATTTGGAATTTTTTTTACACAGGGATAATAACATCAAAAGGGAACATTTCATATTAACTCAATTATCACCTAGACCAAAAAATAGGCCTTTCTGCACACCTGGTTTGAATTTTTCAAGAGATATTCATTGGAAAGTTCAAAAACTCTTTATGAATCATTATTCAAGATTTAATTATATTTCTATGTTAGAAAAAATAATCATAAAAATTAAAAGGGATATCCTATATTGAAACCTAGAGACTTATAAGTTTGGATTTTAATTTTTTTGTAATTTATTCCTTATATGTTCATAGTTTACCTTTTATATATTTACTAGTTAAAGTATTATTATCCTATTTTTACTTTATTTCAGTTAATGGTAGAAAATATGAGGAACTTTTCTAATACACAAAGTGATAAGAAATGTTATTATTTCACTAATTAAAAGGCTAAACTCATAGTATTAGGATTTTGGAACTTCATGGTAATACTATATCATCTTACTTGTTCTATAATGAATAACTTTAATCATGGGGAATTCCCTCCTCTAAAGAAAGAGAATGTTGTGATAGAATAATTTATGTTAAAAGGCCTCATAATTTTAATGGATATTTTGATCCCCTCATCATGGAATAATGGATTAAATCTATTGAAAATATATTAATATTCTTCTAATACTTAGAACAAGAGAAATTCATGTTGGATATTTATTATTTTAAAGGGGAAGATGATTAATGGTGGGAACTGCTCAAGAACCCGAAGTTAAAAAAAGATATTGATTTCATGGAATATGAAGGATTCAAAAAAATATTTTTCATTAAATATTTCCCTAAAATATCCATTTTAAAATGGGGATAGAGTTCCTTATATTGAATAAGAAGGATGATGAGTATATCATGGTCTACGATTCAAACTTCACTAGGCTTTAATGATACATCTCTGACTTTTTCATTAACATAAAAGGTAAGGAGGAATGTTTCTTTACTGGGATAAAGCTGAGTCTATAGTAATTTTTACTAATTCAAGGCATTGAAATATATTATGATATTTTCATTTGTTCCCTTAAGGATGATATAGAGATTGGTTATTCTTAGTGGTTTCATGGTCCTAGAGTCAAAAAGTGTAAAATAGTGTTTTATTTTGGAGGATCAATGGATAAATTCCATGGAAGAAAGATAACCCGACATCCCACGTGTTAAAAATATAGGAAGAATCATCCCATAATCCATATAAAGGTAACTAAGATATTCTTTAAATGAAAAAAATAGGTGCATCAAGATAATAAATGATGAATATAGATAAAGAAAATCACTAACGAGATGGAGGAAAAGAAGGTTTTGATCAACATTTAGCCTATAGTACAATGTTTCAAAAATAAGGAACACTAGAATTATTCAATCCAATTACCCAATAAGTCCAATGTTGGGTAAAATCAATGACAAAACCTTCAAGTCTTAGAGATTAAGGAAGGAAATATTCTATCACTTTTATTGAAGTGGATCCGAACAATGATGTGGATCTTAAAAATGATGCAGTGATAGGTACATTGGTTATTCATTAAAGAATAACCGATATACTATTTGACTCTAATTATATACATTATTTCATATTATGAAAGATTATTAGAAGTACTGAAACACCACCTCAAGACATAGAGGCTGGGTTATCTGTGAGAACACCAAATGAGGTAATTATTATATCCCAAGTATATAACTCTTCCCTAGCCAATGTTTGTGGACTGACTCTTTCAAAAAATATTTTCATAATTTTATGGATTTTTGTTCTATATAGATCATGAATTGTACATCCTTATATAAATACAATATCATTTGTCTGGATAGGGATATCACTTTTAACATACCAAGTCATCTTTTTAGTCTTTACAAGTGCAAAGAGGAGGATAAATCTTTTTTTGGAATCTTTAACTCAAATGTGGATATTATTTCTTTATAATAAATTATATCTTTCTAAAATTATTTAAATAATAGAGAAAATAATTCTTGAATATTTTCCAAATGTGAGGGAATATAATAACATGTTCTTTTAAGAGTTTACTAGATTTCGTCTTGATTGAGAAGTTCAGTTTTCAATTTAACTTATACCTAGACATTGACTTATATCCAAGACTCCTTATTGAATGTACACCATTGAGTTGGAATAATATAAAAAGTAGTCACAAGAGAGTCTTGAAAATGGTTTTATACATTCGAATGCTTCACCATGGGGTGAATCAGTCCTTTTATTCAAGAATAATAATGGGTTAATGAACCTCTACATTGATTATTTTTAACTCAAAAAAAATCAGGATAATGAACAAGTATCCCCTACCATGGATAGATGACTTTCTCTATAAACTATATAGGGATGAATATTTCTATAATGTGGACCTTTTCAGGATATCAACAATTAAAAGTGATGGAGGATATCCCCAATACTTTCTTTTAAATGAGGTATGGACACTATGAGTTCGTAGTGATACCCTTTAGACTCACTAATATTATTGAAATATTCATGGAATTATTGAAAATATTATTTATAGATTACCTTGAAAAATTTATGTTAGTATTTATAGATTATATTATGATATACTCTAAAAGTAAGGATGAGTATAGAGACCATTTGAATAATATGCTAAGGACATTGAAAAATAAGAATATTTATGTAAAGTAAATATGAGTTTTGGATGGTGTAAGTATCAGTATTGAAGAATTTTATCACTATAAAAGGGATATATATAGACCCTTATAAGAAACATTCAATTGAGGAGTGGCCTAGACCAACATTTGTAACATATATCCATAGTTTCCCTGGACTAGATGGGCATTGCCTTTGATTTTTGAGAAACGTCTCATGATTTTCAAACCTATTAAGTATGATAACATAAAAGGAATTAATGATTTTATGTACTGATGAATGTGAATAAATATTAAAGAAATTAAAAAAGTGTCCTATCACTTCACTAGTCCTCACACTAAACTCAAGTTGGAATGTTTTCATGGTATACAATGATGCCTAAAAGAAGGTCTTGGGTTGTGTACTAATACAGATTGATAAAGTGATAACATATCCTTTAAGGCAGTTAAATATTCATGAGAAAAACTATTCAATGAATGATCTAAAGTTGGATGTATTTATCTTTATATTGAAAATATGGTGGAATTATCACTATGGGGAGAAGTGTGAAATATATAAAAATCCTCAAATATCTATTCACACTGAAGGATCTTAATATGTGATAGCATAGATGGTTAAATATGATTAAGGAATATGAATTCTTAATCCAATACCATCTATAGGAAGAAAAATCCGTGATAAATTCTCTAATTAGAAAGGATCCAAAAGACTTATCAAGGATGATAGTTGAGAATTATCTAATTTTATACAACTTCAAAAGGATGGACATGAGTATCATAAAAGAAGAAAATCAACCTTTCTTTCTAAAATGACTACTTAAGAATCTTTTCAAGAGTGGATAAAGGATGCATAAAGAGATGTTGTGAAAATATAGAAGAACATGGAATCCATAAGAAAAGAAAATTCCTCAGAGTTAAAAATTGATTAATACAGAATTGTAATATTCGTTTCATTACTATGTATATTATCAAATCATGAGATAATGGAGTTGTTGAATGATAAAAATAACTAAACCTTCGCCATCCACCCAAGGAGTTTAAAGATGTACTAAGATCTCTATGAGAACTATTGGTGGGTAAATATTAAGAAGAAGATTACAGAATATACATCAAAATTCCTAGTATGTCAGCAGGTGAAACCTAAAATGAAAAAGTCCAAGTGGATGATTTAACAATTAACCATACCTATATGAAAATGGGAAAACATCATCACAAACTTTTTCCCTAGTCTTTAGAAGACATAAAGGGAAAATATTTCTATATGGGTTTTCGTGGATAATCTTTCAAGGATTTCAATCTTCATTTCAATTTTAGAGGAATTATAACTTGCTTAACTTGTAAGAATATACATCAAAGATGTATATAGGCTACATGTAACACCAATATCAATTTTATCCAATCAAGATTTGAGTTTTACTTCTAAATTCTTGGAGTCTCCAACATGATCTTAAAATTGAGTTGAATTTTAGTATGACTTACCACCCCTAAAATAAAATAAAATTTCAGTGGACTATCCAAAAACATAATGAAATGTTAAGACCATTATCAATGGACTTCAAAGGAAAATGTGATCAATACATTTTTCTTGTTGAGTTCTTGTATAATAATAGATTTGACTCAAGCATCCAAATGGATCTATATAAATCCCATTATGGGAAGAGATGTAAAATGATTGCGTGATGGGATCAAGTTAGAGAATGAATGTTTTTGGGACATTAAATGGTTAATGCAATGGTAGAATAGGTCACGACCATAAAAAAACCCATCAGGACTACTTAGAGTTTATAGAAGAGCTATGTTGATAATCATCAATGGAAAAAAGAATATGAGGTTGGAGATAAAGTGTTCCTAGATATATCTCCAGGAAAGAGAGAAATAATTTTGAGAATAAGGTAAAGCTAAGTCCCATGTACAAAGATACATTTGAGATTCTTGATCACATTAGCACAATGGATTATCAACTAGAACTCCCTCCACCCATGACTCAAGTAAATGATTTATTCCATGTATCCCTCTTAAGGAAGTACATAATATATCCCTCACATGTACTAAATTTAGATGTGTTATAGCTAGAAAATAAAATCTCTTAAAAGGATAAGCTGATGAAGATCTTGGACAATAGATATAATATTATATAAAAAAATAAAAACCACCTAGTCAAAGTAATATGGTGAAACCCTAAATACAAGGAGGTGACATAGAAACTAGATGAATCTATGAAGTAGAGTCACCATCTCTTATTTTCACCTTAGTATATAAAATGAAATTTTAAGGGTGAAATTTATTAAGGTGGGAAGAATGTAACGGTCCAAAATTTTATCAATGGAATTTCCCTTCCCATAATTTTTTCATATTTAGAAATATAGCATAATTCACATCCACCACATGATAAAACCAACTAAATTTTATTATATTAATTTAAACATTATATTTAAATAATATAAATGGTCATAAGAATTGAAAATATTACAAGGCGATAAAAAATTGAAAATAAGATAACCAAAATTTGAAAATTTGGATATCATTAATTCACTATAATAATATCATCATAAAAATAACTGCAGAAATAAAGAAGAATATTAGTAATAAAATATTCATCTTGAAAATGAAAATATATATAACATTGAGATAAAATAATAGTGAATGAATAAACAATGAAAACAAGGCATTTATAGAATCTAGGGAACCTATATGACCATTATCAGTCTGACCACTAGAATAGTAATATAATTAATATAATAGTAATATGATTGTTAGAAATAATAAAATGACCATTAGAATTTTATAATCACTTATATATGTGTAAAATAATATCTAGTTATCACATAAAATGAAAATTTGATATATTTGAACCATGGAATATGTAAATAAATGTTTTAAAAATGATAAATTAATTGTTTGTATTTTTATAAAACATAATGTGTTCAATTTCATTATTATAAAAAATATAATGATTTAAAAGAAATATTATATTCATAAAATATAATTATAAATTAATATTATGTTTTATTATAATTTCTAGATAATTTTTTGATACCAGAAATAAATTTTCAAAGGTAAAAAAATTGATCAGAATATTGAAATTTCTATTTTATTAATAAATGAGTATTTTATTTAAAAATTAAATTTCTGATATTAAAAAATTATTTTTATAAAATGAATTTCAATTTTGGAATCTAAACATCAAAAAATGGTTATAGTGATTTTTTTTCAATTTTTCTAAAATTGTTGGATTTTTGGTGAATAATTAAATACAATATTTGAAATTATAAGCTAAATACATGAAATTTTGAGTCATGATTGATGTAAGAACCTATTATATCAGAATAAAATGAACCATTTAATATATATATTAAAACTAATCATTAATATTTGTAGTATTGACTGAAAATAAGAAACTAATGAATATAATATTCAAAAACACCCCGCTCCTCCCCTTATAAAGATTACCCCTCACCACCCCTTCTCCTCAAAACTTATATGAATTTAATATTTAAAAATTTCTACAAAGATATATTTCCAAACTTATCCCCGTGTTATATTTCTTCTTGTATCATCCAAATACCATTTCAAGAAGTCATAAGTGGTTCCTTAAGAGGAGGTGACTAAAGACAGATATAAGATTCTTGACTAATCTCTTTCAATTTTATTTTTCTTCTACCACCCCATATATTATCCATAAACCTAAAAAAGTAACATAAATTCCAAAAATATATAAGTATGTTATAATTATAGGGCAATATCCTTATTTATCCCTCCCTTCTTTTGTTTCTAAAATTAAAGCGTTGTTTAAGATATGGTTGGTTCATCGCCTTCATTAAGAGTGTACTTTATTATCCTACACCACCTTCAAGGTTTGTCATAAAATTATTATTATGGCAAATTAATATTATAATAATCATATTATAACTTATTTCATGATATGGAATGAATATATGTCAATAATATTAATTAAAATGAATCTAGTTCATGGAAGTCTGTAAAACTACCTTATTGAACTTACCACAAGATATTAACATTTTTAGTCAATAATTAGTCCCATGTTATAAAAAATATGAATAATTGACACCATTTTAATTTATTTAATGTAATAAATAATATTTAATCACACTCATATAGTTTTAGTCCCATTTTAAAAGAACTTCAATAGTTATCACTGAGTCATCCAACCTTGGAACCATGAAACAAATGTGCTAAGAATAATGAAATTAAACATTATATCTCATATAGATGGTTATAAATGAATGTAATAAAATTATATTAAATAAAATATATATTAAAAATATTATTAATTAATTAATTAATTAATATAATTTTATTATCCAAGATTTTAAGTGTAATCGTAGAACAATTTTGGAACATTAGGTAAAATATCTCCCTAAACAACCCCTTTTTGTTTGGGTTGTGACATTTCTCCCTCAAAATCTCCTTATCTATCACTTTAATATCATTAAATGATTTTAAATTATTAATATATGTGTATCAAATATATACCTAGATTATTTTACCTTCTATTTATGGGCACATAAATTCCTTTTGTTTATTTCTCATATGCCTTCTTTAAGAACTCTCTTTTGATTATGATATAAGGAAAGATTATGCAACCCATTTATTTGCATGAGAAATTATTATGTTTACAACTTAGGATTTATTTAATTTTTTAGAACACATAATAATTTAAATGTTATGATAAGTTCACCTAGAAAGTGATTCAATTCATTGGGTAATGTTTTTGTCTCATGGGACGTTAGGAATGAGACTAGGGAGTGAACCTAATCCATGATAGGACTCTGTCCACCATGTGATTTAGTCTTAGAAATTAGCCTTGACTTATGGTTATGTAATGTTATATGATGCTTATAGTTTCCTATTTTTATATGATCATATGATACCATGTTTATTATGTTATGCTCCCAAGTGATAATTAACGAGCCTTCTCTTTTTTGATATCACATTATGTAATTTGACTCACATGTTATGATTATTTATTATGTTTATTCCATTACTAGGATTTTTTGGTAACCAATTTATTTTTTATATTTTCAAAATTATCTTATATAGTTTTATCAACTGAAATTAATTTATAATATCATTATGAAGATTAAAATAATATCATTTTATTTTAGTTTCCTTTCAATGTTTTAGCTACCTAGTCTTCCAAATACTGAAGGATTCTCAATCATTCGGTTGTTTTTATTGTATATTTATGTTAAAAATCATATAAAAATATGTTTAAAAGTCTTCGTATTCTATAAGAAATATTTTTATGACTTATAAACAATTTTATAAAATATTATTTAACATTAAATATCATTAATTTCATTTTGACACTATTATTTTAATTTGATCTTGAAAACAAAAAGACAATAAATAAATTCAAATATAAACCATTAAAACATCTATAATATGTTATATGTATCATAAATATTCATGGGAAACATTAAAATACCCATAATATATAACTTTTATAGTTTCTAAAACCATTTACTTGACTTTTATTCGGCTTGAAAGATATATCTATTGTTATAAACTAATAATTAAAGGTAATTATATCATATAAAAAAATTAAATATAAATTAACATGATAATAAAATTTATTTATATTTAAAATAATAATTCACAACCAAACATAAGTTGTTTTTATCTCTATCAAAAAATATTTTAGATATTAAACACAAAAAAGTGACATTTCTGACATTATGATTTAGTTAAATATTTTAAAGGTCAAAATCAAAGAAATATAGAATAAAATATAAGTAATTATCCTTTAGAATTACATAATCTAGAGTTTTAGTCCATAATTTACTTTCTTTCACTATGAATATATTTTTTAGGTTTATATTTTTAGAGAATTAGGCCATAAATCATGCATAACAAAAACATAAAATAAAAAGTAGACACTTTCAATCAGTATCCTTTTTTTCTATAATATAATAATCTTAAAATAAATCATGAATTATTTTCATAAAAAATCTATAAAACATTCAACTTTACTAAATCCTTTACCTTACCCATCGTTAAAACTTGTGAATTTTTTTTAAAATATTGGGATGAAAAAAAAATCTCAGTAAGGAATATAAAAAAAGGAAACCGTTACTTCAATAAAAATATGAAAAATAATATAACATTTTCATTTATATTCAATGTTTATTGAGAATATGAAATGAAATATTTTCACATGAAAAACAAACACACATTTTTCTTAAATAAAAACCTTAAAACCTTTAACAAGAAATTAAAACTCATTTAGGAAACTTAGAGAATCATATAACTAGAAAATTTTCAAACCCTTTTAATTGAAATAAACATATGGCCAAAATCCAATATTATCATTACCCAATGAATTTAAGAGCTATAATAGGCTCAACCAGTGCTACCTGTGCTACCCCATAATGTAAGCTATAATGGGATCACCCGATACTATCTAGGCCTCCCATCATATAATATATAATGGGATAAATCATTGTTATCTACTCTATAACACCCCAAGATTTTATTAGATGGTTTCCTTTTAATTTATTTGATGTATTATGTTTTACACTACACCAAGTTTAGCTTGCACTATAAGTAACACCGTATTAACTAGCACTATACGCAACACCCTATTAACTTGTAGTATACACAACACTATTCTTAGATTGTATTATACACTATTTTAAGTTCTTTTGATAGAATTCAGTTCACATAAGACTAAATATAACTGATAACTAAATATTAATACCTAGTCATTATAATGGCAGGCATGAATAATATTAACTTTCTTCTAAAAAACTATTTAAATGAAAATTAGTGAGTATATAAAATAATAAATCAACCTTTATAGATTGTATTAGTAAAATATATAAGTAATATATTCAATTTAATTTTATAAATTCATATCATATGTAATCTAGATATGATATAAGAACAAATTCATTTTTTTGGATTAAAGTAGTATTTTTAAAAAAAAATAGAATTTTACCACCTTTCGATGGAAAACCGTTTTTAATTATAGTTTTTGAAAATTTTATAAGTTTTATTTGACATAATAAACTTATTATTTAGAATAGGGACATCAAAATTTACCTTTTTTTAAATTTTAGTATTTTTATAATGAAATTCATATTTTAATAAATAGTGAAAAATACTGCATTTTAATTCAAAACTGCCTTTTCATTTAAATTATTTATATAGTTATATTATATTTTTAATTTGTTTTAAAGTTTAATTGGATTAATTTTTTATCATTTAATCTAATTTGGGACATTATAAGTAATTTTACATTTAAAAACACATATCAATTTTTTGATAGTTTTTATTTATTTAAAACCCGCTTTCTAGTTTTGACAACAAGATTTAATTTTAAATTGATTAATGAAACTACTGTGTTTTGAATTTTGAAAAATGGATTTCATATTTTGAATCATTAGGTCCAAATTATTTTAATATGTTAATTTTATTTTTTGAATATTATGAATAGTAACTACGATAATATTTATTTACCATAGTTAAAGGTAAATCGTGTAAATAGGGTAACAAACAATATGATAAAGATAAAAAAGTTACCCTAACACCTAAAAAATACTATTGTATGAATTAAAGTGAACCAATATCACCTAAGGGTCGGAATTGATTCATTCAATGGAATTTTGTTTCTATGAAAACGATGTAATTATAATTAAAACAAAAGAAAGTTACAACATGTCACTCTCTTATCTATTATAAGTTAATAAATTTAATGTAGTGATAAACTTGATAAAATTAGAACATAAATAGTATGCAAATATATAATGAAATTATATAAATCATGTGAATTTATTTATAATTTATAGTGATTAAATAATTACAATTAATTATGACATAATATTGATGTAGAAATTATTTTATTAATAGAAATTTCAAATAAATGGTTTAAAAAATATTAAAATATATAAAAATAACTAATTAATGTTCTCCATGAACTTTATAGGTTAATATTACATGTTAAGAGTGTATAAAATATTTTATTTATAATTTATCTTATATGTGGTTTTTATTTAAAGTAAAATAATGAATAGTGTCAAAATTAACACTATTGTTATTTTATAAAAATAACATATTATTAAAATTTTTAAAAATCCCAAAATATTCATAAATTAAAATATGAAAATTATATGGTCTAAAATTTCAAAAATTATCCAATTATGTAAAATTTACAACACACAAGTAAATATTTATAACCATTTAATTTTTAGAATATTATTACCACAATTAAAATAAAATAGATTAAATAAGGATAAATAAATACGATAAGGTTTAAAATAAAATCAAAACATATATAAATTTTATTGTATTAGAGGATTTCGACCCATAATCATCTTATCTTATAAATAATACACTTTTTTGGAATTCTAATTTAAAAATTAATTTATATTAAGTTAGTAGTTTTGGTATTTCCAAAGGTGCCCCTCCCATCTCTTTTAAAATGGAACCTCTTCGTCTCTTTTAATAACACCTCTAATGCCATTTTTTGGCCAAAACATTCCCATTTCCTGTCTCAACTTCCCTAAATTTACCCTATACTCCACAATTTGGGATGAAATCCATCCTAAGGAGACCTTTTTTTTCAAATCAAAAGGAGATGCTCAAAATAGAGGTAATTGTTTTATAACCTCTTTCAAAATTATTTTGTTCTTATAATTCCTCTCATTATGTTTTCTCCATAATAAAGTAATAAATACAGTATCTTATACATGATTATATGTTATTATAATTATGTTACAACCTTATAATTTCTTTTATCAATCCTACGAATAACAATATCACCATGCGTGCGTACGTATAACTTACCTTCTCCACACCATGGTGTAATTTGTTATTCAATAGTACTTAAATTTGGATGGGTATAATGATGAGTATAGTGGATATAAATAATTAATATATCATTATAATTATTTTGTATAATTAATATACCATCCAATTATTTACCATTTAACCATTAAGTGAATGATATCATCACTCGTGTGTACGTACGACCTACCGTCTCTACGATGCGATGCGATTCATTCTACATGATCTTCATTAAACCACGATTATATACATGAATGGAATGAATAAATATGATATATATTATAATAATATCATTATTTAAATTATATAAATATAACTAAATAATAGGAACACAAACTTATCCGACAAAACATGTATAAGATTATAAAGTAGTTAATATCTAAATAACTAGTGACAATGAAATGTTACTAACAAAAAGATGATAACATGATCACATATGATATCATAAAAATGACTATGATTTTTGAATAAGTCAACAAAATTTTTTAAATCATTATACATGAGGTTCAAATACATAAATAACATGTCTTACCTAAGGTAAGGGATAATTTCACAATCTCATTACTATTTGAGATTGTTTACACGTAAGTATTTAATAGGGCATATTTATCACCCAAATCCATATTTACAATAATGTGTAATAATATTTTTATTCTTATAAAATCTTTTAAAGTCAATTTTACCCATTGTTAAATTTTTATTATATAGTATGAAAGAAATATTTTGGCATTTTCTGATATGAGGTACTTTTTGACTATTTCGATAAAAGTATGAGGAGAATGTTTTTTAACTTATACGACATGAATAGATTTTTACATCTTTATAACACCTTATTTTCAAAAATCTTACTTTACACTATTTCATGTTTATTTTAATCTAAATTATTTTCTTTTGAAATTTAACACCATTTTGAGAAAATAAAATTACTTTGAAGAAGAGATATTATTTTCTTGAAGAATTAAGTTCAAGTGTTTTATCAAAATTATTTTCCATCTAAGATGACGCTCTTTAAATAGGGTCACGTTTATATCCCTATTATTACTATTATTTTATTGTCTTAAGTTTGGAATGATATTTTATATGGATTGTGTCATGGTGGAATGATGTTTAATACACCCATTTTATTTCTTCAGTTATGCTATGATGAATGATTTATTTTTTTGTGGCACATTTTAGAATGATTTCATTATGAGATGGGCGGGACCTATATCTCCCTCCAATAAATTGGTTAAATATTTATATCTCATGATATAAAAATTAATGGATAAAAATGTATTTTTGTTTTAGTAATATAGGGATAGAACGACAGGTAAATTCGATTCTGTAATAAATGGCTGGAAGTACAACTAAACCCGTTTTAGTAATGGACTTTTTCCACAATGATGGTCTTGGAGGTAGTGTCTTAGATACTATGGAAATTATATTATGTGAATATTTGTTTTCCACAATTCCATGTTTTATTCCAATTCTATTTTCTTACGGTTCATGATTCCATTATGATTTATGCCTTATGAACTACCATGATTTATTTCATGACTCAAGATTTTGGTATATGTTAAATGTGGTATGTTTTTTTTTGAAAAAGTTATGTCCATTTTTTTACATTCTTATGATTATGTTTCATAAGATATTTTTCATGCTTACCCTTACTGAAAATTTAAGCTCATCCCTTTTCATGATTCTTTTCCCTCAGGATTTGAAGAAGGGTATTAAGTAAGATGTGTCAAAAATGGGTTATTGTTATAAAGGATAAGCAGGAGACGATGTAGATGTTTTATGAACTAGTTGTTTATGTTTTATAGTTTCCTAAGGCACTAAACTAATACGGTCTTTAGGCATCTATTTTTTTCATGTATTCAGTATTATAGAAATGTAATGTAATGTTCTTATACATCAAGCTTGTGTCGTTACATAGTCTTCCTGATCATGTAATATGTAAGAGGCTCACCTGGTGATATCTTGGCCACCCCATCATGAAATATTTAATGGGCTCACCTAATACTATTTGGGATGCCCCATCATTTAAGTAGTAACAGTATAATTTGGTTCTATTTGGGATACCCTATCATGAAAATATCAAGTACAACTTCCTGAATAAAATAATTTAATAAAAAACCATCTTAAAATATTTTTTAAAATCATATAACAGTTTCAGATAAAAATAAAATTTTATTTTAGAAACCTGTTTTCAATACCAACACACCCCTTTCTTTGAAAACTCATTTTGAATACCAAAATACCCCAAAAGTGAAAACAAATTTTATTTTAATAAAAAATGAATTCTTTAAAAGTAATATATAAATTAAATAACAGTCATAGTGGCAGAAAATCTGTTTTTGTAATGTACGTTAAGAATAGATCATTCCTTGGATGGTATCACGACGGAGCGAAGAATCATGTTGAAACCCTAGATGCTCGCGGAAGAGTTCCCCCCCTTCCTAGTGGCAGGAGGGGGAGGATGAATCTGTTCGGCCAGCTCTGCACAAGAGGAAACCTTTCATCCCATTTTCTAACCCTAGCTTCCTCTTGGACTTTCTGATGATATCGCTAAGCCCGAAAGTCCCCGAACTACATCTTGGTGATCCTCAAATGGTGATTTCATAGTAAAATCTACATGAAGAGTCGATTATTGTGGATCTGACGTTGGTACCCAACTTAAATCACCGATGGCCTTTGGTCGATAATTTTGATCGATTTGTGTTCAGCGATTGGGACTTTCAGGAATGCCTGATTGTTGGTCTTCTTGATATGAAACATTTTATGATTCAGTTTGCTTCTGAGGATGATATGATCCAGGCCTGGTCTAGTGCTCCTCTTCATTGTGGCAGCTTCAAGTTATTCCTCCTTCGATGGTCATTTGATCTGTGCATGAATTGCAACCCACCCTCAATCACGACATGGGTAAGTTTGCCTCACCTTCTTCTACCCTTTCCAAACCCTGCTATTATCCATATGATTGGGAATATGGTGGGTTGTTTCTTATGATATGATGTCTCCACCTCTACTATTTGTCATCCCATCAACCAGCGCATCTGTGTTAAGGTGGATGCATCGAAGCCCGTGGTATACTGGTTTTGGATTGCGGTTGGAACGAAATTTAGATGGAAGCAGGCCGTGGTGTTTGAGTCCTTGGTGAGATACTGCTCGAAATGTCATCGTCTGGGAATTTGGTGTCGCACTGAAATAATGAAGGGAGGATAAACATGTTTGAGATGAAGGTGAGGATAGGTGAGGGGTAAAGTCAGTTGCCCAGTGTGGTCATCGGAAGGGTTTCTGTTTCTGGGAAGCGTGGTACAGTGGCAGTGGGAACAAAGGCAGGGGCCTCTACCAATCCGCTGGTCAATGTTGTCTTTGATCGGATCAAAAATGATCTAATGGTGGGGGAAGGTGCAAAGCAAGATGTTGAAAGGGGTAAAATTAAGGATGTTCCTTGTTCTGAAGGGTGGTGGATTGGTAACAATAAGGGTGTAGTTCAGGTTGAAGAACATAGGCATGGGGCAGTGGGAATCTTGAAGTCTGCTGGTTGTGAGGATCGACTGTCTGTTGGGATTTTAAAGGCTTGTTCTATTGGGATTCTGGGCAGGGCAGACGGTAAGTATGGTGTACTGGTCAATGTCTCCATGGGAAATCAGTTTCAAGGTCTGGAGAAAGAGGATGTGGAGGAGGTTGTGCAAGATAATGCCAATTTTTAGACTAAGATAACTCTTCAAGAGGATGTGGCAGTGAAAGAGGGCAGTGAAAAAGGGATATGTGAAGGAATTGAATTGCTGGAAAACCCACAATGCTTAGCCGTGATTGACACAAATTTATAGCTCCATCAGATTAGAATTGAACCTTATCAAAATATGCAGATTATCAGCAAATGGGGGGATGTATATGATAGTGACAACGAAAATGAGAGCAGTAATATCTGAACCTCATATAGTGATGTTGTTTAGGGAGGGAAGAAGATGTTGATTGGGAGCCAAGGGGATGTGCTTGCATCGCCGCGAAGATGCCCGAGGAAGGATTACTCTAACCTGTCAAAGCTGATTCCCACCAGATCTTTTAATAAAGGTATGAAAAATACTAATGAACTATTTTATTTGGAATGGTTGAAACTCAAGTGGAATTATGTCAATGTCCTCAAGTAATGTGAATGAACGGAATGGGAATTGACAACTGTGGATGAAGCTCTTGGTCATGGAGGTAGTGTTGGGTTAGAATTTGATGGTATGTAGTTTTTGTTTTTGTTATATGATGCCTGTTTTTTCAACTTTTCTTTTATTTTAATAAATAGTTCGAGGCTTTTCCTCTGACTAAGCTTTTTGGTAATAGATTATTCCTTTTATTGTTTGTCAAAACATTCTATATAAAACATGTGAAAATATTCATTTTGAAAAAATTTGAATAAGAATTAAAATAGACATAAAATCTAGTTTATAATCATTTTATATTCACATAACTAAAAATATAAAATAATATCAAGAATATTGTTATAGAGAAATTATTTTGAAATTAAACTTGTAAATATTTAATAAAAATGGATTTTTAAATCAAATTGTCCCATACCACTTTGAAACATTTTAATCATACGAACCATGTATGAATAAAATTTAATAAAACATTAAATAAAATGAGAGTAAATTAATTAATGATATGATATGTTAAAGGGGATATATATACACCCTATAAAAGAAGGTGGGTGTATAACATAAAAACATGCCTTAATGAAAGGAGATTGAGATAAAGTCCCTTACCTTGGGTCCGACTTATTATGTGTGTCTTTATCTTCCTGAATAATAAAATTATGTTAATTACTTACTTTATTCAAAATATTTTTAAACTTCATCATTACTTTAATTTCATTTATTATAATGTTTTATACAACTACTTAAACAATTAAGTTTACATCGAGTGTTTTGACCGTATTTACTTTATGCCTCAAAAAAGACTTTGGTAGGTCAACTTTGGTCAAAGGGATCATTTTTAAAACATATCCAGAATAATAATCATTTTTTTCTTCATATTTATACATAAATTATACTTTTAAAACAAATCATGTCTAATGAATATGAAAAAATAACCAATTTAACAATCATGGAGACGATGGTTCGTACGTACACATGAGTAACGTTCCCATTTTCCAACGATTATTATTGAAAGATAGTAAGTAAAATATATCTTTATTGAATGATAATTATATAATAAATAACATATTATTTATTCATATATATATATATATATATAATTCTTCTGATTTAAAAGGAATCACATTACTTCAAGAAGGAGGTAGTCCAAACGCCCACGAACGATGTTATCACTTTTTCAGTGTGTAAAAAGGTACTAAAAAATAGCATATTATATTTACAGAAAGTTTATTATTTAATTAATATCACATATATTTCATGTATATTATATATTTTTATTAAATACATCTTTAATACATTCCAGGTAATGTGTGAATGAATCACATCGCTTTGAGGAGGTGATAGTTCACACATCCACAAACGATGTTATCATATTCACACAAAATGGGATGCATGAATTTATGGGTTATATAATAATTAAATAAGTATAAATAAATCATAAATATAATACATATGTTATAAACATATTATTTACATCATAATTCCCAACCATGAGAGGTGTTAACGGAAAAAATGAATGACATTGTTTCGTAAGGCGGTAGTTCACCCTACACAAGAATTGTTATTTCATTAACCATTTAAGAGAAGTGTGTGTAGGTGTTGGTAAAAACAATAACATAACAACATATCCAAATATTTATGATACCGAGGTTCTTATATAATCATGTTATACTAATAATTTTAGGGGTGGAGGAATAAATGAAACAAAAGTTCTCGTTGAAGAATGTTACCTCTTCTTTGGGTAACTCCATTTGGTTTACACTAAAAAGACTTCCTTGGTTAGCTTTATGACCAAATTGAGGCTTCTAGGATGAGAGGAGGTATGTTTGTAGCTTATTAGGGAGGGTTTTGGTGAATACAAATGGATTTAGTGTTGTGAATAAGTGAGGGGGATGAGCACCCTTTTATAGTGTAGGAGGAGTGACATTCTTGTAAATACAAAACGATAAAAACTATTAAAAGGTTTCCCTTACATCATGTGACTCACAAATTAAAAAATAATGGAGTTTATGGAAATTATTGTTGATAAAAACTTACCTCACAAAAAAATAAAATCATTTTATAATGTCGTTCTTTAGTCATTAAGTATACTCAATTTTATATTTATTGTTTTTAGAAAGGTATAACTTTTATCTTTTTAATTTACCTAGGTAATTTACCCTTTAAGAATAGAATTTAAAAGATGCATATTATATATTTTTTACCTAATTATTATAAATATTAATTTAAACTAAATAAATAAAAATCCTTTGTGTTTGTAATATTAATTTTAATACAAACACATGTCATTCGCAAAACCCCATTTTAACCATAATTGCATCAATTAATTTTAACTATTTTTGATAATTATTACGGTAAAAAAATTATGTTGAAATTATTAGATTATAAATATTATAATAATTATAAATACATATAATTTCTTTTATAAACTCAATTTACAATAGTGAAAAATTAAATGTAATGAAAACCCCAAAGACGTGGTGAGAAAACATGGTTTTAAAGTGAAAATGGTCAAGAGTTTACTATGTTTTTATATCTAAATTCATTATAAAAATGATTAAAATTACCCAAATTTGATTAATATATGTATATTTAATATTATTTTAATTTAAAACCAATTAAAAATATAATCTAATTATATAAATAAATTAGATGAAAAAGTAGTTTTTAATTAAAATTCAGTATTTTTCACTATTCATAAAAAAATGAAACTTCTCATAAAAATTCAAAAAAATCACCCTAAGATAAATTTGAAAAATCTATTTAAGAAAAAATTTATTTTTTCATATTAAATTTATAAAACATTCAAAATTTATTTTTAAAAAATGTATTCCATTAAAAGGTGGTAAAACCGTTTTTAGAAAATTACAGTTTTTAAGTATAAAACTGAATTTATTCTTATCTTATACCTATAAAAAAATTTATAGACTTGTGCAATCATAATAGAATCAGTCTTATTTATACCCTCCAAAATAATGGATATGTGATAACATCTACATTAAATAATAATATTAATTGTATATTCTTATTTGGATAAACTTTCTATTGCTTGTAACTCAACTTATCGAAGAATTTAAATTAATTTGAAAGAAAATATATTTCATAAAATACCATTATGTTACATAATACCCCCATTAAAATGAGTATTTCTGTCTAAATTCATCTTTGTTATCAAAGGTTTAACATTTTCTGAATTCTTTTATTGATTCCTACATAAAAAAAATGAAATAAAGAAAACATCCCTTAATAAAGTAAAGTGGGAAACATATAGGTCACCCAAATTTAATCCTAACTACGATTCCAAATTGGGGGAAAATATGTGAAAATGTGGAAAAAAATAAATAATTGTAGATATTTATTGAGGTCATTAATCATAAGAAAGTTAATGATCAATGTAAAGTTAAGGGACTCAAAACCATAAATCTATGATAATCGAAAAACCATCGAATCATGAGAATTGAAGGTACAAGGATAATAATTTTGTTTAAAGATCATTTTCCTAGAGTTGAGGAATTATTTCACCATCTAATAATATAAGGAAATAATTTTACTTGATATATTTCTATTTAATAAGCATAATTTCAACCTTATAACATTCCAAGTAATGCAATGAACATTATTAAAACTAACCTTAATCATCAAAGATTATATAAACCCTATAGCTTATAAATACCTTAAAACTCATGTAAAAAAGTAAAGGCATACTAATCATTAAACTAATTCCTCACATAAAAATAAACTAAACTAAATATATCCCAACTAGTATTTAACCACATTATGATCACACCACTTAAAACCTTAGAAGGAGTGTATAAAACATTGAGATTAGTGTTAAAATTAGAAAAATACTTTGCTCCTCAGAGATATCACAACTTCTTTCGATGGACCAACATCAACTATAGTTGTAACAAATGACTTTTATACACCCATCTATTTCCAATCATGATGATTTACATCCTATAAAACTATATTTAGACATGAATTAGCATAATAACCCATATCATTACAACTAAAACAACTAAATATTTGATGCATATCAATTACTCTAATATTTTCTTGTTAAGGACTCCTTCCTTTATAGTCATGATCTCTGTGACCAGAATTAACACACAGGAAACACTTCCAAGATTCTGAAAAACATTCCTTGAAATGTTGTTTTTCATACTTCTCTCATTTAGGGGGATTACCTTTGGATAGCTTAGCTGATTGTTTCTCTATTTCTTACAACCTGGAACTTTTCTTATTATTGTTATCTCGAGGAACATATGTATCAAAAAACCCCATCTCAACTTTCTCTGCAGAGCGAACACTTTATCATAACTTTTAAATTCTCTTGCATCTAAATCTCTTCATAAACTCAGTTTAATACTAGATAAAAACATATTAATATTGCTATTAGTGTCCTGAAAAAAATCCGGTACATACCTAGAAAATATTGTGAATTTTTACTTATATGAATCTATTGAATATTTATCTTCCTACATAAATTATCGGACTTTGTTTTCCATTAAGATCCGAACAAACTTAAATAAATATTTCTCAAGGAAAAAAATCCTTAAATATTTCCCGCTCCATGACACAAGATCATATTTCTCTATAGTACTCTTAACAAAAGACCACCATTAATAAAATTCACTTTCAAAATGATAGATAAAAAGAGTTACATTTTGACATTACAAACATCCCATGACTTCAAATATCTTATATAGGGCCTTGAACCATCCTTTGACTATCACTAGTTCAGATGACTCATTGATTTAGGTGGGATATTTCCACATAAAATTCTCCACTCTAGACATGTTCCTTAATGGGAAATCAGGTTCCTCTATAGCATGGATACCACCATAGTTTATTTCTTCTGTCAACTAATCCATCACATAAAAATATTGTTCAATTTTAATTCCAATAATCTTAGGATACTAATTTGGAAGTATTTTTTCTTTTTGGTTCCTTCCCACTACTTCTTACTTTTTTACTCTATGGAAAACCATACCTAACAAACATACTTTAGATGAATCTACATAAAAATCTCAAAATTTTATATCATTTCAACTTAACATAAAGCAAAATCATCTAAGGTAATGCTATTTACATTATCCTATCTTATAAATTTGTGTAAAAAATTTACTTGACACTAATTATAAGGACCTGACCATAAACATTACATAATATTTAGTTTTTGTCAAGAATTTATTTTCTTTCACTATGAGGATATTTTCTGGTTTAGAATTTTAGATAATTAGGCCACAAATCATACATAACAAAAGCATAAAATAAAATTTTGACACATACAGTCAGTATCATATTTTACCATAATATAAAAATATTATAATAAATATTGAATTATTTTCATGGAAAATATCTATGACTTTCAGCTTGAATTATTCATTTCATTTACCCATCCTTAAACCTAGTGAAAATATTTTAAAATCTTTGGATGATAAAAAATATTAGTAAGAGATATAAAAATAATGAAACCCATTAGTTCAGTAGAAACATGAAAAATCATATAATTTTTACCTTTATCATCAAATTTCATTGATAATATGAAACAAAAAATTTTATATGAAAAACACACACATTGTTCTCCTTGAAAATCATTAAAACCCATAGTAAGAATTTAAAACCTTTTAGGTGACTTAGAGTATCATATACATAAAACCATTTCAAAAACCTTTTAATTAGAATAACCATATAGATGATTTCTAATATTATCATTACCCAATGCATTGAAGATCTATAACAGGCTCACCTAGTTCTATATGAGACACCCCATCATATAATCTATAATAGACTCACCTGATGCTATATGAGATGCCCCATCATGTAATCTGTAACGGGCTCACCTGATACTATATGGGCCACCCTGCCGTGTAAGATGTAACATGATCACCCGGTTCTATATAGGCCACCCCATCATGAAATTCTTAAGTAACTCTTCATGAATAAAATACATTCATCATAAAACCCGTTGCAAGACTCTTTTAAACTTGTATGAAAACAATTTTGTATAAAAATACAATCTTCTTTTAAAAACCCATTTTCAATACCAAGACACAATTTTATTTGAAGAACTATTTTCAATACCAAAATAACCAAAAAAGGGAAATAATAATTTTCATTTATGAAAAAACGTAATATTTCAAATGAACATAGAAATTTAATAATATTCATAGAGGCCGAAAAGTTGTTTTCACTATGTATGTTATAAATAGAACATTCCTTTTTTTTGTTTTTCAAAACATTCTTTATAAAACATGTAAAAAGATTCTATTTAAAAACATTGAATGAAATTAAAAACAGTCATAAAATTTAGTTTATAATCCATTTATATCCATATAAATAAACATATAAAATAATATTATGAATATTTTCATGGAGGAAAATATTTTAAAATTAAATCTATAAACATTTAGTGAAAATGAATTTGTAAATCAAAATTTCTCATACCACATTGAAACATTTGAATCATAATCCCCATGAAGGAATAAAATTAAAAAAAACATTATATTACAAGATAAAGAATAAATTCATGATATGATATGTCAAATGGGTATTATATACACCTCATAAAAGAAGGATGGTGTATAACATCAAAATATGCCTCAATGAAAGTATATTGAGATAAAGTCCCTTACTTTGGGTTCGAATTACCACATGTATCTTTATCTTATTAAATAATAAAATTATTTTAATTATTTAATTGAATCAAAAACCTGTTAATGTTTATAATTAATTTTATTTCACTTATTATATTGTTTTATACAACTACTTAAACAATTAAGTTTACATTGGGTGTTTTGACCATATTTAGTTTATGTATCAAAAACGACTTTGGTAGGTCAACTATTGTCAAAGGGATCATTTTTAAAAAATCTCCAGAATAATTATAATGACATAATTATAATATCTATACATCAATTATACTTTTAAAACCAATCATGAATGATGTTTTTGAAAAATTAACCACCATTACTATTATGGAGACGGTAGGTTGTACATACGCATGACTAACGTTCCCATTTTCAATGAACTTTATGAAAAGAAGGTAAGTAATATTTATTTTTGTAGAATGATAATAATATCATAAATTATATATTATTAAATCATTTATAATTATATATAGAATTATTGTGATGTAAAATAAGTCACATTTCTTTGAGGAGTCAATAGTCCACATGTCCATGAATGACGTTTTCACTTTTTCAGTGTGTGGAAAGGTAATAAAGAAAATATTTTGTTAAATTAACATAAAGGTAATTATATCATGAATATAATATATATTTAATATATATAACATATTTTTTAAATACATACTTAATACATTCTAGGTAAATTGTTAACGAGTTACATCACTTTGAGGTTGCGATAGTCCACACATCCACAAACGATGTTATCGTACTCCCACAAAATAGAAAGCATGATGGTATGTGTTATAAATTAATTAAACAAGTATTAATAAATCATAAATATAATATATATAATATAAACAAAATATGTACAACCTAATTCCAGACCATGAGATTTGGTAAAGGAAAAACAAACGACATCATTTCGCAAGGCGGTAGTGCTCCATACACACGAACAATGATTTTGTTACCCATTTGATAGAAGTGTGTATAGGTGTAAGTAGAAACCTTAAAATAACAACATATAAGTATATTTAGTATTATGGGTTTATTATATAACCATGTAATAATAATAATTTACTGGGGTGGATAAAGTAATAAAACAAAATTACTTGTTAAAGAATTTTACCTCTTCTTTGTGTAATTCCTTTTGGTTTTCACCAATAGAATTTATTGGCATTTTTATGTCCAAATTAAGGCTTAAAAGATGAGTGTAGGGATTTTGGGATCTTATTTTGGTAGTTTTTTTGAGTAAAATGTATTGATATGTGTGAAGAAGTGAGTGGGTGGGTTCCTTTTTATAGTGGAGGAGGAGTGGAATTCTTGTTAATACAAAAAGGGAAATACTATTGTGGGGGGGGGGGATCCATTACATCATGAGCCTTAAAAATTTAAAAATAATTGAGTTCATGGAAACTATTTTTGTTCTAAACTTACAAAACACAAAAATAAAATAAATTTTATCTTTTTTCCTTAATATTTATGTTTACTCAATTTTATCTTTATAGTTTTTACTAAGGTAACCTGTATATTTTTTTATTTACTTAAGTAATATAACCTTTAATAATATAATTAAAAATACCATTATTATATAATTTATACCTGCTTATTCGAAATATGAAATTAAATTCATTAAATAAAAATCTTATTAGTGTGTAAAATTAATTTTAATACAAACGAATGTCATGAACAAAATCCCCTTTTAACCTTAATCATGTTAATTAATTTTAACTATTTTCACTAATTATTATTGTATTAAATTAAGTTGAACATATTAGATTAAAAATATTATAATGATTAAAAATAATTATACCCATTTGTACAAATTGAATTCATAGTATTGGAAAAATTTAATTTAAATATAATCCTCTAGATTTGATGAGAAAGTGGGGTTTTAATGTGAAAACATTCAAAGGTTTACAAGCTTCTTATATTTATATTCATTATAAAAATGAGTTAAATGACCTAAATAGTATTAATAGATTTATAATTGATATAATTTGACTAAAAAATAATTCAAAATATAATCTAACTATTTAAATAAATTATATGAAAATGATATTTTCAATTAAAATTAATTATTATTAACTATTCATCCAAAAAATAAACTTATCAAAAAAATTCAAAATATTCACCCTAATAGAATTTTGAAATTCCTATTTCAAAAAAAAAATTATTTTTTCAAATAAAATTTATAAATTTTTCAAAATTATGTTTTAGAACAATACTTCCATTATAAGGTGGAACATTTTTTTTTTATAAAAATACAGGTTTTAATTATAAAACTGGATTTATTCTTATCTTATGTCTATAAAAAACATTTTATAAACATGTGTAAACATAATATTTTTATTTATATTAATAACCACTAATATAAAGGATAGAAGATAGATGCAATATTAAATAATAATAATAATAATAATATATTATTTTTCGATAAAACTGTGCATTGTGTGAGACTCATGTTATCAAAGAATTTAAATTAATTTAAAAGAAAATATTTTTAATAAAATCTTGATATGTTACATAATATTTCAATATTTTAGAAACTTGGATGTAAATAGACAATATACACTATACAATTGGATAAATGAATGTTTATTTGTTATTTTTATTCCTTATAATCTTATTTTTAACCTTAATTACCAGATTTATCTTTATCATGGTTACAATTATTCACTTTCATTACAATTAATAGTGAAAAAATAAAAGGAACCTATTTAAAAGAAAATTTAAAATCAGTATTCCATATATTGAATTAATTTTTTAAGATTCAATTTCTTTTTTTAGAAGAACTAAATTTTGGATTAATATGCAAAACACAATAAAAAAATTCTTCAGAAAAATTCCTTTTAAGTATAAATTTTTAATACCAAAATAATAAAATTAACTCCAATGAATTTAATTATATTATTAATAAAATAATAGAACTAATTTTAATTTGAATCCATATTTTTAAAAAATTGAACTTTTTCGATGCTTGAATAAAAAATACTATTTTCAATAAAAATCTGTATTTTGACTTCTCACTGAAAAAAACTTCTCAAAAAAATACATAAAAATCAATGTAAGATAATTTTTTCCTAATGATTTAAAAAATTATATCCTTTTTATTAATAAAATTTATAAAATCTCCAAAATTAATTATGATATTCACCCACAAATAGCAATAAAAATAATTTTTGAAGAGAAAATATTTTAAAGAATAAAATCACTTTACTCAGAATTGAGTTCAAATTTCCTAAGAATTAATCTATAATATTTTTTATTGTGATATATATATATCATAATTATTTTAATACTATTTATACTTGACAATTTAATTGATATCTTATAATGGTCATATTTAAATAATAATATTTCATTGTTCTTTTAATCATGGTGTTGTGAATACTGTACTCTATCAAACATAGTATTTATTTTAAAACATCAGGATATTACATTCTCTCCATTTAATAAATTTCAACTTCTAAATCTGAACTTGGTATCACTAACAAAGGAATGACATTTGAAAATAACTTACTTGAAATCCCACATTGTAAAAAGGGTTGATAAAACATCCCTTTGGAAAGAGAGAAAGGGAAGTATGGAATTCATTTGGAATAACACTTACTAGGTTTCCAAATAGTAAAAAATTATTGAGAATTGAAAATATAGAAATAGAGGGAAAACTAAAATCTAAATAATGATGGAGAGTGATAGAGAGCATTGATCATAATAAAGTGAATGATCTTCCAAAATTCAACAACCACACCATAAACTATGATGTGTGAAAAAATACCATCAATTAATTAGAAATGATGGTAATGGTATAATTTTTTATTTCAAGATCCTTTTCATAGAGTTGAGGAATTAATTTACCATATAGACTAAGAAATTAAGAAAAAATACTTACTTGAGAAACATAATTTCATCCTTTAATCAATTTCCACCACAATATCTTATTTTCATCTGAACGATGAATATTCAAGATGTTTTTTTTAATTCTTGGAGCACTAACATCAACTTAAAAAAAATCACATAATTCCATAAGAGGTTAAAAATATATTCCTCTTATATTTACCCATTAACCAAAACCAAAATGTTTATCATAATGTAAGATAATTCATAAAATGAATAAAACTTTGTGTAAATAAATACAACATTAATCTTTGAAGCCTCAACATTAACAAACCTTAAAATTCATTAAAATATTATTGATCTAGTTACAAACGAAAAAATATAAAGTATTTTATTATATATTCTTTGAAGATTAATTTTACCTTGTTTCTAAACATTATTATCCACTCATAATGTTATATACCCAAAAATGAATATCCTATAATCATATAATCTTGATGATATGATAATCATTTCCATAAATAAATTGAATCTTCATATAGACAAATTAAAATCATATATTCTTACAAAATATAATTTAACCATTATTGTAAAATAAAATTCCATATTATCCAAATGTATTTCCATTTAAAATAATCATATTAGGTTAAAAAAATAGTGAAATTATTTTGAAAAAACATTAATCACTTAATAACCAAATAATTTTTCAATCCCATGGTTTTCTATATGATTACAAATATTTTCTCAAATTGTAATAAAGTATAATTAACATAATATAAAATATCATATAAACCTTAATTTTTATCAATAACATTAAATTTATATACGAAAAATATAATTAAATTATTCCTCAAATAAAACTTTACGTTAAACCTAAGGGTTACATAAACCTCAAACCAATAAAAAGTTTCTCAAAATTTCATTAATAACTTTAGAATCCCATTAAATAAAATCTCATAAGGGTTGTGTATGACTTTTAAATTTTGATAAACCTTAAAAATATAAACCCATGATGGTATCCATAACTATTAATATAAACTCTCATGAAAATATCATAATCTCTAAAATTTTCTAAAAAATTTCTGCTAATACCATTTTTAAGGACCAAACCTTAACATTACATAATCTTGAGTTCTAGACAAATATTCAATTTATTACAATTATAGGATCCTTTTGGTTTATAGTTTTATATAATTATTTCATGACTCATATACAATAAACCCATATTTTAAGAAAAACACCACTATTAGAAATTTTATCTTTACCAACAGTTTTAAACCATTGGTAAAGGATGGAAAAACGTTTGTATAAACAATACCAATGGTTTTCCAAACCGTTGGGTCTTTAGCCGTAGGGATAGACATATCCCAATAGTTCTATGGGAAACATTGGGATATGTCTGAAAAATTGAATATATGACTTCGGTTTCAATAAACTATTGATATAAATGTCTACCAATGTTTTAAAAATATTGGTAATATAAAAAATTATCTCTATACCAACGGTTTAAAAAATCATTGGTATAGAATTTTATTAATGGTTTCCCACAAAACGTTGGTAAATATCAAGTAAAAATATCTATGCCAATGGTTTACATAAAACCGTTCGTATATGTTCTACTTTTATACATATGCTAATGGTTGTAAACCATTGGAATATCCTTTGTACCTGTAGTAATAAGCCGACTTGTTGGCCTCCCCCTGTGCACCTGCAGCAATTCAACTAGCAAGCCTATAGAATTCATACACAACAGAATACATACAGGGGGTTGGGGGGGGGGGGGGGGTCCATTCTGAATACCTACACAATACCAGCACAATTCTCAATACCTACATAATACATACAAAATTCATAAAACACATATTTCATACAAAATTCTAAATACCTCAAATTTTGTTTTTAATTACCCTCCACACACATATAAAATTAACACATAATTCATAAGGTAATTACAATAAGTATGCACATAAAACAAGTATAACCACACAACAAGTATACCCATACAACAAATATACCCATACACCATTAACACATAATTCATAAGTTGATTAAACACATAAATAATTAAATTCCGAATTCAGGGGGTTGGGGGAGATTCAAGGGTTTGGGGTGGCTGTCCAAGGGGGTAGGGGGTGTCTAGGGTGTTGGGGGGGGGGGGAGGGGGATATCCATGTGGGTGTCTAGGGGGTGGGTTGGTGCCCAAGGGGTTGGAGGGACTTTCAAAGGGGTGGGGGTGTCCAGGGTGTGGGGGTGTCCAGGGGGTGGGGTGGTGTCTAGGGGGGTGGGGGCGGTCTAGGGGGTTGGGGGGGGGGGATTTCCAAGGGGGTGGGGTGGTATCCAGGGGTGGGGGTGGCTGTCCCTGGGGGTGGGGTTTTCCAGGGGTGGGGGGTGTCCAGGTGGTGGGTTGGTGTCTAGGAGGGGTGGGGGGGGTGTCCATGGGGGTGTCCAGAGGGGTGGGGTGGTGTCCAGGGGGTTGGGGGGTGTCCAGGGGGTGGGGTGGTGCCCAGGAGGTGGGGGGTGGTCCAGGGGGTTAGGGGGTGTCCAAGGGGGGTGGGGTGGTGACTTGGGGGGTGGGGTGGGGTGGCTGTTCATGGGGGTGGGGGTGTCCTGGGGGTGTCCAGGTGGTGGGGTGGTCTCTAAAAAGGGTGGGGGGCCTTCCAAAGGGTTGGGGGGCTATCTAGGGGGTAGGGGTGTCCCGGGGGGTGAGGGAGGTCTAGGGGGTTGGGGGCTGTCCAAGCGGGGTGGGGTGGTGTCTTGGGGGGTGGGGGATGTCTAGGGGTGGATGTCCATGGGTGTGGGGGTGTCTAGGGGTGGGGGTGGGGTGGGGGTGGGGTGGGGGTGGGGTTTCCAGTTGGTGGGGTTTTTTTTTAGGAGGGGTGGGGGCTGTAATGGTTTTAATGAAATGAATTTCATGGATTTTAAGATCATTGGTATTTTTAAAATGGTTTTGGAATAGTGTTAATTACAATAGTATGCGTTTCTTTTGTAAAAAATGATTGCACTTGGTGTGTATGGTAGGAAGGGGTATTTGGTTGTTATAAAATGAATTAAATTTTTATTGTGGGACAAAAATACTATATGATTTTTGAAATGGAACCCAAAAAGGGATTTTTATAAACCATTGGGGAGTTTCAAATAGAAATAAGTCTCTATTCTGTGATTTGAAATGGTTTTATGAAGAATTATTTATGATTTATCTTTATGGGATTTTTTATTTTGTGTCCCTTGTTTTAGAACATCATATTATTTTACAAAAGGTTTTGTTTTTGATAATTCTTTATAATGTTACCACTATAAATGAATCAAAAATTCCATAAGGGGATATATCAGGTAGTCATTCTTATGATCTAGCTATTGTCTTCCTAGTCTTGGACTCTACTAAAAATTTCATAGAAGTAGAATATCCATGTTCTTATCGGATCATTTATTATGCATGGGAGTTTCTAAAATACCATCCACTATTTTTTATTGGCGATCAAGGATCCCAGGAGGCAACGAAGTTTGTATCTATGATTAGTGGGATCTTCAGGTTGTTAGAAACCCTATAATCCATGAGGGTGGGGGGCTATCCAGGGGGTGGTGGGGTTATCCACGGGTGTTGGGGGGCTGTCCATGGGTGTGGTCAGGCTATCTAGGGGGTAGGGGGTGTCCAGGGGGTGGGTGGGGGTAGGGGGGGGGGGCTATCTAGGGGGTAGGGGTTGTCCAAGGGGGTGGGCGGGGCTGTCCAGGGGGTACAGAGTGTCCAGGGGGTGGTAGGGCTCTCCACGGGGGTGGTAGGGCTGTCTAGGGGGTAGGGATGTACGAGGGGGGGGGGGGGGGGCGTGCAGTCCACCGGGGGGTGTCCAGGGGGGTGGGCGTGTTGTCCATGGGGGTGGTGAGGCTATCAAGTGGTGTAGGGGTGTCCAGGGGGTGGGCGAGCTATCCATGGGGGGTGGGTGGGCTATCCACGGGGGGGGGGGGGGGGGGGTGTACAACGGGTACGCGGAGTCTAGTGGGGTGGTGGAATGGGGATTCAGTTATTAAGAAATTAATTACATTTTTATTGTGGGACAAAAATACTATATGATTTTTGAAATGGAACCTTGAAAAGGATTTTTATAAACCATTGTGGATTTTAAATAGAAGTAAGTCTCTATTATGTGATTTTTAAATGGTTTTACAAAGAATTATTTATGATATATATTTATGGGATTTGTGATTTTGTGTCCCTTGTTTTAGAACATCATATTATTTTACTAAATGTTTTGTTTTTGATAATTCTTTAGAATGTTACCATTATAAATGAATCAAAAAGTAAATAAGAGGATATCTCAGGTAGTCATTCTTATGATCCATCTATTGTATTCTTAGTCTTGGTCTCTACTCAAACTTTGGTAGAAGTGGAATATCCATGTTTTTCTTGGATCATTAATTATGCATGAGAGTTTCTAAAATATCATCCACTATTTTTTATTAGTGATCAAGGATCCGAGGAGGCAATGAAGTGGGTAGCTATGATTAATGTGAGATTTGAGTTATTAGAAACCCTATAATAAACGGAGGTGGGGGGCTATCCCAGGGGTTGTCCATTGGGGTGGCATGACTGTCTAGGGGGTAGGGGGTGTCTAGGGGGTGGGCGGGGCAATCCACAGGGGTGGGGGTGGGGGTGGGGGGGGGGGGGATGTCCAGGGGGTACGAGGGGGGGGGGGTGCGGGATATCCACGGGGGTGGTGGGGATGTCCAAGGGGGTAGGGGGTGTCTAGGGGGTGGGCGGGCTGCCGATGGGGTTGGGAGGATGTCCATGGGGGAGGGGGTGTTCAGGGGGGTGGGAAGGCTATCCATAAGCATGGAGGGGCTGTCGAGGGGGGGGGGGGGTAGGGGGTATCCAGGGTGTGTGTGGGATATTGATGGGGGTGGGAGGGAAGTCCACAGGGGTGGGGGAGGCTCCTAGGGGGGTACAAGCTGTCTAAGGGGTTGGTAGGCTGTCCACGAGGGTGGCGGGGCTGTCCAGGGGGTACAGGGTGTTCAAGGGGGTGGGAGGGCTATCCACAGGGGTTGGAGGTCTCTCTAAGGGGGTGGGGGGTTGTTCACGTGGGTGGGGGGGGGTGTCTAGGGGGAACAAGGTGTACATGGGGGTGGGTGGGGCTGTCTAGGGGGTACGGGGGGTCTTGGGGGGTGAGCGGGCTATCCATGGGGGGGGGGGGGCTGTCTAGGGGGTACATGGTGTCCATGGGGTTGGGCGGGCTGTCCACAGGGGTGGGTAAGATGTCCATAGGGGTGGGGGCTGTCTATGGGGCACATGGTGTCCAGGGGGGGTGGGCGGGGCTATCCAGGGGGTACGGGGTGCCCAGGAGGGTGGACAGGCTGTCCACGGTGGTGCCGAGGTTGTCCAGGGGGTAGGGGGTGTCCAGGGGGTGGGCAGGCTATCCATGGGGGGGTTTCCACAGTAGGAGGGGCTGTTCAGGGGGGGGGGTGGGCTGTCCCACAAGGGGTGGCGAGGCTGTCCAGGGGGTCGGGGTGTCTAGGGGGTAGGGGGTGTCCAAGGGGGGTGGGCGGGCTGTCCATGGGGGGGGGGGGGGGTATCCACGGGGGGAGGGGCTATCCAGGTGTGTGGGAAGGGTTGTCCAGGGGGTGGGCAGGGCTGTCCAGGGGGTACGGGGTGTCTAGGGGGTGGGCGAGGCTATCTAGGGGTATGGGGTGTCCAGGGGTTATGGGGTGTCCAGGGGGTGGGCGGGTGGGGGGGGGGCTGTCCATACATGGAGGGGTTATCTAGGGGGTGGGTGGGCTGTCCACAGGGGTGGTGAGGTTGTCTAGGGGGTATGAGGTGTCCAGGGGGTGGGCATGCTATCCATTGAGGGGGGCGTCTAGGGGAGGGGTGAATCAGTCACAAAAAATCATCAAGTCAAGTTTTATTATTTATATATAAAAAATAAAGATAATGTGAGCTACCTAATCACAAATATATTTAGGCACAACAAATCAATAAACATTAAAGGTCAATAATATTAGTCAAAAAATGTAATAGATCAATATGTCCCTTATCACCATCACCATCATCACCATCATCATCATCCTCACCATCATCCTCATTGTCATCCCCATTATCGTCCCCTCCCTCCTCAACACCCTCCTCCTCTCCCTCCTCCTCTACCTTGGCCTCCTCCTCTACCTCGGCCTCCTCCTCAGCCTCGGCCTCCTCCTCAGCCTCCTCCTCCACCTCAGCCTCCTCCTCTGCCTCGACCTCCTCCTCGCCCTCCTCCTCTTCCACCTCGACCTCCTCCTCTTCATAGTCTTGACCACCAATAGAACTTCCACCTTTTTCACCATATATAGAATGTATCAATGACATATATTCATCAAAAGCTGTGCTGGCCTAAGGTGGAAGTGTTGGACGTAAAACTTCCATCAGTTTCATAAATGTAGTGTTTTCCTTAGCAGTCTGTTCTACCGTCTCTGTGGCCCTTTTTTAAGCCTATTCTTCCTATGAATTAACCATCTGGAACTTGGTGGTACTAAAAATTGTACCTGAAGAGGGCCAATACCTTGTTGAAACTATACTCTTCCCAGTTTGGCAGCGTCTTCTACCAGGGTGCTCATCTCCCAAAACCTGATGTAAGTGATAGTTTGGCCCATAATTGTCTAGTCATGGTCATCAAGGGCCTCTAAAATAGCCTCTTAAAAATATAAATATATTATTATGTTACAAAAATAGAGATTAAAATTTTAAATCTACAAAGTAAAACTTACAATATGCTGTTGAGTCGATTCATTAATCACACTTCCATATTTCTTCCTTCTACTCGTCAAAAACAGTTTTACTCAAGGCAGACATCCTTCTATATTCAATTTATGCCTCTATAATGAAATTTCTTGTATGAAACCATAATTAAAAATAGGATACCAATAATTAATTTCATAACTGAAATTATATAAAAACTTTATCAATCGAATAAATTATGGAGAAAGCAATAGATAGTGTAAGTCGTAAAGAAAAATTATAGATTGTCATACCTACTGCCTCTCATGATTTGTAATCGTAGTATGTCCCAATGCGTGGAGGTATTTTTTACCATCAATGTTTTTTTATTTCTTCTGGATGAATCCTAAATAAAATTCAGTAATTAGTATTAACAAAAAACATGAAAATTTTCATTTAAATACCTCTAATGTGATTAATACATTAAATTGTCTAGTCGCTCAATGAGTAACTATCTGTTGATACTATTCTAATGGACAATCATCCACAACAGAGACCACCTCTAACTCTTTTCCCACTCTAGCACGCCATCCAATGTACAACTTGTGCTTATAGGCTTTCCTAAATCCTTTAGATGTGCTGGTCATGCACCCTCACCATAAGGGAAATTAAACTGAAACTGACACCAAAATAATAATTCATATAAATACAAAAAATAATATATTTCATTAAATACAACAAATTTTTTACCCATATCTCTGCCCAAATTCAATGCCTGACTTCATTAGGTAACTATCTTCAAGAGACCGGGCTGACAAGAATGATGTCGGAGTATTTGGAAAGCATCGCCAAAAAACTCCGACATTGCTGCCCTGATTTTTCAATCATTTGACTATCTTTATTGTAGTCCACCATCAACTACGTGCGGCGGTTCCACACCACACACATGTGTGTACACTCCCGCCCCCGACTTCTACCAGTATATGTATCTGTTATGAAAGTAATCAATACATGTTATAATGAAAATAAATAATGGTGTAAAATTTTGTTAGGGTTGTATAAGTATACCTACGATAGTCTGATCAATGGGAACCGCTGAATCCACAGAAACTGAAGTAACACCTTGTACAAAGGGAGTGGGTCCCAATGTATGCTCCGCAGGGATAGACTTTGGTGGATCAAGAGTCTAAAAAGATAGAATATAAAATCCTGGAGATAAGGAAGCATAAGTAAAAGATGATGATAGGGTTGGCTGGCCGAATGATGGATGGGGAGTGAAAATCATCATCGGATATAGTATAGACAGCTGAGGAGGCTCATATATAAAGGGTGGTGAAAACATGGGAGGCTTAAATATCCTATGTGTCCCTAACGACACCCCAAGATCATAATGTGGGATGGAAGGTATGTTTTTGGGAGGGGCATGGTCTAATCGGGTACACCGACCAGATCATCTAGCTCTCATACCACCCCCTCGTATGAACACCCTGAGTACTGGGACCACTACTAGACTGCTCATCAAATAACTATCGCCTAATAGATGGATCCTGCAAAAATGTTGAAAACAAAATTAATCACATGAAATTATATTATATATATATATATTTGAAATAAAATACTCACTACATGCACTAATGGAAGAATGCCCATCTCAGTTATGCGATGATTGTTGTCCATCACCTTTTTTAATTACCTCTCTTCAATTGGTTGCATTTCCTATATTTGAAAACAAATATGGAAGTAATTAGAAAAGGATAACTAATGTGAAACCCAAAAAACAAAATAAATGAGCTTGAAAAGATATATAATGAAGTCAATAAATCATACAATATTTAATAAAGAAATTTAATTTTTGGTAGGATGGTTATTTACTAAGTGTCATAAGTCTATTAAAATATTGGAACATTGATTCTATAAGATTCATAAGGGGTAAAGAAGTTATCAACATTAAGGAAAAATTTAATTTATTTAACCCAGGTAGATGATGAAGGTTTTTATACATGTTTTGAAGGAGAATACAAACCATCATGTTCATTACCTGGTAAAATGTTAAAGAGAGGTCTTAGAGTTATAATAATTTTAAACAAATAACATTTGAAGCATTGAAATGTTCACCAAGTTAGAATTTTTGGTTTCGTAGGTTGGAATACAGTTCAATTCCAAATTAGAAAATGCAATTCCAATAAAATTGCAACCAATAAACATTGAAAATTCACATAATAGTCAAGTTGGATACAACATATTTGTAATCAATAATAAATCAATTTTAATAGTACCAACCTTAACAACCCAAGTTGAGGTAAACCAAAATAATTTAAAACATGAATGGATGATTATATATATTTCCCACCATAACTTCAGGTTCACAATCAACTCTAACAATTGAGCAATTGGAGTCATCAAAAGTAATAAATGGATTGTTTCCAATGGCAGTAGGGATGTTGTTAATTCCATCATCACCATAATAAAAAATATGTCTTAGAATTACTTCAATAATGATTCCAAATTCAGGTAGAATATATTGTTCCGCCATTGATGCCAATACATATGGTTCATTGGTAGAAAGAGTGAGAGTCATATCAATTACTCAAAATCCACAATCATCAATAAATGTGCCCTTCCTCGTCATCGAATTAAACTAATGTAATTTCATTATCATGACTCATCCATGGGAATTATAATCCATTATTATTATTTTTTCAATGACTCCATAATAACTTACATTTTTAAATTGCAATCTAATATCAGATGCACTAGCATAATAGTCTTTTGTGGAAGTAACCATAATACCATCATGTTGTGTTCTCATGTTCTTTTCCCGTTTAGTGATAATAAATCTGTACCCATTGATAAGAATTTATTTACATTCATGAACCATGATATTAGGACCAAAATCCAAAGCTTTTATTTCCTCAGAGATAAAGTCAACAAGGAAACTCAATACCTAAAATATAAATGAATATTAAATTTAATTAAATATTGTTTTAATTATTTTAAATAGTAATATTATTACCTTCAATTTTAACCAAGAAGAAAACTCTTTTCTATGCAAAGTCTCCCTCATTATAAAAGATAAAGAACAATTCTTTCTATTTATCATTTCTTTATGTTCCATGTAGATAAAAATAGGAATATATTAACACAAAAACACACAGATATATATATATATATATATATATATATATATAAGATATACATATTGAATTTACTTATAAGATGCAGTCATCGAACAATATACAGTTGAACAAAACTGTGCGATGTGCCATATCCCGCTCTTAAAGGCTTAATGTAGTCAATATATGTGATCCAGGAATTCCCCTTATTTGAGGAAGTGATGGAAACCTGGTTTCAATTTTCTCATACTATTCTTCTTCATTTCTCATTGGTTTGTTCATTATTGTAGTAAGATCAGACAAATACATAGATTAGAAATCCATAATTCTTGTGCCAAGTAACCGTTCATGATAGAACCTTCAGGATGATTCCTGTTACGGGAATAATACTTCAATGTGTACATATTTATTTTAGTTGGATACATCCAACGAAAAGAAATAGGTCCTCCAAGAAGTATTTCAGTTGGAATATGGACAGTCAGATTTAGTAAGCATGTGAAAAATAATGGAGGAAATATTTTCTCTAACTCACACAAAATTAATGGGGCATCTGCCAACATTTTTGCAAGAAATACTTGGACAACTTATTAGAACACATATCTCTAAAAAAATGGAACAACATAATAACAAACACCCTTACATTATTGGAAAAAAGATGAAGAATTTCTATTAGAATCAACTCATGTAGAAGGATGTGATAATCATGAGTCTTCAAAGATTTTAACTTGAACTCTCTTCTGTTGACCGATTTAGACATGTTTCTTGAATAGCCATCAAGATATTTAATAGTCTCTAGTTATTCCAAAAAATTATTTTTTTTGTAACTTCCATCACATAAGAAGCACATGGAAGTTCCAATTTATTTTCACTGATACACATAGGATGCAATTATGGTCTGATGTCCCAATCCACCAAGTCACGCCGAGACCTTAAATCATCTTTTTTCTTTCCATTAACATTTAGAATAATTGAAAGCAACATTTCAAATATATTTTTTTCAATGTGAACTACGTCTAAGAAATGACATAACAAATTGGTTTACCAATAAATAAAATCAAAGAAGATACTTCTCTTCTTCCAATTGTAACAGGTTTCTGTGGAAACATACGTTTTCTTTATATATTTAATTTCAACCTTCCAGAATGAAAAACTGAAATCTTTCAGTTCATTAAGAACATCAGTTCCTGATATATGTTGAGGTGGATCATCGGTCTACATGGTAATGTCAAATCATCGACAATTATTTATATACGGATGGTCCATTGGCAAGAATCTTCAATGTCCCATAAAACTAAAACTACAATGATGTTTTAGTCTTCTGGATTGTGTATTCTTCATAAAAATTAGACATGATAGTTTTCCCTTAGTGCTCTATCCAGACATCATTGAATAAGCAGGAAAATCATTGATCGTCCACATAATCAGAACACACATCTGAAATATGTCTTTTGAAAATGCATCGTATGTGTGCACACCCACATCCGAAAGAAGTTTCAACCCTTTTATTAAATGTTTCATGTACACGTCTATATCATTTCTGGGATCATAAGGTACAGAAATGAGTATACTCATGAAAGTGAAAGGTTTTTTCATACACAACCATGGGGGAAGATTATAAATGTGTATAAAAACCAGCCATGTGTTGTGAGATGTAAGCATCTGCCCAAATGAATTAAAATTATCACATGAAAGACCCAAACTCACATTACACACGTAAAATACAAAATAAGGATATCGAGCATCAAATCTCTTACATGAAAATCCATCTACAGGGTGAACCAACTCATCATTAGTCTTCTTTCTCTCGGTATCATGCCATCATATTTTTATTGATATTTTATCAGACATAAAATGATTCTGGAGTCTGGAGATCAATGGAAAGTGCCAAATTACTTTTTGTGGTATGTGGGATGGTGTTCCATCAGCTTTTGGATTCCATCAGGATGTTCCACATTTTATATAATCATTTTGTTTATCAGTTTCCTCTCAAAATAAACTACAATCTTTCAGGAAAGCATGGATTTTGTTTCTTGAAAATCCAAGTTCCACAAATAACTTCAATTCCATTTAGCGGTTTGAGGGAATATCTGCATTAGTTAAAAGTAAGTCCTTCAAGAAGGTAAGAATGATATCGATAGAAGTATTAGAAATCCCATACATAGTTTTCCCATGAAGAAATCTGCTTAAAAATTCTATCTTTTTCATTTTACCGCATTGTCGATATACTAGTGTCATGGCAGTATTATTCAGTTTTTTCACCCTGACAACATGATCATTTTCATTAGATGAATCATGTGTGCTCATATCGAAATATTCTTGGGTTCAAATCTTTTCTTTTTCATGATGACGAATAAATGGAAACCAATCATATTACAAATTGTCCAATCTAGTCCTCTCATTTGGATCATCAGTAATTTGAGATTTCATTTTCTCCCCATTGTGATACCACACAGATTAGTTTGCTTGAAAACCATATTTGGTTATGTGGTAGTTTAATTCTTCATGGATCAACTAAGTTCTTCCAAAAAAATTTCATAGGGGCAGTATATGTGACCACTATCTGAAGCATTGTGAAATGAGAAATCCAAAAAGCTCTCCAAATTGTTTTGAAAATCGCTTGAGATCCGATCGATTTCATATATCCAACTTCTATCCATTCTGTAAAAAATTGTTATAAGTCATTTCTTCAAAATCAATTCAATAAGATTAAATTTTCATTGAAAATATATTTAAGTAAATTAGAATTGTTCACTTTATATGAAACCATAACTGACAAAATACTCTATATGAGAATTACAATATTAAAAACAAAAAAATACTATATTTATAACAAAATATATTTAAAGAACTGTAAATGAGTGTACAAGATCATGTAAAATCGTGGAGGAGAATTATTCAAGAGTTGAGTAAAATTTAGATCAATAAAATTTTATATTTTAGTTTATTATTTGAGTGATCACATACACTGGCCAATGGGGTGGGGGTGTCTAGGGGGTGGGGGGATATCCTGGGGGGGTGGGGGGCTATCCATGGGGGTCGGGGGTGTCCAGGGGTGTGGGCGGGCTGTCCACAGGGGTGAAGGGGATGTCCACAGGGGTGGTGAGGCTATCCTTGGGGGTAGGGGTGTTCGGGGGGGGGGGGGGGGGTATTCACAGGGGTGTGGGGGCTGTCCATGGGGGTATAAGGTGTCTAGGGGGTGGGGGTGTTTGGGGGGATATGGGGGGGTGGGGGTGGGGGGGAAGTGTCTACAGGGGTGAACGAGCTATCCATGAGGTTGGGGGGGGGGTGTCCAGGGTGTGGGAGGGCTATCCACAGGGGTGGGCGGGCTATCCATGGGGGTACAGGGTGCCCAGGGTGGTGGGCGGACTATCCATAGGGGTGGTGGGGCCGTACAGGGGGTAGGGGGTGTACAAGGGGGTGGGAAGGCTATCCAAGGGGGTGCGGTGGGGTGGGGTGGGATGTCTAGGGGGTTGGGGGGCTATCCAAGGGGGTCGGGGTGTCCAGGGAGAGGGGGTATGGGGATGGGGGTGTCCGAGGGGGGGGGGTTGGCTATCCATAGGGGGGGGCTATCCTGGGGTACAAGCTCTCCATAGGGGTGGGGATCTGTCCACGGGGGTGTGACTAAGAGCTCTGAGATTTAATTGGGTTTCCATTCATGTTATAAAAAATAAACGATGGGTGTTAAGGATTGGAGCAGTATTTTTTAGTGAAAATCCAATTTGGTAGGATTGGTGACTTGATAACAAGATGGTATCAAGTTTTCAATTGGGAAAATGTTGGGGCATTGGATTCTGGTGGAAATAATACAGGTTAGTGAATATCTATAGGTAGTTATTATGAATGATTAGATGTATGGTAATGAGTTTTTAAGGATTTGTATTATCATGGAATGATGATTAAGGGTGTTTTCCTATATGAAGTTGTATGGATTCCTTGATATTTTTTTCATTATAATATGAATTAAATTTAGGATGTCATTAGAAGGTGAAGTATAGATAGAATTAATATTTATTTAATACATGGAGAGATAGGATTATAAATATGGTACGTGTATATAGTAGTAGGTCCTTGGTCTAGGTGGATATATATGGGGATTTTCCTCCCATGGTCTCTGTATGAACAGATTCTACAAGGCTCCCCCACCCACTGCACATCCCCCATCCCACTTTCACACCCCTCCCCCCACCCATTGAACCCCCACCTATAACCCCCCACGTGCACAACCCCCTCCCCCACCCCACCTACACAACCCACCCCCAACCTACACACTCCCATCCCTCACCCACTTGCACAACCCCCCCCACCTACACCCCCACTAGAACAACCCCCACCCCCACCTGCATAACCCACCCACCCAACCCCACATTTACAACCCCCACATCACACCCAACAGACTCCCCCCCACTACACACCCCCTCCCCCCACCCACTGCACCCCCACCACCTGCACCCCCACTTGCACATCCCCCCTCCCCCACCCCCATCAGCACAACCCACACCCAACCCCACCTGTATTCCCCCACCTCACCCCAGAAAACTCCCCCAACATAGCCCCCTCCCTCCCTGACTATCACACCCCCACATGCAGAGCCCACACTCCACTTGCATAGCCCCCCACCTCACCTCCACCTATACAGCCCCCCACCGATGTGAGAAAATATAGTACCTCTATAACACTAAAATTGTGTAACACTCCTAGATAAATTAGTGATGGTAGTGGTTCGAGAAGGGAAATTAATTGTTTATGTATAGGATGATGTTTTTGGAACATTCCAATTTCACATTCAAGAACAACCAAAAACCCTAAATAGTGAGAGATTACATCTGATGAGGAAATAAACTAAACCTGGTTTATAAAAATCTAAAATAAATATAGGAATAAGATGTAACTCAAACTCAAAAATTTGAAGTGGAAACAACTAGGATGGATCTTTATAAGTGGATGGGTCACCAGCTCGAAAAAGAGCACCACTCTGGTAGGCAAAAAATCAATCGATCGAATCTAGAAAGGGAAGTGGGGGCTCGAGCTTATTTTGGAAAAAACTTTCCCAACAGTTTTAAAAAACCATATGGAAACATCACTATATCCCAACAGTTTTAAATAACCATTGGAAACATCACTATACCCTAATATATCCCAATGATTTAGATAAAGCATTGGTAAAAATCTTTATAACCCAATGGTTTGCATAAACCGTTGGGAAATACTTCACTAAATCAATATATTCCATCAGTTTTCAAAAACCATTGGAAAAAAATCTCTATACCAATAGTTTAAACAAACCATTGGGAAAATGGAATTGGTATAACTATGATTTTCATTAGTGCACTTATACATAGTATTCATTTTCCCCCATAATATAAAACTTTTAAAAAGAAACACAAATTATTTCCATGACATATCTTCATATTTTTCATCTTCACCCAATCATTATCCCTATTCATCCTTAAAACAATATAAAAAACATTTTAAAACATGGGGATGAGCACAAAAATCATAGTAAGTGGCATAAAATAAGAAAATCCATTATTCTATTGAAATACAAAAACCCATAAAATGTTTACCTTTATAAAAAATTTTCTTTGATTATATTAAATAAATAATAATCACATAAATCAAAACACACCATTTTTATCAAAGAAAACCTTTAAAACACACACAAAGAAAATACGAACCCTTTTACATGAGTTAGAGGATTATATTCATAACCTATGTAAGAAATAACTAGATTCTAGTTAATCCATTAGAGAAACCTCCTAAGTTAATTCACTTATTCTTTCTTTTGAAGACAAGAAAAATTACCAAATTCATGGAGAGATATAACGGGGATAACATATCATACAATATATATACGCGTCACCCATTTATCATATATATTTATGAAGTACCATATATTGAATACAACATTTTATTATCTCAATTTTTCATCATAAAAACCCTTGTAAAACTCTTCTAATCCTGTATGAAAAAGACATTTTGGTATTGAAATACACTTTCCTTTTAAGAACTATTTTTAAGAAAAAGAAATATATAAAATGAAATATTTTATTTCTTTGAATAAAAAAATAATTATTGTAAATAAATCTAAACATCAAATAATGTTTGTAATGGAAGGAAAAGCTGTTGATGTTGTATACGTTAAAATTGAACATTCCTTCTTCCATTTGTAAACAAAGTCAATTTATTCGTAAAAGTAATCCTTTTTAAAACCTTTGAAAGAAAGGTAAAAAGAAAAATAAAATAATTTTTTTATTCATTTATGTTCATATAAATATATCTACAAAATAGTTTTAGGAATATATACATGTAACATCAATATTTAGAATATAAATCTATAAAATATTTAAAATGATGTTTTTTAAAGTAAAATATATCTAACCTTGGGTCCAAATTATCATGTATGCTATTTATATTCACAAATAATAAAATTATGTCAGTTATTAAATTTATTAAAAATAATTTCCAGTTTATTATTAACTTTATTTTATTTTTTACAATGTTATATTTAATTACTTAACCTTTTTAGTTTATGTTAAGTGTTTTGAGGATATTCAGCTCATATCTCCAAAATGAATTTGGTAGGTTTACTATAGTCAATTAGTTCATTATTTCATCTTATCTATAATAATAATTAAATAATTATCATTTTTATATATCAATTATACTATTAAATCCTACCATGAACGTGGTTATAAAAACTGAACTCCGTTACAATCAAGGAGATGGTAGGCCGTACGTACGCATGAGTAACATTTCCATTTTCAAAGATCATGATAGAAAATGGTAAATATTATTTTATCTTTCCATAATGATGATTATATCATAAATATATTATTATTTATTTAAATATACTTATATATAGATGTTATGTGACGTGGTTATGAAAAAAGAATCACATCTCTTCATAGAGGGGGTAGCTCACACGTACACACAAATTGCGTTATCACATTTCAATGAATTTAAAGGTAAAAAATAATATGATTTATTATATTTATATAAGGATAATATTCATGAATATAATATATATATATATAAATCCAATTCATCATTATAACCACTCGTGAGAGGTGGTGACTCAAAATAAAATAGATCGGTTTTTTAAGGTGGTAGTCTGCCGTACACACAAAAAAGTATTTAATTTACCATTTAATGGAAGAGGATATAAATATATGTTATGTAATTAACATAAAATATTTATGTGTATTTTTTAATGTCCCGGTTCCAAGTGCCGCCCAGAGGTGCCCCGTAGCCGGCTGGTCACATGGCCTTAAGCGCATTTCCCAAAACACCAGAGGCTACTGACTAGTAGCGAGGGACTTGGGTGTGATAGTGGGGAAAATATTCCTTCATTGGTAGAGTAATGTAGTGGAAATAAATAGATAAAAATAGTAGAATCAGTAATATCATGCTATAAGTAAACATCAGAAGACTAAAAGTAATAAACAAATGGAGAAGATATATAAATGATGCATGATACATATGTTTAGGGAAACAGCCAAAAAAGAATAAATGATGGAATACAATACTAAACCAAAGTACAATGAAAACAAATAAACTCTAACATCATCGCACGCCTCAGCTTGGTCCCATGCTCTCTATCTCGACAATAGTCAAGTACCTGATGTAGATGGGCGCTTTCCCTTATCTGTACCTGTATAAATATAATCTATTTGGGCCCAAAAGCATGACCCAAATATAATGTGAGACAAATCCTACTAGGAAACCGCACAAATATATGTTCCTAAAAGTCCATGAATATATATGGAAGGAAATAATAAAAATGAAGCAATGAACAAAGAATTACTCAAAAGTAAACAATCCTATAGTTCCAATTGAATTCATTTTGATATATCAAGTAAGAAGATAACAAAAAACAAGTAACCCTCTGGGATATACTCACAAACTAACCCTTCTAGTTCAACCAATAAAACACAAGCAACCCTCTATAAAGTACTCATAGTCTAACCCTTATGGTTCATCTTTTCCAAAAACTCTATGAAGAATCACTCACCGTCAATTCCCCCATGTGGTCTCTTATTAGTAACTATAGGAACTTTGAGGAAGCAATCAACATCAAATTCCCCCTATGGTCTCGAAAAGTTGAACTATAGACACTATGAGGGAGCACAACGTCCACCCCCCTACGGTCTCGCAATGTAAAAGTAAACAGACACTCGGGAGAATCCCTCAATGTCCATTCCCCCTATGGTCTGCTACACCCGGTTTCCATAGCCCTTTGTAATTCAATCATTCAAAATGATGTTCAAAATCCAATGCAAACCTTAATAACTAATTGGCTAATAGATTTTAAGAACTACTTGGTTAAACAGATACAAGCATATAACATCATCAAATAACATCACTCCATCCTAACAATACTGAAAAAAAGCAGCCTAACTGGAAAAGTTATACCAAACGATCTATATCAAAACAAACATGGGAAACAAATCCATAGCATGGAAAATAACCCCATTCACAATAAGAAAACCTCTACTTAGGCACACAAGGCATAACAAGCATTAACATGGCTAAAATTCCTAAACACGCAATTCCCTATTCTAGGGTATTGGGGATTTTTGCACATAAAATTCAATGAATAACTATGTAAGGGAACAAACCAACTACCTTGACATTGTACGACTGATATACTCCAGAGTAGACCCTTGAATCTACCTAGATCATGGTAGATCTACAAAAACATCTAAAACAATCAACCAAGGATATCTCACGAAAGGAGAGAAATTAAATAATGAGGCTCTAGAAGAATGAATAAGTCACTATGGTTCTTCCAACACAATATACAATGGTCGATTCGGAGAATGGATGAATGATCATCAAATCCATGAAGAATCACGCTCCTTGGTCACTCCTGGACAAAACATCATTAGAAGAAGTGGTTTTTGTGAATGAGACAAAACCCCAGTCTGATATAACAATTAAAAAGAAAAGTACATGACATGTTCTTAAAAGGTACACGGTGTGTACTTTACTTAACCGGACCCCGCTTTAGGCAGTCTCTAGGTCACCCCATAGGGCTATATAATTGGACATTACATGACCAGTACATCATCATCTGCGACAACTGGATACATAGTGTGTAATCCAAGGTACACAGACTGTACTCCATAGATTTCCAGATTCTCCTCTTTTCCTCCAAAACACCAGAAAAGAAAAACTCCTACTTGAAAAGAAGGTCCATGTTCTTACAAAATTTTCCCTTAATGAAATTCTTCCCCAAATTTCATAGCAAGGCAATGTAGAAGAAGAATCCCCAAACAGCTCCAGCCACTGTGATAATACATTAGCCTCCCTCTCCCAAGTGTCATACTGTACTCTCCCATGATGCCATAACACTCATACTAGAGGAATAGACATGCCACAGAGAACCTTCACACTGCCATCAACAATATGAATAGGATGCTCCTAGAACAATGTGTGTACCTATAACTCAACCTCCTCAGGTTGGAAAACATGAGACGAGTATGAGAAATAACACCGTAGCTGAGAAATGTGGAAGACATCATGCATAGCCCGATACCTATGACGTAACTAAAACCGATATGAAACTGGACCGACTTTATCCAAAACATAAAATGGTCCAACATATCTTAGAGAAAGCTGTCTCCAAATTATTATATTCCATAACCTCAGTGTGACATGCAGGAAAACCTGATCTCTGATCTCGAACTCCAGAAGTCATCTTCGTCGATCAACATAAGACTTCTGTCATGACTGTGCAGTATCCATCCTATTCTGAATCAACTCTATCTACTCTGTGGTCTCATAGACAAGATGATGTCCCATTATAGCTATCTCTCCTGGCTCCAGCCAACATAGAGGTGATTGGCATGGCCTACTGTAAAAAGCCTAAAAATGTGTCATATGAATAGTTTCTTGAAAAATATTATTATAGGAAAACTCCAAAAGAGGTATATGATTCTCCCAAGAACCTCCAAACTCTAGGACACATGCTCAAAGAATCCATCACCTATATCGTTCACTCGGACTGACTATCTTTCTATGGGTGGTAAGCTATACTCAGAAGTACCTGTGTACACAAAGCCCCCTGAAATCCCTACCAGACCTGAGAAGTAAAATGGGCATCCCTATCTGAAACAATGTAGTGTGGAACTCCATGTAAATGTATAATATCTCAGATGTACAAACTTCCCAACTCATCAACACTAGAGGTATCCTCGATCGACAAGAAGCGAGCAACCTTCATGAGTCTATCAATGAAAACCCAAACTGCTTCATTCCCCTGTGGAGACCTCAAAAAACTTATCACAAAGTCCATCGCAACATCATTACACTTACACTTATGAATGGGTAACTACTGAAAAATCCCTAATATTCATTAATGCTATGCCTTCACCTGATAATAGGTGGAAAACCGCATGACAAACCCAACAACATCTCTATTCATAACTGGACACCAAAACTAACAGTGTAGATCTTGATACATCTTGGTGACACCAGGATGAACTGCCCAAACTATGGAATGAATGTCCCGCATTAGCTCCTCGCATATGTCTGCTGTCACCCATACACACCCATGAAAACTAAAGATCTCATCCTTTCCTACAGTCCATCTTAGAATAGGGTCCTCTCCTGACACACTCTCCCATAGAACTAGGCCGTCAGAATCTGGTAGCTACCTCATTCGCACTTGATCAAGTAGAGTAGAGGTAATAGCTATAGAAGAAAGAAGTTTTTTCCCCTTTCTATCGTGTATCTATAAATTAATCTCATAGAACATATCCATAAGATTCCACTCACTGCTGGCCTACCAAACTGGTTTTATCTGAGTCTTCATACTCAACGCATCATCTAATGTGTTTCCTTTCCCAGGTGTATATGCAAGCTCAAAATCAATGGACTAAAGGTATTGAACCCACCTTTGGTGTCTCAAATTCAGATCGCACGGAGTGAAGATATACTTGAGACTTTTGTGATTGGTGAAAACCACAAAATTATCACCGGGAAGATAATGTCTACAATAGTGTAAATCATGAACAACTATAGAAAAATCGAGATCATGCGTCAGATAATTCTTCTCATGTGGCCTCAATTACCAAAACTCATACACAATGACTCCTTCCACCTACATAATCATAGCTCCTAGCCTGATACTTGACACATCATAGTAAACAATATATATCTTTCCCAGCTCTATAAAAACTAGTATAAATGCTGAAGTCAACCTCCCTTTCTGCTCCTGAAAGTCTGACTCACAAGAATCTGACCATAAGTACTTCACACCCTTCTTAGTCAGGACCTTTAGTGGAACTTCTAAATGTGAAAAGTCTTGTATAAAATGTATGTAGTAACCAACCATCACTTGGAAAGTCCGTTCCACAAAGACATTCTTTGGTTTCTACCAGGAAACTACTTCTCTCACTTTCTATGGGTCTACTGATACTCCAGTATCTAAGATAACATGACCCAGGAAGTGAATCTGGTCCTTCAAAAAGTGGCATTTTGGGAGCTTAGCATATAACTGATGATCTATTAGTGTACTGAAAATGATCTCAATATGGGTAGCATGTTCGGGTCGAGTGTGAGAGTACACCAAGATATCGTCCATGAAGACTACCATGAATGAGTCCAAGTATGAATAAAACACTCAATTCATCAGTGCCATGAAAACTGCAGGTGCATTCATGAGACTGAATGGAATAACCACATACTCTTATAGACCATACCTTCTCTGAAAGGCTTTAAGAGGTATATCAGATGGTCTAACATGCAACTGATGGTAACTGGATCTCATGTCAATCTTCGAGAACACCTGAGCTCCTCAATGCTGATCAAAGAGATCATCAATCCTCAACAAGGGATATAAGTTATTGATCGTCAACTGGTTCAGCTTCCGATAATCCACACAAATTCTGAGGGTACCGTCCACCTTCTTTTCTAACAGGATAAGAGAACTCCAAGGAGAAGTACTAGTTCGGATGAAACCCTTAGTCTGTAACTCCTCTAACTACTTCTTGAGCTCATGTAACTATGGTGTAGCATTCATATAGGGAGGAATGGACACTGGTGCCACTCCAAGAAAAGATCAATAGAAAATTCTACCCCTAGATCTAGAGGAAAACCTAAAAGGTCCTCTGGAAAGAAATCCCTGAAATGATTGACCACTGGAAGAAATTCCAACTGTGAAGTCCCCTGGTCATCTAGATATAGACTAGAAATCTGGGCTGTAATTCCTCCTAACCCATAATTCTCGAGTCCCGATCTGCTTTCCTAGAAATCCAATTCACACTTGTGTAGAAAGAATCTACCTTCTAGGGATGTGAAACTCACCCTATGGTGATAGAAATAGACAACAGCCTGGGAGGGTACTAACCAGACCATTCTTAGAATGACATAATGGTTTATTATATCTAAGACATAAAGGTCCCAAAATAAGTGACAACCACCAACCTAAAGAGGGAACTCCTTGAACTGACATACACTAGCCATTCTAGTCCCTAATAGAGTTTCTAGAATTAAGATATCAGTAGATGTAAAGACACAGAGCCCAAGGCTCTCCACAAAAGCAATAGATATGAAACTATGGGAAACCCTTGTATTGAAAAGTTTAGAATCTAGAACCTAGGCAACTAGAATCATACCTAGAATAGTAGAGGGTTCATGATCCTTCTTATACTAGAACATCTCTACTATAAAAGTATGGCCTGCACTGTGGACCTGTGGCACTACATGAATACCCTGAACTGATCCACCCTGTTGTCGCTGAAATCTTGCCGACTGGCTATGATGATCGCGACATCCAACTCAGCTTGAACGTTCGGAAGAACTCCAGTTCCCATATGGATGAGAAACTGGTGGCCCTACTCCGATACGTGGAGTTGCAACAGAACCTATATCACTGGATTCTAGTCAGAAAATATGACAGAACTGCTAAAGATGACCCATCTTACAGTAAGATCAACACTCTAGTGGGTCTCTCGTGAATGTGTCTTTTTATTCCCTCTCTTCCTACACCGGTACCACACCAACTAGATACCAGAAGAAGTATCCTGTTTCCTCGAATCCCCATGCATAGATTCCCTAAGGTGCTTCTTGCTGTCAGTAGGAGGGGTACCAACTCCAGATGCTAAGCCACCCTGTCTCACAACCCCAGAATACCTCAGATTGAGCTCTATGATCAATGCTTGGTTGACTATAGAGGTGATGGAAGTCAACCTGAAGATGTTCACTTGAGACCAAATATATTGCCTAAGACCATCCTCAAACTTTCTCGCCAGAAATAACTCATCACCCCTGGAATGGGCATGAAGTACTGCCGCTCTATGAAGCGAGAAGAGTACTCCCCCGATGGAAAGAGTACCCTGTTATAGACTCCTGAACTCTTGATCTCAATCGGCCCTCAAAGTACCCATGTAGAAGTAATCATAAAAGGCATGCTAGAGCTCATCCCAGGCCATAACCTGCTGGAATCCCACCTGTGAGATCACATCCCACCATATCTTGGAAGAATCCCGAAGCATATATGTAGCGAGTTTCACCTTCTTCTCTATAGGCATATCCAGATGCTCAAAGATCAATAGCATGGATTATAACCATGATCATGTAGCCTGAGGTCCTCCTTCCCATGAGAAAGTTGGAGGATGGGGTTGTTGAAAATCCCACGTCAATTATTCCATAGATGGGGTAGGATGCAGTGCTCCCTGAATGGTCTACATAAAACTTAGGAAGCCTTATCAGAACTGTGCGTCGACACCTATGTCTGGAATAATGGCTGGTTCCAAGACATGAACAATTGGAGGATCTATTAGTAGTCCTTGATTATCCATGTTCGGTGTCTGATCACTACTCTGTATCTGGAATACAACTGGAGGACGTCTCGGTGGTAAGACTCTGCAAGGTCAAGTGCACACCTTAGATCAAGATTATCATGGAATGAAACTTAGAAGTTCCAAAATGGGGCAGTAGAAGAAAAACATTTAAGTTTTTCAAAACAGAGATACACGACGTGTATGAGCCCTACATGACATGTTCGTTTAATCCTTCATATGGGCATGTACTCCTTCAATAATTGGTCATGTAGCACCTTATACACACAACATGTTCTACCATGAAACAATGTGTAATTCAATCTTTTTTCCCTGCCAGAGTCCCTCAACATGACTAACCCACACGGCTCTCCTAGAGAAAGACTACACATCATGTTTTTGGCACACATGGCGTGTACTAGAAAGAACTTCAGTGACCTGTGTTTTTAGTCACATGACCGATTACACAATTGACTCTACACGATGTGTTTTTGCCAGAAATGGTGTATACTAGAAGGATTTCATCCACCTGTGTCATTGATCACATGACTAGACACATGATCTATAAACATGGCATGTACGTACGGTATACGGCATGTTCCACCAATGATTTCCCAACCCTGTGTCTCTTCCCACATAGTCAGTGACACAGTTAGAGACTAAAAGGTGTGTACATTGAGTACACAATGTGTACTTAAGAAAAAAAGTTCCTTACCGAACAACAGGATACATGACGTGTATTCAGAAAAACACACCATGTATTATGGGTTTTTTCTAGACAGTAATCCTTAGAAACTACTCTAAATCATAGAAAAACACTAAAATAAACACTAAAGTACCAAATTCTAATCCTAGAGGTCCCATACTCCCCGCGAATCAAAGTTTGGCATCTTATACAAGTCATATACAAGCATAACAGTGGAATGAATCACCAAATTCAGATCCATGAGGGCCCATAACACCTCAAGAATCAATGTTTGACATTCATTCAAATGAAATATTAAAAAATTCAATACCCTATCAAATAGCAGGTATTCTATCAAGGAATATACCATAACATTATTCATATCTAGCACAACATCTATCACAACAACAAGCAATCGGTAATGCACCCTAAAAGGCATGGAAAGAATGCATCAAATGTGATCTGTAGTAAGTTTCTATATGATGCATGACATGGAATACCCTCATCTCCCCAATTTGAAACAAACATACAACCTCAATAACATCAACAATATTAGAAAAAAACATGTGAATCACCCAAATGTGAAATCAAATCAACTGCAAAAAATTGAAAACCAAAGAAATTGCAATAATTAATGTAAATTGGCTTTTCCCTATACATAGGTTAGCTAATTCCAGGAACAACTTATTACCAAGTACCCATTCAATCCCATCCCTGACTATAGGCTCCAAAAAGTATGTAAAGAAGAAAATAATTCCTCTGATACCACTTTGTAACATCCCGGTTCCAGGTGCCGCCCAGTGGTGCCCTGTACCCAGTTGGTCACATGGCCTCAAGCGCATTTCCCCAAATGCCAGAGGCTGCCGAATAGCATCAAGGGCCTTAGGTGTGATAGTGGGGAAACTATTCCCTCATTGGATGATTAATGTAGTGGAAATAAATAGATAATAACAGTGGAAGCACTAATAACATGCAATAAGTAAACAACAGAAGACTGAAAGTAATAAACAAATAGAGAAGATATATAAATGACGCATGATTCATATGTTTAGGAAAATACCCAAACAAGTAACATTGATGGAATAAAGTACTAAACCAAAGTACAATTAAAATAAATATACTCAAACAACATCGCAAGCCTTATCTTGGTCCCATGATCTCCAGCTCCCCAGTAGTCAAGTACCTGACATAGAAGGGAACTTTACCTTATCTATACCTGTAGAAATATAATCTATTTGGGCCCAAAATCATGACTCATACATGGTATGAGACGAATCCTAGTAGGAAACCACCCAATGATTTGTTTCTAATAGTCTGTGAATATATATGGCAGACAATAAGAAAAATGAAGTAGTAAACAAGGAAGTACTCAAAAGTAAACAATCCTACAGTTTCAATTGCATTCATTTTCATATATCAAGTAAGCAGCTAATAAAAAACTAGTAAACCTTTGGGAAGTACTCACAGCCTAACCCATTTGGTTCAACCAAAAAAACACAAACAACCCTATGGGAAGTACTCGTAGACTAACCCCTATGGTTCAGCTTTAGCAAATACTCTCTGAGGAAGCACTCACCGTCAATTCCCCTTGTGTTCTCATATAGGTAATTATAGACATTTTAAAGAAGCACTTAATGTCCAATTCCCCATGTGGTCTCTCAAAACAGAACTAAAAACACTTTGAGGGAGCACAAAGTCTATCCCCCCTATGGTCTCACAATGTAAAAGTAAATAGACACTTAGGAGATGCCCTTAGAATCCATTCCCCCTATGGTCTACTGCACCAGGTTCCCACAACCCTGTGTAAGTTAATCGTGCAGAATGATGTTCAACAGGAAATGTAAACCTTAAGAACTACTTGGATAAAATCTTTCAAGAACTACTTGGATAAATAGTTACAATCATATAACAACATCAGATAATATCACTCCATCCTAACAATAGTAGGCATAAGAAACAAGCAGCCTAACCGACAAAGCTAGAACAAATAGTCAATATCAAAACAAACATTGGAAACACATCCATAGCATGTAAAACAACCATATTCTCAATCAGACAACCTATACTCAGACACACAAGGCATAGAGGGCATTAACAGGGCTAAAATCCCTAAACACGCAATACCCCATTCTAGGGTATTGGGCATGTTTTCACATTAAATTCAAAGAATAACTACGAAAAGGCACAAATCACCAACCTCGACATTGTACGATCAATATACTTCAGCGTCTGCCCTTGAATCGACCTAGAATGAGGTATATCTTAAAAAACATATAAAATGTTCAACCAATGATATCTCACGAAAGGAGATAAATCAAGGAATAAGGCTCTAAAAGAAGGAAGAACTCATCGTGGTGATTCTAATGCAATCGATGCCAGTCGATTTGGATAATTGATGAATTATCGAGGGTTTCAGGAAGAATCGCGCTCGTCAGTTACTCCTAGACGAGAAATAATTAGAATAAGGGGTTTCTATGAATGATATGCAACCATGATCTAATATAACAATTAAAAAGGAAAGTAAACGGTGTGTTATTAAAAGGTACATGGCATGTACTTACCTTAACCAGCCCCTACTTTAGTTGGTCTCTAGGTCACCCCATACGACTATGTACTCGGCCGTTACATGGCCAATACATGGTCACCTGCGACAACCAGATACACGATGTGTACTCCTTAAATATGTAGATTCTCCTCTTATCCTCAAAAACACCAGAAAATAAAAACTCATACCTGAAAAGAAGGTTCGAGTTCTTACATATTTAAAATAATGGCTTTATTATTTAATCATGTTTTAATAAGTTTTTAATTAGGAATAAGAATAAATAAAACTAAAACATTAGGTTAAATGAAATATCACTTATTCAGATGACCTCATTAGTTTTATAATCCTATCCATATAAGGTTGGTATTATACCCACCAGAAGTCCTATAAATTTAGGTTTTGATGTTAGTAATATATTTGGGTTGTTGTTGGAGACACTAGAGTGCTAAAAAGGTGTGAAGAAAAGTTCATAGGATATGCCTTTCTATAAGTGAGGGGAGGGGAAATCTTACAATTACTGAAAATATTAAATTAATATAAATTAACTTCAATGGTAAAATGGATAAACATCGATATAATTATAATATAATGTGAGTATGAGTATAAATACCCACATCCAATAAAATTTGGTCAATTTTAGGGTATTTTTTCATGTTTATATTCTATTTTAGCCCCCATTATCCCTTTTAATTATTACCATGATAAATTGTTTTTACTATTTAGGGGTCAATATAGTTAATATAAAATAAAAAATTGACCATAAATGGAAAATAGTTGATATTTTCCACCATATCCAAATAAATTGACCAAAGATAGGGATTTTATTAATTTTAAATCATTTAATAAAATATTATTTATTATAAAATATCATTATTTTCATTTTTGGAACTATATGAACTATTATAATATATTATGTGTATAACTAATTTAAAATAGTTCTAAAACCACATTGATTAAAATATAAAGAAAAAATTGTATTAATATTATTACCTAATGAAATATTTATAGGTTTTGATATCATTTTTAACCTTGTATTTTTAGTTTAACCCCTTGGTTAACCAATCTTAACATTAACTATGGTAATGAATTTTCAATGCTAAAGTGTAACATTTTTACTTACGAGGTGAAAACTAGATCACAGATGGAAAATTTATGAAATTTTAGAAACATTATCATCTTAATTTTCCACTTGAAATATTTTTATAACTTTTTTAATAATTTAAGAAAATATTATTGAACAAAAAATATCATTAATGTCATTTCTGAAACCATTCATTTTAATTGAATTTGAAAACAACAGGATAGTAATAAAATTATAATATAATACAATAAAAGATATTATATGTTAAATATATCTTTAAATTTTTTGTTACACATTAACTTACCCAAAAAATATTACTTTTGGAGTTTTTAAAACCATACACTTGATTTTTCTACAACTTACACAAGAAATGTGTCTATGTGGAGTAAGATTCTAAGGTAATTATTTTATCTATAGAAATTAAAAATAAATCACGATGATAAAAAAAATAATTAATATTGAAAATAACCATTTATAATAGAAAATAATTTATTTTTAATTTTTTTAAAAATATTTTAGATTTAAAATACAAGAAAATGACATTTTTAATTTTATCTTTTACTTAAATAATATAAAGGACAAAATCAATGAAATATCAAAACAATTTTCCATATTTTAGAAAAATGGATGGAAATGGGTGAAATAAAGTCATCAAATAGGATAAATAAAAGTTCTAGTTTCATTTTTGAGTCCTTATCATAATTGTTTAACCTTAATTACCAAATTATCCCTTACCATAGTGACAATTATTTACAATGGTTAATATTGCTAATGTTTAAAAATAAAATGGACCTATTCACCCCATTTTAAAATCCTAATTCCATATATGGAACTTATTTTTCAATATTCAATTTCTATAAGTGGCAGAAATTAATTTTATATTAAAATTCAAAATGAAATAAAAAATAATATTTCATAAAAATGATATTTAAACACAAAAATGTTATATACTAAATTCAAAAAATTGATTAAAATTAAATTAATTGAATTATTAATAATATAATATAACTAATATTAGTTTTAAAATATATTTTCAAAATTTTACTTTGTAAATTCTTGAATAAAAAATATAGTTTTGAATAAAAATATTTTTCACTATTCACTAACAAACTAATATTTTTCATAAAAATCCCAAAAATTAATTCTAAGATAATTTTGACATGATGATTTAAAAAAAAATACTTTCTAACAAATAAAATTTCTAAAATTTTGAGAAATTAATTATAATATGAACTCATAGAAGGAAATAAAAAACATTTTTGAAGAAAACATATTTCTGAGGAATAAAATTACCTTACTAAAAAATGAGTTCTAATTTCAAATAATTAGTAAATAAATTTTTATTTAGTAGAAAATTTATATATATTTAATATTTTTGTTAAATATATTCATATTATGAAATTAAATGGATAGGTTATAATGGTCGTATTTAAATAGTAAAATTTCATGGTTCTTTTTTTCTCGGTGATACATACCTTGTATGATATAAAACATAGTATCTCTTTTAAAATCAACATATATTAAAATATTCTTCTCAACCAAAAAAATGCACTAATGAAATGATCTTTTAATATTTTATAATAATTCCAACACATCTTAATATGATTCTTACATAGACCTTGGTACCCATGAACAACCAAGATGATGCTTACACATACTTAACATTCTTTACACGACTTAAAATTAATATTATATGATGAACATTAAATCTTATTAAATAAATTTATGATTATAGAGATTATTATTCATTTTTATTCAACCATGAATGATTTCTATTAAAATCACAATTATCCTTGTGCATAGTACATTCATGCTTATACAGACCATACTTTTTCATTTTTGTAGATAAATCAAACATAGGCAAATACCTAGCCAGATTTATTGATTTAAAGATTTCCATAAATCACCCAGAATACTCTATGAATGAATTCATGGAACCTCCATCCTTCATGGATTATCAAATGAACTCATCAAATGTTTTTAAATGAGTACTAAATATTTACGAGCACCACTCCTAATGCTAAGATCCATCCAACATTCCATTACTTTTCCAATAAACCAAAAAACTACAATAATAAAGTAAATTTTTTAACAATATATTCCAATTTAAGTATTCATTTAGTCAAATAATTTTTAATATTTTAGAGGATAAATCCAAAAAACTCTTCATACTATCACTATTTTCTTCAAAAATTTAATTTTAAGCATGTTATCTAGTGCAAAATCACCCTTGTAATATTGTTGGTTTTGGGTATAAAAGAATTCAATTTGGACCATGCCCAATGATGTTTTTTTAATTTAATCCAATGAATAAAATAGAATAAAACTAAAAATAATTATGTCTCATGATTATATCTAAATAACCATAATAGATGAATCCAATAATTAGAGAAAGGATATTTCATTATAAATTTATGATTAATTTAAAAAAATAAATAACTTAATCTTGAGTTGATTAATCAAACATTTCGTTGGTTGTATGACCATTGTGAAGAGATGATCTAAAGTAGAATCCCTACAAAGATGATCCATAAATGTTACTTTGAGGTTGAATCATCAAAAATAGTACTATGAGCACTAGTGTGGTGATGTCGATAATCTTTAACCACTCCTATTGATCACCGCCAAATCCTTCAAAATTAAGGGATCAATGCATATTCTCCCATTCATGAGAGGAAGAGGAATTTAGAAGTTTTCTTACGGTTCTTGATAGAATTTTAGAAATGTTTTTCTCTACGGTTGAGAGAATCACTGGAGGGGATATGTTGTGTGAAAAAACATCTTAAGAAACCAACCCTAGAAAATTATATTAAAAGGTAATCATAGTTATAGGTTTGAGAATAAATAATTATACATATGATCTTAATTAATACCATAACACTTAGAGAACCACACATTTAATCATACTAATAATAATGTTTTTTTTGTTATTTATGTGTGTATGTCTTACTAATAAAATTAAAACCATTCCATGAAATGAATAAATTAATATTTATTTAAATGGAATTTATTGTATCATTCTAATTGGAACTGATAACCCAGTTCACATTTCCACCTCGATATTTATTAAACTATAAATAATAAATATTATTCAATAAATAAATAAATATTTACAATATTCATGATCTTTCAAATAGATATTTATTTCAATAGTCTCATAAACAAGTAAATATTTATTTAATAATATATATTATTTATTACCTTGAGAATAAAACAATATATAAATATTCTATTTGTAAATAATTTGAATAAAAATTTAATTTAATATTCATCTAACATAAAAATATTTTAACATAACATTTGCGACTAGTAGATCTCAAAATAAATATTATGCCTCTATCTAGAGAGTAATATTCATTTCAATAATTATATTCAAATAAAATTTAATTAAGATCAATGGAAATGTTAATTGAGTGACCCTCAAGGATTTGTCCCTAGTGTCATTAGGTAGGGTAACATAAAGTGCAATATCAACATCTAATAACACATAAAGATACCCAAGATGAAGTAGTTAATTGCAAAATGTTGATAACTAAATAATAATAATAACTATGTAATATAATTTATTTTTCTTTATATCTCATTAAATAGGTTATATACTCCTGCCATCAACTTATATAAAAGTTAGATCTTTATTTGAATCCCTGAAATGAAACCATCTATCACTGTGACCATAGAATTTGTTACAATATATATATTTCAATCAAAGGGATGAGATATAAACTTACATAAATATGGATGGAACAAATCCATGCTTAAATTATTAATTAATAACATACTATTCATGATGCACCCATCATACCCTACTTCCTAAAAACATACGGGGTTACATTTTTGGTCAATACATCAAATTACTGAAATCATGATATGTATTAATAATAATCATAATGTCTATGGATCCTTAAACAAATTTTCAAAAATTAACTAAACTAACATATCTAAAAATACGTAAAATAATATATTAATTTCATGATTTAAATAATAAATCTCACAAACATCTACCCAACCCAAATACTGAAAGTTTTAGTGTCTTATAGTTTAGTTTCATAAATATCTTATTTTACAATAATTCCAAACATTAATCCATTATCACACTCATATTGAACCCTTTTATTGAAAATTTACATGATATAATCATCTTCATAACCCAGGGAATAGAATCCTAAGAATGTTTTGACCTCAAATGATCAATACGAGAAAATGTCTTATAATTTATTAGATCATAAATATGAACAATAACATGAGGAAGAGATATATATCTTCATAGAAGATCACGAGACAATGGATGATGATCATAAAACATGATAGATCAACATAAGATCCTAAAAATATATATATTGAAGTATAAAAGTTATGACATAGATCAAAATACATCTCAATAATCCTAAAACATGTGATCACTACATAAGAGTGAAAAATAAATTAAAAATAAAGCGTAACCTGAAAACATGTCATATCATGAAAATGAAAAGTATATTATAAATATGGAATAACATTATTTTTTAAAATGTGGAACAACTTGATAAAGAATATAGAAATGCAGCACAACTATAATCATAAGAAAACATTTGAGAAAAAAATCATTATTACCATGCCTATATAAACAAACACAATATGTCCACACCTGAAAATATGGGAAAACTAATTATACCCATGCCTATGTGAAAAAAATATTATATATACATTTTCTTATCTCATGTTATAAAAATACAAAATAATTCAATGGTGGGTTATATAGGACCCCACCTTTCATTATCCTTACATATGAATGCCACTTAAAATCAATCATCATAATATCTTAATGACCTGAAAAAAAATAATTAGTTTCTTTAACATTTAAAAAAAATCACATAACAAAAATATAAGAAATAATAAAATACAAAACATTAAATTTTCCAAAAGTAATCATATCATATTAATATATATATGGTGATGAAAACACCACTTCATGAGAGATAAACCTTGGAGGAAAAATAGATTTGATAATTCAAAAGTTTTTACAAAACCTTTTAAACATTGTTTTTAAATTTGAAGTAAAATTTACTTTAAAACAATGTTGGGAATATAAAGAGAATAATTTTGAAATCATTATTATAAAGAGTTCCAAATAATGAAACCTTGAGAAGAAAAAAAATCAATCTAATAAATTTGAAGTGGTAAATAATTAATAGAAATAACTTTATTGAGCTTTTTTGGTCGATTTAAATAAATATAGTTATTAAAGAGATATTGAAATAATTCAATTTCATAAAATATTAATAGAGAATATGAGTAATTTAAAATAAAAAACATATTTTTATTTAATTAAATAAGTAAAATTTTATAGAAAAAACATCTAAATGAAACAAAAAGATTCATTGGTAAGAATGCATTTTATTCTTACCATTCATATACTTTTATTTCACAGAGAACATTATTAAGGAAGTGGTTCTTGATGATGAGATGTAATTTAAACAAAGAAAAATAGAATATACCATATAAAACATAAGAATTTTTGGGGCAAATAAATCATGAAAAATATATTCAAGTAAGAAATAATATGACACAATGAATCAAAAATAGAATTGATGAAACAATTACCCTAATTTTCCACTTAGTTGATCACATTATAACCTCATGTATAAAACAAATCACCATATTAATAGCTAATTTAACAACCTTATTCATGTATATAATGTTTTATAAACTGCATTTTCAATTATTTTCTATATTCATATTAGTTATTTATTATCTTTCTTCAATATCAGGCGTGATTAATCTTGATCATTTTGAACTAGTTTTGTAATAACATCATTGTTGTTCATTCTTTTCAAACAATTCATCATTACTATATCATAAAATTTACAATAATTTATGTTTTAAGATAGTTTATATTGTTATTATTTGATTATATGATATTTTAATTAACGTTAATATAGAAGAAAGTGAAAAAACATGTTTCATTTATTTTTATCAAATAATCAGTGATATTATAATAAACAAATTTAATATTAATTTTACCATTAAAAAACAAAAATAAAATCATTATTTAATTATTTAAATTATATATCATTATTAGTTAATTTATTATAGTCATATATGATATTATTTTATAGTATTGTTTGAGTAAGTGGTTAGACCGACCCAAATATAAACATATCATAATTAATTGACGTGTATAGTTATGAAAGTAGTTTATTTTTAGAACAGTGTCATTAAAAATGAATAATAATGATATAATTAAGATAATTTTAAGGCATTGAATCATATTTTAATATTTTTTAATATATAAGAGAGAAACTAGATGAAAAATGAGATACATTACCTCACGGAGGTGGTAGTTTGAAGAACTCATAGTTGGTCTTTTTATTTCGAAAAGAATAAAAGGGGAAAAAGAGAATTATAATTATTATCTTCATAATAATAAATATTATATTCATAATAATAATTATTATCTTCATAATTATATTTATATTAAATACTTAATATTAATTTTTTAATTTCACCCTTAAAATTAGTGAAGAGATCTCATGGTGAAAAACTGATGTCATCACTTTATGGAGGCACTAGTCCATAGAACACACAAATAATAGTTTTATTTTTCTTAATAGAAAGTGTGAAAGGTGGTTAATATTTATTACCTTTTAATAAAAAAATTATGTACATGAAAAAAAATTATTTAATTATATATTAATTAAAAAAATATTATTATTGAAAGTAATATAGAATAGAAAAGAAGTTATGGAAAAAAGAGTACTCTTGTTGAAATCATTGCATTTTACTTGAAGTTTTCTTAAAAAAATGATGTCTTAAGACAATATTCTACTAAAAAATACTCAAGTAAAAAAATAGAATAATAATATGAGTATAATTGTTATATTTTATGGTGTAAGGATAATTCTTTGAGTGGTCTTGAATGGATGACAAGTGGCCCATTTTATATGTTGTGGGGATGAAAATTTTAAAATTATAACCATTTAATATAAATGGGGAACATGTTAAAAATGTAAAGTGGATCAAAAAATAGAAACTAATTGATTTTAGGATTATATAAGGTTTATAATACAGAAATATTCATTTTAACACATGTTTGAAACATTTTTCAGGTCCTTTAATCTTAAAATTTTTACTTTTACCATTTATGTTTTCACCGTGGTAACTAATTTTTACTTAAATAATGCACTCTTAATGAATAAAAATAAAATAGGAATTATAAAATAGTTTACAACAACGACTTCCAAATATGAAATAAATTTATTTATATAAAATTTCTATGTGTAAAAAAAATTAATTTTAATATTAGCGCATGTAAAATATAAGAATTTTTTTTTAAAAAATTGTGTTTTTATATTACAATTTATGTGTAGGTTAAAACATTTAAATATTATTAATTTAAATGAAATAAATTGATTTATTATAAAAAATAAAAGTTTTTTTTTGATTTTAAATCAATTAAATACTATATTTTACAATTAAAATTTCAAATAAAAATAAATGACTAAAAATAATTTTTAAGTTGAAATAAAATGTAACCTTGTTATAAAAATTAAACAATGATATTTTAAGTTTAGAATAATAGTTAAAATTAATAATTATAACCCTTAAATATATTATTTTATTAATTAAAATTTTTTAATAGATTTAGTAGTCCTTCTTATAAATTCATAAAAAATATTGTTTTGTTAAAAACTATATTTTTAACTATTCGTAAAAAATTAATTATTTTAGAATAGTATCAAAAACTCAACCTAAGATAATTTTCTTTATTATGAATGCAAAAATAAATTTCATTTGAAAAAACTAAAATTATATAGTTTACATATTTATTTTTTAAATAAAAATTAAAAATATTAAGGGAAAATACTTTTATTAAAAAATGAGCTGTTTTAGCTTTATGTGTTCATGATCCAAATTCTTATAAATTTATAATTCATTAATATCCTTTTATATATTATATTTTTTTATTACTGTTATAATTTTACAGTCTAATATGTCATAAATTGTTTTAGTTAGGTGTTATGCATGAAAAGGATTTTAAAAAACATATCAATTTAATGGGAAATATTTGTGAAAAACATGGTCCATTACATTATACCCCTTTAAATAAGGTCATACTTGAATTTTTTTAAATAGAGGCAAATAAGTGAGGGTACCTTTATCTCACCACATCATCATGTTCCCATATATACTCATGAAAATTATGATTCCTCTAAATAACTTTGACTAAATGGGTGGTCTTTATTCTCAAAACTTCCTCTTTTAAATCGAAGATCTCCACATGTTGTTCTTCATATGAAAGGTCTTGTTACAATTGTATAACTTTCGATCTCAATACATGTGATGGATTTGGTATTTAATTCCTCAATTGTTATGTATGGAACACATTGTTCCCTTTAGATATGTTTGGAGGGAGTGTTAAGATATAAGCTATGTCCGCAACATGATTAAGTATCTTGAAGAAACCAATGTAACTTGGGATTAATTTCCCTTTCTTCCCAAATATCATAACATTATTCCATATAGATATTAGAAGGAAAATATTGTGACCATATTTAAACTCAAGATCTCATCTGTGATTATCTGTATAAATATTATTTCAACTATGATGCACTTTTATATTTGATAAAATGGTTTGAAACTTCTCTATCATTTACTAGACAAGGTCAGTACCAATCAAATTCCTCTCCCCAATTTATTCACAACATGTTGGATTCCTAAATATCCTCCCATATAAATCCTTAAATGGTTCCATTTAAATGACCAAATGAAAACTATTTTTATATTAGAACCCTACCATGTTTAGGGGTTGATCCCAATATCCTTGGAAATATATCTAACAATATTTTAGTATATCCTCTAGGGTTTGAATAGTCCACTCAGACCGACCCTCTATATGAGGATGATAATTAGTGCTAAAACATGGTAGTATCTCAAATTATTTATAATGAAATATCCAAACTCTAGATGTAAACCTCATATCTGAACCATTTACTATGGAGAGTTGTACTCCATGAATCCTTACCACTTACCTTATGTATATCTTCATGAGTTGGTCAAGAGATAAATCTTATTTAATATTGATATACGTACTTAATTTTTAAGGATATCAACTATAAACCAAATAGAATTATGTACTTTAGATTTATTATGGATTCTTACAATGAAATCCATACCCTTATACTTGTATCATTGAAAAATTCCCTTATAATTTTTTTTTCAGCCTTATATTGTTGGCATAACAAGAAGAAAGATAGGTGTTATATAATTTATCACTTCATTCTTTCCCATTAGAAGTCTTGTTTTAGATCTCCACACATATTCATATTTCTTCGGTGAATAGATAAGGATGGTCCGTGCACATCTAAAAAATACCCTTCTTAAATTCTTGTTTTAATGGGAGACAGATCTGAGTTAGAAACCTTATAACTCCATCTTTATCAAATTCGAACTCTAGAATATTCACTAACTTTTTCTGTACCTCTATATCAACTTTGGGATTATTTAATCTTCATTTGGATGAAAGGATGAGTAGTTATTCATTCAATATATGATTTATATCCTCTTTTATTTACTTGAAGATTCATCCTTTATAAATCCATGAGTAATGGATCTTTTTCAATCAACGTCATGGATTAAGTAACATGTTATTTCCATATCAAATCATCTACCAATTTATTTTTCTTCCCTAGGTGGTAATGTTTTGATCAATAATAATATTTTATCAATTAAAAAAAATTCACTTTGGTGCATATTCATCTATTTCTATGTGAATATATTTTCAAGCTATTATGATTAGTATATATATCAATCTTTTCCCCATAGAGATGACATCACCAAATATTTAATGCGAAGATAACTTCTTCCAGATTCAAATCATGCATTGGGTAAAATATCTCATGATTCATTAATTAAAGTGGGTAATAATAAAATATCTCATCATTATACATAAATACTCAACCTGTGCCATTTTTTCAAATTATCACTATATATTAAAAACTATTCCCCACTATAGGGTAATGTAAATATAGGAGCACTGACCACCCTTTTTTTAGTTCATTGAAAATTTATTCACATTACTTTGTCTAAAGGAACATTACTCCATTTAATTTTAAATTATTTAGTGAATTTTATAGCTATAGGAAATTACTCACAAATAATTTATAATATCCTTCTATCTTCATAAAACTATATATTTTGGTTATTGGGGTCAGTCTCATCCATTTTTTCAAATTTTTTTGTCTTTTATGGATTCACTGATATACCATTTCTTATGATTATGTGACCCAAGAATGATACTTTATGTATCTATTAATTACTCTTGATAAATTTGTCATATAGTCTCTCCATTCACTATGTCCTTAACAATATCAATAAATTATCTCCATGATCTTCCTTTCACTTTTAATATATAACAATATCATTTATAAAGACAACAAAAAACTAACCAAGTTAGTCTCTAAAGACTCAATTAATTTGATCCATGAATATTGTAGAATAAGTAATAAGTTTTAATGGAATCACTATAAATTCATAGTCTCTATACCTTGTATAGGAAGATATATTTGAAACATACTCCATTTTAACCTTTAAATGATTATAGAAAGATAAAAGGTCTATCTAAGAGATGTATTTAGCTCTTATGAGCTATTAAAATAGATCATAAATATGGGGAAGGGGCTACTTTTCCTTTATCGTGATTTTTTTAATCTCATGATAATCAATGAAATGAAAGATTTCTCCATCCTTATTTATGAAAAAGCTGTCTGGTACACCCCATAATAAAGCACTAGGGCATATGAAACCCTTTTCCAAATTCTATTGTAGCTACTTCTTTAATTCATCCAATTAAATGAGAGCCATTCTATACTGAATCTTTTATATAGTCATGAATCTAGGTATAAGTTTGATCGAAAATTGTACCACACTCTTGGGGGGAATATGTAGTGAATCAGACAAAGCTTTCATCTAAACCGGTTCCCGAACCAATCTTCCACTAACCCTAAGTGTGTCCCAAATTCTATTAGGTCGATGAAAATCATCATGTGTGTTAAGAATAACCTATAGGGATTGTTTCATACACAAGAACCAGTACATAAACAATGGGTCCCAATAAGAAACCTGACATGAAGTTTCCAAGTATTAGATGATATGACAAAATAAATAAACAAATTTTATAGTTTGAGGAATCCAAATATGTCATAATAAAGATATTACTAATAAAAAACCATTTAATTAAATAATTTAAATACTTAAAACTAAAACTAAAAAAATTTATAAAGGTAAAAGAGGCTTAAACCCAACCATATCCAATCAGTTCAATAACATCGAGGGACCAAAAACCATTTCCATGTGACTCTCATGTCACCAACAAGGTCCCAACATTCATCAACATCTCATGTAATGTGGCATCAAACCCAATCGAAAAACCAATACTTGAATAAACCTATAAAATACATGAATTCTACATACCAACCAATGTGAGTATGTAGGGTGTGATACAACAACCATTATTCCACCGTCATTGGTAAATGTAATTCGTTTTCTAATAAAACAAAACTACTAGTTTGAAAATATTATAAAAAAATATTTTTCCTCTACTTTACATAATATTAGAATAAAAAAATTAAAACATGTACCTTTTCAAGGAATAATATTTATAAAACATGATATAAGGAAGATTTTCCAAAACAATCCCAATTTAGAAACCCAGCCATCGATCTTTAAAATTTTTGGCATTAAAAAAGTCTTACTATGAAATTTTCCAATTGACATGTTGTACTATTCTCACATTAATTACACATTCCAATTTTGATTAAAGATATGTATCCATTCTAAAATAACCAAATTAAATTTCCATGTTAAAGTTTCCAAATCAAGATTCAATTATCACATAGCGGGGGATGGGTTGATTTAGTGATTTATATTTCTTTTATATATTCTTTAAAATGAAACAAAATTCACCTCTTTTTAATGATTTCATTCCCTGATTAAAAAAATTCAAACGCAAATCCACCTAAACATAAGAATTTACAAGGTTAACTACTCAACAAGAGTAACTATGTCCTTGGTATAGATTAAGAAAATTCAATACTTCATAATACACTAGAAAAGAATCATTTTCATGGAATACTATGAGTAGGACACACACTTAGACTCTTTTAGCACTTTGAAAATAATCCAATAGTGTGTGTTCTTATTCTAGCACAAAACGATACAATAAAATGTTTTTGTAACAACAATGTTACTATGATTATTGAACAACCATCACAAATATGATCTTTCAAAAAAATTATTTACTTTCTTACCTAGTAGTTGGTAAGAACTTCATGAACTTCATAATGATACTCAGTTCGATACCCAGTATGATTTCCATATCTAATTGCTCACAACTAAAATCCCACTTTTCCACATACTGTTAGTTCGTGAAAATAACTTTTACAAACTGTTTTAGTGCCTTATTGAAATCTTATTAATCCTATGAAAACTGCCCTACTTCTGCCATGAACTGACTACATCCTCTACATATGGAGTTACACCACATGGTGCTAATGCTTCATAGACCACTTCTTCTTATGCGAACTCTCCATGATTCCATGTACCAATCCATCTTCCACAGACTTCCCCTACTTTTACGGATATTATTTCCTTCTATAAACAACCTTTAATTCCATGGAAATTGATCCCCATGAACTAATTATCCTTTACAAAATTCCTTCACAGAATTCTCCCTCATGAACTATTTTCAACATACACAAATTCTTCCAGAAGTGATGATATCTTATAATTTTTTTTCTATATCTAATGATCTGATTAGGGTTCTTTATATAGTCAAATAATATTTGTAAAACCCACTAATATTATTTACCCAAAACATAAATGTAGTACAACCTTCATCGTGAACTCCTTTTCGGTCTGTATAACATCTTTATCCTTTGAGACAACTGATGTATTTTGTGAATAATAACCCTTTACAACAGCCTAAATGGACACCACATTCCACATGCGACAAAACTCCCACGATCTGTTTTCCTCCCATAAACTATAGACGTCTCGCGAACTATTTTTCTGTACACGGTCCATTTATCATTCTTTGTGGTTAGTTTAGCATACTTCACGATCTTCATAGCATGCTTCATGGTCCATATATCACTGCAATGAGGAAATACTTCCTTTTATTAATTTCCATTATTGTTCTGCATACCTCTTATGCGGTCCACAAACTGTGTTTCACCATTAGTGAATTTCATTCCATGAACTCATTTTTAGAAAACCATCCTTTTCCAAAGCCATCAAAATCCCGATTTTGAGGCCCAAAAAACACCTTATAAATATACATTGACAACAACAACCCTACCAATTCACAGTCATCTGGTTTTTTCAACAAACTAAAATTGATAAATCATTAAATATTAAACCAAATTCTATCAAAATTCAATTATTTTCAAAATAACTTGATTGATTTCATCACGAACCCACATCTATCATGATATTTAGCCTTTGATTGACACCCTTTAGAACCAATAGATTTAACATGGAAATTATTATAAATTCCCTATCTTCTAGTAACACATTTCTTTGAAAATAAAATGGAATTTCTTATGAATTATGGATTTTAATTACTAAATACGATGGTTAGTAGAATCATCCACTTTTACAAAGTGAGTTTATTTCCATTAATCTCAAACTTCATTGAAAAAAAATCCAGTACCTGAATACAAGAATCTTTCTTATTATCTTGGTCCTAAAACATTTGTCTCAATACTTCTCACAAACTAAGGAATGTATATTCATTGGAAATAATGACTAATATAATGGATTTGTGGTGAGAATCTCCCTCTATATATAGGCTATGTATTTACAAATTGACAATAAAAGATTTTGATAGTTTTAAACCCATTTTTTTATGGTCTGAGAGACATATTTTGGCATTTGAAATAATCTTTCTAGGTTGTATACACCATATCTAGGGGTATATTCCACTTCACATGATTTGATCAAATAATTCATGGATCCCCAACTGTCTTAGAAATCAAAAGCAATGAATCTTATAAGTCATTATTCATTTTATTCAAAATAAAAAATGACAAAGTATAAAACCCCACATAACACTTTTCTCTAACTGCATAGTTTAATGAATAGTTCTCAAAACACATCTACCACAAACTAAATTCATTTATGGTATGAGGTGGTGAATTTTGGCCTCTCATGAATTGAAGTCTGTTTCAAGAATCCTTTATGAAGCTGTATGTGGATACCCATTCATGAAGCCCTATGAGGATGAACCTATGTGGGAATTCCTTTGTGAGACTCCTTTATGAATCCCTATGAGGATTCCAATTTCCAAATCCCTATGAAGATGTCCCAATATAAAAATCAATTTGAGAGAATCTTATGTTAAGATCCTACACATCTGCCCTCCTTCATAAATAGAAATGAAGAAACCTTTTTCTATGAGGACAAATATTTCAAGAAATAATTTATTCACCACTGCCTATAAATATCGATACCCATATCATGAATTGGTTGTGAGACATATATGAAATAGTGGAACAGACAATGAAAAAAACTTTCACATGCTCAGCCTACTCACACTTTCCATGAATGACTTAGGAAAATACCTAAATTATAAATTGGTGGGTTCCCTTATGAAGTAATATCATGATAGTCCTCAAAAAATTAATCTCCACATGAAGCATCGAAATTAAAAATTATATATGAAACTAAAGTCATTTATGGTGCAAGTATTCATTTTATGTTCTCCATTATAAAGAAGAAATCACTTCACCAAGACCTATGTAGCCTCCACTTTGTGAATCCTTATTCAGATACCCATTCTCCATGCCCCATATAGAAAATTCTATGTGACTAGCCCTATGCTGAAAATTATATCTAGAGAAATGATATACAACCAGACCTATATTTAAAATTCTCTGCATCCACCCATATGTGGAAATACCTATGCAGAAAAATTATATGGGTCTATTCCTGTATATAAAATATTATGCATCCAGCTCTATGAGGAAAATGCTATGTGGATAGTCCTATGAGGAAAATTCCATGTGGTTAACCCTTATGGAAAATGCTATGTGGATAGACCTATGTTCCCATTCAAAAAACCATTCATGCCAACTAGTCTATATCATAGGGGTATAACCCTTTCACCCTTTCTCGAGATCAGTACCGACCTATAGTTCCCAACCTATGCCCCAGTCCCTTCGCTACTATCACTAACAATCATGAAAAATGGGGAGTCAAATCACAATGTTTTTGGGTCAGTTCAAGGATTTTTTGTGTTTAAATACCTAGAATCCCACCTCTCATTCCAAATTATCATGCGTGTTGATTCTCCTAATGGTTCTAGAAACATGGTCATCCTATTAGGTGTAAGACCAAAAAAACCTACAAATTACCATGAGTTGATATTCAAATCATAGTTATAGAAACATGGGAATCATAGGAGGTGAAATTTCTAATAAAAACACTAATTTACTTTGAGTTGAGATTCTTTTTATGGTTATAGAAACAGAGGAATCCTCCTTGGTTTATGCCCCAGCCAAACCTCCAAATTACCCTGATTTGAGATTGTCCACATGGTTCTAAAAACCTATGAATCCTCCTAGGTGAAAGTTCTATTAAAATCGTAACCTGACCCACAATAAATTATATGTATCTTCAGACAATGTAATCATAAGACCCACCTTAATTATTTTTGTCTCTCATTTCATGAAACAAGATCCTTTTCAAGGTTTCCTCTGTGTATAATTCCTCCTTCCAAATCACATGGTACATTTTCATGCGATGTGACTAATATTATAATATATTTTATTTTTTACACTAAGTATGAGTCACATGGGATTTAAGATTTGTGATGATCATATAATCAGCATGAAGAAATTTCTTTCGTCATTGGACTCCTGTTGAGGTATAAGCCCCAACCATTCTAGAAAACTACATGGTCTCTGATTCAAGTTCATCACAGGATATATATGATGCCTCTTTAACGTTTGAACCCAATTTAATTTCCCCTTGAAATATTCCAAATAACTACATTGGTTTTGATTTCTGTTTTCATAGGGTATGTAAGAAACAATTGAGGTTTAATCCAAACTTCAAAACACCAACCGCCTCCCTGGATGATAAAAAATTCCAGAGATACAAACTAGACAACTTTAAAACAAAGTATCATAAACTGAATAAGGGAATAATAGGGTACCTCTATAGTTTTACGTCAGACATATGGTCTCAATCAAATTATTTTCATAGGGGTAACCAATACCGAACTGGGATTTAGGAAGGATTAAAGAATACACCTTAAATATATTAGTGAGTCCTAGAGTATTCAATTATTCCCCTTAAAAGGTTGTGATCAGCCCGACCACCTATCCTCTAAGTGAACACAATTTCTAAAATTTCATTATAAAAAATCAAAGTGACCACCTACCTTTGGAATGATGATCGACATTTACTTGAAATGAGGATGTGCATAAAATCCATCAGAAATACAAACATCACACTTTTAAAGAATAAGGTTAAACCAATCCATTATAATTAAAAAATAACTTTTGAAACAAAATCCTCACAATGTTTAAAATAATTTAATGTAATTTTTAATAATTAATAAAACTTAAAAAACAAATTCTCCCTTTCCATTTAAAATATTTAATAAACCTAAACCAAATGTAAATAGGGAATAAGGATAAACTTTAATTAAAACAAATCCAAATAAATTCATAGAGACTTACAATAAACAGATAGAGAAATACTAGTCAATATGAACCTTAAACCACAAGTTGATTAATACATAAAAGAAAAGTGCATATAAGAAATACCCAAAATAGATGAAAATAAATAACATAAATCAAAACATAGGATACATATCCCAAGGTAACATTAAAAAGACTAATCAGATGATTACTATACATCAAATGGTGGACTAACTACTGAAAGGTTAATAGTCACATATTTCATCACTTGAATCATTGTATTACAATCTCATTAGTGACACCCTACAAGCTTGGTCACATCATTAAACTAGGGGCTACTATCCTATGCCTAAATCTTAACTTTCATAACTACATCTATTAACTCCCCATATATTAGCCTAAGGTTCTCTATTAAATAAATAAAGGAGGTGGAACACTTAAAACTAATGTCACAAACATGAAAAGAATGAATACCTAAGGCCAAAATCAAAATCATATCCTTCCCACCTCCAACATTACCCTTAATAAGAGCCCCAAAACCAAAAGTACACCATGAATCACAATTAAAACATCCTTTACATGGATATACAAAAACATTATCTACAAATAAAGTAGGGATAGAAACATGAACAACCTTCAAGTTAATTAAAAATTAGTTCACAAAATGAGAATCGAGCCATTAAATTATCACTTTTAAAATATGAATTTGGAAATCCATTTACATTTTTTTGGAATCCAGAAAAAAATCAAAAGAATATCACCATCATACCAAAACATAACCACAATAACTTAAAAGAATAACTGTTTTATTTTAAAAAAAATACCATTTATAACATGAAAAAAATTTAAACCCAAAATGGAATCCCACTCTAAAAATCACATTTGGATTAAAACCAAATAAAAAAGCATTTTTCTTATATGAAACCATAATTTCCATTTAATCAAACATGTTGAATTAATAAAATAAAAAATTTCATCAATTTTACATTTAATTATAAAAATACAACAAATATACCAAATTAAAACTAATAGAAGTTATAGAAAAACATTGATAAACCAAACCTGGGAAATCTAAATTATATTTATCTAGATTAAAAATGAATTTGAAAGTCTAACAATATTTGGAAATGTTAAATGAAAAGAAATGGAATGGAAACACCTAACTCATGTGGTGTATTCATATTCCCTTTGATTAAGACCACAAAATTAATTCTTAATAGATATATCATAATCCCTATAAACCAAAAAAATCAATTTTTGAACAACCCTAGGTATAAAACGTTTTCCAATAATGTCCACTAGGGTTATAGAGAAAATAGAAAATGATAAAATACAAGAGGAAATGGAAGAACGAGACCTTTACATTCAATACGTGTGAAACATCAATAATAACTCATCACAAATTCATCATGTAGGGTTTAGAGAATAAGGGAGAATGCTGGGAGAGGTTTTTTGATTAATTGGATTGAAGTAGGGAACCAGAAGAAGGAAAACACAATTAAAAATAATCCATAGGGGAAAAAATACCCATTTTTAGTGGGTTTAATGGTTTAACCACATGTTTTACCAAACTGTGTTGTAACCATGTAGATCACCAATATTAAAAATTATAATAGGTTTCACACTTAGTCTATATGGTTTGAAAAATAATGTGAAAACCATACATCCTAGAAAGAGTTCCTAAGTTTTATATTTTTCTGCTCAAAACACCATGAAGTCATGGGACTAAGCCCATCAATAAATAACTACACATAAAATTGACATTGTGGTGTCACAATTATTATTACTATTCCACTTTCTGTCCCTAAAATGTCTTTGAAAACACAAGACTAGAAAGAATTCCATGAATCCCTCCCCTCTAATGTGGACTCAATCTATAACTAACTTCTAGAACAAAAAAAAAACCAACATAAAGAGACAAAAAAAACCCACTCATCAGGATTACCACTGTTTAACAATTTAGAATCCACCAACCAACAATGAACTAAGGATTCTTGGAAGTTAAATCCTAAGTGAATGAAAGAAAATATACAATAAAATAAATGTTTAGATACCCCCTCCTTATATCTACATTGAAATTGGATGTATCAAGGTATCCACCATTTCTTCTAAGAGGCTCTTGGATCCTAAACTATATCAAAGTAAAAACTTCCAAACTCCTTCTGGAACATATGAGGTTATAAGAGATATGAGAAATAATACATCCCCACCAAAAGAATCCTGAAGGATAACTCCACAAGGGAAATAAAAACACATAGAGACATTTCACAGGTCTCCCCACCATTTAGAATTTATCTAAAATGCTGAAAAATCAAAGAATACTAACCAAAAAAATATCATTAACAAACAAAAATGATCTATTATCCCCAAAAAACCAGCTTGAAACACCAAAAAATAACACATCCTTGAGAATACATGAAAGTTCATTAGACTTGATTACCAATACAACAAACTCCCAAAAATAAAAGGGACACCCAAAACATTAACATGTATCAACAAGTAGTGGCATGGTTTTGAATTTGGGTCCTAAAACAACATATAGGGTAACTAAGGAAAACCTCACAGAGCACCCAATCATTGAGATCCATAAGAAAATATTGACTCAGTATTTCTCACAATATAAATGACTACCAACATATTATTATCATTATCATATCCCTCACCCAAGGCATACATGTGTTATCCAAAAAAAGGTCAACTCTTGGCCTACACCATGAATAAAATATGACAAGTATCAATAATCAATGAGGCATGGACATCTCAAAATATTCAAGAATATGGACAAAGAATTTTTCATCCATTATATACTTAAAAGAGTAGGATACACACGATATGGGAAAAATCCTAAGTAAATGTAAAAAATAAAAAAGAGTAATTCTCAAAACAATGTCTGAGTATAACTATCTAATTGAATCCACATTGCAGACTACTACTCAGATTGAAGCTATATGTGAGACTTATTATTCTAATGCCTGATCACCTTGAAAGACCTCTGAATGTGACTCGGATAACCACAATGATGAAATTTTTTTAGTGTTGATTAATAATAGGGATTAACATATTCATACTCCCCACACTAAAAATGCACTAAAAACCTATTATTTACTAAAATAGGTTTTTTTGGGTTGGGGAGACAACTTCCAATTATCACCACTTTCCTACATACCATTCTCAATAGTAGGATCACACTTACAGGATCCAGCTAGAGTTGAATCATCACCAACCACAAGTTTCCCTTCTAAAATCACCTCAATGATTATAGCCATATAAAACTCTTCCATATATGTAGTTACTCTATAATGAAACATTTATGAATAAATATCTAGATGAAGGCCTCTAGAAAATATTTTTTTCCTTTGAATCATTGGTAAGCAACTATAGAGATAATTTAACTAGGCTATAGAAATAATCTAAATAAGAATTCATTGGTTGATTTCCCTCATGCACAACCCACAACTTGATTGATTTATCAACTCTCACTTTCTTGAGATAAAATTTATAAATGATGTCAGCCTTGAAATACCACCAAGAAAATACCACAATTTTTGATCATGAATAAAGAGCTTCCACCATCCCACACCTAATCATTTGAATAATAGAATATTACACCTCACCCTTGAGGCATCAATAGTTTATAGAGAGTTAAAAATCCATCTGAAACTTTCTAGGAACTCCATTGAATCAAAAAATCTTTGATCATTATAGAATATTGAAGGATAATAATTAAAAACTCTCATGCGTGATCTATGAGCTAAGAAGAACATAGATCTTCTACTCCATCTTGCGTCTTGGTAGAGTCAGACACTAGAAAGACAACTCCGAGATCACAAGGACAACTACCAAAGGCATTCCCTTTTTTACTTTTTGGTTCCTTCCCTTTGGTATCATTATAAAAAATCACAAAAAAATCACTCAATAAAACTAATTTAAATTAAAAATTTATATAAAAAACACCACAAAACAAATGAAAATCACAAACCACCTCAAAATCCCACACAAGAGAACTAAAATTTTAAAGAAAACAATAAAATCCACGAACCCATTTTCAAAATTTTACCCAAAACCATTGAAAAATTTCATTACACACACTCAATGAATTTTAAAACCAAATGTACCCCAAAATAACTTCCTTTACTCAAGTCACTTTTATTAAATTTTAAAACATTCAATAAGAACACCTCAACTCACCCAAGAAATTATTTTAAAAAAACATCAAAATTACAAAATCATAAAAATATTCTTTAAAAATTGATTAGGAATAATTCAATATTCAATAAATTATACAAAATAACCAGTAAAAAACACTATAAATTATGAGATAATCCAAAAGTATCAAATGAAAAAGCAACAAATTTACAAAAATTCTCCACTAAAAATGCTTTGGCTGCATAGTTTGTAAAGTGGTGCCCCAACCACGTGAGTACCATTGAATGTTTTCTAGAATGGTTCACATGACCTACACATGGTTTGAAAAACCATAAAACTTAACATTATTCCCTTATATTTATTCTAGTTTCACTTTGAAATGATGAATATCCTATGATTTAAGATAGCACTCATGATATCTTTAGAACTAAAAGTAGCAACAAATTTCATTAAAATATCTATAAAATAACCGACTATATATACCATACTAAATATAATATAAGACCTTAAGAGTAAAAAATTTACTACAGGGTGGGGGGGGGTAAATGTTAGTTTATAAAATAAATATAACAAAATTAACTAGCCTCTTAAGTTAGTAATTTGGAAAAATCTATGTATGATATATAAATATGTACTCGAAAAAACTATTGTACCAATATTTTATAAAATTATAGTTAAGGAAAAAATTATAACAATGAAAGTTTACATAATCATTCAAAATGTAAGTATAAAATTGAAAATGAGAAAAAGAAAACTTTATAAAGTATTAAAAACATTGAAAATCTTTATGAAAAGATGTATACTATTTAACTTTAATAATTAAAGAAGTATGTATCCCTTAATTTAGGCATCCATTGTTTTAACCAAACCATAAAGGTATATATTCTTTTAGAATAGAATACCCTGACGCTAATATTGGAAAAAATTCAATTTCCATAGTCTTGATAACCCTTGATCAAAAATATGAGGAAAACTCTATCTTCAAATCCCTAGAATCCCTTGATTTCACCAGATCGGGAAAATAATTACAAACACAAAATATCATAAGAAATTTACAATCCATACATGGATTACTTAAGATAAAAATTTCTCTAAATATTATAATGGATTTCATGTATAATAAGTTTCTTCAAAATAATTAAAGTATATTTAGATCATTAGTGATGAAAGATATTTATCCTCCTTGAATGCTGCTTTTATTTATAGAAATTTCTCCAACAGTCATATTATGCATTTCTTGGAGGTAGTTGTAATTAATTTAGATAAACTCATCTTCACATGATAAGATCTAGTATGAATTCTTCATCCGATGATTGATTCTGATAAATCACCAAAAAACTGATTTAATGTTTCCATATGGTAGATGTATTTTAACTTATCAAAAAAATTATATAAGGTTTTTCTATTAATTATTTTTAAAAGATCATTCAGAGATAATGTATTCCTCTATAAGATAAGTTTTTATGTTAGAATTTATATAAATTATTCTCATGGAAATATTTTATACCTTTCTTATGTGATTTGTAGACTTCCATCCAATTTACCTTAAAATCAACCATCCTATATAGAAAGTACATGTCTTTATGATTTATGAGAGTTATTTTGATTTGGTTGGTATACAAGACATAATATAATTTTTATAAATTTAACAAAAAAATATTTATATGGTATATGTTTTCTAGAAAACCATTATAAAAACTTCAGAAGTATAAAGATAGTAAAATGACATATTTAAGGAAGTGTTTTTTGATTTTCAAAACTAATGTCTGAAAGTGTTGAAAGAAAACATTTGAATCAAAAAATAAAATTATTTAACACCCATGGAAACTTGTGATATGACATAAGGAAGAGATATCCAAGAACTTCCCCATACCTACCACCCAAATTATGATGATCATAGCTCATTTCTACCACGAAAACCCAAATAATAACCTAACTATTATACAATTTTAAATGAACTGGCCTAAGTATCATTATAAAATACTGAACAAATGACCCTCCACTAACCCAAGGGTCCTCCTCGACCACCCCGAGACAATAGAAATTTTTAAGAGTACCAAGAATAACCATTGGGTATAAGTTTACCTTTAATAATCCAAATAAAAATAATGATTCTCAACTAAAACCCCCAAGATACATATCCATGTGTTGGAAAACATGCCAAAAATAAATATGTAGATTCCATAGAAAAATTAATTTAAATATTTCATATGTAACACCCCATGCTTCCACAGTATGTTTCCCATTGAATAATGCAATTGCTTGCATTGTACGCAATTTCGAGATTCTCACACACTGTGACCAATCAAACTAGCCGTTATGAATAGTAGTACCCACTTGTTGAAATTTTTTAAATTTTACCTTTTAAAATGGACTTCATTTTGGGATTCAGAATATTGAAATTATCCTAGGGAGAATTTTTGGTATTTTTCTGAAAATGTTCATTTTTTGATGAATAGTGAAAAAACACTGAGTTATAGTTTAAAACTGAATTTTTATTTAAATAATTATTTATTTTATTTAAATTTAATTTTTGGTCAAAATAGGTACATAATACCTATATAAGTTCAATGTAATTCATTAGAGTTAGTTTAAAATAATTTTAGATATATAAAAATTTTATGGAACTTTTCACCGTCTTTTACCTACCTTCTAGAAGAATTTGGAAATTCACATAAAAATTAATTTTACCACTTTTGTGAGTGGAATTTAAAAAATCTGTGAAACACAATTAATATCAAGGAGTAAAATGTGGTTCAATAAGATAAAAATAATTTTTGGTGAATAGTAATTTTTACTTTTATTTACCACGGTTAAAAGTAAATAGGGTAATTAAGTGTAAAAGTGAAATTAATATTACCCTAATACATGTCCTAATTCTATTGGAAAAGTCTATCTTGATGAAAAACATCCTTAGGAATAAAATATTATCATCTCAGTCCACTTGGATTAGATTAGGACATTTATTATTATTTAAATCAAAGATGAGTTAAAAGAGTAAAAATCAAAGTTAAATAACTAAAACATTTTTAATATAGGGTTATACATAAGATAAATTCGATTATAAATATTAATTAGAAAGATAAAAATATTTCCTACATAAATATATTTTATTTATAATTTTTAGACATTAAATAATCTAATTTATATATGACACAATGGTGATGCAATAATTACATAATTAATGAAATATTTAAATAATTCATAATATAAATACCCAAATAAATGTAATTTTAGACTTTTTATGAATTAAACTAATTTTATAGGTTGCTATGACATGTTAGTATGGATTTAATTATGTGTTTTCTAAGTAATCATGCTATTATGATTTTCACAAAAATCAAATACCAAATAGTGTCAAAACTGACATAAAAGAGTTTTTAAAATAAATATTATATTATTAAATAATATTCAATTATTAAAAATCTAAGGTTAACATAAGAGAAATATATAATGATAGGTGTATCATTAATGGACCACTTGGGGGTCTCTTGGAGGTATATAGTAAGTTTATTAACTATATAATATAAAAATACAAAGACACATGGTAAATGTCAAACTATTAGACTAAGAGTTAAATCAAAAGGATAAAGTTAATATAGTGACCCAAACATATCTAAAATCTATTGGATGAGTTTTTTTCGACCTATCCACACCTTATAATTTTAATAACATACTTTGGAGCCATTAGAAACCGAATATGAATTTATTATAAATTAATACTTTAAGTTTTTCCTAAAGAGCCCCTACTCCCCCTTATAAAAGGACACAACTTATAACCAATTCTTCACACCTTCAAAGCCTTTTGGTTCGGCAAAACCCTATTCAAATATTCTCTAAACTTACCTCACTTAAACCTAGGGGCCTTAGTTTGATCATAAAGCCAACCTAAGGATCCCTTTTGATCAAATCAAAATGAAGAACCCAAAGAAGAGGTAATGTTTTCACCACCCTTTTTCAAGTTCCTTTCCCCTTCAACTTCTTCTTTCTTTGTTATTTACTTTCTAAAATAGTATCTCCAATATCATCTATATAATGTGATGTTTTTATAAATATGGTACAACCATATTCATTATTCTATCCATCCTTTGAATGACATGTCACCATACATGTGTATGTACAGCTTACCGTCTCCACGTCGTGGTGTAATTGTTATTAAAAAACATTATTATTTGGATGGGTATGATAATGATATTTAATTGATGTAAATAATAAATATAACATGATAATTATTTTTTATATATGATATACCATCCAATTATATATTATTTTAATATCAAAAGAATGATATTGTCGCTCGTGCGTACGTACGAACTACCGTCTCCATGAACGCGATGAGATTCATTCCCCATCGTATCCATGAAATTATAATTCACATTTGATGATTAAAAATAATGTTTAAGGACTTGATATCATTCTGGATATGAATAAGATACAACCCACCCATAAAAAACAAGGCTTATGTAACAAAATATATAAAATAAAATGAGTAAGTTAACACCCGAAACGATGATAATACTATGATATTATTAACAAATCAATGTTAAAAGATCATATATGATATCATATTAATGTATATGATTCTTGTATAATTTAATAAAAATTATTTCACCATTATACATGAGGTTAACCTACCCTCATACAAGAAAAAGTACAAGGTAAAGGTTTATTTCAAAATCTCTTCATTATCTGAGGTTGTTCATATGTAATTATTTACTGGGACCTCTTTATCATCCACATCCACATTTCTTAAAAATATATTTCAAATCATTCTTACTATTTTATAGACTATGGGTTAAAGTCATTTATACCCTTGTTGAATTTTTATAAGATGTTTACAAAGTAATCTTTCCGTTTTTTCCAAACAAGGTCCTTTTTAACCTTTTCGGCAGAATTAAGGTAAGAATGTATCTTTTTAACTTATATGGCAGGTGCGACTATTTTCCGCCATTATAAAATCTTCAAAGCTTACCTTTCAAGCTAATATGAATATTTTCAAAGTAAATTTTTTATAAATATGTGAATTTTAAATGATTTCAAAAAAAGAGATATTTCTCTCAAATAGTTTTGATTTCATCTATGTCAACATCCATTGATGGATTTTTATGCTTATTTGAGGTTGAGTTATTATGATACAAAACATCCATATTTTATTGAAGGTTTTGTGATATGTTTGACTGTGGATGTGTTATTTTTATACCATTCATGGTTTATGGAGATATTATTGAAATTTCGTATGCTATTTTTAATACGAATGTATATGATATGTTTAAACCTGTTCATATGAGGAATGGATTGGACTTAATAAGTGATGGGTGGAGCCCACTATAGCTCCTCGATGCATCGGTAGGTCTCATGAGACAAACTAGTGTCTTGGCACAAGATCTTGACAAAATATTATTTGTAGTCTTGGCACGAGGCCTTGGATATGTGGTTATGATAGTCTGACATTATGCATTCCATCATTATGAAAGTGGTTATTGATATTGCATGTGATTATTCGATTAGTAGAATATCCATATGAATAATTAAATGATATTATTTAATCTTATTTCTTCCATATTATGCTGAAGTTGATGTTTAAAAGGGTATTGTTTTAGTTATACATTGCTTTAAATGTTTATGCTTATTTATGAAAGTTTCCGCTATATTGTTATCCTTACTGGGCATCTGAGCTCACCCATTTCCATGTTTTATTTTTCCTAAGATGTGAAGAAGTATTTTATGAATGAACTACAGGGATAGTATGAGGGGATATGAGTGTGGACAATGGAGACAATGTTTTTTTAGTTTTCATTTTATGTTGTATTGTAAACTTTATGAATGGATATAGTGTTTCCAAGGCTACTAAACTAATCGGTCTTTCGAGACTTGATCTTTTGTTATCATGCCAATGTTATTTAATAATGCACCGACTCTTGGTAACTGGGGTCGGGGATTTACAGTTGGTATCAGAGGACGTTCATTACAAACCTTGGAAGCTAGATATAGATAAACTCTGATTAGAGAACATAGACCTAAGATGGACTTTGAGGATTAGTATAGAAAAACTTCCTAGAATTTTGGTATTTTAGATATTTTGTGAGTTTTCCGAGCAATACAAACCTTGGAAGCTAGATATAGATAAAATCTGATTAGAGAACATAGACCTAAGATGGACTTTGAGGATTAGTATAGAAAAACTTCCTAGAATTTTGGTATTTTAGATATTTTGTGAGTTTTCCGAGCAATACATCCCTGTATAGATACAAGTAGGTAGAGGCGGCTTTGGCATAGATGTACCTAGGGGTAAAACCTGAAGACACCAATTTGAGCTAGACTCGAATGGGAACTGGTGCACGACAATGGGCCTTTCCGCACTCTTGGTTATGACACTCCTGGGGGACATGATTAGGATATTTCTCATTTTATTTATATTCCATTATGAAGGGTTTATGAGTATATACTTCCTCAAAGAAAACATTCTGTTTATGATTATGTATTATATCCATACATAGTTAAATTTATGATAAGTGTTTTACAAGTATAGAATTATGTATTTTGATTCATAAACTGATCTAGTTTATGACATTATTTAGAAATGGCGCCTAGTGGAAGGAATGGAAACCGTATAAATGCACACACTCCATGTAGGGATTTCACTCCTGATCAAGATAATTATAGTGGAGCTGGTGATGGAACTGGTGCTGATCAGCTAATCACCATACTAGGACAACTCACTCAGGTTATGAATAATAACCATACCCATATGGAGCACCCTGATCCGTAGCCTGGAGGATAAATGTTAGATTTCTTCATGAGTCAAAAACCACCAACATTCAATGGGAGTACAAATACATTAGTAGCTGAGAAATGGATAAGTTCCCTGGAGAAAATATTTCAGGATTTGGGGAGTAGTGAAAGGGAAAAAGTTATCATGATAGTTTATCACCTCACAGTAGATGCTGATCAATGGTGGTCATTGATACAAAACATGAAGGAAGATGATGAAGTATAAAATATGGAATGGAGGGAGTTCAAAGATATTTTCTTATAAAAATACTTTCCTCATGACCATTGAGCAGATACAGAAAGGCAATTTCTAAGTCTGAGAAAAAAAGAGGATGAGAATGTCGCAAAGTATGAGGATAACTTTACAAGGTTAGCGAGGCATGATGCAAATTATATACGTAACCCAAGAATTAAGATTTATTGTTTCTTTGATGGGTTAAAACTATTTCTCCATCGAGCATTATTCTCAAAAACCTTCTCGTTGTACGAAGATATTGTCTCATGTGATATCAAGACAGAAAAATAATTTTCTATGTCTTATGACTTTAAAGAAAAGCAAGAGAAGAAGAGATCTGCTGATCAATCTGGAAATGGAAATAAGGGGAAGAAGGGAAAAGTTGAATATCCTACCTGTATTAAATGTGGGAAGAAACACCCTAGTACTTGCTTGAAGGGAATGAGAGTTTTTTACAAGTGTGGTGAAAAGGACCACCAATCTCGTGATTGCAAGGGGAAGAAATAATCTACCGATGTTCAATGATACAATTGCAGGGAGATGGGACATTATGAAAATGAATGTCCTAAGCTTCAGGGAAACTTACCTCAAAAAAGGCCAAGGGATCAAGGCCAAGATTATGCTATCAATACTGTTGAGGTTGAAGCTCCGAAAGGCGTGGTGGCAGATAATTTAATTATTTCATCAAGTTTAACCAATGCTTTATTTGATTCTATATTATCGTATTGTTTCATATTGTCCCATTTTTCTATGAAAAGTAGATATTTCCAATTTCATTTAACAAGGGAGTTGTCAGTTAGAAATCCTAAGGGAAGTATCATTACTACAAAGTTCTGTGAATCATTTCCCATTAGAGTATTTAAATGTTCTTTATCTTATGATCTCATCGTCATACCTATGATTGAGTTTGATATAATCCTCGGTGTGGACTGGATTTCGGACCATGATGCGAAGATTTATTGTAAGAAGAAGGAGGTTATGATTTTTGATGATGATGATGATAAGGAACACCTTATATTTAGAGCAGAATCGTCACCACCTAATTCTTATCTAGATCCACCCCCAGTAGCTCAACTAAATTCAATTATTGGGGAGGAAGAGAATGGATTGACTGTGGGTGAGGAAAGGAATGTTCAAATAGAGGATGTACCTATTGTGAGAGAATATGTTGATGTGTTTCCAGAAGATTTACCTGGACATCCTCGAGAACGAGAAATTGAGTTTTCCATTGATTTAATTCCTGGATCAAGGCCCATATTAAAGACCCCTTATAGAATAGACACTGTGGAATTAGAGGAACTAAAAAAACAACTAGAGAAATTGAGTAATAGGGGATTTATTCGACCTAGTTTTTCTCCATGGGGAGCACCTTTCCTTTTGGTTAAGAAGAAATATGGATCTATGAGGTTATGTATCGACTACAGGAAGATCAATGCCATAACAATAAAGAACAAGTATCCCCTACCTCACATTGATGATTTATTTGACCAACTTCATGGAGCTCAATACTTTTCAAAGAGTGACCTTCGATCTTGATATCATCAGTTTTGTGTGAAGAAGGAAGACATTCCAAAGACAATATTTCGAATGAGGTACGTGCATTACGAGTTTACAGTAATGCCTTTTGGATTGACTAATTCGCCCTCTGTATTCATGGATCTAATGAACAAAGTTTCCAAGGAATACCTTGATGATTTTGTAGTGGTATTTATTGATGATATCTTGGTATACTCCAAAAGCTACAAAGATCATGAAAATCACTTGCGCATTATCCTAAAGACACTTAGAAGACATGAATTACATTGGAAGTTTATCAAGTGTGAATTCTGGCTTCAGGATATTTCTTTTCTTGGCCATATTGTCTCCAAATATGGAATCTCCATTGACCCTTCTATAAAAAGAGGAATCCAAGAATGTCCAGCACCTACAAGTATAACTGAGGTACGCAGTTTTATTGGTTTAGTTGGTTATTATTGACGTTTTGTCTAAAATTTCGCCCAATTGGCTAACCCACTAACGAAGCTCACACGTAAAGGAGTTAATTTTTTTTGGAAAAAAGTCTGTGAAGAATTTTTTGAAGAACTGAAGAGAATATTAGTCAATGATCCTATTTTTACTCTACCATCAAGAAATTATGGGTTTGTTATTTATAGTGATGCATCTAAGAAAGGACTTGGTTGTGTCCTTATGCAGAATGATAGGGTTATTTCCTATGCATCACGATAGCTAGTTAGCAGCTATAAAATTTACTTTGAAGATTTGGAGACACTATCTCTATGGTGAGAAATGTGAGATTTATACTGATCACAAGAGTTTGATGTATATCTTCTCACCGAAAGAACTCAACATGAGGAAATGGAGATGTCTTGAACTACTCAAGGATTATGATTGCACGATACACTACCACCTGGGGAAGGCAAATAAGGTGGCAGATGCTATGAGGAGAAAATATCATGGAGTTTTGAACAATATGAGAATTAAACGGGATCATATTTTCATGGATCTAGTGAATATGGACATGGGAATAACCATGGAAGGTGAAACATCAATGCTTTTTCAAATTTTTTCCAAACCATCTCCACCAGAAAGGATTAAGAGTTCTCAGACCGATGATGAAGAGATTTAAAAGAAGATTAAAGCTGTGAATGATGGGAGATTGAGTGAATTTTTGTATGAAGATGGAATTTTGAAATTTGGGAAGAGACATTGTGTTCCCAATATACCTGATCTAAAAAGGGAATTTTTGGATGGTGATCATAGTTCCAATTTATCTATACACCCTGGGAGCACCAAAATGTTTAGAGATTTGAAGGAACATTTTTGGTGGGACAACATGAAGAGGGAGATTGCTGATTTTGTGTCAAGATGTATGGTTTGCCAACAAGTGAAAGCTGGAAGGCAACAACCTGGTGTAGTATTGCATCCTCTTCCCATACCTGATTGGAAATGGGATAATATCACAATGGACTTTGTCATGGGACTACCAAAGAATCTTAGAAGGAATGATGCAATATGGGTCATTGTTGATCGTCTTATTAAGTTACCACATTTTCTTGATATAAGGGAAGATTTACCACTTGAAGATCTAGAAATACTATATATTAATGAAGTTTTGAGACTTCATGGAGTACCCCTATCAATTGTTTCGGATCGTGATCCCCATTTTACATCAAGATTCTGGAAAAGTCTTCAGAAATCCCTAGATACTAAACTTCATTTGAGAACTGCCTACAACCCTCAAACTGATGGACAATCAGAACAGACTATTCAAACCTTAGAAGACATGTTGAGATCATGATCACTTGACTTTCAGGGTATGTGGGATCAATATTTACCTATGGTAGAATTTTTATATAACAATAACTTCCATTCAAGTATTCAGATGGCACCATAAGAAGCGTTATATGGAAAGAGATGTCACACACCAACCTGTTGGGATGATGTTGGGGAAAAAAAACTTGTAGGCCTAGAACTGGTGGAGGAAACGATGGAAAAGGTAAAGGTAATCCAAAACCACACCAAAGCAGCTCAAATTAGGCAGAAGAGCTATGCCGATAACCAAAAGAATGATTTGAAATTTCAGATAAGTGATCATGTTTTCTTGAAGGTATCTCCATGGAAGGGAGTTATATGTTTTGGTAAGAAAGGTAAATTGAGTCCCAGGTACATCAGACCTTTCGAAATTCTAGAACGAATTGGGGCTGTAGCATTCCATTCGGAAATGCCGCCAAATCTCTCCAAAGTTCACGATGTGTTCCACGTAGCACTGTTAAGAAAATACATGCCTGACCCAACACATGTACTCACCTATAAGGAATTAGAACTAGAACATGATCTATCTTATTGCGAAGAGCCCATCAGGATTCTTGATACAAGAGAACAAGTGCTGAGAAACCAGATGACTTGTCTGGTAAAAGTTGTATGGAGATACCATAAGATGAAAGAGGCAACGTGGGAACCCGGGGAACTTATGATAAAGAACCACCCAGATATTTTTAAGTAATAATATTCTAGAAATTTCGAGGAAGAAATTATTTGAATTAGGGAAGAATGTAACACCCCATGCATCCACGACACGTTTCCCTTTGAATAATGTAATAGCTTGCATTGTATGCAATTTCGAGATTCTAACACACAATGGCCAATCAATCTAGCTGTAATGAATAGTAATACCCAATTTTTGAAATTTTATAAATTTTAACTTTCAAAATGGGCTTCATTTTTGGATTTGTAATATGAAAATTATCTTAGGGTGAATTTTTGGTATTTTTCTGAAAACGTTCAATTTTTGATGAATAGTGAATTAACATTAAGTTATAGTTTAAAACCGAATTTTTATTTAAATAATTATTTATTTTATTTAAATTTAATTAAGGTCAAAATAGATACATAATACCTATATAAGTTCAATGTAATTCATTAGAGTTAGTTTAGAATAATTTTAGATATATAAAAATTTTATGGAACTTTTCACTCTCTTTTACCTACCTCCTAGAAGAATTAAGAAATTCACATAAAACTTAATTTTACCGCTTTTTTGAGTGGAATTTCAAAAATCCGAGAGACACGATTAATATCAAGGATTAAAATGTGGTTCAATAAGATAAAAATAATATTTGGTGAATAGTAACTTTTTACTTTTATTTACCACGGTTAAAAGTAAATAGGGTAATTAAGGGTAAAAATGATATTAATATTACCCTAACACATGTCTGAATTCTATGGTACAAGTGTATCTCAACGAAAAACAACCTTAGGAATAAAATATTATCATTAAGGTCCACTTGGATTAGATTAGGACATTTATTATTATTTAATTCAAAGAAGAGTTAAAAGAGTTAAAATCAAAGTTAAATAACTAAAACATTTTTAATATAGGGTTATACATAAGATAAATTCGATTATATATATTCATTAGAAATATAAAAATATTTCCTACATAATGATATTTTATTTATAATTTTTAGACATTAAATAATTTAATTTATTTATAACACAATGGTGATACAGTAATTACCTAATTAATAAAATATTAAAATAATTGATAATATAAATACCCAACTAAATGTAATTTGAGACTTTTTTTGAATTAAAATAATTTTACGGATTAATATTACATGTTAATATTGATTTAATTATGTTTTTTCTAAGTAATCATGCTGTTATGATTTATCAAAAAAATAAAATACCAAATAGTGTCAAAATTGACATAAAAGAGTTTTTAAAACAAATATTATATTATTAATTGATATTAAATTCATAAAAATCTAAGGTTCGTCCAAGAGACTTATATAATGATAGTTGTATCATTTATGGACCACTTGGGGGTCGCTTGGAAGTATATATTAAGTTTATTAACTATATAATATAAAAATACAAAGAGACATGGTAAATGTCAAATTAATTAAATAAGAGTTAAAACAAATAGAAAAAGTTAATATAGTGACCCAAACCTCTCTAAAACCTATTGGTTGAGTTTTTTGCGACCTATCCACACCTTATACTTTGAATATTCCACTTTTGAGCCATTAAAAACCGAATATGAATTTATTATAAATTAATACTTTAAGTTTATCCTAAAGAGCCCCTCCCCCCCCTTATAAAAGGACACAACTTCTATCCAATTATTCTCACCTTCAAAGCCTTTTGGTTCGGCCAAACCCTACCCAAATACTCTCTAAAATTCCCTAAATTAATCATAGAGGAATTATTTTTATCAGAAATCCAATCTATGGAGCCCTTTTTATCAAATCAAAAGGAAGAACCCGAAGAAGAGGTAATGTTTTCACCACCCTTTTCAAGTTCCTTTCTCATTAAACTTCTTCTTTCTTTGTTATTTCCTTTATAAAATAATGTATCCAGTATCCTCTATATACTGTGATGTTATTATAAATATTGTACAACCATATTCTGTATTCTATCCATCCATTGAATGACATGTCACCATACGTGCGTACGTACGGCTTACCGTCTCCACGTCGCGGTGTAATTGTTATTCAAAAACATTATTATTTGGATGGGTATGATAATGATATTTAATTGATGTAAATAATAAATATAACATGATAATTATTCTGTATATATGATATACCATCCAATTATATATTATTTTAATATCAAAAGAATGATATAGTCGCTCGTGCGTACGTACGGAGTACTGTGTCGACAAACGCGATGCGATTCATTCCCCATCGTATCCATGCAATTATAATTCTAATTTGATGATTAAAAATAATGTTTAAGGAATTTATATCATTCTGTACATGAATAATATACAACCTATCTATAACAAACATAGCTTATGTAACAAAACATATAAAATAAAACGACTATGTTAACACTCGAAACGATGATAATACTAAGATATTATTAACAAATCAATGTTAAAAGATCATATATGATATCATATTAATGTATATGATTCTTGTATAATTTAATAAAGATTATATCACCATTTTAAAAGAGGTTAAACTACCCTCAACCAAGGAAAATTACAAGGTAAAGGTTTATTTCACAATCTGATCATTATCCGAGGTTGTTTATACGTAATTATCTATTGGGACCTCTTTATCATCCACATCCATGTTTCTTAAAAATGTATTTCAAATCAATCTTAATATTTTATAGACTATGGGTTAAAGTCATTTATACCCTTGTTTACTTTTTATAAGATGTTTATAAAGGAATCTTTCCGTCGTTTTCCAAATAAGGTCCTTTTTAACCTTTTCGACAGAATTAAGGTAAGAATGTCTCTTTTTAACTTATACGGTGGGTGCGGCTATTTTCTTCTATTATAAAATTTTTGAAGCTTCCCTTACATGATAATATGAATATTTTAAAAGTAAATGTTTTATAATTATGTGACTTTTAAAAGATTTCAAAAAAAGAGATATTTCTATCAAATAGTTTTGATTTCATCTATGTCAACATCCTTTGATGGATTTTTAAGCTTATTTGAAATTAAGTTATTATGATACAAAACTTCCATATTGTATTGATGGTTTTGTGATATGTTTGACTGTTGATGTGTTATTTTTATTCCATTCATGGTTTATGGAGAAAGTATTGACGTTTCGTATGCTAGTTTTAATACGAATGTTTATGTTATGTTTAAACCTGTTCATATGAGGAATGTATTGGACTTAATAAGTGACCGGTGGAGCTCGATATATCTCCTCGATGCATCGGTAGGTCTCATGAGATAAACTAGTGTCTTGTCATGAGGCCTTGACAAAATCTTATTTTTAGTTTTGGAACAAGGCCTTGGATACGTGGTTATGATAGTCTGGTATTATGCATTCCATCATTATGAGAGTGGTTATTGATATTTCATGTGATTATTCGATTAGTAGAATATCCATGTGAATAAGTAAATGGAATTATTTCATTTTATTTCTTCCATATTATGCTTAAGTTCAAGTTTAAAAGGATCTTGTTTTAGTTATACATTACCTTAAATGTTTATTATTATTTATGAAAGTTTCTGCTATATTTTTATCCTTACTGGGCATCTGAGCTTACCCCTTTCTATGTTTTGTTTTTCCCCAGATGTGAAGAAGTATTTTATGAATGACCTGCAGGGATATTATGAGGGGAAATGAGTGTAGAATATGGAGGCTATGTTGTTGTAGTTTTCATTTTATGATATAATGTAAACTTTATGAATGTATCTAGTGTTTTCAAGGATACTAAACTAATTGGTTTTTCGAGACTTGATCTTTTGTGATCATGCCAATGTTATGTAATAATGCACCGACTCTGGGTAACTGGTGTCAGGGCATTACAACATAATAAGAAAATTACCAACAAAATAAACTTTTTATACAAGATTTAAAATATTATAATTCGAAACTAAAATTATAATAAAAGGATGAAGAGGAAAACACCCAACCAGACCCAACCAGTTCTATGAAACTAAAAGACCAACCACCATCACCATGGGGCTCTATAGTCACCACCATGATCCTAACATTCATATACTTCATAAGTAAATATACACTGAAACTGACCTTGAAACCAAGACCTAAAAAATATTGCATTAGACATGAAGACTACATACCCACCAATGTGAGTATGTTTGGTGTGATCCTAAGGATAATAATTTATCTATATTATTATATCTAATTCCATTTATAAAATAAGTAAAAAATTATATTTTAAAAATAATATAGAAAACATATTTTATTTTGCATTACATGATATATAAATAGAAAATATATACTACTTGTACTTTACAAAATAACACAATTTATAAAACATGTCATAAATATTTGTTTTCTAAAATAATGAAAATTAAAAAACAAAGGATCACTATTTAAAACATCACACTTTTAAAGAAACAAGTCAAACCATTTATTTCTAATAAAATCATCACTTTTGAAAACAAACCCTCACATGGTTTAAGAAATTTCAATTTTTTTAATAAATATTGTAAATTTAAAAATAAATTATCCCTATTACATTAAAATATTTAACAAAACTAAATCAAATAAAATTTTGGATCATGCGTAAACTATAATGAAAAATATATATAGAAAGTTATAAATAATACCAATCAATGTATAGATAAAAACTACTTAATATCAATACTAACCCACAAGAATAACAACACAAAAAAAAATTCCATCTAAGAAATAATCAACACACATTCCAATAGATAATAAAAATGAATAATATAGGATTCATAATATTAGGAATATATAAATGGACTTATGGGAAAAGTACTAGATGTATAAAGGTGGACCACATTCCAGAAGGTTTATATTCACACATCTTGTCACACGAATCACTCTCAACTAGTCCCATCAACAACACCCCCTATGGTGGATATAATATTCAACTAGGGGATAATATATATTGAGTAAATATAATATAGAATAACTACATCCCTTGACTCCCCACATAGTATCCTAAAATTCATCATGTAATAATTAAAAGAGGAAAACCACTTACAACCAATGTTACACACATGACAAGAATAAATTCCAAAGGACTAAAAGAAAATCAAATCCTTACCACCTCCCAAATTGACCTTATCAAGAGCCCCAAACCCATAATCACATCACGAACCACAATTCAGAAAATTATAAAATGGATAGATATAAACATCTTCAATAAATATAGTGGGGATCAATAAGAGAACAACCAACCATTAAATTCAACATCACTTCACAAAGTTCCAACCCGACCATTCACATATCACTTATAAAATATAAAATTGGAAATCCATTTAAAAAAATATATATATAATAAAAATAAAAATCAAATGGAAATCAACAACAACACAAAAACTGAACCAAAATAACTCAAAGTAATCATTATTTCATTTCATAATAAAAAACCACCCTTTAAAACAACCAAACACTTTTAACCCTGAATGCGAAATTCAACTTTGAAAATAAATTTTGGAATAAAATGCATTAGGAAAACATTTTTATTAGTGAAAACCATCATTGAAATTTTATTAAACATGTGGAAAGTAAAAAATAACAATTTACATCAAAGTTCCATTTAATTATAAAATCCCACCCAACATGCCAAATTAAAACCAAGGGAAGTAATAAAAAAACCTTGATAAATAAAACATAGATAACATAAATTATATTTAACTAGATCAAAAATGAATTTAAAAGTAAAATAATCCATGAAGTTATTAAATAAAAATTAATGGAATAGAAACACTTACCTTGTGCGGTAGAATCAGATCACCTTCGATGAAGACCACCAGATAATGTCTGAAGATAAATATTAAAAACCCTAAAAATCAAAACCTTATTTTTAGAACAACCCTAGATATGGATATCAGCTAGCCTTGTCCACCAGGGTTAGATATAAATGGATAAATGAATGAATACAATAGGAAACATAAATAGGATTTATAACTATTCAATCTAGGTGAAGAATAACCAAGGAATCATCACAAATCCATCATAGAATGCTTGGAGAGTAATAGAGAAGGATGTGAGAATCATTTCAATCATCTTGATAAAAGTGGGGAATAAAATGGAGAATAAACCTACTAAAAAGAATATAAAAGGATAAAAATAACCATTTCCAACTACATTTCATGGTTTGTCAGCATTGTTTACCTAACTGGGAGGAAACCATTCTGATTTTTACTGGTACAAAATGTAACAGGCTGCACACTTAGGATGCACAGTTTTAATAATTGTAAGGAAATTTTACTGCTAGTAATAAGATCCAAATTTTCATATTATTCATCTCGTAACACCACAAAGTCAATGGACCAAGGAAAATAACAAATAAAAAAAATTGACTTTTGGGTGTCATAGAAGACCAAGAATTTCATTTTAGAAATATATTCCTTTATCCCCATACAATAGGAATTTCATCAATATTGAATTAATAATTAATCATTTGTCCCATGATTCCATTATTTTTGGGTATCATAACCCATATTATATAATTTTATTCCATAGGGAGTTCAAAATCATTCTTTCATTGATACTTGATAACATGATGATTTGAGATATGAAATGAGATTTCATAACCGTGATTGTTGATATTTAATCTATGAAGATAGATCCAATCCATTACCAATATTATATAAAATTATACCAAGGTATGTATAAATATATTCATAGTGAGTATCTTCCAATAAATCGTGATTAATGAGGAGTAATATTTCTTAGAAAAAATCAGTGTTTCGATAGGAGTTTTCATAGATAGTTCAATATACAATGTTTGAGGGGGGGGGGGGGGGGGTGAATCAATATTCTTCAAAAATGTTTATGATACAAAATATTGAGAAGAAACATAATTAAACAATGAATTCATAGTTCCCAAGTAATTTAGAATTGTACCCCTCACTACTTCATTATTTTTATCCACCTTAGTAGTGGTGATTACATATGCTCTCCCTTATTCCCTTTGGTTTAGGAAGTTTATAGGGCCTATTCTATTTTGTAATCTTGGGACAGGGAATTGATATTAATAGTTCCTAAACTCTTTGTATTTGAATAATTTTAGTGTGATTAGAACATTAGTAGGGGTATTGTTATTCTTTGTAGTCATAATATTCCATTTATCATCCCTTTGGTAGTTATGGGCTTTGTGTCATACTTTACCACACATAAAAATATTCTTATATCATTTGTAAAAATATCTTGCGTGCTTCCTCCAAAATTTATTTCATGCAAAAAAAGTAGAATTTCTTCCCACAATGTGTCTTATCATTGGATCATACATTATACTCAATTTTCCTTTTCTTTTACAATAAACAATAAGAGTTTTGAGCTTCTATCTCCACTTTATGAGCACATCAAACAATCTCTTTTTAGCTACCTAGGTATCTTATGGGTAAATATCTTTGAATAATATGATTTAAGCTAGTAAAGAAGAGATATATATTTAATTTAACATATGAGATAAAACTTGAGGTATACCTCACAAGTTATGTGAAATTTTATTCATATGTTCCAAAATATTCATCTTTATTTTTCTTCAATTACATGAATTCCCACTCTATTTTAATGTGAATATTTTGAAGAAAATACTTAGAAAAAATATATTCTTGGAATATTCTTATTCCATAGTGTCCTATTATGATTTTTCTATGGTTTTATTAATTAGATTACATCATTGTTAAACCTATAATTTTAAATGATAAATTTCCCAAACAACATTTTCATTTTAGAAGAACTGAATAATGGAAAAAATATTTTACATCACATTGAACCACCACTCAACAATCATTGGACTTGAATACCCACTTAAAGAGTGTGGATGTTTCCTCAATAATGTATCAATAATTTTCATGTACTTCTTTATTACATTCAGTAGCTCTAAATGATTTTGATTATTTCTTATAACTTGAGATTAGTGGGTGAGAATTTCAATGAGGTTTTTCATTACAACCTTAATCTTATTAGGTTTGTAATTTAGAAAATATCCACACTATCAATTGTAATCACTGTTAACTCGTTTCTTTTGGGTCCACACCATTTCCTTGACTAAAGAAAATTTGGAATGGGAATACTTAAATTAATGAAGGTATACATAACGAACCTATAAATTTTGAAGGAGGATTTAATAAACTATGTGCATATATTTTCCATTGAATCTCTAGTTCATAAATATTCAGTTATCTTACTTTAAAATTTATATATTGAAATCCTTCATAATGGTTCATAAAGATAACATGATTTAACCAAAGCATATCCCTTGGGACTCTCAAAACTGGTGTACAATTAGTCCAATTTATTTTTCACTCGGTGAAGATTGAGTTAATACAAATTATCAACATTTGGGGGTAACTACCCCTAGGTACATCTATGTGATATCCTATAAACACATTTATTATATATAAAAGGACATTATTTCTATGAAAACCACACAATATCAACCTTAACAAAATATCAAGATATTATCGTTTACTTTGACACAACCCAAATACTTATCCATTGAGTTTTTTCTTCTAATTTTATTTAAACTAATCCCCAAAATAACTAAACCCTAGTCCGATACAAACAAAAGAAATACCAAGGTAAATATAACTTAAATAATATATTAATTTCACGATTTAGGGAATACATCCATTGATAGTATCACAACCCATGGACTGAAAGGTTTAGTGTCTTGGATACTGGCTATATAAACATATTATTTTACAACACTTGCAAACATTACTCCATAATCACACCGATATAGAACCCTTTTCTAAACATCTCACATGATATAAATTTTTATTACATATGGAATTAAAACATAAAAAAGGGTGTGATAAAAAGTGATATGTAAGGGAAACATGTATCCTAATTCATCAGATCATAAAATGAAGGTTTATATGAGAAAGGGATAAATATCTTAATAAAAGAACATAATACCATGAATGATATTAATAAAACATTAGATGTCAACATAAGATCATAAAAAGATCATAAAAAATCATAAAAGTAATGACATGGATCAAAATACATATCAATAATCGAAAAAATGTGGGCATGAAATATGAGTGTAATATACTTCAAAAATAATGTGTAACATGAAAAAATGTCATATTATAAAAATTAAAAGCATCTTGGAAATGTGAAATGACCAGATAGACAACATGGAAATGTTGAACAACTTTATAAAAAATTCAGAAATGTGGAACAAATAAAATCATAGTAAAAACTTTGTGAGAAAACTCATTATGCCCATGCCTATATGAAAAAAATCTTTATTTCCATGCCTGAAAATGCATGAAAACTAATTATACCCATTCTTTCATGATAAAAATAATCATGTCCACACCTAAATATCTCATGTGATATAAACATAAACCAATTATTTTAAGGGATATATTTTATTAACCCTAAATCTAGTAACGTAGAGAGAGTGATTACTTATTATATTGGTATAAGATATAAGGGATCACACCAACTAATATTGGATAGATTAATATTATTAAGAAACTAGATACATAAATGGATTCCATATTACATTTAAAGTGATAACATTGTATGAATTACATTATTGAATATTAAAAAATCATTCAAAGATTCATTTTTATTATATTGGTGAAATGAAAACAAATAAAGAGAGATCTTAGAAGCCCAATAAGGGTTACATACAAAGAAGCTATTAGGAGTAAATAAGGAATACTAAATATGATAGAGTATATAATTAAAACACATTACATTGTATCAATAACTTCAGTTCAATTTGAATACATGTCCTATATCTTCATAAAAATTACACAGATATTTAAAACTGAATTGTCAATAAATGAAATTCCTATATTAATACATCCATGATATTAACATCAAGCCTTTTTCAATGATATCATGAATTATATCACCAAGGACATAGCCAAGAGACATTAATTTTATGGGTATGTATACACTAATTATCCAACTAATTTGTAAACATATTTTGTCTCATAAGGTATTTTTATACATCAAGGATCCATCTATAATTGGGCCCCTAGTTACTTGAATTTCATATGAGTTACTCATATTCTGAATGATAAATATATATTCTCATAATGCCTTATAAGTCAACCAATATCCATATTTAATCAAGAATATGGAACATCAATATTTATTAGTAAATGAAATAACATTCTTAATAATATTAATTTAATTGATAACATATATAAATATAGTATATATGTAGGAAAAAATCAAAGTAGTGGAGATGATCCATGGTACTTGAATTATAGACACAAAGGATAAAATATTTTCGAAGGGAATGTGATCATGAGAAATTTAATGAATAAAAATACATAAATCATTAAAGGATGAAATAAGTCCTTAAATTACATATAAATGAATGTTTTTAGTAAGACCAATAATTATGGAAATAGAAAAGAATATAAAAGTAAAAAAATTAAAAATAACTTCCTTGTAACTTTGTGTAAGAACAGAGTTATAAATCAATTTTAAAAATTATTTTCATTACCTAATGAAAATAAAAGTATTTTAATTTCATATCATGTTAGATAATAATTCACAAAATATTAATATTTTTTTATAAAATAAAAATGGAAAAAATAAAGGAAATTTCAATGTAAAAAATGGTCATGACGGCGGGAAACTTCATTCAAGCGATAAATGTTAAATCATAAATTCCTATAACATTTTGGTAAAAATTTAACAAAAAAATCATTTATAAAATGATAAGAATATTTATTTTAAAAAAATTTAAAGAATGAAATATATGGATAAAAATGATTTCAAATAATCATTGGAGTGTAATGATGAATATTATTGCAATTTTTTAAGAACATAGTCATGGAAAAATATTTTATTGACTAAAAATATATATAAGGTAAAAGTTTATTAAAAAATTTTGTCGATTATTTTAAGTACCAAAGAGTGAAAAAATAGGATGAAAACATATAAAACATAAAATAAATCAGTATATATAAAAATAAATTTGTTTTAGGGAGAGTATATCATAAAATTATTTCAATAAAAATATAAACATTAATAACCTTGATTAAAAATGAGATTGTGATGCAAATCCTTACCAATTTAGTAACATTTTACTCAAAAACATTTACATGAGAAAAACTAAATGAAGAAATTGTGTACTTTGAATACATATTAATTTATTATATAATATTTCAATGATTCATTATATACACCATATAAATTAAATTAGATGCCTAATGTAAAACATGTCTCATTAAAGTGTAAATGATATAAAATTACCCTTAACTTATCTATTTGCTTAGTTATACATGTTTTATCATACTATATAAAGAATTTAAATTTTATAAAAAATTTATTAAACAATATATTTCATATATATTACATTTTTATTTACTTTTATAATCATTTTGAATCTATTCATTGAATAGGTATTTCTTACATTTAACACTTAGGGTTGTTCGGTCAATTTTTCCTAAATTACTTCGGTATAATGTTCATGGTTAATGAAGTTATTAAATTGATAAATTATGTACATAATATTAGTAATTTCATTAATATAATTTTAATTAATTATATACAATTTTAAAATAATCCATACATCTTAGTAATAAAAAAACACATCACTTAGTAGAGGTTTTAGTCCACATGTATGCATGAGCGACGTTATCATTTTCCAACGGATGGAAGGATAATAAGGTAGATGATATATTATATTTCCAATATAATATTTATTTCATAAATATAATATATATTCATTTATTATACAATTATAACAATTCATATAAAATGGTGATGAAAAATGAATTACACTACTACGTGAAGATGATAGGTTGTACGTGTGAACGAGTGATGTTTTCATTTTCCATAGGATGGAAAAGAGATGAATAAGGGTTATGCCTCCAAAATAATAAAATCTCATTATTTGTAATTCTATTATATAATCACGTTTATAGAATATTTTAAGGAAGTATAATAACAAATAAAATTAAAATAGTTGTTCAAGAGTTATACACTATGTTTAGAAAACCACATTTGGCTTGCACCTTAAGCCTTTTTAGGTTGGTCATTTCATATGACCAAATCCTCTAAGAAATGGGGAAGAATGTTTTTAAGGGATTTGTTCTAAGATTTTACAAACTATAGTGCTCAAAATGGGTGAGTTATGGAGGATATAAGATGTTATTTTATAAGATATGGGATGAGAACTATGAGAATTTTTGAAATATTTTAATTAATATAATGTCTTATTCAGGATCATGTGGAACCAAGGATACAAATATTCATATATAAGATGTTATTGAGTATAAATAAACTCCAAAACTAAAATTTATTTTTTTTGGAGACAGTTCAAGCCTTATCCCTTTGTTGAACCAATTTCAACCCATTGTAACCATAACCATGATAACATAAAATTTTAACATAATTACATAATTATTGTATAAAAACTAAAATTTGAATTAAAAAAAATTGAAAAATATAAATAAAAATTTGGAACCAATTTTAACAAATTAAATTCATATAGGTGGAATAAATTACATTTAATATAAGTATTAAAATTTCATGAAAAATAGTTTTTAGGAAAATACCCGATTTAAGTGTAAAAATAATTTCACCTTAAAAGGAATTATAAAATTTATAACCATGATTTTATTTTTTATTTAATAAAAAGGATTTTTTTAGACATTTTTATAAATAAAAATATTTATTCATCCATCCGACCATTACATAAAAGAAAGTACCCAAAAATAAATTTCAATATAAATAAAATATAACTTAGGTTCACATAATCAAGCCTCATTTCCCAAATTAAATATAATGTTTTAAAATAAATTAGTTAACTACTTAAATATATATTTGGTTGATAAAAATGTTTTAAAATTTATTAAGTCATCATTATATCATAATAATTTCATTAAAGTGTCATTATTATGGGAAATCTATTTTTTTATTAATCAACAAAAATCTATTAATTTTAAAAAATCTCACAAAATCAGCCAAAGAAAATTTTGAAATGTTAGCTTTAAAAATAATATAATTTTTTAAAATAATAATAATTTAATTGGTAAAAACTAATTATAATATGCACACAAAAAATGAAATAAAAACCATTTTTGAAGAAAATTAATTTTAAATCATAAAATGAATTTTTTCATATTCATTTTCCTATAATGAAAATTCGATGAATGTTAAGTTTAATTATTGAATTAATTATTTTAAGTAAGGAAATGTTATTTTAATTATACTTTATAATGTGGTTTTTCTTATTAATACTTATAAGGACCCAACCTTAATCATCACATAATCTTGAATTAAGTTAATAATTCACATTGAGGATATTTTCAGGTTGAGAGTTTTAGAGAATTATGTCATTACAATTACATTACATCTCAAAAATTACAAAGTAGACACTTATACTTAGTTTCCATTTTTTTTCATAAAATAAACACTCTTGAAAAAAAGAGTCATGTCCAGTTCCATGTTTTAGGCAACATTAATTTTTCTTTGATCCCATCCTTGACCCTATTCGTCATTATGTCCTGTGAAAAACATTTAAAAAAAACTTGAGATGATCATGAGAAGCTCAATAAGAGATACACAAAGAATGAAAACTATTAGTTTTTGAAAACAACAAGTAAACCATGAATACCTTACCATAAGTAATACTTTTCACATTTATGAAGTAGTAAATACGATGCTGATGATCCATGCTTGCCCCTCTCGATCAGAGGGAGGAGTTTCACTATCTCAATTCCATGGAAAGAGTAATTTCTTCTTGCCGTTCACAAATACTGAATATCTTCCCTCTTTCTCGTGGATACAACTATCCCCGAAAGTCCCTGACCTATTTCAAGGAGCACCTCAACTCGTCGTTTCTCCAACAGAGCTAAATGGTGCCATGGGTCTATGAAATCTCATGCTTGTGGCTCAATTTTGTTTTCAGCATCGTATGGTTAACGAGTTTGATCGCTTTGTTTTTAATTCGTGGGATCTTAAAGAGCGCACGATAGTTGGATTAATTGATAGGAGGCATTTGATGATTCAGTTTGAGACAAAGGATGATCTGATTACTACTTGGTCGAGTTCCCCTTGAATATGTAATGGAAATTATTTTTTTCTATTCCAATGGAGTTTTGATTTCTGCATGCGGTGAAATCATATGATGATAGAGACATGGGTGAGTCTCCTTGGTCTTCCACTCTCCTTCCAGAGTCCTTCTATTTTGTGTTCCATTGAAAACATGATTGGATGGTATTTGTGCTCGGATCATCGAATTGAGGTTGTATGTCATCCCATATTTCCACGAATTTTTTGGGAGATTGACGATGAGAGGCCGCCTATAAATTGGGTTTGGATCACGGATGGGATGGAGTTTCGGTGGAAGCAAGAGGTAAGATTCGAATTGTGGATGCCTTTTTTTGTATTGCTTACATCTGATTTGGGCATGTGGAAGAAGCTTGTCACACCAAGTGCTTTGATGGGGTTTCCTCGGGGGTGAGGAGAATGGGTATTGGTGGTTGTGGCAGTTCTGTGTTGGATCTTCTGTTGAGGGATCCTCCAAGGAGTAATATATCACGAATTAATCCTGATGAAGGCTTTCAAGTTGAGAGAGAGTGTGTGGATAAGGATTCCACTGGTCAGTCAGTGGATGAAATAAATTTCAGGCAGTAGTGGTGTCTATTATGGAGAGAATTGGTCCTCAGTTCATAGTTCGCAGTAATCCTCAGAAGGAAGTGCAATGAAGGACAATGGACCTGACAGCGAGGCAAGTTTTTGAACACCTAAATCGTGATATTGGAATTGAAAAGGACATTACACTGAAGAATTATGGTATTGAGAGGAACATTATAGTGGATAATTATGGTTCCTTGCAGCTGGACACTATGACTGAGCATAGTTTGGGCTCGATTGTGTCTGAGGATGGTGTCTTGGAGGCTGGGGATACTGATGCTAAAGGTGGTACTGGAGTTGTGTTAATTACGGTCCCCACTGGTAATATATTTCAAGGACTGGTGCATGAGAGGGACTCTTATGCAGAGGAGGGGTCTCTAACGAAGGAAGGTGGCAGGTTGCAGCATGTTACTCAGGATGCTTCAAAGGAATAAGGTGCTTTGAAGGAGCTTGTGGAACATCCACATTGCCTTGCCATGATTGACTCAATCAGTTAATTTTAGAAGGAAATATGAGTGCTCAAGGGTTACGAAGAGGTTCACATTTTTAGAAAATGGGGAGACATCTCTGATAGTGATAAGGAAAATGATGGTTGCATCTGGGCTTCTTACAACGATGTTGTCCAGGGTGGGAAGAAGGTGTCTGAGAATAAACTGTCTCGCCCAACCTGAAGAAGGATGAGGAAAGACTATTCCTCCCTACCAAACCCAATGCCTATAAGGTCTTCTGTTGGGAAGGAAGGATGGGCTATAAAGTCCTCTAAAGAGTTTCTGTCTTTAAAAAAAATTGAATCTTCGAAGGAAGTATGCCATGATTCTAAAGCACTATGAAATCTCAGAGTGGGAATCTGCCACAATAAAGAAAGTTATATCTCACAAATGTGGTGATGGATATGATTTTATGATCTGCAGTTTTCCTCTCTATTTTGCTGTACTTGCTTGAGGTTTTATCTTTTAATTTAATATATGGTTAGAGTACTTTCCTCTGACTAAGCGTTTCGGGTATAAAGGTAACTTGGGACATAAACATACATAAATGGAATAACCATACAGTTTAATTCCACACATATCACTAAATGGAAAAGCCATACAGCTAACTCCCAGACCCAATACATTGGAGGTTATAAAGCAACCACCATCCTGGTTTTTCAAATCACCACCCATCATTTGGTTTACCACGTAACCACCCATCAAATGTCAAAGTACCATTATAAAATCATAACACATAAAATATTTTATTTCACTAATAACATTTCATTTCCAATCAAAAGAAATAATTTCAATATATTGAAACAATTAATCAATTTTAAAAACAATTTTCAATACCAAAACACCCAAAAATAGAATAAGGGGTTTCTTTTTCTTTTTAAAAACATTAAGGCTTATAGAGGAAGCCAACTAATGATTACAACAAATGAGAGGTCATTGTCACCCCAAATATTAAAAAAAATCCTTTTTTTGGTTAGTAAAATGATTCATATAAAAAATATTCCCTTTTAATTAAATTAAACGTCAATGGGTTTTATTATATACCGTATAAAAGAAAGTCATGTATAAATCAAAGTATGCCTAAATGAATGGATATTGAGATGAAGCCTCTTACCTCATCTCTGACTTGACCCATTCATTCTTTAATTTATTTCATAATAAACATAAGTTAATTTATACTTTCTTAAGAAAAATTTTCAACTTTATTATTCCTTTTATATCACTTATTAACTTTCTATAACAATTAGTTAATTATTTGAGTTTATATCAGACATTTTGTCGATGTTCAGAAATTGAGTTAAAAATTTACTTATTATAATTACAAGATGTTTATGTGGTAAAAAGTCCATTATCTCTAGAATGATATTCATGATTTAGATATCATATATATCATATATATATATATATATGTATTTATAATAGTAGATAACATTTGAAGATAAGAAATGAAATGAACTATTCATGGAGACGGTAAGTCGTATGTACGCATGAACGCTACTTACATTTCTATTTCATATTTTAATGGAATGAAAAATTAATGATAAATAGGTTTATTATAAATCTTGTATAATATCATATATAATTTCAGTAACTTCATCCTTTATACGTTCCACATATGGCTTGAATGAGTCATATCACTTTGAGGGGGCTGTAGTCTGCGCTTCCTCAAATGAAATCATCACATTTACCCATAATGGAAACATAAAGGTATAATATAAATAAAAAATACAGAAATATAGAGACAATATAAATATAATATAAATCACATGTAAATATAGAGATATCTGAATGGACACCATAAGAGGGGGTAGGAGATAATTGAACAATCATCATTTTGTGAGGCAGTAGTTCACCGTCCACAAAAATAGTATGTTCTTTACCAATTAGATGGAGGTGTGTGTAAGTGTAGTTAGATTCCTTCTCATAAAAAACCCCAATATATTGAGGATACTGGTGTTTCTATAAAATAAAAGAAATAAAAAGAGTTTAGGGGGTTAGAGAAGGAAAATAAATCAAAAGAACTTAAGGGAAGACATTACCTTTAAATCGGGTAACTCCATTTGGTTTGAACTAAAAGGATATCTTGAAGTTACTTCTGCCTAAGGTAAGGCTTTTAGGTGTAAGATAGGGATTTAGGGAGCTTAATTGGGTAGAGTTTGGATGAGCCAAGGGGATTTAGAGGTGTGATTAATGAGTTAGAGGTGAGGTATTTTTATAAGGGGGAGGAGGGGCTATTTAAGAATGTTTAAAAATATTCTTTTATTATATAACGATTCTTGGTTTCTATAAGTCCAAAACTAATTAAAGTAGAATATAAGATGACTAATGTTCTAAATAAAATCATCCAATAATAATTGGATAGGTTTTAGATATTTTTCTAATTTTTATAATCTTATTTTTTAAATCATTCATTAATGAGGTAAACACTACATCATTATTGTGTCATAAATAATTATATTTACATGACATATAAAATTTAAACAAAATAACATGATGTATGAAATATTTTGAGCTTTAAATTTTATATTTATTGTCAAAGATATAAAATATATAAGCGCACATAAAAATTGATTTACTAAAAGATATATGTTTATGCCAATTTTGTCTTTAGTTTAAATTAATTAATATAATGTGTCATTATCACTCTTAAGTGGACCCATGGGGTCCCAAAATCTACCCAAGGATCCCATGGTCATACATGAATCATAAAATATTTTTAGGTCAAGTGTTAAGGTAATTTGGTATTATTATAATATTCTTTTTACCTTGAACTACCCTATTTACCTTTAACCACGATAAATAAAAATTAAAAGTTACTATTCACAAATTTATTTTCATCCTATTTAAATTTTTTTTACTTACTAATAAAAAGCATGTATTTTAGATTTTTTAAATTCAATTCACAGAAGTTGTAAAATTTCATTTAAATAAAAAAGTCAGTTTTTTAATTACTACATAGTGTTTTCACTATTCATCAAAAATTGACATTTTTTAGAACATACCAAAAATTCAGCCTAAAATATATTTGATATTCCAAATTCAAAAATGATTTCTATTTTACCATATTCAAAACATAGAATTTGGATTAATTAATTTAAAATTAATTCCCTCTATCAAAATAAAATGTGTGTTTTTAAGAAATAATAACTATCAAAAGATTGACACTTGTTTATGTCCAATTTCATAGTGAAGATACTTACAATGACCAAAATTGGATTAAATGTTAAAAATATAATCTAATTACACTTTAAAACCAATTAAAAATACAATATATCAATATAAATAAATCAGATTAAAAGGTAGTTTTGAATTAAAATACAGTATTTTCACTATTCATTAAAAATGAATTTTATCTGAAAAATACTAAAAATTTACCCAAAGTAAATTTTGATGTACCGAATCTAAATAATAATTTTAATTTGTCTAATAGAACATATAAAATTGACCAAAACTAGATTTAAATAGGGTTCACCATTAAAATGAAACTAATCAACCTTTTAATGAATATTAGAGTATTTTTGATTAAAATTAGATTCATTCACATTTTAAGCCTCTAAATTTTATTTGATAAATGTAAAAACATTTAACAAACATATATAATAATATTTTAGTTAGTTCTATTCATTCCTACCAATATAACGACTAGGGATTAACGACCATTTTAAATAATATTATATTATTATTTTTCAGTATGACTCAACATTGTGTGCAACATAAGATTTCAAAGAAACCCATTGTTATGTATCAGGTACTCTATAAAACATATAATCCCCTTTAAAGTAAAATTAATATTTACTTCACAAATATTAATAAATATGAAAATGTATTATTCTTTATTTACCTTGGATGTTACATCCTTACCCCTTCTAGAAATTGCGTCCTCTCAATTTTATGCACTTATAATATAAATGGGGGTATTTATCCCTTATAGAATTTTCAGATTCCCACATTTCCTATTCGACCATATAGTTTTCCACAAAACCCTTACCTGATTAATTACCTTATTCCACAACACTTTCTCTCTTCGATAATGAATCTGGACTGATTGTTCCTCATAAGATAGATTCTCTTCCAACTGAACTACTTCTAGGCTCAAAACATGAGATGGATTCGGAATATACTTTCTCAACATTGAAACATAAAATACATTATGTACGTTGGATAAATATGGAGGTAAAGCCACTCTATACACAACTGATCTAACTTTATCCAGGATTTCATAACGTCCAATGAACCTCAGACTCAACTTTCCCTTCTTAAAAAAACAAATCACACTTTTCCATGGAGAAACATTAAGGAAAACATGATCACCTACCTCAAAAGAAATATCCTTCCTCCAGTTATCCACATAACTTTTCTTCCTGCTCTGATCTATTCTCAAGTTCTTTAGAATAAACTGAACTTTTTTTCCATATCTTCTAATAGTTATGGTCCCGTCAACTTCCTTTCACCTACTTCATCCCAAAATGTTGGAGTTCGACACTACTTCCCATATAATTCCTCAAATGGAGCCATCTATATACTGAAATAAAAAATGTTACTATAAAAAAATTCAACCAAAGAAAGATGTTGGTCCCAATTTCCCTGGTAATCCATTGAGAAAGCTCGTAACATATCCTCCAAGGTCTAAATTGTTCATTCTAACTTCCCATCTGACTGAGGATGACAAGTTGTACTAAAATTTAATTCAGTACCCAATGACTTTCGAAGGCCATTCCAAAAGATAAAAGTAAACCTAGGATCATGATCAGATATAATTGAGAGTGTAAGTCCATGCAACCTAACTATCTCTTCAATATACAACCAAGAAAGTTGATCTGGAGAAAAATTATCTCAAATAGGAAAGAAATGAGTAGATTTAGTCCATCAATCAACAATAACCTAGATTGAATTATTACCTCGATATGTCTTTGGAAATCCCAAAAAAAATTCCATGGATATATTTTCCCATTTTCACTCTGATACCGGTAAAGACTCAAGCATCCCATTCGATAACTGCCACTCTACTTTAACCTATTGACAGGTAAAACAATTAACAGTAAATTTAGAAATATCTCTATTCATTCTATCACAACAGTAATACTCTTGAATATCTCTGTACATCTTAGCACTTCAAGGATGAACTAAAAACATAGAACTATGAGATTCACATAATAATTATTTCTTCAATTGTAAATCACAATGCACAAATAATATCTTTCTAAACCTTTAAACACAATCTTTATCAATGTTAAATTCAAGAAACATACCCTTTTGAACCAAATCTACCTTTTTCTATAACTCACCGTCTTCCTTCTATGCTTGCTTAATTCTATCTGATAGATACAATTTCACTGACACCTAAAATAAAACAGAGAAATTTCCCTCACCAAAAACTTCTAGGCCAAAGTTCCTCAAGTATTTAATCATAGGATCTTGTTCCAAATGTAACAAGGTTAATGAAACATTATTTTTTAGACTCAAAGCATCAACCACTTTATTTATTTTTCCCGGATGGTAATGGTCAATGAAATCATAATCCTTAATTAATTCCAACCATCTCCTCTGTCCCATTTCTAATTATTTTTGAGTGAATATATACTTCAAACATTTTTGGTCAGTATATATTTCACATTTTACTCCATATATATGATGCCACTAAATTTTTAAAGAAAAAACAACAATAGCTAATTCCAAATCAAGTGTAGGGTAATTTAACTCAGGAGGTTTCAAATGACGAAAAGCATAAGAAATTACCTGATCATTTTTAATTAGGAAAAATCCATGTCCTTTCAACGAAGCATCACTGTAGATAAAAAAATAACCATTTCTAGAAGGCTATGCCAAAATATAAGCATTCACCATTCTTCTTTTCAACTCCTAAAAACAATCATCACATTCTTTTGTCCAAATGAACTTAACACCTTTTCGAGTTAACATAGACATTGGACTAGATAACTATGAAAAATTCTCAACAACCTCTTGTAATAACCTCCTAAATCAATAAAACTATGTATCTCAGTTATATTTGTGGGTCTTGGCCTTTCATAAACAACTTTTGTTTCAACAGGATCAAAATTTATGCAATTTTTTAAGACAATATGACCAAGGAAAGAAATTTTTTGTAACCAAAACTCACACTTGATGAATTTTCCATATAGTTTATTTTCTTTTAAGGTTTGAAAGAAAACCTTTAAATGACTTTTATATTCCTCTTTAATTTTATAATAAACCAAAATATCATCGATGAAAATAAACACTTACTTATCCAAGAGATCATGGAAAATTCTATTCAGAAGACCCATGACTACAGCAGGTGCATTGGTAAACCCAAAAGGCATAACTAAAAATTAAAAATGACCATATCTAGTATGAAATGTGGTCTTCAGAATGTCTGATTCCATTACTTTAAACTGATTGTATGCCGACCTCAAATAAATATTTGAAAAATACTAAATTCCCTGGAGCTGATCAAATAAATCATCGATATGAGGCAAATGATACTTGTTCTTAATACTGATGTTATTCAATGCTCTATAATCAATGAAAAGTCTCATTGAACTGATCAAATAAATCATCGATATGAGGAAAATGATACTTGTTCTTAATACTGATGTTATTCAATGCTCTATAATCAATGAAAAGTCTCATTGAACTATCTTTCTTTTTAACAAACAAGACAGGATCACCCCATGGTGATGTGCTAGGTCAAATGAAACCTTTATCTAATAACTCCCACATTTGCTTCTTTAACTCTAAAAGTTCAATTTGAGGGATTCTATAAGGGGGTTTTTAAGATGGATTAGCATCAAGAAATTAGTCAATAGTAAATTCAACTTCCTGATCATGTCTAATACCATGCAACTAATCACGAAAAACATCAAGGTACTCATTTACCACTGGCACATCATTAATCTAAAAAGTTCTTTTATTTTCAACAATATGTGGAAGGTAACATTCATTTCCATATTTTACTAGTTTCTCAACATCCTAATATGTTATCAAAATTAAGGGTTCATTATTTTACACAAACTAAAAATCTTTCTAAAAAGAAACCTCTTTAGCTCTGCATTCAATCTTAGAATGATACAAAAAAATCCAATACATGCCCAAAATAACATCAAACTCTACTACAGAAAAACTATAAGGTTTGTAGGTAGATTATATCTGCACAAAAGCAAAATAACGTTCTTATAATTTTTTTGTCTCAAAATTTCTTCCAGGTGTTTTTACCATAAGTTTAGGATTCATATATTGATATTGAATTCCCAATTTACTAGAAAACTTATAAGAAATGAAAGAATGCATAGACCCTAAATCAAACAACACATTGGCATAATCTGAACAAATAAACATGGTACCTAATAATACTTCATTTAATGGCCCAACATCTGCTGAAGTAGTTGCAAATGATTTCACCACCCCTTTATTCTTGTAGTTCGACTAATTTACCTCAGTTTGGTTATTTTTTGGACACTCATTTGCATAATGACCCATTTCACTTCACTTGAAACATATTACCGTTGGATTTTCATTACCTGATTCATCATCTTCCTTATAGTTACAAGAAATATGACCAGACTTACCACCCTGAAAGCACTTTCCAAAAATTTATAAACATTCTCTAGGATGATTTTTACCACACTTCTCACAAGATAGATATTTAATTTTCTTACCTGCAGGCTTCTTTGATAAATTATTTTCCTTTGTCTTCCAATTGTATATCTTCTTTTGTTTACTCTAATGGAACACCTGATCATCAGAAAACTATATTTCTACCTTATCGACACATCTACCAAGTTTTTCATAGATTTTGAATTCATGAGAGGATAATTCTCTTCGATATCGCGACTTCAGTCCTGATTAAAATCGATTTATCTTAAAATCAAGATCTCAGATGAAATTTGGAGCATAACTTGACAGTCGAGTGAATTTTCCTTCATAAGTAGCCATTGAGTCAACCTCCTGCCTCAAATATAAGAATTGTTTTTCCATGTTAAGATGAACCACATTAGGAAAATATTTCTCAATAAACATACCTTTAAATTCATCTCAATCAAGAGCATCAATATCATCACTATCCCTGATATTTTTCACCATCGACCACCACAAATCGGCTTCACCTTCAAAATGGTAAACAAAAAGACTAACCATTTGATGTTCTGAAAACCCCATGAGATCAAAAATATTATCCAATTCTTTAATCCATCCTTTATAAATTCAGATGATCCTCTGAATGATTGGGGGCGTTGTATCATGAAATGTTCCACTATCGGCATGATCATTTGTGGTTGTTCTGGCTGATATCGTGCATGGATACCACCACCATTTATAGCCTAAGTCAACTATTCCATCACTGCAACAAACTATTCAGTTCCGATTCCGACCATCTCAGGTTGATAATTTGGAAAGTTATTCTCCTCTGTATTCCTTCCCAACATAGCATCCCTATTTCCTCTGCGGAAAACCATTTTGAACATAGAAATATCTTAGGTGAAGCAACATGGTAATATGTAAATTCTATATCATTCCAATATTAACATATATTAATTTATGGATATTAATTTAACAATACCCTAACTCCTAATGTTTTCTAAACCGACCTTTGATACCAAATATAAGGACCCAGCCTTAAACATTACATAATCATGAATTAAGTTAATAATTCACATTGAGGATATTTTTAGGTTTAGATTTTTAGAGAATTAGGCCATAACTATTACATTACATCTCAAAAATTACAAAGTAGAAACCTCTACTTAGTTTCCTTTTTTTTCATAAAATAAAAACTCTTGAAAACAAGTGTAATGTCTTGTTCAATGTTTTAGATTGCATTACTTTCCCTTAATCCCATCCTTGACCCCATTCATCTTTATGTCCTATGAAAAAAATTTCAAAAAAAAGAAACTTGGGATAAACATAAAAAGATCAGTAATGGATACACAAAGAAGGAAAACTGTTAGTTTTTTAAAACAACAAGTAAACCATGAATACCTTATCATAAGTAATACTTTTCACCATTATGAAGTAGTAAATACTCTTCACTGAATAAAAGATCATTTCTTACTATTTTTTAACCAAAATATAACCATAAAACCCATAGAAAGAACACATAACATATAAAGGTAACTTGGGACATAAACATACTTAAATGGAATAACCATATGGTCGACTTCTACATACATCACTAAATGGAATATACATAGGATCAAATTCCATACCCAATGAATTAGAGGTTATAACGTAACCACCCACTTTGGTTTATCACGACACCACCCATCATTTGGTTTATCACGTAACCACATATCAAATGTCCAAGTACTATTATAAAATCATAACAGATAAAATATTTTATTTCACTAATAAAATTTTATTTTAAATAACAAGATATCATTTAAAGATATGAAATAATAAATCAATTTAAAAAACCATTTTAAATACTAAAACACCCAAAAATAGAATAAGGGGTTTATTTTTTATTTTAAAAACACTAAGGTTTATATAGGAAGCCAACTAATGATTACAGCGGTAGAGAGGTCATTATCACCGAAAAAGTTTAAAACATTACTTTTGTCACTTCGTAAAATGCTTTGTAGAAAAAATATTCCCTTTGAATGAAATTTAAAGTTAAAAGGGTTTTATTATATACCATTTAAAAGAAATCCGTTTATAAATCAAAGTATGCCTCAATGAATGGAGATTGAGACGAAGTCCCTTACCTCATGCCAGACATGGCTCGTTCATTCTTTAATTTATTGAATAATAAACTTTAGTTAATTTCTACTTTATTAAGAACTATTTTCATGTTTATTATTTCATTTATATCACTTATTAAATTTCTATAACAATTAGTTAATTATTTGAGTTCATATCGGACATTTTGTCAATGTTCAGAACTTGAGTTAAAAATGAACTTATTATAATTACAAGTCGTTCATGTGATAAAAATTCCATTACCTCAAGAATGAAATTCATGATTTAGATATCATATATATCATATATATATGTATTTATAATAGTACATAACATTTGGAGATAGGAAATGAAATGCACCAATCATGGAGACGGTAAGCCATACATACACATAAACACTACTTCCATTTATATTTCGTATTTTAATGGAATGAAAAGTTAATGATAAATAGATTTATTATAAATACAATATAATATCATATATAATTTTAGTAACTCCATCCTTTATACATTCCACATATGGCATGAACGAGTCATATCACCTTGAGGGGGCGGTAGTCCACACTTCCTCAAATGAAATTATCTTGTTTGCTCTTAATGGAACCATTAAGGTATACTATAAAAAAAAATACATAAGTATAGAGACAATATAAATATAATATATATCACATATAAATACAATTCCATCTTAATGGCCACCATAAGAGGTGATATAAGATAATTGAACAATCATCGTTTCGTGAGGTAGTAGTTCTCCATCCACAGAAATAGTATGTTCTTTACCCATTAGATGAAGGTGTGTATAATTTGAGTTCGAATACTTCTTATAAAAACAAAATAGTATATTAATAATACTGGTTTTTCTATAAAATAAAATAATAAAAAGAGTTTTGTGGGTTCGAGAAGGAAAATAAATCAAAAGAACTTAAGAGAAGATGTTACCTTTAAATCGGGTGACTCCCTTTAGATTGAACCAAAATGTTTTTATAAAGTGCCTTCTGCCTAAGGTAAGTCTTCTAGATGGAAGATAGGGATTTAGGGAGATTAATGTGGTATATGTTGGATGAGCCAAGGGACTTGAGAGGTGTGAGTAATGAGTTAGAGGTGAGGGGTTTTTATAATTGGAGGAGGGGCACTTTAGGAATGTTTAAAAATATTATTTTATTATATAATGATTATCAGTTTTTAAAGTTACAAAACTCATTAAAGTAGAATATAAGATGACTGATGTTCCAAATAAAATCATAAAATGATAATTGGACAAGTTTTATATATTTTTGTAATATTTAAAATCTTATTTATTTAAATCATTCATTAATGAGGTAAACATTGCATCATTATTGCGTCACAATTAATTTTATTTATATGATGTATAAAAATAATAAAAATATTACATGATGTTGGAAATATTTTTAGCTTTTAAATTAATATTTATAGTCAATGATATAACTTATATAACCCCATGTAAAAATTTATTTACTAAAAGATATATGTTTATGTCATTTTTGACTTTACTTTAAATTAATTAATATAAAGTGTCATGATCACTGTTAAGTTTCTTCATGTTGTCCCAAAATCAACCTAAAGATGACCATGGTCGGAAATGACTCATAAAATAAGGTTAGTACAAGTGTTAGGGTAATTTTGTATTATTACAATATTCTTTTTACCTTGAATTACCTTATTTACCTTTAACCGCGGTAAATAAAAGTCAAAAGTTACTATTTACCAAATATTATTGTCATATTATTGAAACAAATATTACTTAATAATAAGAACCATGTATTTCAGATTTTTGAAATTCAATTCATAGATGTAGTAAAATTTCATATAAATGAAAAAGTCAGTTTTTAACTACTACACAATGTTTTTACTATTCATAAAAAATTGATGGTTTTCAGAAAAATAACTAAAATTAATCCTAAGATATATTTGATATTCCAAATTCAAAAATGATGTCTATTTTAACAAATTAAAAACATAGAAGTTAGATTAATTAATTTAAAATTAATTCTCTTTCTCAAAAAAAAGCAAGTTTTTAAGAAATAGCAACTATCAAAAAATTGACACATATTTATGTCCAATTTTAAATTGAAATTACTTTCAATGAACAAAATTGGATCAAATGGTAAAAGTATAATCTAATTAAACTTTAAAACCAATTAATAAGATAATCTAACCATATAAATAAATCAGATTAAAATGCTATTTGGAATTAAAATAAAGTATTTTTCACTATTCATTAAAAAATGAATTTCATTAGAAAAATACAAAAAATTTCCCCAAAGTAAATTTTGATGTCCTGAATCTAATGAATAATTTTATTATTTCAAATAGAACATATAAAAGTGACCAAAAATATATTTATAGAGGTTTCTCCATTAAAAGGTTTTAAATCGCCCTTTTAAAGAATATTTGAGTATTTATGCTTAAAATTAGATTCATTCACATTTTATGCATCTAAATTTTATTGGATAAATGTAAAAAATTTAAAAAATATGTATAATCATATTGTTGTTAGTTCTGTTCATTCCCTATAATATAATGGCTAGGCATTAACTACCATTCAAAATAATATTATATTACTATTTCTCAGGATGTCTCAGCATTGTGTGCAACATATGATTTCAAAGAAACTCGTTGTTGCATATCGGTATTCCATCGAACATAGAATCCCATTTAAAGTAAAATTAATATTTAATTCACAAATATAACTAAATATGAAAATATATTATTCTTTATTTTCCAGGGATGTTACAATACTTATCAATCCAACGACAAGGTTATAAGATTCATATTTAAATAATATTTATCATGGTTTGTTTAAGCTCAGTGTTTTGTGTGGTGTGCACTATTAAATATAGTGTTCTTTAAAAATAAAAAATAAACTAAAATATTATAGTATTACATTATCCCCTACATATAGAAATTTCATCCTTGGAATTCTAATTCTACTTTTATAAGATGAATATCTCATAACATAGTAATAAAACTAGATATATATTTTATCATTAATATTAATTAATAGGTTTTGAGAAAAACAATTATTATGAATGTTAATATATAAGTATAATATATGAAAATGTGTTTCTAAAAAAGTACCTTAGTAGTTGAATGCTACTTTACATATAAAGATTTATAGATTTATCTTTAGTTTTTCTAAGTTTGATAAATTCCTTAACCATTGGGATATGAAGAATGATAACATTTACTTACCTAATTTCTCCACATTCCATAAGCATGATTTGATTCTTTGATGTGAAACATTGTGGTGATGATTTTTTTCCAACATGGAGCACTAAAATAAACATTTAATTGATAAGAATATCCAAAAAAACAATGAAATATTATTCCTCCTATATGAAATCGAAATTGTTTTCACAAGATAAAACAATAACCGATATAAAAATTAATCCCTAAATATTAATAATATCCAAAGAAAAATTCAAAACACCTAAAATATGATTGGTTAAATTTAAAACAAAAAATTTAGAAATCTTTTATCACTTATTCTTCAAAAATCATATCATCATTTTTATCACTAAACAAACATTATCACTGAAATATGTATATTCAATAATATAATTTTTCACAAAATAAACAAAAAAAATGTCTTAAAATTATATAAGGATTATATTTTCATATCGAATGATAAACTAAAAGTTCATTTATAGATTATTTTGAAAATATTTTCATAAAATTACTTTTCAGGACGATTGACACTATTCAATTTTTTTTCCAAAATTCAAATTTTCTAAATTTTCAATACAACTAAATATTAATAAAAATATATTTCTATGTTTTATATTAATCTTAATACCAAACTACCATTGACTTACACTACTTTATCATAATAATATATTCTATAATTTAACTATAATTATCCTTAATTAAAATACCTGAAAGCTATATTCATCCATGGGGATATTCTTTTATTGTATTTTTTCATAAAAAGAAAAATAAATATTCCATCCACGGTGACAATATTTCCTTGAAAATAAGATTCTTGAAATCAGCAATTAAACTTACTAAATTTCTCATGTAACACCTTTTACTATAAAATATTCAAGAATTATTATCGAGTGATTACCCTGATCTTTATAATATTTAGATTATTTTCAAGATATCATCAATAAAAAAATTATTAAGGTTATTCTGGATTATTAGGGAATTAATATCCATAATTACCAATATCTTAAAAGTTAAATCATTTAATATTAATAGATTCTTTATTGACTTTGAAATTATGATCATCATGTCATTTTTCTCCAAACTTTTTACAAAATCCTATTCCCTTCTAGAATTTTTCCATATGGTTCTTCCCGTACTCTTGACACACAGGATTTTAAATATATTTTTCAATAGTCTTTATCACCTGGAAATTTATGAATCTCCACTTTTTTCTTATTTTTATAAAATTCATATAACCTGAAATTGTTGTATAGGCATAATCATAATATTTTTTACTCTATATTCTCACATGTTTGGTTGATCCATAAGAGAAAATTTATCAATAATAACATTATTCAGGTTTACCTAAAATGTTTATGATCTAATCAGCTCCAATACCAGTTGTACATACTTACTCATCGGGGTAATACCAATATTGACCATGAGTGTAAATTCCATAACTTAATATAGGATACATCCCTAAATAGTGAAAGTCACACATTTTTCCCAATTTCATCATGAATATTGATACATGGAATAAAAATCCATAAAAGGTTCCCAAATAATATTATGTATCATCATAATTCTCATGTTAACTTTGTTAATATAAAATATAGTTCCCAAGATTCCTATTAAACTAGTTCAGATACCAACTGTAACAACCCTGTATATAGTAACCTAGATTTGGTTCTTACTTATTAAATTGGTAAAAGATACAAGGGATCACACCACCATAGATTGATCAGTTTAGCAATATTGGAAATCCAAACAGATATATGAATTCCATATTTTATTGAAAATTAAATATATATCCTGAAAATAATTATTGAAACATTGAAAATTATTTAATGATTGCTTCATGTTATCTAGGATAAAGGAATAAAATAAAGGGTGATCTCATAAGATCAGTAAGTGTTTTGTATATTGGAAGCTATCATGAGTAAATAATGCCTAATTAGTATGGAATAATGGATAATAAAAGTACAAGACATTCATAAATAATATTCTTTCAATGAAAATCTATGTCTAATATCGACATAAAAATCACATGGATAATGGAAACAAAATTCTTAATAAATAAAATGTATAAATCCAAACATTAAAGATCTTACCAACATGGCATTGACAATGATAACATGAATCATACTGTTATGGCATTGGAAATGTCAAATTTATTATATGTGTAGGTATGCCCCAAATAACCAACTAATGTGGACACATATTTTGTCTCATAAGAACCATTGATGAATATATGATCTATTTATATGTAGGACCCACTTTTCACTTTAATATCTAATACATTTCTCGTATTTGGAATGTTAAATACAATTCATTCTCCTAATACCTTATAAGTAAATAATTATCTATATTGAATCAAGAATATGAAACATCGATATTTCTACCCAAAATAAAAAAATTTATTAATTAACATCCTTAAACTGATGCAATATATATAAATGGTTTACATTTAAGAAAACATTAGTGTAGTATAAATTATTAATGATACTTAAAATATGGAAATTGATGAGAAAATAATATCTAAGGGAATTTGGTAATTACAAAGTTAATGACAATAAAAACATAAATCAATAAATGATGAAATAAGACCATGAATTAATCATAAATGAAGGTTCTGTAGCAAAACCAAATCTTTTGTAAATATAAAATAAAATCTAAGAAAATTACTAAAAATAAATTATTTTTAACTTTTTTAAGAACAAAGTTATAAATCACTTTTCAAAATTATTTTATTTCCATTAAGAAAATAATACACTTTTATTTAATATAATAATAAAAAATAATTCCAAAAATATTTTGAAAAATAGTTTCTTTAAAAATAACCATATAAATATATAAAGGATGTTTAAAATTAAATAATGGTAATGTAAATGATAAATTCCATTGACAAGGTAAATGTTAAAAGAAAGACACTTTTTATGTTTTTGTAAAAAGTGAAAAATTACCTTGTTTGGAAAATGATAAAAAAATTTATTTTATAACTTTGTAAGGAAATTAAAATATGTTTAAAATTTACTTTAATAAATAATTCGAGTGTAAATAATATCATTCATTATTTATTTTAAAGAACATGGACATGGAAGAAAAATTTCATCAACCAAAGGGGAAATAATGTCGAATTTTCATAAAAAACATTCATGATTTATTTAAGTACCAAAGAGAGGAAAAATTGGATGAAAATAAATAAAAACATTAAATAATTAGAATATATGATAATAAATGGTGTTTGTGGATATTATATCATAAAATTATTTTAATAAAAATTTAAACATTAATAATCTCGATTAAAAATGGGATTCTGATGTAAATATTTACTATGTTGGTACCTTTTGAATCAAAACCATTTAATAGAGAAAGACTAAATAAAAAACATTATATACCTTTAAAAAATATGAATTCATGATATAATATTTCAAAGGGTAAGTATATGCATCATATAAATGAAATTAAGAGAATAATGTAAAACACATCTCATTGAAGTGGAAATGAGATGAAATTACCCTTATATTGGGTGTCTACTTAGTCATACATGTTTTATACACCATTATAATCAATTTAAATTTACTAAATACTTTATTAATTATATTTATCATTTATATTACATTTTTTATTTTCCTTTTCTAATCATTTTAAATTTATTCATGGAATAGTTATTTCTTATATCAACTACTTAATATTGTTAGGTCAAATTTTTCAAAATTAATTCGGTATATTTTTCATGGTTAAAGGAGTTATGAAATGGTTCTATAATTTACATAATTTTAATAAGGTTATAAATATAATTTTTTCCATTATATAAAATTTTATAATCATCCATGCATTGCGGTAATAGAAAAATGAATAACATAACTTCATGTAGGTGGTAGTGTACACGTATTCACAAGCAATGTTATCAATTTATAATGGTTGGAGGGGTAAGAATGTAGATGACATATTATATTTATAGGATAATAATTATTTAATAAATAACATATATATATATATATATGTATTCATTAATTATACATTTATAACCTCCCATTAAAAATGGTGATGAAATACAACTTACATTGCAACATAGAGATGGTAGGCCATACGTATGCATAAGGGATGTTTTCATTTTCAATATGATGTAAAAGATGAATAAGTGTTGTGCCCCAAAAATAATAAAATTTTAGTATATTTCATATAATAATTTTATTAGTTTAGAATGGTTATCATATATTTTAATAGGTCAAAAGAAGAAATAAAATGAAAACAATCAGTTAAGATTCATACATCTTCTTCAAAATAAATTCTTTATATTACACCTCATGTTTTATATGTTGGTATTTTGATCAGATAATAACATCTAGGATGAGGTGAGTAAATTAGGTATGGTATTTTGGTTGATATTGGCCAAAACAGAGAGCTTAAAAGGTGCGAGTAATGGAGGATATGATATGCCTATTTATAAGTGAGGGGGTGGGAACTCTTAGAATTATTCAATGTTTTAAATTAATATAAGGACATATCCATGATCATGTTGCACCAAGGAAAAAAATATTAATATTTAATATGTGATAGTGTCTAAATAAAAATAATACAATCCCATTTAAACATGTTTTGGAGATATATTCAGCCTTATATCCTCATTAAACCACTTTAAACCCATTTTAACCTTAACCGTGATAACTTAACTTTTTACCATGATAACATTATTATTTGAAAGAAAATAAAAGGTTACTTATAAAAAATAATGTAAGTTATAACTAAATTTTTTTAACCCATTTTATCTTTTTCAATTTATATAGGTGTAAAAAATTTCTTTTAATATAAGCGTGTAGTACACATGAAAAAAGGTTGTTAGGAAAATACATGTTTTAGGATTAAAAATCAATTCCCCTTGAAATCTTGTATAATGGTGATATGAACAATTTTTTTTGTCATTTAATAATAAAGGAATGTGTTTAGACTTTTTATTAAGAAAAGTTTGAATGTTAACTTCCAACCATACCATTATGAAAAAAACAAAAAAATAGTATTTAATTTGAATAAAATAGAACTTATGTTCACCCAAATCAATCTTGGGTTCTTGATTTCAAAATAATGTTTTAGAATACATTATTTATCATCTTAAACATATATTTTTCTGATAAAATTGTTTTCAAAATTATGAAGTCATGCTTACATACCAATAATTTCATAAAATTTATAGTATTTTGGAAAATAAGTATTATCACTATTAACAAAAAAAGTCAACAATTTCAAGAACATATCAAAACTCAACCCTGAGATAATTATGAAATGATTATTTGAAAATGATATCCATTTTTTCAAAAAATATATATAAAAGAGTTTAAAATTAATTATAATATGTTTTACAAAATTTAATAAAAATAAATTTTTAAAAACAGAAATTTTAAAGCATAATGTGAATTTATTCCAATTCTTTTCCGTGAAATAAATAGTATATGAATTCTAGGTTTCCTAATTTAATTAAATATGTTCATTAATGTAAAATTATTCTAATATTCTTCATCATTGTGCTATTAATATTCATACCCTCCAACCTAATGATATGGTTATAACAACCATATTTAAATAATATTACTTCACTGTTTGTTTATGATGTACTACACATGGTGTATGCTATAAAGCATTATGTTCATAAAAAATAAGATATAAACTAAAATATTAAATTATTATTATTATATATATATATGACCCCACCCATAGTCATCCTTATTTTTGTGTACTACTTAATATAAATCATCATTATATCATAAATAACTTACCTAAATAGATTGCATTTCTTAAAATTTTAAAAAACATTATATAACATAAACCTAAAAAATCATAGGACATATAACATATAATTTTCCAAAATTAATAATATCATAATAACATATAGATGGTGAACAAATCATCTATTCATGAGAGATAAACTTCGTAGAGAAAATATAAGTGGAAATAAGAAAGTTTTCAAAAAACCTTTTAAATATTTTTATAAAAGATGAAATGAAAAATAATTTCAATTATTTTGACTAGTATCATATAAAATAAACAAAAAATAATAAATCTAGAGAGGTAAATAATGAACAGAAATTACTTTATTAATAATTTTATGTTTTTAAAGGAAAAAACTTACCGGAGAGATGTTGAAATAATTTAATTTTATAAAAGAGTAAAAGTAGAATATTATGAATAAAAAAAACAAAAACTATTTTTATTTCATTAAGTAGAACACTTTATATAGGAAAAACATGGTTATGGAAGAAAAATGCTCATTGGTAAAAATGTAAATTGTATTATCAAAATTATACATTTTTTTTTCAAATTTGTTGTTATTTACAATGAGATGTAATTTTACCAGAGAAATAGAGGAAATAACATATAAAACAGGGGAATGGTACGATCAATGAGTGATTGAAAAATATATTCAAGTAAGAAATACTATGACCCAATGAATTGGAAATTGATTTGATTAAACCCTTAAATTTAATTCACAGTTATTTTATCACACTCTAACATCTTGTATAAAAAAAATAACAATGTTAATAACCCTTTTATTATATAAAACCTTTTATAAAATTAATTTATAATTATTCTCTAAATGTATATTAGTTATTCATTATCTATTTTCCATATCAGGTGTGAGTAATATTGATCGGTTTGAACTTGTTTCATAATAATGGTGTTATTATTCATTATTATCCCAAATTCAGTAATTAATATATCACATTTATTAAAAAAATTATGTTTTATGATATTTTATAAAGGTATATGTTTAGTCTATATGAGTTTTTTATGGTTCTTGTAGGTGAGATTGGCGATAAACATGTTTCAATAATTTTTAAGAAATGAATGGTGGTATCTTAATTAATGATTTGAATATGAATGTTACCATTAATTAACAAAAATAAAATAACTATTCATTTATTTATATCATATTTGATTCAGAATTTTGTTCACAAATTCATCCATGATATTATTTTATATAATTTTTTGAGTAGGTAGTTAGATCAACCCAAACATGAACATACCATAATTAATGGATGAATATGGTTACTAAAGTGGTTTATTTTGGAAATAATATAATTATTAGTGAAGAATAATGATATTATTTATATAATTTATAGTTGGTGAAGCAAATTTCTATAGGTTTTAATAAATAATAAATTAAAGAGATGAAAAAATCGGATACGTTACTTCGTTTAGGCGATAGTCTGTACAACACATGACTAACGTTTTAATCTATGAAAGAATGGGAGGGTAATATGATGAATTATAATTTTATATGAATAATAATAAATTTATATATTTAATATTTATTCCTAAATTTCACCCCTAAAATTAGTGATGAGTGGTTTTGAAAAATAAAAGTTGTCACTTCATGAAGGCGATAGTTTTCATAATGCATGAATGAAGGTTTGGTTTTTATTAATAAAAAAGGGGAAATGTGGTTAATAATTATTGAATTATAATATTAAAATTAATTAAAAAATTAATTAAAATTTCACTATATAATAATTTAAAAATTATATTGGTGAAATCATGATAGAAATGAAAATAAGTTTGAGAGAAAAAAAGTACTCATAGTGAAAACATTACATTTTCCTCTGAGTATTCCACAAAAATAAAGGTTTTAAAAAACTTTATTATGAATAAAATATATTTTAAAATGAATATGATTATAAATTAATTATAATGGTAATATTTTAAGATGTAAAAAAATTCTTTGTGTGGCCTTCAAGGGGTTGTGATGGGCCATTTTTATTAATGGTGGTAATGACATTTTTTAATTATGACCACTGAATATAAAGGGATCAATTGATAAAAATATAATGTGACTCCAACAAAATAATAATAATAGAGTTTAGGATTATATAAGGTATATAATTCATCAAATATTCAATTTATAAGAGGGTTTAAACATGTTTTGAATTCTTTTTTTCTTATAATTTTTACTTTTACCATTTTTGGTTTTATCATGGTAAATTTTTTTTCACAAAGTAATGTGCTTTTAATACATAAAATTAAAATGAAAATTTTTACATTGTTTAAATATAATTATTCCAAATATGTAATCCATATTTTATAATAAAATTTATATGTGTAATAAAAATCAATTTTAACATTATCACAAGTAATGCGTAAAACCCATTATAAGAAAAAGGGTTTTTTTAAGCTTATGTTTTTTGTGTAGGTTTAAAAATTTCAATTATATTAATTTAAATGACATATATTGGTTTATTATGAAAGGAATTTTTTTTATTAATCAAATAAATCTGAAAATAATTACACTATGAAAACTATTCACTAAAAGAAACGATCGAAAACCGTTTTATATTTTGAATAAAATGTTACCAAAGTTATAAAACACAATATATGTTTTAAGTTTTTAATAATATTTCTAAAAACTATTTTTACACATTAAATACATATATAATTAATAAATTTTTTAATAGTTTTATAAGTCTTATATATAATTTCCTAAAATGTATAGTTATGATAAAAATTTAATTTTTCACTATTCACCCAAAAAATAATTATTTTAGTAAAGTCTTAAGAACTAATCCTATCGTAAATTTTGAATTATGAATCAAAATATTAAAATTTCATTTTAAAAAAATTAAATTTGTTTAATTTATACATTTATTTATTAAATAAAAATAAAATATATAAACAATAATAGATTTTATTGAAAACATTATATGTTTAAGCTTTAAGTGTTCTTAATACTATTTTGTATGATTTTATAATTTATTTCTATATTTTAGTTACTATAGTTTTATTATTAATATAATTTTATTGTTAATAGGTCACAAATCATTTCACTTTAGATTTGTGTGTGAAATGAGTTTTTAGACACTATATTTATTTATGGAGAAAATTTTACTGATAACATGGGTTGTTGTAAGAATATCAAATGACACATAACATGTAAAATTATTATCGGAGGGTATGTAATTATAATATTATATCTTAAAGACTACCAGGTGATAAATTTATAATATAATGTCTCATCCACCATTGAGTACTCACACTTAATAGTCAACATCATATGACAATATGATTTATAGTTTAATAATATCATCATATTGTCTGAAGGTTCTTATCAAAGAGGGAACTGATTATGACATTTTTAATGAAATAGAAACTATAGTGAATTATCTTATTTAATAAATATACAAGATCAATTAATATATGATAAAGTTTTTATTAATATTCTCACCTTTGTATATATACAGGAAATCTATAGTTAAAAGTCGTTAGTTTTAAGGAACCCACTACAACTAACTCCCACTTAGAATAGAGCCAACTAGTAATGGATTTTAGTAAAATTTATCTCACATGTTGTTCAAGATTCTACTAATATAGGAATTTAGTCAAAGGGTTTTCACATTGTCTTCGGTGGAAACTCTACTTACTATGATGTCACCAATTTGAGAAAAATTCCTAAAGAGATTTTATTTTTAGAGTATGTGCATCATCCAGTAAAGTGAATTTGAATCATCTATAATAGCCTCCACTGTATTATTATTAGTGTATTGTGTGATAGGATATTTACTACTAGGAACTGCAATAATATATTAAAAAAAGATTTATATACAAACTGCTTCTTTAGTTACTTCAGTATCTACAATGTACTTGGACTCCCCCATAGAATGGAAACCATGGATTACATTGAGCACTTCCAGCTGATAACACATATATATAGAGTAAATATATATCATTATTTAAATTTTATATCATCTTGATGTTTTCGTAAACTAGATTCTCTATGATGACTAGTTCATTATCAAATTTATTAACTAAGAACATATCTTTAGAACACCTCGAATGCTTGATGATAATATCTACCACCATCCAATGGCACTATCCTAGATCAGCATGATATATTCCTGCAACACTTAATGTGTAAAATAACATCTATCCTAGTATATATCATAACACACATGACTAAACCAATCATATAAGTGTATGAAGTTGTTTCCATACTTTTTATCTCCTCATGTGTCAGAGGACACATTTCCATAAAAAGATAAATTCCATTTGACATTAAAAACAATCCCCTCTTGGATTATTCCATACTTAATCTCTTTAGTATCTTCTCAATGTTTTTACTTTAACTTATTCTAAGTATCCTCATTGATATATCATGATGTATTTTGATCCCATGTTTATACACTGCTTAAGATAAGCCTTTCATGGAGAATCACGAGTTTAACCAAGTCTTAACGATCTGTAAGATTGGCATCTCATGTTTAGTCTGTAATATATCATCAATATATAATATCAATAAAAAAATTCAAACCCCACTAAAATTATAATAGACACAAAGTTCCCATTTATTATTTAGGAAACCTAATTCCATTACGGATTCATCAAAATGAATTTTCCAGGACATGGTTTATTTCTTTAATTAATAAATGGATTTTTTCACCTTGTATACCTTAATATAATTATAAGAAGTGAAAAAATTTTCTATTTGTGTCATATAAAGTTGGTTTGACATGAATATAAAAAATCTAATAGTCATGAGGAGTATCTATTGAAATTTGGATTTTAATGGATTTCAATATAGAAACTGGTGAAAAGGTTTCATTAGAGTCTATTCCTTGATGTTGTTTAAATCCTTTTATAACTAGTCATTACTTATAGGTACTAATTTTCTATTCATTAACATTTCTCTATGAATGACCATTTGTAATAAAAAGATTTACATTCACTATAGGATCTACCAAAGTCAAAAATAGTTTTAGTATAGGGAATCCATTATTAAAATTCATGGATTTTTTAACTTGATTAATTCAATGTTACTAACTACTTCTTTTTAGTATTTAAGATCATTATTATTAATTAATAATGGGTCAATATCTTTAGTTACAAGAAGAACATTTATTGTAGGATCTCTAACCTTTATTTTACTTTTACATCATACTTATATCTCTATAATATCCTCTTAAATGATGATTTGAGGAATATGTTCTTCTAAAAACTCATGTGTTTCCTGATCCAAAACACATGAAAGCCTATCTCACTCCCACTATATATTTGTGATATGTAACCCCTCTCAAGAAAGTTTGTGTCTATTTATACTATTACCTTCTAATATAAGTGGTATTATATGTAATATCCCATTTTTTCCTTTAGAGATCTTATGAAGATACACTTTTGGAATCGAGGTTTAAGTTTGTGACCTAAAGAGGCATTGAAAAATAATACCAAAAACCATATATTTCATTTATAAATAATTACTTTCCTTCCAAAAAAAATCACATATGGATTACTATTTGTTACTTTAGTTGGATTTTGGTTTAGTATGTGTGTAACTATTTGTAATTCATATCCCCAAAATGATAAAGTAAGACTTTAATATCCCATCATTGATGTTACCATATCTTGTACGATTTGATTCCCCTTTTATTTAGGCCTTTCCATTATGGTGTATAAGGATGGGTGAGTTGAGAATATATCCCAAACTCCCAATGGTAATCAATGAATAATTTTTTAAGATATTTCCTACTATGATTTGTGTGTAGTTTATTTTTTTATCAGGTTTTTTCTCAAATTAATTCATATATTCCTTGTATTGTTTGAAGGTATCCTATAAAGAAACAACCATAAAAAATTACATAATCTTTAGTTTTAGACCATAATTTACTTCATTAAATTTTTAGGACTTTCATAGTTTATATTTTTAGATAATTAGGTCAAAATTATTACCTAAAACACCTCTTTATTATAATGTGGAAAATTCCACTAAGTATCCATTTTCCCCAAAATATAAAAAATTTAAAATAAATCATGATTTAATTTCATTATAAATCTTTGTAACTTTAAACTTGACTTCTTCGTTATCCTTACTCATCCTTAGACCATGTAATTTTTTTGAAATCATGTTATGATCATAAAAATCTCAGTAAGGCATATAAAAGAAGTAAATCTGTTAGTCTAGTGAAAAACATGAAGAACCATAAAAGATTTGACCCTTTCAACATTATTCTTCTATAATATAAAATAAATGATATCCATATAGAAGATATAGTTTTTCTAAAATAAAACATTTTAAACCCATAAAAGTGAATAACACCTTTGTATGAATCTTAGAGAATCATATTCATAACCCGTGTTCACTCGTTTAATAAATAACTAGAGCTCAATTAAATTGATAGTAGAAACCAAATTTATTAACTCCCTCTTTTACTATGAAGATAAAGAAAAATTAACCAATTAATTAGAGAGTTACATCGAGCTAACTCAACATATAAGATGTATCAGGCTCACCCATCATATAAGTTGTATCAGAATCTCCCTTCATCATATTTTATTTTCATGTACCATATAATACAATTTTTTAATCATTCATATTTTGAAAAATTCCATTAAATTCCATTCTGGCCATAAAATTTAAACATTATTTCATTTGAAAATAAAAATGGTATCTTGTAAATGAATATTCAAAGAAATTAAAATTCTGGACAATGGAAAATTCCATTCATGCTGTAGAAGTTAAAGAATGATTCTATTAATACCTTCAGTAAAAGTACCTTATTAAGAAAATGACATGAATATTCATTTTAAAACCTTTTAAAGAAGGTAAATGATTATTTAAAATTACCTTTTATATTCTTTTATGTGTAAATAATAAAATTATTGAATTTTTTTAACGAACATTGTTATGGAAGAAAAATTGAATAAAAGCTTCAAATTTGTTAAAATAATTTTTTAAAGAAATTTCCTTTACCTTTAATACCAACTGGAATTATAAATTATTTTAATCCTGAATAATAAAATAATATTAATTATTCACTTTCTTATGAACCTATTTAATGTTAATTCCATGATCATTATCCATTTTATTTCATTTATGAAAATGTTTTATTTAGTTTCTTCATCATTTAACTTTACATCAGATGTTTTGAGTATGTTTGGTTCATAATCTCAAAGTATTTTTGGAAGTATAACCGTTGTAACATCCCTAACTCGTGTGCCACTCAAAGGTGCCCCATGCCTGGCTGACAAAATGGCCTCAAGTGCATCTCCCCAAATTCCATAGGTTTCGTATTAGAAGCATGGGACTAGGGTGTTTCCATGGGGAGACTATACCCTCATTACCATAGTGTACCACGACAGATAAATATAAAAACAAGTAAATAGTGGAAACAATGTAATACTCAGACAAATGATAAATAAAAAAGACAAGAATATATAAATAAATCCAGAAGTAATCTCATATAAAATGATAATGATTACTTTCACATGTCTCTACAGACCTACCAAAATAGGTATATGTGGAAACTGAATAATACATGAAATAAAATTTAAAAAAGTGAAAAAAGTATCCAGCTAACATCATGAACCTCAAGTCCTTCCCATTCCTCCCTTCTCTTAAGTATCAATCAAGATCCGTTATTAGGGCACTTTCCCTTATCCATACTTGAAATAATATAGTATGTTCGCATTACTAAAGGATACCCAAACAACGTGTGAGACAGAATCCCGGTAGAAACCCACCCAAGGTCTAGTTCCATCCAATCATTGAATATATAACTATCATAATGTGTAGATAGTAATAGAGTAAGTAAAGGAAGTATTGAAAGTAAGCATCCTATAAAGTCTAGGTTCTCACTTATAATAAAGTTTATTTAATTATTCAATCCATTTAATTCGTATTTCTCAAGACCTATCATAACTCCCAACATCTCTCGTGAAAAGATATTATTAAAGGATGCTAAAACATGTCATCCATAAAGTGAAAGTCAAATACCAAATCCAAGATTGTGCTTTATCTTGGAAGACATGTCGTATAATCCATTTAATTTATTATTCATGTATCAATTTAATCTCATCCATGGAATTCCTAATTTTGAATCCAGGTATCATTATAGGTATATCATGAACCAACACCTTACAATCCCATTCATGGTGATCCTCACAAGAACCCATGTATCACTCTAGGTGTGGTGCAACATCACTTCCATCTGAGTCTATCCTTGGCGATCCACTAGTGGAGATCAAGTATCACCCATCGAATATGTGATCAAATTACCTTTGAGTCTATCCTTGGAAATCCATATGGAGTCAAGCTATCACTCAACATATAATATTCATCCCCTATGAGTCCGTCCTTGGATGTCATTATAACGACTCCAAATAGGACTCGAGCATAAGCAAGGTAGAATCAAATTAAGTCCATGCATGGAATTCTTATATGAATACATGTGTCCCAAAGAATATAATAATTTAATAAATTTCATTGAAACATGTCAATTTTAGCATGAAGAACATTTCAAATCAAACTCACCTCATAAGGTGGATTAAGGCATGACTATTCTTAGAAGGATTTACTTTCAATTACTCACATGGGCATTTCATAAAAACAAGTATCTCATGCTTAATCCACCAAAACAAGTAATGTTTCTAGGGACATGTATTCCATTCCCTATGGTCTATCAACTCAATTTACAATTGATATTAAAATCATCATATATATCAATTAACAATTCAAATCATCAATTTATATTACAATTTAATTCACTTTTAACATCCCAAAGAAATGGGTAAAGAGGAACACCCTAAGGTTTCCAATTGAAAATCCACCCATGGTGGTATACAAAAATACAGAACATGATATAAGGGTGGTTATAATTTAAGGTTCTTAAGTATTTAACATTTACTAATGGTCCTCGTTAATTACACAGGCCAGGCCTATCAATTTAATTGAAGGATTTGATTTCATTTCAAGGGTGTCACTCTTAGAATTGGGTGTATGGAACAACAACATATATAAACACTTTGAATTTATAAGAAAATCATGAGACCACCTACCATAGGTCTTCAGTGGATAACTTTTCTAGTATTAGTTTCTAATTCGACTTAGATCAGGATAAAATTGAAGAATAAACAAATAACCTGTTAATAGGGAATATTATTTGGCACCTAAATGGATTTACTAATACCAAAACAAATTGGGAACAAAATGAATGGAATTTAGATCTTACCAAGATAGATCTTATGCTTCTTATGGATCAAGATTCCAAACTTGGATGATGAAGTTATCTCATTTCATATAATAGTCATCAAATGAACCCTTTGAAATCCAAGGGTATCAACAGATGAAGAAAAGAGAGAATTAGGGTTGAAATAGATTTAATTAGGGAAAAATTGGAAAATTAACCAAAATAACTAGGTCGCATAGTTTTTCTACATGGTTGGCCAGACTAAGTGCCTAACGTGCACTGTTTTTTATTGTAATGGGAACCCTGCATAGTTTTACTAACCTTGCAAAAATTGTGAAAAACTAATCTGTCAAAAACACCTACATTTTCATATGACCATACGCCCCATGTTGAATATTTTTTCTAACAATGTGGCTGATAGGACTCCACTATCCAGCCTCATGTAGGTTTATCTAACTATGTATCCTCCCTACATGCTTTTTACTAACTGTGTTCTAGACCTATTTTACCCCAAAATCTAGGTTTTGGGCTCTGAAATAGCCCTGTACACCCCCGTTACTTTTATGACCTCAAAGGGTATTTATACTAGGCAATATTTAAACATTCAAACTGAAAATTAATAGAATGTAAAGGATCAGTACCTCAAAGAAGATCCTAGTTCTTACAAACTCCACCCTAAATATATTCATCCCCAAATATTACTCTCAAGGGAAGTCAATAATGTCTGAGAATAACTCTGACCACAATGATCATACACCAGCCTCACACTCCCAGGGGTCATTCAGTACTCGACTATGCTTCCATAACACCCACACTAAAGTAACTAACTATAATCATAGAACCCTAATGCTACGATCCAAAATACATATAGGATTATTCTCAAAGGACACATATACTTGTAACTCAATATATTGTGGTTGAAAAGCATTAGACAAGTCTAAATAGAAATTTCATTATTGAGATAAATGGAAGATTTCGTGCATGGATCAGTACCTTTGAGGTAATTGCAACTGATATGATAGCGGCCTGAATCACTCTAGAATATCGAACAACCCGACCGACCAGGATGAAGGATTATATTATCTCATGATTCTATCGTATCCCATCCTTGGTGAAACATGAAAAAAGATCCAATCCCTAACCTCGAACTCTATATGCTATTTCTGGAGATCATATAAGATTTATGTATAGAATACAAAGTATCCATCTACTTCCGAATAAATTACACATACTCTGTGGTTTTCTAAATACTATAAGGTCCATGAATAAATTCCTCCCGTAAGTCTAACCAACATATGGGTGTTCAACATGGTCTACTATAAAAGACCTCATAAGGCGCCATCTGAATAGTATCCTAAAAGTTATTATTATAGATGAATTTTACTATGGGTAGGTGACACTCCAAAGAGCCTCAAAAATCAAGGATGGATAACCAAAGCATGTTCTCAAGCACTTGTATCGTACAATCTAATAGACCAATAGTATGAGGGTTGTAAGCTATGATCATGAGAACCTGTAAACCTAGAACAATATGAAAACTTGTATATAAACAAGACAAAAAATTGGGTGTCCCTATCTACAATGATAACGTGAAAGACCTTTTGAAGTCGTACTATTTCACAGATATACAACCTCCCAAGATCATCCAATTAAAAGGTATCTTTGATAGGTAGAAAATGTGAATCCTTTATAAGCCTATATACAACAACCCACACAACATCATTACCTTAAGGTGACCTTGGTAAACCTGTCATGAAATCTATCATAATGTCATCCCATTTCCACTAGGGAAAGAAAATCTATTTTAAAAGTCCAGCTGGTGACTACTGTTCCACCTCCAACTAATGACAGGTGGAATATGTCATGAAAGAACCAACTACATCTCTTTTCGTACCCAACCACCAGTATTGGAAAAGTAAACTCTGAACATATTGGTGACACCTGGGTGAACTACGCAAGCTAAATCATGGAAGTCTCACATGATCTTTTCATTCATGTCTGCGGAAACCCATATGCAACCATGGACATGAAAGTTTTTCATCTTCTCCTATGGTCCAACCAAGAGGTGGGTCCTCACCTACCAAACTCTCCCATAGGACTAGTCCTTCATAATTCAATAGTTTCCTCATTATTTATTTATCCATAAGGTTAGAGTTAACAGCTAAGGATTATATAAAATCTATCACTGATTGTCCTACACCTCCAAGTGCATCTTATAGAACAAATCCATGGGCTTGGACACACTACTGGCCTAATGAACTACCTGTATCTGAGTCCCCCTACTCAGTTCATTAAAAACAGTATTACCCTTACTAGGTGTATAGGCAAGATCAAAATCGAAATACTATAGTTATTCAACCCATATTCAATAAATCATATTCATACCATGTTGTGTGAATATGTAATTAAGGATTTTTTGGTTCTATTAAACCATAAAATGATCTCAAATTATGTAATGTCTCTAACAACACAATGAGTTAAAAACTATAACTATCTGAAGATTTCACGTCGAGTAGTTCCTATCATGTGGCCACAGCATCCAAGACCCGTATGCCATGACTATACCTCGATTCATAAGGAATTATCCTAACCTAATACCTAATTTATCACAGTAAACAGTGTAAATCCTTCCTTGCTCTGGAAAAATTAGTATCGAAACAGAAGTCAATCTCCCTTTAATCTTCTAAAAGGATATATCATAGAAATCTGATAATAAAAACAACACACCCTTCTTAGTCAAGATCATTAATAGAGATACTAAGCATGAGAAGTCCTGTATAAAATGCCTATAATATACAGATATCCACAAGAAACTCTATACCAGAACGATTTTATAGGGATTCTCTTAGGAAAATATATCTCTCATATTCTCTAGGTCTACTAATACTCTTGTATATGAGATAATGTGACCTTGGATGTGAATCTAATCCATCTAGAAGTGGAACTTTTTGAGTAGTATATAACTGATGTTTTCCAAGTGTATCCAATATGATCTCAACATTCTTTTCATGGTTGTGTCGAGTGTGAGAATACACTAAGATATCATCCATGAAAATCACCACCAACGAATCTGGATAAGGATGTAAAATTGAGTTTATGAGTGCCATGGAGACCATTGGTGCATTAATGAGATTAAAAAACATAACTAAATACTCATATAGACCATACCAACTATGAAAAACTATGCATGGTATGTCAGATGGTCTAACACACACTTGATGATAACCGGATGTCAAATCTATTTTTGAGAATACTAGAGCTCCTCAGAGCTAATAAAAAAGGTCATATATCTATGGTATATGATATCAGTTCTTAACCATTTTTTGGTTCAATTTTAGGTAATTCTTGCATAGACTAAGGGTACCATCTTTCTTTTCCGCAAAAGGACCAGAGAATCCCACAAAGAAGAACTAGGTTAGATAAACCCCTTTGTATATAAAAACTATATATACCTATTTATCTCTTTTATTTCAGTAGTAGACATCTTATAAAGAGTAATGGATACTAGTGCAATTATTGGAACTATATTTATAGATAACTCTACTTATCCCACTAGAGGTAATCCTGAAAAATTACCCAGGAAAATATCCTTGAAACAATCAAACACTAGAGGAAAATCTATATGACATGTTCCACGATCATCTAGGTATAAACTCATAATCTAAACTTTTATCTCACCCATGCCTTGATTCTCAGGTCTAGTTTTACTTTCCAAGACATCCCATTCACCATTGGGAATGAGTTGTCTTCTCTCTAGTGATGTGAAGGTAACCCTACGGTGATAGAAATCAACAAGAGAATAAAAGAGAACCAACTATTCCATCCTAAGGATGATGTAAAAACCTATCATACTGAAAAAAACACGGTCCTATATGAAGTGGAACACACCAATATCAATGGTGAACTCCCAACAATGTCACACATCACCCATTCTAATCCTCAATTGAGTATCAAGAATCATAAAACCATCAAAAGTTTGAACACTAATCCCAAGTCTCTCTACAAATGGAATAGATATATAACTATGAGAATAAACTATATTGAAAAGTGAAAAAAGATAAAGTAGAGGCTACTTGAATAGTAAATCTAATGTTAGAATCTCCCGTATACTTCTCTTCAAGGGTCTGTTGCACTTCGTATACCTAGTCTAAATCAAAGCCTGTGTTACTACCTGGCTACCATAAGAAGATCCACTATACTATCCCTGTATATATGGGATATGACTACTATGACCATGAACACTTCCATTTCCTAATTAACTAACTATACTATAGCTACTTACCTGCCGAGAAGCTATTAACTCCACTATTTATTGTGGAGACGATGTAGACCCTCAATCACTGGTTTCCAGAGGATTTGTTTTGAATAAGTGCCATAGATGGTCCATATTTCTACAAGATCGGTACTTTATTTAGTCTATAGTACACTATAGTATAGTATGTCCCCATCTACTATAATATCAACCCTTCACATGGCTACCTAAGTATGCGTTCAAGCTATTAATGTCACAATGTAGAAACTTTAGATGTCACTTCCTACTACTAATCAATGTAGCACATAATCTAGATGCTGAACCACCCTGGATCACACCACCAACCTCTCTTAGGTTATTCTTTATGATAAACACCTAAGTAACTATTCTTGAAATGTTAGTCATCCATAATAAATTCACTTTAAATCAGATTTCATACTTGAGACCATCCTTGAATCACCTACCTTTATATCACTCATCACCCATCAAAATAGGTGCGAAGTGTAGAAGCTCAGTAAATCATGTTGAATATTTTATAATTGATAACACAACTTTCTCTAGGTGAATAAACTCTCAATCTCTATCATACCTTAATATACTGGGATTGAATAAATCATAGAAGGTAATATGAAAATCCTTCCAGGAAATCTCCTCATGATGATCCATCTGAGTAACGACATCCTACAATCTCTTAGAGGAATCACACAACTTATATGTAGAGATATTTCCCATCATATCAAGAAGAGTTACTAGATACTTGAAGAAATATAGTGTGGAATCTAACCATGAATTTGTAGGATGTGGTCGAAAATCTCCAAAAAAATGGGTGGATGCTACTACTGGAACTCACACTTCAACTCTACCATAGTCGGGGTAGGTCACGATGCTCCTAGAACGGACATCATGAATCACATAAAATTTTCACAGAAATGTTACTTAGCTCCTATGTTTGGTAAAATCATCATTACCATTGCTAGAATAATTAGATGATACACTAGTATCCCATGGCCTATTGCCTATGGAGTGTGGTCATCACCACACTACTGGCATATGACTGGAGGACGCCATGATGGCATACCTCTAAAAATGATAAGAACATGCCTCAAGTCAATATTATTGTCAAAGTTTACATCTCAAATTGAAAATATTGAAATAAAATAGGTACAATCAGCCCTATATAAAGACACACCCCTCTACATGCTCCTTGAGTCTGGTGTGGGTGACATACATATCATATATAAGTAAGTGATACTTCATAGAACCCACTACTAAGGCTAGGTTTGTGTCATGTTCATTACTATAAACAATTTCAATCACTATTTAATTTTAACTTGAATTCATATATTCATTTCATACATATAAAAAAATTTATTTTCAAAGTTTGAACTAATGTTTCACCAAAGTCTGATCCGTAAGGGACCATAAACCTCATGAATCATAATGAAGAACCCATAAAACCACACCATAACCCATTCCATCATACCTATTACCAAAATAAATATATCTATCACAACAATTATCACAATAGCCAGAAAAAAGTAATGCATCTAAAATGAAATGGCATGTGATTACATTAATGTTACTAAAATAATTAAGGGGATGGAATACCCTCATGTCATTGTGTTGCAACAATATATAAATCGAAAACCAAATCAATAATAAAATCGAAATTCAAGTGCATCACTCAATTGTGGAATAAAATCTACTATAATATTAAATATAAAAATATTAATCTGAGGAAATTTTTATTTTTCTTGTATGCAGGTTAGCTATGCACAGCCACAACTCATTACCAAATTCATATTCCTTCCTATCCACATATATTTTCACAAAATAGTAAATAAAATCGGAAAATAACCCTCTGATACCACTTTTGTAAAACCCTAGATCTGGGTGACATGAAAAGATGCTCTATGTCCTATTGGCCACATAGGCTCAAGCACATGTCCCCAAACAAGAGAGGCTTAAAACTTATAGTGAGGACCAAGGGTGTTTCCATGGGGAGTCTATTTCATCATTACGAGTGTGCATCACTAAATTAAAAATAATACTAAGTAAATAAAATAAGTAGTGTAATACTCATACAAATGACAAATGAATAAGTCAAGAATATATAAATACATCCATAACTAATCTCATATACAATGATGATGATAAATGTCATATATATCTAAAAAATATCCAAAACAGGTATATATGTAAGGTGATCTATACCTAGAACAAAATTACAAAAATTCTAAAAAGTATATAGCTAGAATCAGGAGCCTAATCTTGGCCCCATGCTCCCATGGTCCTAAGTAGAAATCAAGAACCTATGTTAGGGTGCTTTACTATATCCATACATGCAATCACATAGTATGTCCAAGTTCCCAATGGTGGCTCTAACAGGGTGTGAGACATAATTTATGTTGGAAACCACCCATGTCCTAGTTCCATTCAATCAAGGAATATATAATAGTCACATTGTAAATGTTGTAATAGAGTAACTAATGTAAGTACTGAAAGTAAAAATCATATAAAGTAAAGGTTCTCACTTATAATCAAGTTAATATAATTATTTATTCCAATTAATAAGTATTGATACTTGAAAGAATACCATTTCCCCCCCATGAAAAGATATGATTAAAGGACGCCTAAATAGGCCATTAATAAAGTGTAAGTGAAAGATCGAATCCATTCTTGTGATTTGGATTGACAGACACATCCTATAATTCATTACATTTATTATTCAAGTGTGAAACTACATTCATCCTTTCCATTCCTAATTAAGAATATAGGTATCAATCTAGTTATTTCATGATCCAACACCTTACTAGCCCATCCATAGAGATCCTCACAAGAACCCAGGTATCGCCCTAGGTGTATTGTAACATCACTGTCATTTAATTCTATCCTTGGCGGTCCAATAATGGAGCCTATGTATCACCCATGGAATATATGATCAAATGAACTTTGAGTCTTTCCTTGGACATTGATATGGAGTCCAGGTATCACTCAACATATAATATTTATCCCATATGATTCAGTCCTTGAAAGTCCATATAAGGAGTCCAAGTGTCACTAAGGCATAAGAAATGTATAAGCTAATTGAGTTTTTCCATGGCATTCATATACAAATATATGTATCACCCAAGGAAAATAATCATTTAATCTATTTCATTTAATCAATTTTGTTTGAACATTTCAAGGTATTTACCAAGAACATTTCAAATAAAACTCACCTCAAAAGGTGGCTCAAGGCATGAATAATCTTAGATGGATTTTGTTTGATTACTTATATGGGAATTTCATAACAACCAGAATCTAAAACTTAATCAAACAACATGTGGAAAGTGTCCAGGGAAATGTTTTCCATTCCCTTTTCTCTATCAATACAATTTACATTTTATATTACAATTCAAATTACATATCAATTCATAATTCAAATCATCAATTCGGATTAAAATTCAAATAATAATTCAATTCATATTTTACATTCCAAATAAATGCATAAAGGGGAATAACCTAACTCATCTAATTCAAAATTCATCCATGGTGGTCCAATTAAATTCACAACATACCCAAGGGATATTTCCAATTCTAGGTTCATAACCATTTAACATTTATCAACATGCCTCATTAATTTCATAGGTCATACCTATCAATTTAATTCAATGATTTAATTTCATTTCATGGGTGTCGCTCTGAGAATTGGGTGTGCTAAAGAATTATGTATGAAAACACTTAAACATTAAATTAAAATCTTGAGACCACACACCATAGGTATGTAGTGGATATATCATCCATTATCAACTCATGATTCAACCCAGATCTGAAAAAAATTCAAGAATGGATAAATAAAATATTAATAGGGAGTATTATCTTTCACCAAAATAGAACATCCCATACCAAATTGAATGGGTAATGATAAAAAATTAATGGAGATATTACCAAGGGGAATCTTATGATTTTGATCGATATAGATTCTGATCACAGATGAAGAAGTTCTCCCCATTCCTATAATAGTATTCAAAGTAACCCTCTAAATACAAGGATTCCAATGGATGGGGAAAAGAGAGAATTATGGTTTTAATATATTTAATTAGGGTAAAATTAGTAAATTCACCAAAATCATAGGGCCACACTGTTTGACTGCACGAGTGGCCAAACCATGGGCCAACTGTGCACCTTTTGATGTAGGAATGGGAACCCTACATGATTTGTATGCACAATTTTAATATCAATGAGAAAAGAATGAAAAAATAGTCTGTCAAATCTACAGAAATTTTTGCATGTCTATTCACCCAAAGTCACATAGTTTGTCTAACCATGTTGCTTATATGTATCAATTGTCCAGCCTCATACAGTTCTACCTAACCATGCAGCTTTCCCTACACGGTTTGTAGTAACTATAGGCTTGGCCTATTTTACCACAAAAGTAGGGTTCTAGGCTTTGAACTATCCTTATATACCCATGTTACCTTTATTATCTCTATGGTCATTTATACAAGATCATATTTAAACATTAAAATTAAAAATTAATGGAAAGTAAAAGATAGATACCTCAATGAAGAACAAGATTCTTAAAACTGTGGTAAAATGTTTCATTGGTACAAAATAATCTGAATCTTAGTCATTAAATTATTATCATTTTGAGAAATTAAATGCAATTTTATAACCATACATGAAAGAAATATATGAAAAACTAATCTCATATCTTCATAGAGGCGGTGGTCTACACATACACATGAACGGTGAAATCATTTTTTCAACAGATGGAAAGGTATGAAAATAAATGATATATTAACATTAAATAATGAAAATTATTTCATAAATATCATATATACTAATTAAATACATCATAATAACCATCACTGTGAGGTGGTGATGAAAAAAATTCATCACTTCATAGAGGTGGAAATCCACAGGTATGCATGAGTGATGTTTTCATATCCCATGGAATTGAAAAGGTAAAGAAAAAGGGTTTTAACATAATCATAATAAAAATTAATTATATTTAAGATTATAATGTTGTTATTTAATCATCATGAAATAATATTTGAAGGAGCTAGATGTAGAAATAAACATGAAATAGGTCATTTATGGATTACACATCCTCCTCAGATAACCACTTTGGATTACACCTTAATCTTCTAGGATTTTTCTTTTTATGATTACAAGACCTATAAAGAATATATAAGGATGTGTTAGGGTTATTTGTGTAGGTATTTGCCAAACTATAGTGCTCTAAATGTTTGATTAAGTCAGTATATTAGGATCCATTTTATAAGTGAGGGGAGGGAAACCCTTGGAATCACTTAAAGTATTATGTTAATATAAACTAATTTTCATGTTTAAGTTGAACAAAATTTACATATTTATAAAATAGTATTATTATGAGTTCAAATCATATCATATAATAATAATTGGTTAAGTTTGTATGATCTTTTGAACCATATCTCTTAGTCTTAAACCCGGTTAACCTTTTTGACGATTACCATGATATCAAGTTAGGAGTCAAGAAATTTAATATAAAAGAAAAATTAACCCATAAGTGGATAATTGATGATATTAAATACCATATCCCATTAAACTAGATGATAATAAGATTTTTATGAATTTTATATCATTAAATAAAATATTATTTAACATAATATACAATTATTGTCATTTTTAGGACCATACACATTGTTTGAGTTTAATGACATCAAGATAATAACGAAACATGAATATGAATTTTTAAAACATAAATAATATTCTATATATATCTACTATATTCATATATAATAATAATTAATCCAAATTTTAAAACTATTAATTTTTTTTAAAAATCATTTACTTTATTTTTCTATTACTTTAACTAGTACTGTTTTGGTTTAGTGTAAACACTTAAGGTAGTTATTCCACCACTAAAAATTACAAATAAATTAAAATGATAACAAAATTAATTAATATTTAAAACAACCGTTTATAAATGAATATAACCTATTATTTATTTATGATAAATATTATAGATATTAAAACAACGTGATTAAAATTTTATTTTTATTTTTTACTTGAGATTATATTATAGTCATTATCAGAGAGAAGTGGTTATAAATTTCTAGATATAAGACCCATGGATGGTTATGGTTGAAAAATAATATCCAATAAAATAAATTCAAGTTTTAAGGATATTTTTAGGCCTTATCTTAAAGTTTTACTCCTATTTTACTCATTTACCCTTTCCAAGGTGACAAATATTTATTATGTTTATTATTCATAATGAAAAAAATAAAGTGGCATATTTACCCAATTTTATCCTCCTAATTCAAAATGTGGAATCTATTTTTCATGATTCGATTTATATAAGTTTCAAAAATAAATTTTATATAAATACTTAAAAGACAATGAGAAAGGTTTATAGGAAAATGTGTTTTAAAGCCAAAAAATAAACTTATAAAAAATTAGGTATAATAAAGATTACTTTGTAATTAGTTTTATTATATATAAGTGATGGGGAATTATGTTACTTTAGTCTAATGATACATTTAAATTATCTTATTTAATGAAAATAAATGATAGTATAACACCCTGATTTCTTTATGGAAGTTATATTTTATCCTTTGTAGTTGGTTTTCTTTTTCATTGGATGGAAAATTACAAAAGAGAAATTAAGAAGATACATGTAATGGTGAATTCAAATATTTTTTGGAATTTTTTGATTAAACAATTAGTTTTCTCTATTCGCTGGGATGTTACACACTATGTAATGGGAGTACACACCATATAATGGTCACTAAGAAAAAAATCATGAACTAATTACATAATGTGAGAGGTTTACATACTATTTAAGGGGTTTATACCTATTAATATAAAATTTCTCATTTTTAATAAAAAGGTGATGGGTTTTTCGGTGTCTATGAGGTTTGTGGATTACATGAAGTTTATCGGGATTACAAGCCATGAAATATTCACAAGTATATATTTTTGGGTGCTTAGTGTGTGGTATCTTATTTAATTCATTACAGTATTACATACTCTCAACCTAGAGTATCTTCCTAGGAAATTGTGTGTGGTTATCTCCCTTCTGAGTCACTTCATTCTTCTATTGATCACCATTGTGGTTGAAATGATTTTACCCGATTTATAATTTTTTTTTTCTTCTTTATATTTGGTTATGACTACAGTTTTGGATGTGGATGTGATCAGATAGTGTTTTATATTGATCCTTTCCAGTTTTATGGCATTAATTTTCTTTATAAGGCTGCTTTCTTGATTTCTAGTCACCATTTTCCAAAGTGGTTAAGTCTCTACCATGTTGAAGTATATGTTTCTATACAATGGGTTAATGTGAGGAATTTCATTTCGTTATTAATAAATTACTTTGGGGTTTTCATTTATTACAATTGATATGTGTTTTCAAATGATTCTTGGAATGTTTTTAAAATATTTCCTTTCTTTGAAAACAGATTTTATTGATTTGGAAATGGGTTTTGAAACTGCCAAATGGATTGTCTTGGCTTTGAAAATGTTTCATAAAACTATGAGCTTGTTCTTGAAATGAATTTAGAAAATTGAAAATTGGGATCCTTGGGTTCACAATGAAAGAGACATAGGTAGGCTTAGTGAGTGTATAATATCACTTGGAGGTAACCTTTTTTGATATTCATTGGCCTGACTACGTATTGGTTGGATCCAATATTATGATTATTTAGGTTTTTTATAATATAATAAGTTGTGTCCCATATGATTGATCTGAAATGTGAGGTGATTTTTCATTTGTGATTATTTATCACATGATTGTTTTTATCAAGGATTGTTCTTCATAGGTTTTTATACGAGGTTATATCACCTAGATTCACATGATAGGTTATTTAATAGATATTTGTACCTCTTGATGAATGGATATTCTTTCTTATTTTTTCAATTATACTTGTCATATTTTTGGTGTTAGAATATGAAAGGATTCTATTAAAACCATAATAGAAAAAGGGAAAATTATTTACAACTAGATTTAGTTTCTGAAAATTATTTATAAAAATGTTTTTTTAAACTAGAATTATTACATTCTTTATTTTAGACCTTGTATAGAAACTATGGTGGTATCTTATTGAGTTTTGGATCACAACCTACTTATTTTGTTGGGAATTTGTAAATTTTTTAGGATTTAGGTAAATGAAGGAGAATCTTGTAGCGTATTGGACTCTATTGTTGTTTCTAATTTCATTTTAGGTTGGTCTATACGTGACTGTTAGCCATGTGGGGACTTGACATATTTTTTGTGTTATCCTATTTTTGTCTTGGATTGTATGTATTTTTGGTATCTCATTTGTTTCCAATATGTACTATTGTTCTATGTATATTTTTTTATATTCAAGACTAATTTATATTATCTTATTTTACCTCTATTACATGATGATTAGGTTCGGGTGGCTTATCCAGTTGACCTAAGTTGGTTCGTTACAATTTGGTATCAAAGAGATGATCAACCTCAAGTTTGTTAAAAGTATATGAGTTTGGTTCTATTTTATGGGTATATAAGAGTTAAGAACATCAAAATTCAGATAGTAAGTATGAAAAAGGGGCTTAGACAGCTCACTTCTGTGACTGAACCCAAGTTAATGTGGGAAGTCAAGGACTTTTACTAGGTTTAGGACTTAGAGTTTGAGGTCATTTGAATGAAATTTATTGGAGGTTTATTTAAATCAACCTGTTCTTTTTTAAGTATGGTATTTGATAGTTTCTTCAAATTATTAATGTTTTTAAGATTTGATGTAAATTATTTAAGTTGGTCTTATGATTTTGGAACTTTCTTATGACTTATTGGGTTTTATTGTTTTTTAGACAATGCATCTAAAAAGAGCTCTTCCAAATTTGAGAGAGGAAGATGCAAGATAGGATCTAAAAGAAAATCATCTATTGGACCATAGTTTAGTAGATTTTTTTATTCCTTCTATTTAAAATATGGGTCAAGTGGGTGTTAGGAACCCATGATGTATGGTGGATCATGTCTTTAAATTTACAAAGAAACATCCACACATCATTCATGGTGATAAAGTAACCTTGGAATCTTATGAGGAGATTGAGTTGATAGAGTTGATCTTAAAATTTCATAATGAATCCTAAATACTCTAAGGTTGGTTTTTATGAGTATATGTTCAAGGTATCATGAAAGATATGGTGTTATTCTATTATGAAATCTTTGTTTCATGACAATATTACCTAGGATTCCTTCAAGATAAGATTTAACCATTAGTTTTACCCTAAGAAATTGTGTTTAGTGAAGTCTTGGGAGTTTCTAAACTTAGACTAGGTGGAGAATTCCATGTTGAATTATTCTACCCATTTTTCTGAGTTGGTGCATCTTCCATCGAAGCTTGTCACTAATGAGTACCTGAAGTCTCATAAGTTTGAGTTTGGAATGAGTCTTAATATTCGACCAGTGTTGATTCTCATGTTCCTTATTAACTTTGATGAAGTAGCTGACAAGTAATATTTAGATGATGTAGATATATCTTAAAATATTGTTTTAGGTGGAGCTTCAGTTGGTTCAATGGTCATCCTGTGTGTATCCTCTAGGCAAAAAAGGAAGCGTAAGAGTTGTCAGTTTTCCTCAAGACCAGTTTCAGGGAAATAAAAATGGTAGTAGTAGGATTTCTTCTACTAGTATGTAAATAAATAACATAGTAATCCTAACTACTCATAGACTCTAAGAACCAATCATCTTTGTGGATGTTTTGGAGATATAAAATATTTTTATGAAAAGACATCTCAGGAAAGTAGGGCGAGATTCACTCTTTCAAAGGGTTCACATGTTCGTGCTGATGTTCCCAAGGGTGGTGGGACTTATTTTATGGATAAGGGAGATGTTAATGTGGCTATGAATAGATGTATTTATACAATAGAGTTTTCACTAGGGGAATCTGGAGTAGGTCTAGTTACTGTTATAGGAACAATGTTTATATCCTCTTTTATTGTTCTAGATTCCATTGATATAGGTGGTACTGATTATTTATATCATCAAAGTTAGTTAATGTTCTTAGTTTACATTAATAACTTATTCATTTATTTCTCAATATTTACATACCATTGGTAACAATGTTCGAACAAGGATTGTTATGTACTACATTTTAGGTGATGATAGAGGACTAAAAGGTAGTGTGGGCATTTTTAGTGCTTGATATTGACATATTTTAATTTATTATCAACATGGATTGGATGTTCATTGTTAAGAAACATATATACTATTATCACTATTAGGTTTAATTATTATCTTCCAATGGGGTCACTTATATTTTTCTCGGAGAGTGGGACTCTAGATTACGAAGTGAAAGGCCTGTTTTTCCTTATAAATTGGTAATATTATGCTAGTTTTCAAAGACGTTTCTTAATGCAGTTGAACCTTGTTTGGGCAGTTGACTTACTTTATTAGTTTTTGAATAACTTTATATATTTTTCAATGTTTTTTATAGTTTACCACCCCATATAGAGGTTTATTTTACTATAGATATGCTCCCTGGTATGATGCCTATTTCTATACGATCTTACCATATAGAACCTACTTGCTTGGTGGAAGTTAAGCTCCAACTTGAAGACCTAGAGGAGAAAGGATTAATTCATCCAAACTTTTAACCATGGGTATAAATTTTCCTCAATTATAGGATGGAATACATGAGCCTAAATTTTTTTACCTTTTTATTGAAAGTTGAATTGGGTGATTGTTAAGAACAAATATTCCATTCCAATGAATGAAGACCCCTTTGATCATATCAGAGGAATCATTGGTTTTTTAAGATTGAACATCAGTCATGGTACCAAAAGTTGAGAGTTTGAGAATATTATATAAATAGATAGTGTTCAAAATTTGATATGAACATTTTAAGTTTCTAGTTATTCCATTAGGTCTTAATAATTCTCTTGTGGTGTTTATGGTTTCGAAGAAACTGATTTTTCATCAGCTCCTAGAATCTTTTATTATTGTGTTTATGGATGATTTTTTGTGTAATACATGTTATTTAAGGATAACATGAAACATTTTGATATAATTATTTGACCTTTGAGAGAGGTTCATCTATGTGGTAAGCTTTCCAATTGTGAATTTTGAATATGAGAACTGAATTTTCAAGGGAATGTGATATTCGAGAGGGGAATCACAATAAATCGTAAAATGGTATAGGGAGTTATGTTTTGGAAGTATATTATAAATTTGTTTGAGATCAATATATTTTTTTGTTTTGATGGTTATTATAGATGGTTTTTTCTGGAATTCTCCACGTGTGCATCTATGACGCTAGATTTAAGCCAAATAGGTGTAAATTTGAATGGAAAAATTGTCATAGGAATTTTGAGAAGATGAATATGTGGTTTAATTGAGCACTAGTTTTGGTTTATTAAGGACTGGAATTGATTTATGTTGTTTTATAAAAGTCTTGTAGTATAGGTTTTGGGTGTTTCTTGATTTAAGAGAAACATGTGGTGGCTAATTATTCTCTCCCGATGAACTACCCTACCAATGATATTCATTTGGAAATAGTTATACATGAAATCAAAACATGGTGTCACTATATATTTTAGGATTTTACAATGGTATATTATAATCCTAAGATCCTAAAATAAATTTTTACTCTGAGGGACATACATTTGAGAGAGATATGTTGGGCATAGTATTTTTATACTTTTTATTTTGATATTGGTTATACCGTTGGGAAAGGGATTGTGGTTGTATATTAATTGGGAAGAAAATTACAAACACAAGGCATGGATGAATCAACAAAGGAGTTATATTTGACATGTTCATTTGCTGAGACGATATTAGGAGTGGAATAGGTTTTTAGATTGGTGTTCTTGGTTTTGATTAAATCTGACTCTCCTTTTGATGATTTAGTTTACCTTGAGCAGGTGATAGAAAACTAATTTACAATAATTTTGTAAAATTGTTTATGGTGGGGATACTGTGGGTGAGTGGTCTTAGTCTCATATTAGAGAATTATGATTTCATAATAGGTTGGTTGTTTTATTTTACTTGAAGTAATAGTAGTTGGATAATGGAAACCATTATTGTTGGTTCGTGCAACCAGGTACTGCCAAGATGTATCATGATTTGAGATATTAGTATTTATGACAGTGGATGAGAAGATAGATTGTAGATTTTGTTTTGTAGTTTTATACTTGTCAAATAATTAAGGTGGAACAATAGAGACCTAAAAGTTTTTTTTATCCCTTAACCATTCTGATATGGTAGTGGGATTATATTTCCATAGCCTTTTTAATTGGTTTCACACAAAATCCTAGTGGGAAAGATGTGACTTAGGTGATCATTGATCAACTCATGAAAACACAAAGCTCTGCTAGGAGATGAAGAAAGTGGAACAACTTGGGGACTTGTATGTTTGAGATATTGTGAGACTTCATGGGGTTTCTTCTATAGTTGAATCTAACAGAGATTTAAGGTTCACATCCATGATCTTGAGGTATTTCTGGGGGAAAGTTTTTATGGTGGGGAGATCTTAATACCCCATTTCCTTTTTAGTTATCCTTTAACCTTTACATTTAGTTTCCTTTTTCATTGGATGATAAATAAAAAAAATAAATCAGGTGGATACCTGTAATGCTAAAGTCTTGGATTTTTTTGAATATTCATCTTAAACCTACAATTTTTATTGTTTTTAGGGAAATTAATTCCTATGTAATGGGAGTACACATCCTGTAATTGATTTGGGGAAGAATCTATGAACTGGATACACAATGTGAGTGATTTACACACCATGTAAGGTGTTCACAATTTTTAATATAAAATGCCACATTTTTAATAAAAATGAAATGATTTTTTTCGGTATATATGAGCTAGATGGATTAAATAAAGTTTAAGGTGGTTATATTCCATGTAATAGTCATGAGTTGGGATTTTTGGGTGCTTCACAAGTTTTATATTATTTTGTTAATTTCAGGATTCCTTTCTCTTAAATTATTTGACCTCCCTAAAATATTTTGGCTGGTTACCTCCTTTTAGGGTCACTTTGTCTAGGGATTGATCACCTTAATGGTTATATTGATTCTTTCTAGGTAAGTTATCCGTTTATTTATTCTTTGTATTTGTTTAAGGCTATGGTTTTGGCTGCAAATGTGATCATATAGTGTTTTTTATCGATCTCTTTAAGTTTCTTAGTGTTACTTATCTTTAGAAGGTAATTATCTTGGTTTTCGATCACTCTTGTCAAAAGTGGCTAGGTTTCTATAGTGTTGATGTAGCTGTTTCTATAAAATGGTATAATTTGACGAATTTAATTTCATTATTGATCATTGTTTTTTGTGTTGTTCACTAATTTGAAGTGATATGTGGTTTCAAATGATTCTTGTAAGAGAATATTTTTTTTCTAAAAGGGAGTTTTATTTGGAAATTGATTTTATTGATTTGGAAATGGATTTTGAAACTCTAAAGTGGTTTGGATTATATTTTATAACGTTTTATAATATTATGAGAATGGTTTTGAAATGAATTTGGAAAATTCCACATATGGAACCATGGGTGCATTGGGAGAGAGACATGGGTAGCCTTAGTGTGTTTACGACACTACTAGGAGGTAACCTTTTTTTGATATTGACCAGTATATTTCAGTATTAGTTTAATACAACATTATTCCTACTTATCATTTTTAGTGTATTGTATGTAGTATACCATAGGATAGATCCTAGATGTTTGGTTATTTGTCATTTATGTTTAATTAGTGCTTATTTATTTTATCATGGATTGTTGTGCATAGGTTCTTATAAAATTTTGTATCATATAGATTCAAATGATATGGTATTTCATGGATATGTGCACCTCTTGATGCATGGATATGATTTTTGGTTTTATAAATTCCATTTTTCATATTTCTGGTTTGAAAATATGAAAGGATTTTATGAAAACCAAAGGTGAACAATGTGAAATTGTTTACAAATAGATTTAGTTTCTAAAAATACGTTGTAAAACTATTTTTTAAAATCTATAATTGTTTATTTCTAGATATTATAACTTTTATAGAAACTACGGTGGTATCCTAATAGGATTGGGCTCACACCCTACTTGTGCCATTGAGATTTTTTTTGATTTTTTATTACCAGATTCAGTTATAGAGAAGTGAATCTGGAAACATGTTGGCTTCTATTGTTGTTACTAATTTTAGTTTGGGTTGGTTTGGATGTGACTATTGTTCATGTGGGGACTTAACTTATTTTTTGTTTCATCATGTTTTTTTCTTGTATTGTTTGTATTTTTGGTATCATGATTATTTTCTCTCTCTCTTTAGGTTGTATGTATTTTCTTATTATAGTTATGACTGATTTTAGTTATCCTATATTAACTATATTACGTGAAGGGATAGTTTATGTGGCATCTATAGTTGACCCAGGTTGGTTCATTAAAGATAGTGGATAAAAAATTGTATCCTTCACTATTCACATAAAAATAACCCTCTAAATAAAAATCAAAAAAATTCATTCCAAGATAATTTTGATTCCATGATTTCAAAAACGAACTTCAGTTTTCAAATTAAATTTCAAAAAATTAGAAATTATTCTTTTAAATAAAACCATAAAATACATCAAAACAAATTTAGTAAGAATAAAACTATTTCCTTTTTGATTGAAAAATTACTTTTTATTGTCCTATTCAATATAACTATATAAAATTAAATTCATGAATTTTAATTTGGCATGAAATTTATTTACTATTACTTAGGTTTTCATAAATTTGAATTGTCCCTAATAAAGTATACATATTTATATTTGATAACATCATCTTTAAAATTTATTAATTATGAGAATTTACACATCTCATTAATTAAGAAAGATCAACATACATTATTGTGAACTTATTCAAGAAGTTTTATGGGCTTTTATCCTTTTACACTAAATAAAGTTTTGTTCATCTTTCATTGAAAATAAGAATAAAGTATTATTAATATAATTAGTTCAAAAAATTATAAATATAAATCTTTTTATAATTTATTTATGTGGTTTTAATTTAAATAAATTAAGAGCTGATTCAACAGTTGGGTGTGATGTGTGTCACATAAAATAGATTCATTATCAGTTTACATTACTAATTTTTTTGTTATCCAACAATTAAAAATAATTATTCTGTCTCTCCTTACCATAACATATGATATATTTGTAAAATAATAAATATTTATTATAACATCTTGTGTTTCTTAAAATGGAACACTATGTTAGATAGCATACAAAATACACCACACCGAGCTTAAATGAATTACTAAACATTATTATGTAAATGTTACTATTATAACATAGCTGTTAGAATGAAAATAATACACAATGTTAATTTAATTATGAAAATATGGTTCACACACACACACATATAATTAATTATTTAGTTGACAATTAATTGAATATGAAAATAAATATTGTTTTTAAAATAAAAGGAATTTTTTCCCTGAAAAACTATTTAAATGTGCACAGGTGTATTTTATACCGATAAGTTAATAAATCACCCTTTTGGATTATATTAATGAAATATATATATAATACATTCAGTCTAATTCTTAAAATCTATCTTATTTATTTTCTAGACCTTATATAAGAACAAATCTAATTTTATGAATAAAAGATTTATTTTTCAAAAAAAGAAGTTTTGCCTCCTTTTGATGGAAAACCATTTTAAATATATTTTTTTTTAAAATTTTATAAGTTTTATTTTAAAAAATAACATACTTCTTAGAAACTTTAGCATCAATTTTTTAATTTTTTATTGTTATTTTTCTAAAAAGTTACATTTTTTGATGAATAGTGAAAAATATTGCATTTTAGTCCAAAACTATGTTTTCATATAATTTATTTATATAGTTAAATTATGTTTTGATTTAATTTTAAAGTATAATTATATCTTGTTTTTATCTTTATATATAATGAAAGTCATTATAATAAATTTCAAATTGAAATTTGATATAAAAAACTTATTGAACTGTTGACCTTTTTTACTTTATCCCACTTTCTCACGACATCTATGCGATTAGCGTTGAACTTAATTTTTCCACTTATGTGAATAGAATTTCAAAAAACTTAAATACATGTTTATAATCTATTTTAAATTTTTGGTCTAATAGGCACAACATAATTTTTTGTGAATAGTAACTTTAGTATTTTATTTACCTTGGTTAATGGTTAATTTGGTAAATAAAGTTAAAAGTAATATTATAAATAATAAAAAATCACCTTAAAACTTGTACTAATATCACTAGATAAGTGATTTTAAACAAAAATAATCCATTGGTCTATGTTTTACCCTTTTTAATCTACTTTGGTTTGAGAAAGGCATTTATAATATTATATTCAAAGAGAAGTCAAATTTTGTCACACCCTTGTTTTTAAAAATTAAAGTATTTTTAATATCATATTATATAAGGGATATGTTCAACTATAAATAGAATTTATTAAGATAAAATTATTACCTATGTAATGGTAATTTATTTATAACTTTTGGGGAATAAATAACTAAATTTAATGGCGCCACAATGGTGATGCGGAAATTGATTCATTAACGGAAGAATTAAATAAATGATGTTGAAAATGTTAAAAAAAATATATGTTTATATACTAATTCCATTCAATAATTTTATGGACTAATTTGATATTTTTGGAATTTGTAATGGAGTTTTTCTTGAAGATATCATGTTTTTATGAAATTTTTAAAAAGTAAAATATTGAATAGTGTGTTTATTGACACAAATGATATTTTAAAATATAAAATATTTTATTAAATTATATAGAATTTATCAAAATATTATATTATATTTTTTTTATTTGTCTAAAAATTTTACAAATGTTTCATTTATTGGTCGTTTGGCATGTTATAATAATTATATTAAACATAAGAGTGTAAATTACATGGTATCACGATAAGAATAAATATGGGTTAAAAAAATATAAGGATTAAAAAATACTAAAAAATACATAATATTTATTGTATGAAGGGTATTTGACCCAAAATCATTTGATACTAGAAATAAATTAGTTTAGGACCATTTGTAAAAGAAAATAAATTTATATTAATTTATTACTTTAAAGATTTATAATAGTTCCCGTCCCCTACCATTTAAAGGGAACCAATTATTCTCTATTATTAACACCTCATAACCTATTTAGGTTAGTGAATATATTCTCTAATATATTCCGAGAATCCCTAAAAACATTATAGAGCTCTCAGTTTAGGCCTAACACCCTCATTAGAGGTGTTAAGGTGTTAATCAAAGGAGATTGTCTGAGGAAGAGGTATCGTTTTTAACTTAAGTGTTTTTGTTATGTTTCTTCTTCAAATTCCTAAAAATATTATTCATCCATGATGAAATAATAATTCAAATATCATAAATATAAATAGATTTTGTTATGTTAATATCATCACTCAAATCCAACACCACTTCCATCAAATGGGAAAAGAATTAATTGTCCGTGCGTACATGGGTGCTATCACCTCCACAAACTGATAGAAATTTTTTTCCATTACCATCCCTCAAGGCTGGTTATAATGATTAAATTAATATTTATATATGATATTAATGAAATATTATTAATTATTAAAGAATAATATATAAGTTATGTTCTTACCTTTCCATGCACATAAAGATGATAACACCATTTATGCGTACGTGTGAAATATCACCTCCACGAAGCGAAGTGACTCATTTTCAGCACCAAATCTCATGAATTATATATATAAGAACATATAAATGATCAATATGATATTTTTATCATAATATAATTATATTATAATAATGAAATATTTTCATAATGATCATTGAAAATTGGAAACGTTACTCATACATACGTATGTATGACTTACCGTCTCCATGATTGTGCCATTGTTCATTTTTCATATATATATTTAATGAATATATTTAAAAGTATAATTGATATATAAAGGTGGTTATTATTAAATGAATATTATTATGAAGATTATGGAATTATGACTTCTATGACTATTGACTTCATTCCAAATTCATTTTGGACTCAAGTATAGAATATCATCAAAACGTATGTCAAGAACTTAAGTAATTAAGTAATTTTTATAACATGATAATAAGTAATAAAAAATGAATAATTAACTTTAAAAAATTTCTAATGAAATTAAATAATTAACCTATGTTTATTATTTAGGAACATAAATATTATACGTGACGATTCAGACTCAAGGTAATGGATTTCATCTCAATCTTCCTTCATTGAGGAAATTCCTAATGACATGCACCATTATTCTTTTATAAAATGTATATACAGGTACTATGGAATTTCATATCCACAATGTATCTATAAACATGTTAATTAATGTTTTGGTAAATTTACTCTTTCATGGAGATTTTAATTTAAATGTTCAAATTGGTATGGGACACTTTGAATGTTTAAAGATTAAATTATTAAATATTTTTCTCCATGTCAGCATTTTTAATATTATTTTACATATTTATTTATATGGATGTTGAAGGATTATCAAATAAATTTTATTTATATTTTAAATTTCATTCAATGGCTTTCAAAAAATAATATTTTTCTGTTTTTGGTACAAAACATTTGATTTTATTATAAAAACCACATTTAAATCTAGTCTTTTAACTATTTTTACAAAATCCAAAAGGAATGTTTTTTAACATATAATTCATTAATTGAATTTCATGAATTAATGTAACTTTAATGATTTTATTCATCATTTATTAGTTTAAATTACTATTTTCAAATTAGGTTTTTTCTCTTATGAGTGTGTGACTTTGTAAAAATGAAATGTATTTCAAAGTGGAAATGTTATTTTTTTCTTTATGGTTGTTTTATATGCTATGATTATGTTTTGGTACTTGGGAATAGTTTAGGAATATAGTTGGTTACATGATAAACCAAGGGAATGTGTGCCCCTGAATTCTCTCCAATTAATTGGGTAATGATATGGAGTTAAATAGTTGGGTTTATTCTAAGATATTAAGGGAATATACTTCAATGGGTATTCTGAATACAATCATGGAGGTTACACCCTACATTGCCGTGAAAGATACAATGCATTAATTTTATGGGTTCCACTATTTAACTTTATGATTTATGATTTATATTTAGTTTTACAATAATTCTTATGATTCCATGAGGTAATCTAAAGAGTTTATGTTGTTTGTGTGAAAAGTATAACTTTGTGAAAATGATTTCATGAGTTTATAAGTATTCATGGATTAACAGTTTCTTTATGTCATTTACATCACTTACTGAGTTTTTTTCTCTCATCCCATGTCTTAAAATGATTTTCACCTATATTAATATTGTTAAGTAAAAATAGGATGTCGTGATTAATGTATCAAAGATGTGTCTTGAAAAGAAATCATGTTTTATGTTAAAAGGGTTTCATTTACTGGAAAATGGATATTATTTGGAACTGTCCACTTTGTATTCTTATGGTTTTATTATGTATGATTTAGGGAATAATTTTATAAATATATAAATTGGAAAAGATACTCAATATGAAAGAAAGTAAAATTATTTTATTAATAAATTGTATGTAATGTTTTAAGGTTAGGTATTTACAGTTGGTATTAGAGGATGGTTTAAGCATCTTTATAGATTAAGATGTTTTATTAAGAGTTAGTGGTATCATCATGGGTTTCTAATTTTAAGGTTTATCATGAGTTCATTATATTAGGAACACCTTTTGAGGATTTATGTTTTGAAATTCTAAAGTGATTAAATGTATTTCAAGAGACAATCATTTTAGAGATAATTACGGGTTATTACTTTTTGGGATAAAAAATGAATGGTATGAGAAACATTTTGAGGTTAAAACATTTTAGGGTTATTTTTTATGAATTTATCATATATTTGGAATGTTATAATAAATATATTGTTTTTGAAAAAGGAAAACTCATAGACCATGTGACAACTTGTCGTGTTTGGAAAGGCCACAATAATCTAACCCACAACCATAGGGAGAAAGGGTGCATCACCTACCACCGACCTATGTGAAATACTTGGTAAGTATGAAATTTTATTTTTAGTTAAATGAGTTTATGGAATAAGAATAAGATGATTTTTGGAAATTATATTTTATCAAATGTATATTCTTGGTATTAGAAAATGATTTGTGGATTACGTGATAAATGTTATTTTGGTAGACGTTCACTATTTTGGGAACTTTATATGATTAAGGTTAGTAGAATACCCTAGGATTTTAATTGATGAGTAAAGACTGAATTATATTTTGGTATAATATATGATTTAATTGTAGGATTTCAGTGATTCAAGTTATTTATAGAAATAATTACCATATCGTGGGGATTATGCGATTTGGGAAATTACATTTTTGGTATGACACATTAAGAGTGATTGATATTATTTGGATATAGTTCTTAAAATTTATCTTGAAATATTATGTAATAAAACACATATGATTTTTTGGTTTCAATCATAGTCAAGAATATTTTTTAGGAATTTGAAGGATAGTTATTTGTTTGATGGTCTATGTTGAACTTCTTGCATTACTGTTGAATTTTGGATATTAATGTAGTTTTCAATCATATAAAGGATTATTATTTATGGGGAAATATCTTATCTTATACTAAGAATTTTGATTTTGGTTAATTTTTTAAGATATGATAAATAGATAGTTAATCTTCTTATGTATGATGTGATTCTCTAGAAATTGATTCCAATGCTTTATGTGTTAAAAATTCATCTTGAATACTCACTGTTTAGAGAAAAACATGAGTTTGTGGCAGAACTTGATTAATGAATGAAAATATGATTTTCATGTATGTATATTTCATTATGTCATTAGTCTAGGAAGTAAATTAATTACTCAAATCAATGAAATTAATGTTAAAAAAAATCTAGCCATTTACTTTTCTTACTAAGAAATCAATGACCTTTTAACCAATCATAAATTTGTGATTTTTTAATTGTTAATTTTATCTTGACCATATGTTATATCACACTCTTTCAGAACATGATGGTTAGTTTGATCAACCATGTCATTTTATTCATACATAGAAAACTATTTTTTTATCTCATGTGACCTTCGTATATCCATTAATTAATTTCAAAGTGTAAGTATTATTAACACTTCTTCTATTTTGTGATTTGAAAAAATGTATTTGAAATGGAAAACCCCTAGTTTTTGATCTCGAGTCCAAATTTTATGGATGAAATTTATTAATAGGGGGGAGTGAATGTAATATCCTGAGTTTTTTAAAATCAAACACCATGTTCAATAGCATATAAAATACACCACATTGAGCTTATAAAAACAACTAAATATTATTATGTAAATGTTACCATTCTAACCTAGACGTTAGAATGATGAAAATGAAAAGTATTAATTGAATTTTTAAAATATGGTTTACAAATTTATATATAATTAAATATTTAGAGACCAATTAATTATAAATTAAAATAAAACTTTTTCTTAAAATAAAAGGAAATATTTTTATGAAAAACTATTTTATTGCAAACATGTGTGTTTTATACCAATAAATTAATTAATAACTACTTATAGATTATATTAATTAAATATATATATTTATAATATATTAAATCTAATGTTTGAAATTAATATTATTTATTTTCTAGATGTGTTATAAGAACATATCCAGTTTTATGAATAAAAGAAGTGTTTTCTAAAAATGAAATTTTACCACCTTTTGATGATGAACCAATTTTAAATCTAGTTTTTGAAAATTTAAAAAGTATTATTTGATAAAATAAATATATTATTTAAAATTATAGTATCATAATTTACTTTGGTTTAAAATTTGGTATTTTTTTGAGAAGTTACATTTTTTGATGAGTAGTGAAAAATAATGCATTTTAGTTTAAAAATACATTTTCACCTAATTTATAAATATAGATAAATTATGTTTTGATATTTATTTAAAGTGTAATTATATAATGTTTTTATAATTTTATTCTATTAAGGTAATTATAATAAATTTAACATTGGAATTAGATATAAAAAACTTATTGAACTTTTGGACATTTTTACTTTAACTCGCTTTCTCACCACATTTGTGTGAATATCATTAAAAATATTTTTTCCAATTTTATGAATGGAATTAATAAAAATGTAACTACATGGTTTTAATCAGTATGAAATTGTATTTCTAAAAGGACAAACTTAATTTTCGGTGAATCATAACTTTTGTATTTTTTACCACGTTTAAGGGGAAATCAAGTAAATAAGTGTAAAAATAATATTATAAATAATATAAAACCACATAAACACTTGTTATAATTTCATTTGATAATTTTATTTGTAAAAAAGAATATTTCTTTCAAATTTATAACTTTTTTAATACAATTGGGTGTGAGAAAGACATGTATAATATTATATTCAAAGAGAAGACAAATTTTTTGACAACCTTATTTTTAACAAGTAAAGTATTTTTAAGATGGATTAATATAATGGATATGTTCGAATATAAATATTATTTAGAAAAAAAAAATAATTACCTAAAATATGGAAATATATTTATAATTTTCAAGGAATAAATAATTAAATTGAATAGTGACACATTGATGATGCATTAATTGCTTCATCAATTGATGGATCAAATAAATGATATTAAAAATGTGAAAATAAATATAATTTTATATAATTTATCCAATGAAATAATTTTGTAGAATAATTTGACTTGTTAATAATGTGTTAAGGTAGTTTTTTTGAATATATCATGTTGTTATTATATTTTTAAAATGTCAAATATTGAATACTGTCAAAATAGACACTAATGATATTTTAAAATATAAGATCTTTTATTAATTTATATATAATTTATAGAAATATAATATTAATCCAAATATTTGGTATAATTTCTATAATATCATAAATATTTCATTTATTGGTCGTTTGGAATGTTATAATAATTATATTAACCCTCAAATTGTAAATTACATGATATCACTATAAAAATTAATAAGGGTTAAAACAAAAAGATATAGATTAAAGAATACTCAAAATTATTGAATTTTCATTTTATTTGATCCAAAGCCACATTATATTATAAATAAGTTAGTTTTGGACCATTTATATTAGAAAATTAATTTATATTAATTTATTACTTTAACGATTTCCATGAGTACCCCTCCCCTATCCTATAAAAGGGAAACCATTCTTCTCTATTATTCACACATAAAAACCTATTTGGTTCATCCAATATATATCCAAATACCTACCTAGAATCCTTAAAAATTTTATATATCTCTTTTTTTAGTTATAACAATATCCTAATTGGTGTTAAGGTGTTAATCAAAGGAGATAGTCTCAGGAAGAGGTATTGATTTTAATTATGTGTTTTTATTTTGTTTATTCTTACACTTACTTAAAGTCATCTTGAACCATGATGAAATAATAAATTCATTATCCTAAATATAATGAGATGTTATTATGTTAATATCATCACAACAATCCAACTCAACTTCTATAAAATGCGAAAATAATTTTTTATTCATGCGTATGTGTAAACTATCACCTCCACAAATAGATTTAATTATTTTTCTATTACCATCTATGAACACTAGTTATAATTATGTAATCAATGTTTATATATGATATTAATGAAATATTTATCATTATTAATGAATAATATCCCAACTATGTTCTTACCTTTCTATGCACATAAAAATGATAACGTCGTTCGTGCGTATGTGTAAACTTTATCCTCCACCAAGTGATGCTATTCAATTTTTAGAACCACATCACATGGATGATATATATAAGTATATATAGATGATTAATATGATATTGTGATTATTAGTTAATGATAATATAATACTTTAATATTTTAAGTAATGATTATTGAAAAATGGAAACGTTACTCATGCGTACCTAGGACTTACCGTCTGCATGATTGCAACATTGTCAATTTTTTACATCCATATTTAATGAATTGATATAAAAGTAAAATTAATCTATAATACTGATTATTATTTCATGAATATTATTCGGGTTATGATGGCATTATGACCATTATGACTATTATCTTCACAGCAAATTCATGTTGGACACAAGTATCGAATATCATCAAAACATACGACATGGACTTAAATAATTAGGTAAATGTTATAACATAAAAATAAGTTACATAAAAGGAATAATATACATTAAAATGGTTCTCAGTGAAGTAAATAATTAACCTATGATTATTATTCAAGAAGATAAATATTTTATGTGATGAGTTGGTCTCAAGATAATGGATTTCGTCTCAATCTTCTTTCCTTGAGGCAATTCCTGATGACATGAACCTTTAATATTTTATAAGGTTTATATATAGCTTCTATGAAATTTCATATCCATATTGTATATATAATCATGTTAATTAATGTTTTAGTAAATTTATTCATTCATGGAGATTATAATTTAAATTTTCAAAGTGATTTTGGACACTTTGAATGTTTAAAGATTTAATTATTAAATATTTCACTCCATATCAACTTTCTGATATTATTTTAAATATTTATTTATATGTGTGAAAAAATATTATTAAAGAAATTTTTGTATATTTTTAATTTCATTCAAAGTATTTAAAAAATGAATCTTTTTATTTTTTCAGTATTGAACATTTGACTTTATTTTAAAACTCTATTTTAAAGTTACTCTTTCAACTATTTTTGAAAAATAGAAAAGGAATGTTTTTAAAATATATGTTATGAATGGAATTTCTCACTTTCATATCAGTTTAGTTTTTTGATGCTTCCTTTAAAATTTTACCATTTTATTTTCCAAAATCATGTTTTTATCTATGAGTGTCAGACATTGTAAAAATTAAATGTGATTTCAACGTTGAAATTTTAGTTTTTACTTTATGATTGTTTTAAGTGTTACGATTATGCAATGGTAATTGGGAATAGTTTATGAATACTGGTGGTTTCATGATAATCCAAGGGCACATGAGCCTATGATAGCTCTCCAATGCATTGGGTAATGAGATGAAGTTAAATGGTTGGGGTTCTCTTAAGAGATTAAGAGAATATATTGTTTTGGGTATTCCGAATGTAATCATAATGGTTACTCCCTATATAGCCGCGAAATAAAAAATTTAAGAATGTTATGGATTCCATAATTTATCTTTATGATTTTTGATTACTATAGAGTTTCACAGTAATCCTTATGATTTCATGAGGTAATCCAAAGTGTTTATTTTTTATGGGTGAAAAGTATAACTTTGTGAATATCACTACCACAAAACAGGGCAAGGGAAGTGCTTCCCTTTATTAGTGCTAAGCGAAAAGCACTGATAAAGGGGTGGTCCGTTATCAGCGCTAGCTAAAAACATTGATAAATTTATACTTTATTAGCGCTAAAACAAGAGCTGATATAGGTGTACCCTTTATCATCACTTTTTTTAGCACTGATAAAGTGTACATTTGTCAGCACTATTATTGGTGCTGATAAATGTTTTTATTATTAATTTATATAAAATTATAATACTTATATTAAAAAAATAACATTTATTAGATATTAATTAGTTTTATTGGATTAATTCATTGTATTTATTATATTTGTTATATTTAATATATTTAATATATTTATTTTTACTTATAAATAAATAATAATTTTTAATATATATGTATATATATATAATGAATAAGGATTTCTGAAATAATTATTTATCAACACTATAATTTTAGCGCTGATAAATATTTGTTTTATCCGTGCTTTTTTTAGCACTTATAAAGATATTACTTTATCAGTGCTAAAAAAGCACTGATAAAATACCTATTTATGAGCACATTTTTAGTGATGATAAAGGCATATCCTTATAAGCCCTCAAAAAGCACTGATAAATGTTCCAACTTTTCTTATAAAATAACCCTAACATGCCCCTCCTCCATCGACACGTTCAAGCCTATGAATAAGTTGAACCCTGCGCCACGACTCCTCCACCTCCTCCTCCGCTTCCTCCACTGCTGCCTTGTCCTCCTCCTCCACTGCGATCCCTCCTTCACCGCGATCGTCCTCCTCCTCCTCCGCTATTGCCTTCTCCTCTTCCTCCGTCATGATCCCTCCTCTGCCACGATCCTGCTTCTCCACATGCACCGCCGTCACTACCTCCTCCTCCTCCTCCTCCTCCTCCTCCGATCACCGAATCATCCTCCTACACTTTGAGGTTGGTGGTTTCAAACCATTACCAATTTTTTATTTATTGTTTCATGCATTTTGATATATAGTTTTATGGTAGGAGGATTATACTTGTGGATGATTTGGGTGGGGTGATTCAGGATGCTTCAATTGACTATATATGGGTGATCCCTAAGTAGGATAACTATAAGAGCAATTCATTTTGTGAGTTCAGCATTAGTTCTTATTTAATTATGAGGGAAATATCCCCAATTAGAAGATAGAGATATGGTTAGAGGTTTTTTAGATTTTTTTATTTTGATTCTTTATGAAAATAACATTTGGATTCCATTGTTTATTATCATGTTTCTAGTAGCAATTCATTAGGGTTGGATCTTGTTTCTTGGTGATTATGAGGATCCAAAGATATCATGGGAGATATTTTGTAGTCAATCATTAGATAATTTAATTTATTTGGAATCGAAGGATAAACATGGATATGTGTTGTTTTCTATCTAATAGGTGATATTCAATATATGATAGTTTGGAATTTATTTTAAGAATATTATTTTCCATACATATAACATTATTCTATAAAAAGATTCTAGGGTATGGTATTTTTATTAGGCAACACAACTAGAGATCAAACATTGAATCACCCCATTTACTTTTCCAATGTATTGTTTTTTCTATAAAAGTATAAGTTAATAGATATTATTCTAGTGTAAAATGACTCCTCGCAAGAGTGAGGCCATCAAAAGATATTTAAGGGAATGTATATGGATGGATTTCCTTAGTTGTCAAAGTAGTTCACGTGTTGGCTGGTAGGGAGTTGGTCTAAACTCCCTTTTTATAATTTCCCTAGAGATAAAAGTTCTCAGGCCATAACCTATACATCTATAATTGTTTTTCCTTTATGAACATCATGTTCATTATCACTTCCAATTAATACCATTCAAAGTGGTCATCATAGATCATCCCACCCAATTCATGTTAAATAATTGAAATAGTTTAATCTATTGCATTTTGATTTTTAACATGGTGATCCATTTTTTTGAGGTAGAAAGAATATTGAGTTGGTGGAGGATATTCACCCTTAGGTAAATTAGGCTGTGTGTGTACATTTGAAAATAATTCAAAATAGTAAGAAATCATCAATAATTAGTCATGATCTATGAGAGAAAATAATATCCTTAGAAATAGAGAAAAAACATAAGTTTATAATCCCTCCGCGCTATGATAACCTCCCCCTATTCTCCCCTTCGGTGGTTCTCCCTCACCCGGTGCATGTTTCATATTTCATCACTTTTATTAGAGAGCCTAGAATAATTTATACCTCTCTTATTCCTTATATATATTAGTTTCTAACCCCCCCCCAAATCTATATTTAATTATACATGGGTCAATTACAATAGGAAATGTAATGATACAGCCCAGACTGGTATCATAACCAACAACTGACCTAAATCTCCACTAACCTATGAGGCGTTCATGATCCCTACGAGATAGAAATGATCCACTAAAAAAAATACAATTAATGTGGAATATTTTACCCCTAAATTAGAGTAAATTAGAAATGATCTTTCTCCTAAAAAGAAGACATGTCCTATTTGTAAGTTGAACATCTATGGAAATAGTAGATTCGTAAATAATAAAAAAATAAAATGAAAATATCATAGATGGAAAATAGAATCCCACTATTGACCAATAAAATTATTTAACATGTGAGTTCTTATTTTATGTTTTCTTTTCAGTTTGAAATATCCTCTACCGCACGCCTCTCCTCTGCTACAAACGCACCTCTCCTGCATGCTTAATGGCACCTTCATGGTGAGTTTTCTACTTTTACTCATTGGTTTACTCCTATTCGTATGTTATTACTATTTTATATTGATGGTTATGTTGTGAAATATATGGGAAAAACATTCCACTAAAAATCATGGTTGTTGGTCGTCATTGTTTTCGCACTAAATGAATTTCATGTTGGTTGGTTTCTGTTCAACATTTGAATATAAAAATTGGTAATTTATGTATACTGACTAATGAATGAATGCCCCAAGATGATAAAACTTCTGTGATAACCCCTAAATTAACAAACCAAATTGAATAAGGGATGCTTTGTAAAATATGAAATTATGAGTGTTTGGTTTGTATAGTGTTGCAATTGTGAGAAAGATTGTGTGTTTGTATGGTGTTGTGGTCATTGGCATGATTGGTATGCCATTTTATTTACATGTTGTAGTTCTTTTACCATTGAATATAAATCAAAACATTACCAATTTTAAGGGTACCACCAATTTGTTACTTGTAAAATTCCACTGAATCTTACAAAATCACTTCACTAGAAGACTTTAGGAGACACTTTATGGACACCCTAGTCAAATAACCATAACAACACATGTAATTAATCATTCCAACCACAAGCACTCTTTTGAAAATAATACCATATATTAGTATAGTAGCATAGTTCTTGACTACAGACATTATGTTTCTAGAGAAACATTAAAAAACTAGTTTACAAAAATGAATATAGATCACATGTGGGATAATAAAACATTCTAGTGAAAGGGATTCTCATAGCTAGTTCCATTGATCAGGTGGTTGGGAAGATGGGTGTGATCTACTCTGGTCCTCAGTAATGCTTGGATAGGTAAGGGAATTGTTTATCATAGCTAGTTATATTGATTATAGTTGGATGATGAACCCAGTTGAACATATTTTGTGTAATTATTTTGTTAAATATTAATATTACTGTATAAAAAAGAAATAATATGAATAAAGAATGGGTGAATTCCAATCAGTTGACAAAGGAGTATGAAGATGGCATGAAAGAGTTTATCATGTTTGAAAAAGATCATGCCTATGACCCTTATCAAATCCTTCATCTACGTTTACACTATTTTTATTCAAGAAAAATTAGTTCAGAGTAGTTGGAAGAACACATGATCTATCATAGAATAGATTGAAGTTATACATATTGGAATAATCATGGGGAAAAAATTAATGCAGGTAGTGGATGGGATAACACTACATTTTACAGATCATCTTATATGATTACAAGAATGAATAATGAAGACAATCGTATGGAGGATATGATTACAGATGTGAATGATAATTAAGATCATATTGAGTCAATGAAAAGGACAATTAAAGATGAACTTCATGATTACCCATAATTGTTTGAGAAGATAAGGAGTTGTGAAAATACACCATTGTATACTGGTTGAAATAAATATACAACATTGTCAACCATAATAAAGCTGTATAATTTGAAATCAAGAAATTGGTGGAGTGATTCTAGCTTTATGAAAATACTTGATCTCCTGAATGACATGATCCCAGAAGATAATGATCTCCCGAGCCGAACATACAATGTAAAATGAATGATACGCCTGATGGGTATGATCTATGAATGAATACATGCCTGACCAAATGACTGTATATTGTTTTTCAAGAACCACCATTCACTTAAAGAATTCCCAAAATGTGGTTCTTCATGATTCAAGAAAGATGAATCCAGTCCTACAAAAGTTATATGGTACTTTACAATCATTCCAATGTTTAGGCGCCTATATAGAAGTAAGGATATTATAAGACAAATGACATGGAATGAAAATAAAAGAATTAAAGATGGGAAAATGTGTCACCCGATAGACTCTCCTCAGTGGAAGCTAATTTATCATGAGTATCCTAAATTTGGAAACGAGTTGAGAAACCTTCGCCTTGAATTATCTAAAGATGGAGGGAATTATTTTGGTTTTCAATGCAACAATCATAGTACATGGCCAGTTATGTTGGTAAATTATAACTTACCACCATGGTTATGCATGAAATGAAAGTACATCATGTTATCTATTCTTATATAAGGACCAAAACAACTGTTTATTGATATTGATGTCTATTTTTCTCCATTGATCGAGGATTTGAAATTATTGTGGGATTTAGGTGTTACATTGTATTATTCTTGAAAAAACGAAGATTTAACTTTGAGATCCATGATGTATGGGATGATAAATCACTTTCTTGCTTATATAAATTTATTGAGATATAGCATTAAAGGAACTCAAGGGTGTCCCGTTTTCGAACAAGGTACATAGTCAATTAGGCTGAAAAATTCATTGAAAACTGTGTTTCTAGGACATCACAGATTTCTACCCCGATGAAAAAATTACCGGTATTAGATGACATCATTCAATGTAATTTTATAAGAATTTACAACTCCATCTCCACTAACACGTGATCAATTGTATTCAAAAGTAAATTATGTGGACACTACTTTAGGTAAACTATTTTCTAAAAACCTTACAAAAATTGACTGGAAAATGTGATTAGTTTTTTATGAATTATCATACTGGAATTGTCGGTATGTGAGACATTTTATGGATATTATGCATGTTTAATAAAATGAATGTGATAGTGTCATCAACATGTTCTTAAATGCACCCAGTAAAACAAAGGATGGAACTAAGGCTAGATTCAACATAGTTGAGATGGGAATATGTGAAGAGTTAGAACAAGTGAATGGTGAAAAAAACATTTCTTCCCATTTCTGTTTATACTCTTTCCATGAAAGAGATATATCAGTTTTAAAACTTCTTGAATAATGTTAAGGTTACAGAGTGATATTCATCAAGTATTAAGAACATTATTTCAATGAGTGTTTTAAAGTTGAAGGGTCTAAAATCACATGATTTCCATGTTTTGATGTATAATCTAATTCTTGTAGTTTTAAGTTTCATTTTTCCCAAGAATGTATTCTATACATTAACGAAACTCTATTTTTTCTTCAAAGGTAAATGCAGAAAAGTTATAGACCCAACAAAATTTCAAAAAATGGAAAGAGTAATTGGTATCATATTATGTGAATTTAATATGTTCTTCCCATCGACATTTTTTGATATGATGGTTCATTTGATTATTCATTTGGTGAGAGAGATTCAACTATGTGTTCCTATACATTAGAGATGGATTCACCCCATTGAATGGAATATGAAGATTTTGAAAGGGTATGTCAAAAATTGACGTCGGCCAGAGGGTTGTATTGTTGAGCAATATATTGTTGAGGAAGCCATTGAATTCTATTCCTAATACCTATCTGGCATAGAAATAATTGTCCTACCTAAATCTCGTCACACTGGGTGTCTTGAGGGTGAAGGAATTTCTGGAAGAGAGGTTGTCACAGTCAATATTACAGATCAGGAGTAGGCCCACCTTTACGTTTTTCATAATAGTTTCGACATTGAACCATATGTTTGAATCGACAAAGAAATTATTAGGCATTTGAATCCATTTAGGGATGAAAAATGGATATCAGATACACACAATCGACAATTTACCGGATGTTTTGGGGCCATATTTTTATTAAGTTATATGAAAATCGGGACTCAATTTCAGAATGACCTTTATGGATATCTGGAGGAGATAGTGTGTAAATATTATCATACAATGCTTATGTAGTTAATGATTATATATTATATTCAAATGGACATGATGAAGAGAAAACCTTGTAGAATAGTGAGGTTACAATTGTGGCTGAAGCGATGCATGTTTCTAGTGCTAAGTACAGAAATCCAATTTATGTGAATATGTCATACTTTCTCATCCTTAAAAAAATAAGGGAGTTGGATTATACGAAATTACAAGTGCTGATTTTTCTATCAAAGTAGGTTGATAATAGGAGTGATATTAAAATAGATGAATTAGGATTCATGAAACGTTATTTCAGTAAGGAAGGGGAGAGAGACGAACCATTAATAATGGCATCACATACAGTGAAAGTATTTTATGTTCTAGATCCTATAAACCGAAACTGGTCAATTGTTCTATTATTGACCAAAAAAATAAAGGGTCAGATGAAAGTTCAATAGAGGATGACCCTATTATTGGGGCTTCACAACCATTTCACAGTATTCCCAATGTATACTATATTTTGTATGTCATAGAAGACCACAATGAAGGGATTTACATAGTCAACAGAGGGGTGAAATCTGTTCAGCCTTAAAAAAAGTGTTCAATAATCAGGTGATTTGTTTACTTTAATATAAATTATGTTATGTTACATTATCATCCATTTTATTCTTCTTTATGTAATATAAATTAAATTTTAAACAACTTTTTTAGGTAATGAATTCTGCACCTACTGATACGCCCAGTCCCAAAGCACAATAGGTCTCTCAACCTGCTACTGCTGGTCCCAGTGTAGAGCAACAACAGGTTTCTCAACTTATTGCTATTGGTCATAGTACGAAGGTATAACAGGTTTCTCAACCTATTATTGTGGGTCCTAGTGTAGATACTAGTGATCTAGAGGAACATAATGATGATTCTTATAAGAAAATGGAAGGAATTAAAACCCTGACAATGAAAAAAAACAAGGGCACTATAGTTTGACAGTGTCAGCCAAAATCCTTAAGGAAAAAGAAAAAGGCATCAAATATGAGGTGAGATGGAATAAGACATGCGAGCATGTTAACCACAAAATCCATATTTAGTAGCTACATTGGAATTTTCACTTGGAAACGCATACTGATTGATGTAAAATCATGGCACCAAGTGGTCACCGGGCTTAAGACACTAATCTCGGAAGAGATTGCAATAACATTATGATATCATTTCATTAATTTATTAAAATAAAATAAAATACTAAAACATTGAATTATCCACCGTCATCTATTTCATAGTGCATTTATAGTAGATTCCTCGCATAAGGAATATGTATTAAGAGTTTCAGGAAGGATTTATAGAGGCTTCCACACAATTTTAACGAAATATCATCTTAAAGATTCTGAAGGGAAAATGAAGCCTCACCCACATCCTTTTTATGAACACTTGATATCCCAACGAGTGTGGGATGCATTTAGCAACCATCGTGGGGAGAATACTTTTCAGGTACATTGTGTTTGGTAATATATTTTTTGACGTTGCTTGTATTCATCAATTTTATTGATTGTTTTTTATTTATAAAACAACAACTAAGTGGTGAAAATAAAGAATGAAAAAAAACCAGCATACCCCCACCATAAAGCGAGGATTGGGTGTGCTTCACTTGAGAAACAATTGGTACGTATTTTAAATATATAGTAATACTTTTATGTGACATAAAACAACACCATAACCATGTTCCTCTGTTTATATACAGATTGATGAATCTAAATTGAAAGCCACTTCCATCCCACACCATGTTCCATGGAAGTAGGCTCGTGTAAATAAAGAGGGGATAATGATAGATTAAAACACACAAAATGTGTGGGAAACATGTGTAATTATGAAATAAAATAAATTTGATTATCTTTAAATCACTATTACATACCAATGGCTACTTATTTTCCTATATTTTTTTATCTGACATAGTCATAGGAATCAACAACACTTGCACCAGATGCAGACATACTTTCAATAGCCTTGAATCTCCCAGAACAGTATGGCCACATTAGTGGTTTGGGATTGGGGTGACACCTCAAATATATTTTCAGAAAGAAAAATAAGCAGAAGATTAAACTATGGAAAAGGAAAAGATGAGAGAAACAATAGCCATGTTACAAGAACAGTTATAATTCTTTAGAGAGATGATTGAATGTTTGATGGGGGGAGGAAAAGAGAAGAAACAACTCAATAAAAACCCATGTGTGAAGATCTTTCCCCACCCCCTAGCTTTGATGCGAGCCATTACCCTCAAAAACCTGATTAGCTGAGGTAATCAATGTTATAATAATTGTTTTTGTGAAATGTGAATCACATAGACACTAATACCTTTCCTGTATATATATTCTACAGGGTGAAAATGAATGTGATTTATATCGATCAAATCCCACAAGTCACCTTGTAATGAGGTTTACGGTGTTCAATATGATGAATGACATGCTACACAATAGACAACATCAAAAAGATCATGTCAGAGTGTCAATTAATGTTGCTAATGAGCTGAGTGCTGAGCTACCTATTGCAAATGATGATGACGAAATTCATACAGTCTAACAAGCTATTTGAACATCCACCGCATAGCCATCAATTCTTGTAAAAAAATATGTCGAAAAGGATGTATCCATTTCCAATTTATTTTTCAAGATGAACCTTTAAAATTTAATGAAAAAAGGTCTGAACCAATGAATGTTATTACAGAATGACAAAGGTAAGGGGGTGAAATGAAATATCAGATCAAAACTATCTCAAGGATCAACCAACTGATTGAAACAGTATACTGAGAGAACCTTCATCCTGCCCATTCTATATCCACAGTTAATATCATTACAGGCTCAAGTGGATACATAGTTGATAGATGGTAATGCTCACATAGTTGATTTTGAAGAAAATATGTACATAAAGGAAAAATCAGATATCATTAGTGCTGAATATGTAAATGAAATCCTCAAGTATGAATGACTATGTGCCTCAATTGTAAATGTATACATGAGGTATGTTTTTAGGATTTGATTTTACACAAGCTGATATACTATGATAATTATGAATTAATACATTTCATTTTTTTTCATAGGCATATATATAAAGATCAATTGAATGTATTTCCCCATGAAAAAAAATTCGGACTCGTTAGTCCTCACATCACCTCTTCAAAAGAAGAAATAGATTCTAAAAATGAGGCTGAAGTAATGTCATTCCTGGTTAAATTGTTTGAAAAAAATAGAGATGAAATACTCTTTTTAATACCAACGATGCATGGGTAAAACTCTATAATTTAATCATATCAAATATATTCTCATTTATTTCATTACTTATTCCTTTTTGGGTTTTTAGACAGCATTGGATCCTGATTAAAGTCAATTTGGATAATTCAAAGATTTATTTTCTTCATTTAATACATGGATATGAAACAGATCGACCATGCATTATGGAGCATGTTAAAATGTAATACACTAGATACAAAATTTTAGAAATAAACATCTAGTTATATAATTTATATTATATTTTAATGAAGATTATATTATGATAGGGTGGTGTATCAATATCTTCTACATCATTGAATGAATCCAGGGCCTAAGGAAAAGAAAGAATAAAAGATCTAAAGCTCGAAAAGGATCCTAGTATATATAATAACACAACTCTATCCAAAAACATACAGGAAAACCACTTGTTTTCTTCGATGTTTTTGCAGTTTCTAAAAAAACAAACAGAAAGGACTGTGGTTATTATATTTTTAAATTTATAAAAGAGATCACATTTCCTCAACAAACTAGTATCCCTGAAGAGGTATTTTAAAAAATAATTACAATTTCATTTAAAATATTTATCAATCCTTTGTGTATTTTTAATTTTTCTATACTCCCATGACTATCACAAAAACTATTATTCACATGATTATATAGATGTGTTTTAAAACGAATGGGCAACATACCTGTTGGAAGACTATACAGAAATAGGATGAAGGTGAATTACTACTACTTATGTTATTATTATATGATCATTGATATCTCCCTTATTTACACTTAATGAGCATATATGATCACCATTTATTATGTTTTATATCTTTAGGTTATGAAGAATGTTTTTAGAAATGAATTTTATTTCTAGTAAATCATAACATAATGAGAGACTCTTATGAACTAGTTCTTTATGTTTCCATGTTTCCGAAAGCACTAGACCTAAACTATTATGGAATGGATCATTTATATTATGTACTTTGGACATTTATGTAGCTGTTTTAACTAATACAATGTGTTGGAATAATATTGGTTGTGCCCCACTCAAAAATTTAATAACAAAACTAAGGATTATTCACTACTGTTGGTTAACTACCGCTTAACATAACATCTGATCTGAAATTCTGATCCCGCATCCCCATGATGCTCTCATCCAACGACATCTCTATGATATCATCATTATGAATTCACTTTTCCTTCTCTTCATGCATCCTTTTACTAGGTAAACGAGTTTAGTAAGGGAAGGAAAAGTGAACACTTACTGATGATATCATAGAGATGGTGTCAGATGAGAGCATCATGGGGACACTAGATCGGAATTTCAGATTAGATGATACACTAAGAGTTAGTTAACCAACAATAGTAAAGTGAACAAAGAATCATTAGTTCTGTTACTAGATTATATTTGGACCAAAGAAACCATTTGAAAAGATGTAAAGGTAATGTTACGATATAATATGTCTATTTTAATGAAAAATTATATAATGAAATGTTGATTTGATTTTCATTATTCTTTTCAGGGTTAGTTTATTTTAGAATATTTCTGTCTATGTGACCTGACTTTGCAGGAAGAGAAACGATGCTTTGTCTACTCAATCATAGAGGTAATCATGATATTTTCATAGTTAAATAATTTTCCATAGATCTTTCGTATCAACAATTTCTAAAATAAACCCACATCATATATACATATGAATTCCCATGAAAAGCTGGGTGCCTATGCACCTCATATGGAACATGCATCACATCAATTCCCACATGCATACACACCTCACATAAAAATTCCAAAAAGAAGAAAAATGACTTTGTTATAAGGAAGTGAATATCTGCCTGATTCCCTGGGCCTTCTATTTTTCTTTCAGTATTCTAAGATACTCTTGGTATTCTGTGAGATTTCCTATAGGTAGGAGAGTAATGGGAAATCTATTTCACTAATGAATCAATATTTCATAGCTCAACGAGAACTGTTAGGTATTTTCTCTACTTCACATAAGCTTTTTCATGTGATCGTGTCATATATGCTCCATTGTATGAATGTTTCATGTGAACTGATCATGTGGTCTCATCACATGATCAAATCATATAAACAAATCACATAATCAAAGTAATTAACTTGAACCACGATTCATGTATTCTTGTCTTATTTACATGATCACATTAATCATCAAGGATATTGTAATCGTATAAATCTCCTAGGTTCATTTGATCACGTGATCCTATTATGGTCAAGTGATCACATGACTTTGAACAAGTCATGAACTTAATTTTGAACCGTGACATCTTCACATGGAGTATCGGAAATAGGAGAGACAATGAGTTCTACAACTAAATTAACATTTCTATCTCGTTGGACATCCCCACCTTGAGGGGGAGACTGAGGGGTCCAAGTTCTCCACACCTATATTAAGGTCAGAACCATAGGAAGATCCATACCTTAAAGTACCCACTGCACACTAAAATACCTCAGTGCTGATAGGGATCCCCACTCTTCACTTGGACACCCCCTACCTGACTCCTACAAAACTATACTCCTGGTACCCTTAAAGTGAGATAGATCATGAGTATCCAATTTACCCTCTACATTTTGGCCACTACAATAGAACCTTGAGGGGATATCACGTACTACAACCTCACATGGGACTATATTCTTCTTAGTAGAAATCCAGTGTCTCGACCCACATCTACATGTCACTGACGAGCGCCCCAAATGCTTATAACCAGAACAAAAGTCATCCCACGACTCATACACAACCTGTTGTCTACACCAGTATTATTCTCCTATGGTAATCCAAACGAACTCAGGGGGATTCTTAGAGGCATCCACTTCTACACACACATGGGGATTAACATGATGGAAAACAATAGTGGTTCAGTGATCAGAGGATAAATACCTCCCTATGATGTTCCCAAGCATCCTAATGATGAATGGATTTTGAAAAGGAGGGGGAGATTATGTAAACTAACCCAGATCACCACCGAAGGTGAGTCCCACTTCATATGAAAGTTATAAGACCATCTTTGGAGGAAGAAGTAGTACCCATTCCAGCTGTAAGTCACTCTAGACCAAGCATTTATTAGGTCTTCCTCTGACGCGAAATTGATCAAAATGCATCTGTTGTTAAGCAGAAGCACCATCAACCTCTCTTATAGATCCCAAGAACCAAAAACGAACCTATCAAATGAGTTCACAGAGGGTTTTCTATGAGGGAAAGGTGCTATACTTGGGTCTGATTTAGGAGTACCGAGGAATCTTAAACACCACGATTGATAAAGGAAAATGAGGGTTCCCTACATAGAGCTCTAGAACCTTAGGTCACAGGAATATATACAGGAAATGTGGAAGGATCTTGGGTTTGGAGAATGGGGATAAAGAGACCATCAATATCTTAGAGGACGATGGAGGTCCCTCCCCCTCCGGTGGGGGAGGGACCGGCTCAGTGGTCACCATCGTCATTAGGGGAGAAGTATTTAGCACTTTTGTCTTGGATATTTCAAGAGGCTAGTAAAATTTGGTCACCTCCCACCTCTCTAGTTTACTTTCCAAGGGACACGGTAGCCAATGTTGGTTCAAATATTGAATGAGAGGCTAATGACCAGAGTTGCCCAAGTAAAATGGAGCTCATGGATGTGGTTGTTTCTGATCCAAAGGAAACCCCATTTGTGCCTATATCAACACCACCTTTGGAACCTCGAGTTATCTTTTTTATGTGCATTCATCTAAGAGGACTAAGAAGAGAGGGTGGGCTTGTACATACTCTATGAAACCTCTGAAAATCATTAATTTTTATAGTTTTTGGACTTTTTCCCTTTTCATGACTCTAGTATCTTATCATGGCTACTTACCTACCCATATCAAGGTCAGGTATCAAGTATCATCTAATCATATTCCCCCTATATACCCAAAAGTTTTTTTTTATTACAAATTGAAATTTTTTAATTTATTATTTCATATTAATGTTCAATTTATTTAATTATTGTATTACTAACATAATATATTTTTTCTTATATAGGTGAAATTTTTTTCCAGAGTTCAGATGCTTTGTTCGACAACTAATACCATGGAAGAAATTTATTGAGAGGAGATCATAGATGAAAAAAAGGATGAGACATTAATGTTTTTAACTATTTGTTGGATAATTGTAATTGTAACCATATAAAACATTGTTTGAAATGTATATTGCAGTGTTTTTTTAGTATTCATGATTTCATGTAAATATATATAACATTGTTTGAAAAAATCTTGTGTTCCATGTTTTGTTTTTCTATACTTTGTTTATGTGTAGGTATTTTTTTTGTGTAGCTATTTTGTGTGTAGGTACTATTTGGTGCTGTGTGTGCAGGTGCTGTCTCAGGTGTGTAGGTTCTGTGCAGGTTCTGGGTTTACTCTGGAAACAAGGCCTTTATTAGTGCTAATTGAGAGCTGATAAAGGACCCATTTATCAGTGCTCAAAATAGCACTGGTAAAAGACTCCTTCCTCAATGCTCAAAATAACACTGATAAAGGAGTCCTTTATCAGTGCTCAAAATAGAACTGATAAAGGTGTCCTTTATCTGTGCTCAAAATAGTGCTGATAAAGGTGGCATTTAACAGCACTCAAGAAAGCACTGATAAAGGACCCCTTTATCCGCACTACCAACACACTAATAAAGGGGGACCGTTATCAATGCTTTTTTAGGGAGGATAAATGGAACCCTTTATTAGAACTTTTTTAGCACTATTAAAGAGGACCACCCTTTATCTTCATCATGATTAACAACGCCTTTCTAGAACTGTTAAAGGCTGTTTTAAGCAATTTTAAAAGACCTAGTTGTAGTTGTGTATATTTTTATGATTTTATAAGTATTCATTGACTAACGATTTCCATAATTGTTTTATGTCCCTTATTATGATTTTTGGGAACATCCCAAGTTTTAAAATGGTTTTCACACATCTTATGATTTTTTAAGGAAAAATAAGGTTTTTTGATGAAAGTATCGAAGATGTGTGTTGAAAATAAATAATGTATTATTTCAAAAAGAAATAATTTAGTGAAAAAATGGATACTATTTGGAAGTGTCCAATTTTTATTCTTATGGTATTGTTATGTACAAGTTATGGCCTAATTTTCTAAAGCTCTAACCCTTAATAGATCCTAAATGTAAAATAAATTAACATTTTTGTCTTAATAAATATTATGTAATGTTTTATGTTCATTTCCTTACATTTATTTCCAAATGTGAAAATAAATCCATCCTAATCAATACTAGACATGAAAAATAATGTTTTTGGTAACTTATAGAACATAATAATAACTATTTAAAACCATGACCATTCTAGTTAGCAACATGATGTGGTATTCCCTAATAGCCAAATCATTGATCATAGCTCCACTAGTGGCTCATAGATCCACCTCACATTCTATAACTTTTCTTAATATACTTGGTTATAATAGTTGGATTAGAATGTGACCACCACAAGCTGTATATAATACATTATTTTAAGAAATATAGAGATTCCAATTGATAATGAATGGTCCTAAAGATTTCCATGGATTCATTTTAGTGGATATGTTCAACATCTAGTGGACCTTATCTCCACTGGCGAAATAGATAAAATCTAGTTTCATTTATTTAGCCTTTGTATTTCTTTTATTGGGAGGTCAGGAAAAGAAGCCTTTTCCTTGGAAACAATCATAAAGATTATTAATTTTCCCTTCACCTTTTTACTATAATAATATAACTATTTCTCAATTAATATCCTTATCAACACGGAATTGTAGATTAAGGAGATCCATGGTTGTCTTCTCAATGTTGTTCATATTAAAATTTTAAAAAAGTCTATATAAACATTGAGGGATTGAATCGAAAATGAGATCAGTGAAAAATTTATTTAGATGTTTAAAACCTATAATGTATAAATGAAAATTCATCCTATCATCTTGACTACATGAGGCCCATACCAAAATCCCACTCCATGTTTACTTATGAAGAGTTCATTATAGATCTCGAAAAATACTTGTATAACTCTATGTAAATAATGTTTTTGAAGATTCTTGAGCATGATAAATGAATTCATGGTGTCATGAGTTTTCATGAGTTCATTGGTCATGGATAAAAGCATCAAAGACTATTTATCTAGTGCATCATCCAATAATTTTTAGTATAAAATGTTCTCTACATCACTCACCTCCTTAGTAAGTATATTTGGAATTTGTGTTACTAAAAGTAACATTATGCTTCCATTTATGGTGTAATATAATAATTAAGTGCTTGTACCATTATTGGATGTTACTATAAGTAATGATATTATATGTATCTATAATATATCATAGGGATAATTTCAGAAAAAGACTTTTTATTTTACTACAAAAATATAAAATCATAACTATGTACATTATATTTATTACTAAAATATGTGATTCAAAATAATTTAATTTCATTATCAGTATCCCACTATTTTATAAATTACAAATATCCCCCACTACTAGATTTAGAATGTCTTTTCGTGAGAACATTATAGTGGAAACATCTATGTTTCCCTTATCATAACTGAAACAAAGTCCATGAAATTCAAAATAAGGTTTTTAGGTAGATGGTCTTTCCAACTGTAAGATTGTAGATCCTTGGTCCATTGAGTAGACACCCCAATCATAAAATATTGACTTGTATTTTCTTCACACTTACCTAAATGTTTGTATTGAATATAAAATATTTGTTAAATCCAATTCATGTTTTCTTATGTCAATAGATAATCATTGTTTAGACTTCCCAATAACTAAGAATTCACTAATAATAGCCTAAACTAACAGCTTAATTATGATTTCAACTAAACACAAATAATTGAAGGCTTTATGAGATTTAATATTTATTTAAGGGATATTTTTGTTATTCATAAGTTTTATTGTTTTATTCGATTACATTTTTTGGTAATATTATGGGGATTTTATATAAGTTATTAACCATGGGTTTGATTAAATATTTATGTATAATCCAATTTACTTATATTCCATATTTCATGTTTTTTAATATATTAATATTTGGGACCATGGTGTAACATAAATAAAAATTAACAATTCATTCAGGCATTAAAAAAATGACATGATCGTGATATTTATAATGGTTGTTTTTTTGAGTGGACAATAAATTAACCCATGACCCAAGGAGAATAAACTCCTTGAGATAGTATTGGCATGAGATGAAACACTCCACCATAGAAGTTGGTATCTTTTAGTTGGTTTTCACCTTGGCTATGGGTTTGAAATGCCTCCTCTATTTTGAGCTCGATCCATTACATATGCTTACTCACATTTAGGTGAGGGGTACCAATGGATTGGGTCAGTATGGTTTAAATAAAATAAACCATGGATGTATAGTTTCTACAAGATATAGGTTAGAGGGATAACTTTCATAGCATTATTTTAATTTATTAATAATAAAACCAATGCTATTAAATTAAATGAAATCCAACACATACATTATTTGGTTAATATCATGATAATACACGTACTTATAATGAATGAAAATTTAGAATGATGAGATTACATTCAATTCACTAATTATTTATTAAGATAAATAAACCAAATCATTTAATTATCTTTTTAATTAATTAAATCATCTATTTTAATATGAATCAAAAAAATATTTGAGATTACCATCCCAAATTATTTATAAGAAAAAAATTTTAATTTTAATTTATTTAAGTACACGGTGTGTACTTAGATGCAACATGAAGTGTATCTATCCGAAATACCTGAAAGGTTCCTTATCATGTATTATGTACTCACATGACATGTAGAATAAAAAACCCATCATGTAATTACATGACATGTAATATAAATAAATTACACAAGTAAATGTGTTGGAATACCTCAAATGTATGTTTTTAATGCACATAGAGTACATGATGTGTATGGACTATACACACCATGTAAATCTAAAATATACATGGGCATTAATTAAGAATTTAATATTAATATAAAACTTGTCACATGGAATGTACTGTTAATCAATGAAACATAGATACATGTTTATTAGTTTTAAGGGAGTAGTTAATTAATTTATCATTCTATATAACCAGGTAAGAGATACACAATGTTTATAATCCATCCACAAGCCATGTATATCACACTCTATTTGTTCATGATACATGCTAAGGGATTGAGGTTTTATTTTTTATTAATATTTTTGAGGTAAATGGCATGTAGTACAACTACATTCCATATATATTCAACTCTGCATGACTTACATTCCCTACATGTATATATAAAATATACAATGCTTATTTTACAATGTGTTATCCACTATGAAACCACATGGTCTATATGTAGTATACACTAATTCCACACAATATAGTCCAGAAAGACATGTTACAACCTATTTTTCTCAGCATGTGGAATGAAATGATTTAGTGTTTTCATCTACCCGACTAACCATGTTTTATGAAACATAGTCCTAGTGCAGTGAATATGGGTTAATGACATGTAAATTCGAGTTACATTCCATGCAGAAACATGTTACCTGGATAGAAAGTTTTAAACCTATAGATGGGTTCTTTAGATGTTCTTTATATATTTTTGAACTATAACTGGTCATGTGAAGGTGGAAAAACATGAAAAATCAACTTTCATATTAAACTATGAATTTTAGGAATTTAATAACTAACGTAAAAATGAATAAATTGATCAACATTTGATAAATAATTATAAATTTGGACATGACCACTCTAATAACATTTATAAGTTTCAGATACAGTGGAATCTGGTTAGAACTATTACAAATTATGGATTTTCATTGAATCAAATAAATAAATCACGAAAACATGAATAATAATGACATATATCATGATTATATTCAATGAAAACAAATAAAATAATATTAAAAGTATATGGATTTTCTTTAATATTAAATTTATAATCAATTTTAAAAACAAAACTTACTTTAATCTTGAGTACATTGTTTGATAAATATATTGAACTATTGTACATCTATTCAGTTTTATTTTCATTACATCAAGAGGATCAAAAGTAGAATCAATCTAGTAGTGATCCTACTCTATTGATCTTGAAGATTCTCTAATGGTACTCTAGGCATTAGTGTGGATGTATGATCATCATACCACCCACCCATTGATTTCTACTCAATCCTTTGAGATCAATAGATTAGATCTTGTTCTTTAGTTCAGAACAGAAGGACAATGGAAGATTTCTAGTGGTTCTTGAGAGCATTCTAGAGATTTTTTAGGGTTAAAAGAATATCTAGAGGGAATTTGTTGTGCACAACAACAAATTAAGAAAAAAACCCTCAAAAATTATATAACCATGTATTTATAAGGCTATTTTGGAAAATAAATTATTATACATAGGCCCTTAATTATTCTTATAATACATAGAAAAACCTATATCTAATAATAATAAAAATAATAAAAATAATATTTACCTCATGTACGCATATATTGGGGATAAAATAAATATAATTACATTAAATAAGTAAATTAATATTTACTTAAATTATATTTAATATATCATTTCCACAAGACCCGATAACTCCATATTCTTTTACTCCTTAGTATTAATCAATCCTTGAATAGTAAATATTTTTCGTTTGATAAATATTTATCTATAACATTCACAATATTGAAAATACATATTATTTATTTCCTTGTGAATATAACAAGAGATACATGTTCTATTCAATGTGTTAGAGAATAAATATTTATTTAAATATTAAAATCGAATAAAAAAATATTTATTGAATATTTTTGATTAGTAGACCCTGAAAAAATATTATCCCTCAGTCTAAAGAATAATATTTATTCCAATAGTTAAATTCTAGTAGAATTTAATTGAGATCAATGAAATAATTAAGTCTATGACTCTATAGTATTCTTCCTCAATGGAATTAGGAAGGTTTTCCTAATGATAACTATCATAGTCTATCAAAACCTAATGTCACCCAAGAGGAGTAATTTAATATCAAAACATAAAAAAAACATACAAATTATCACTGTGTAATATACTCCCTTTGTGTAAATATCTCATAAATGAGGTTGTATAATCATGTCATCAACCTATATTCTTGATACATGTTTCTTTTATTCCATAAAATTAAAAATTTCCATCACGATACCCATGTAATTCAATACAAAAATTCCATATCAATCAAAGGGATGAGATATAAAATACCAAAAAGAGAGTAGGGGTGAATCTTTCCCTGACTTATTCCATAATTATATGTCCTTCATGATGCACCCAACATACTCTAATTCCCAAGAACATATATCCCCATTATTTTGGTTAGTTTCTAAAAGTACACAAGTCATGATATTTATTAATAATAATATTAAATATAAGGATCACTACACATGTTTGAAGGCAAGAATATCCAATCACACATAACATGTTGAATATCCACTGGTGGTTATGTCATAAAAATCTTATATATTTGAGATTACCATGTGTCAACTTCATGTGATGAAGTATCTTTTACTTATGATTACTCTCACCTAATAGTATTTAGCATCTGTGTCCCATAAGATGATCTCATTCAACCATATGACTTATAGTTTAAGAATATAATTATAGAATCTCATGGTTCTAATTATAGAAAGGGAATAATTAAAGCTTTTGAATTCAATAGATACTCTAAGAAATTATCACATTAATTTCATGTAGAATAAAATTCAATATGTTATAAGGTATTTATTACCATCCACATATTTAAATATATACAGTTAATCTAAAGTAAAAAGATTCTAGATCAAGGGAACCAACTCCAACAAATATATTGTTAACTTACCAAAAACATCTATTTTAAAACATTCCAACATGTACCCATGGGGTTACAATAATATCCCCCATTAAATTTTGTTTAATGTATATATCCTTAAATATATATTTATCAAATACAATAAATATTCAAGAACATACATGTATTTAATGTTTCTTCTCTTCTCCCCCTTATTGGGAAGGAAATATAAAAGGATATTCATCTAAATTTACCTTCAAATAAGATTCCCCTTTATCAAATAATTTTATTTAAATATCATAATTTGAGATATGACCACTTTATGATTAACCTCTGTCTCTACTTGACATTTATTGAAAATTTTTAAATGTTAAATTCTTGACAATATCCTCCAAGTCAGCTTTGAAATACTCCAATAACATTTCTTTCTCTATCTCAAAAGAATCGTATAAGTGAATAAACCACATAAAATTTGATCTATTATCAAATATACTGAGCCTTATATCCCTAAAATCAATTTATTATACAAGTGTTTTTTAATAGAATTGAAGTTTTCTATGTGACTCACCTCTTTCCATTAGGACTCTAGCTTCTAAAACCCACTTAGTTTTCAATCAAAACTCAAACTGTGATCTGATCAAACATTAAAACTAAAACATCAATAGATAAACAATAAAATATTGAGTTTTAGGAACATATCACTTTTAATGATTAATTTACACCTCTTTTTACAAAGTAACTAGTGATACCACTTGAATTTCTGGTTCCTTTATTATTCATAGCTCTTCTTTAATCTCTGATGAGGCCTAAAATCCTTGAAAATTAGTCACTAAATCCCCTTGAATTTCATCATCTAGTCTACTAAAATACTCTTTTATTTAAGGATACAACTTATTCAGAATAAAACCATCAATTAAATATTTTTTAGTATATTTTATACCTAAAAAATGATAATAATTTCTATAAAATAAATTAATTATCAAAAAATTTATCCCTACTACAACTTTAAATATTTTCTGCCAACTTTTCCAAATTAATATTCTAAAAATATAAACTCCTTTCTCTAGTAGTCAAATTTTTATAAATCACGGATTGATATAATTTTCAACAACATAGATTTATCATGACACCACAAGATAAATTATGTGTGTATTTGACACCTTTTATTCTTTCTATTGAGGCTATTCTTTAGCAATTATAGATTCATGAAAAACATCATTTCTTCATAAAGATTTCAAATCACGTTTTGAGTATCCAACTGGTTACATATAATCTCAATTTGATTTAGGTTTTACATTATTACTAACACATAGTCACGATACCAAATTGGACATGAAATATCTCTGAATCTAATGATTTATTATGTGTTTTAATCTTTTTACTAGATCTGTTTTAAAATTTTTTGAATGTACATTACTTGAATAACCAGCAAATGGATAATATCTCCCCATAAATTATGTACCAATTCAAAATAAAGATAGAAACATTTTAATACATGGGGAGAGGCGTAAACCTGATTTCTTTATGTTGAGGAATTGGGTGGCTCAATTTGGTCCAACCCATCATCTTAACATTTTGAATTTACCTTTCTAATATTTAGTGAAGGAAATGAAAATAGATCATCAATTTATTTGTACTCTTGATCAACCTCAAGATTTATCTTCCTCAACTCCTTAAAAGTGTATCTTCTTTATTAAATTATAGTTAAACACATTTATCTTTTTAGAAGATAATTATATATCATTATCTTGGGATTCTCCATTCTTGGTTCAGGTTTCATCATCATTTTGAGAAAAATAATTTTTTTATATTTTCTATTTTTATTCACTACCATTACTTTCTATATCATGATAATTTTTCCATTGGAAGAAATATCCATGAATCTTCATCTCTTTCCTTGTAGTGGTTTTTGTGAGACTACTTAGGTAAGTTTATTCTTTTATTACCCTGAGTTCCACACCAAACGTCCCATTCCTCAGTGGAACATTCTTTCAATTATATCTCATAACTGATGTTACTTCCATCATTTTTTTTCCATTTTTTTATTTCTTTCTAAGATGGATGGTATGGCATAACTATTTTTTTTGCTTAATTCACTCTTTTTGAGCTCCACATTGTCCTCTAAAATAGTAAACAATTTGTCACAGTATAACATGATTTCTTATAGGGTACAATATTTTCCTATATATCATAGGTTTGTATGTTTTCATATTTTATTTATCTGATCCTTTAATGCTAAGTAAACATTCTAAAAAACCATTAATATAACTTGTAAAACATATCACATAGAATTCATACAATATGGGGTTTCATTTTAGTTAAGATGTTAATACAACATGATTCCTTTCATTAGGGGTGATTTATGTTTCAAAACATGAACTCATAATTTTACCAACTATTTAATAATAATATCATTTCATAGGTACCTTATTTTGAGGTCAATTTTGTAGGTTCTGGGCACAATAGATGTGCGGTTGGGGTAGCACACAAAATTAAATTTTACCATGATCAGTGATTATTCTGGGATCAATACAATGATGAAAAACAATATCTAAGGAATAAAATTAAAGATCTAGATAAAGAAGAAAGAGGCTCAGAACCATGGGAGAGGATCCATATATTTTTTAATAATTAATTTAAATAAATTATTGAATTAACTCTATGGTTTTCATTATTCATTAATGTGTCTTACCTTATATCTATGATGAGCCTTTTGTTGGTTTTTAGATATCAGGTGTAGATCTCCTATAACAGTAATCCACACGTGCTATGTAGATCTCTAAACATCGTCGAAGGAGTCTCTGGGTTCTATCATGTAAGGTTTTTGTGCTTGCGTATTCCACCATTGATTGACTTGTGTGCCACTTCTTAAGTTTTCTCTAATCTAGTGGAGGATTCCCACTCTCATTATTAAGAATGTTATTAGAGAATAAAGGCTCTCGAGGCTTGAGTGTTTTTCTCTAAAATATTGTGCACGACCAAAATTTTCTCTCTAGCCTCTAGGTTTCCCCCTTTTTTAATAAGAGAATAATATGTAACCAAGAATTTAATTCACTATGTAATAATATATAATTAGAACAAGTGCCATTACTTATTTTATTATTCTATGTGAAACCCCAATATCAAATAATAACAACAACACCATTTTTCCATGACATGTACTTAGTTTTTAAGTTAAAATTAAATATTATTTTAATCAAATAATATATAATATTATTTTATCATTGGGCCCTTTAACTCGGTCCGCCCATCTTCTGAAATATTTATCAGACCTTGAATAATGAATGTTTATTTATTAAATAAATAAAAAAATCTAATCTACATTATTCACTCATAAATTAATAAAATGCGATTAGGAATACCTGAATAATTATTAAACCACAACTGGAAATAATTTTTATTAATCTTGTTAAATAATAAATTATTTAACTGAGTTTCCAAGTAAACATAATGTGTGAACCTCTGGGCCTTTTTCTTAGTAGCATTAGGTGAGCCTGCCTAAAGTCCATGATTAGCATCTAGCAATATGATATGGAATCCTTAGAGAAAGAAGTAAATGTTGTAATGACATGTCACCTCATACGAATGCTTACAATGTAAAATAATCCCTTTATCAAAATATATCTAATAGAGAAAGTTTCATGCTAATGTCATCAACCTATATGCTCGATAACTCATTCTTTGACTTTATGGAAATATAAATTGCCTAACGAACACCATGGCCATGGATTTATTTTGGATAAATCATTTCCATTAGTTGGCCTAAGATATTTACTTCTGTTTATGAATAGAAGGGATACATTCCTTCTCACATTATTTATTAATGCAATACTACTCGTGACACACCCATCATATCCTTCCTCTCCATAAGCATATGTCTTCCTTGTTTTTTCAAATACATCAAAGTGTGAAACTCATAATATCCATTAATAATAATATTTAATTATAAGTACCATTACACATGTCCAAAAATAGGAACATCCAATGACACATATAATGGCAATTTCCTACTGTCAGGTCTCGTTCTCATAATATCATGATGGATATTGCTAGGGGAATACATGTTGATAGGGTGACTCAATGTACTATGCATCTCCACCCTTGATATCCTATATCATTTGTGTCCTTTCAAATGACATCATCTAGCCATAAAACAATTATTCAAGAATAGTTTCATAGAACTTCCATGTTCTCAAGATAATGGGGAATTGCTATGACCTTTTAGTGCGACAGCTACTCTTGGGACATTATCACATGATATATTATGCAGAAGAACAATCATTATGTGATAATAAATTTATTAATATTCAAAAACATGAATATAATTTTACCATAAAGTACAAAGAATTTGGTTTCTAGGGCACCAACTCCAAAAAAATCTCACTTTCACTAGAGCCAATTTCTAACAACCCTCTATCTTCTAGCTCTCACATGATTTTCATGCTTCTACTGAGATAGGAATTTAGTAAAAGGGTCCACCACGTTCTCCTCCATGGAAACTATTATCACTTCAAATTCACCCCTCTGATGAAAATACCTTTAGAGGTGATACTTCTGGAGTATGTGCTTTTTCTGTTGATGTTACCTTGGCTCCTTCGTAAGAGCCACCACTAGAGTAGTATCACAATACAATGTGATAGGGTCCATAATACTAGTCACTACATCAGACTTCGGAAAAGAATTCTGAATCTTGACAGCTTCATTGGCTATATCAAAAGCCTCTATATATTCAGACTTCACTATCAAATCAATGATAACTTTCTTCTTTGAAATCTTCTAGCTCACAGCTCCTCTATTCAGACCGAAAAAATTTCATAATTACAACCATAGATCATTCAAGTTTTCCTAAAAACTTGCCTCAACATACCCTCTGATGAAAATCTCCTCATCTCTTCTATGCAAAAGGAACATATCCTTAGTTCTTCTTAGATACTTAAAGATAGCCTTAACAGTAGTCCAATGTCATTCTCTGGGATTTTCTTGATATCCGCATACCATGATCAATGAATATGAAACATCAAGGAAATTACATAGCATGACATACATGATTGATCCTATCACTGATGCATATGGGATCTTACTCATTATATATTTCATCTGTTGTGTCTAGGAACACATTTTCATAGAAGAATGTATTCCATGTGACAATGGAACCAATCCCCTATTGGATTTTTCGATACTAAATCTCTTTTGTATCTGGTCAATGTATGTACTTTGACTTAGCCCAGGAAACCTCTTAGATCTATCACAAATGATCTTGATATTTAGAATGTAGGATGCTTTGCCTAAGTCTTTCATGGAGAAACACTTGTTCAACTAGTCCTTAACTGACAATAAGACTGGTATATCGTTTCCAATAAGTAATATTTCATCAACATATACTACAAGTATAATGACCACATTACCATTAATCCTTTTACAAACACATGGATCACATTCATTCTTAATGAAACCAAATTTCTCAATGGATTCATCGAATCAAATATTCCATGGCCTAGATGGTTTCTTCAATCCAAAAAATGGATCTCTACCCCTTGAAAACCCTTCGAAATCACCTGGTGTCACAAACCCTTCAAGTTGTGCCATACAGACATATTCCAGAAGGTTCCTATTAAGGAACATAATATTTACATCCTTCTAATTAATCTCACAGTCATGGTAAGATGCTATAATATGTATGATTCTAATATATTTAAACATGGAAACTAGAGAAAAAGTTTCATTATAGTCAATTCCATGATGCTGTTTAAAAACTTTTGCCACTAGCGTTTATTTATAGGTACTTACTTTACCTTCCATGTCCAGTTACCTATTGAATACCCATTTACATCCAATGTGAATTACATTAACTATCACATAAACCAGAACCCAAACATGGCTGTGATACATGGAATTCATCTCATAATTCATAGCTTCTATACATCTTGTATCTTTTGAGTTCTATACTGTCTCATTGTAGGAGAGAGGTTCATCATTGTCCAAAAATAATAAGTCACCATATTCAGTGAAAATAAAACCATTTATATGTGGTTCAATTACCTCTCTTACGCACCTAAACAAAACTTGTGTTTCAGTAACTACTTCTATGGGGTTCTGTGTAACTTGTTCCTGTACGAACTCCTCTGTATCTTGAGAATAAAATTCATTGAAGTCAATCTTTCTCATACTATCCTTTTTGTGGATGTGCCCCATCTAAATAAATACAACCTATCTAGAAACAAACACTATCTTGTCTGAGGGGTTGTATAGGTAGTATCCCTTTTCTTACTTAGGATACCCTATAAAGATACACCTCATTCCCTGGGGTGCTAGTTTGTTCCCTAAGAAAGCCTAAACAAGCACCTCACTTACCCATACATGTGTATGCGACAAAATCATTTTCTTTTCACTCCATAACACGAAAGGCATTCTATTTCCACCTTATTTAGTACTCAGTTTAATGTGTATTCCTTAGTTTGTAATTCATATCCTCAAAAGGATAACAGACGATTTTCATGACTCATCATTGACCATACCTTTTCCAATAAGGTTTAGTTCTTCCGTTAACTAACACCATTACACTATGGTGTATAAGGTGGAGTGATTTGAAATAGAATATCAGACTCCCGCAAAAGGTCGATGAACACTTTGTTTAGATACTGTCCACCTTGATCCAATCGAACCTTCTTTATCTTATTACCAAGATTATTCTCTACTTCATTCATGAAATCCTTAAATTTATCAAAGGGCTCAGACTTATACCTCATTAAGTAGAAATATCCATATCTACTCAAGTCATAAATAATAGTAATGAAGTAAGAATATCCACCTCTATCTTCTACAGGAAATGCTACACACATATTAGTGCATACCAATCCTAGAAGCTTTGTGGGCCTTTCAACCTATCCACCAAATGGTGGTTTAATCATTTTAACTTGTAACCAACATGACATCTATCAAGTGGTTTTAGATCAGAAGAGTCTAAATGACCATCTTGATAGAGCTTTGTCAATCAATTCTTGTTTACATGACCAAGACAGTTATTCCACAACTGGGAGTTATATGAGTCATTTGAACTTGATTCAACATCGATTGCTAACACTTGGTTTTCTTAATTTAATACATATAGACTGTTATTCAAATATGCCCTACCATAACATATGTTTTCCTTTTCAATAAACAAAATTTATTTGAAAACATGAAAAAAAAAATCCATTTGTATCTAAAATTGATACAGAAATTATGTTCTTAATAACATTGGGTACATAATAATAGTCTCATAAAAATAAAATCATCTCATTCAAAAATGAATGGTGTTAGTCAACAGTGCAAAGAGAAGCTAGCCTCATACCATTGGCAGCTCACAGATCCACCTCTCCTTTGGAGAATTTTCAAAATATACTTGGTTCCCACATTTGAATATAGATGTGAGCCCCACAAACTGTATCTTATACCCAATGTGTAGAAATGGAAATATTTCACTCAATAATGAATCTAACATTGGATTCCCCTTTCCTCTAGATGAAATTCCACTTCCAATAGCTTCACATGCCACACGAAATGCATACTACCTCATTTTCCTAGCCTTATATTTGGATATTTTTATTCTTGGTCAGACGGTGCTCGAGATCTTTAGACTGTTAATAAATATTAGTCCCCTTTACCTTTTCCTTCCTATTCCTATTCACTATAAGTAATATGGGATTTTCACACGCCATGTCCTTATCCACATGGAGAATTAGGGTCAGAAGTTCCGATAAGCTATTATAATTATTTCTCATATTATAATTGAAAATAAAAATAGAGAAGGCCTTGGGAAATGATGATAACATGAGATATTTATGAAACTTATCAATTAATTTAATACCTATGATGTACAGATACCCAATGTATTCAATAATCTTGAATAAATTTTGTCCAGATAGTGCAGCCTCTCAAAGATTAGTAGTGAAAAAAGCATTGGAGATCTCATACCTCTCTTGTTTCACCTTCTCTTGATAGCGATCCCTATGGAGAGATATCAAGCTATAAGACTCCATTACCTCATGTTTCTTTAAGAGATCATTGTTCATGAATGATATAATGAAGAATTGAACATCCATAGCATCATCCAGATGTTTCTATTACATAGAGAGCTCTTCACCACTCACCTCATTCCTGGGTGCAAATGGTAAAGGTTCCTCCAACACATATAATTTCCTTTCATGTGGGAGGATGATGTGTAAATTCCCCAGTAATTCATAGAAATTAGTAATTGTGAGAAGGTTTTCCTTCTCCAATATGGATCACAATGATATGTTTTGATGTCATTTTTAATGTCGTTTCAAGAAAGAATATGTACAGTGTGTTAGTAATTTATCTGATAAAATTAAGACAAATAAAAAAAAATATTCATTAGTCCCCCACTATTTTATCAAAACACAATAGCCCTCACCATTGGCATAAGAATATCCCGTTTCTTGGATATTATAGTGGAAATGATCCATATTCCATTCTCAACAGCAAAACATTGGATGGTCAAGAAACTTGAATGGTTTTAGGGAGGCATTCTAAATTCAAACTATATTAACTCATAGATCCTTTATCCATTGATTGGAATCCCCAATCCTAAAATCATTATTTTAGATTTCCTCAACCCTTGAATCTTAGTTACACCAAGTCCTTATTTTCCTGTCAACCCTTGAAGTAAACCAAGCTACGTCAACCCAAAACCTCAAATTAAAATTCCATGATAATTTAAAACACCCCAAATTTGGCTGGTCAAGCACTTTAAACTAGTGGTTCAATTCTAACTGAATTAATGGAAGGTTATACCAACATAATAATATATTGATGGATTTTATCCCTCATGTTTAAATTTCTTCTTATTATCTTTTCACATGATTGTTAATATTAAGTGGGATATACATAAGTCATTAACCGTGTCTTGATAATATTTACAATGAATCCATTTTATTTTAGTTCCATCTTGAATGTTTTTTAATTCATTTAATTATGTGATCGTGGTAATAAATCCATAATAAATAACCATGAAACTAACTAAAATAAAATATTGGGTATGATCATGAGATTTTCTAATGGTTAGTTTGTCTTAGTGTTTGATAAACTAACACTGAACTAGGGGGGAAACACTCTGAACCTTTTAAGGTTTGTGTTTACAGCTTTCCTCTTGTTCACCTTTGTATCTCTTTGGATTGGTTTTTGATCGGCTCCTAAATTGAACTGCCTCCACATGCTTGGGATATTTATCGATTACATTTTCTTTTAACTCACACGTAGATGAGGGGTAAGAGGGGGTTTACATAAAAGCCATCATGGGCATGTAGGTGCTATATATTAATGAGGAGAAGGCATAGAGACCAAAAATTATAATTTAGCAAATAAATTAAAAGGAAACCAATCACATACAAAGGTCCGGTCTATCTCATTATCATATACAAACATAAAATGAATTACACATTTAATTAAACTAGAATTCAATTATTTAATCATTCTTATTATGATAAATCATACTCAAATCAATTACTTATTATCTTTAATTAATTAATCCTTTTATCTCAATCCTTTTTCTAAATTTCCTCTAGATTCTAATCTATTATAATTTTAAAAATAATTAATAATTTCATTTAAAAGCAGATGTGTATATAACATGTACCTTGGATGCAACCAGATGAATACCTATCCAAAACAACCCAACACATATTATCCTTTTATGCACCTTATTCTTTGTGACATGTAGCCTGCACACAAAATTATAATTTTAATACAACTTATACAAGATTTGAAAATATTTGAACATTATATAGATATTATATATATATATATATATCAAACACCTATCACATGTTGTGTCCTAGCTTTATGCCCACACAAAGGCACATGTCTCAAGGGTTACATAATATAATAATACATTTTTTAAATCTGCATAATCTAGGAAAATTACCTAACATGTAGATCTGACAACACGACTTGTACCCTCCTCATCGTCCATTTGAAGTACAAGTCTAGGGAAATGATGTGTGAGGTGTACTTCAGAAATCTTTGGAGTACACAGCGTGTCCACTGGGCCATCATGTCATGTAGACTCCACGTTACATGGTCACCAGTCGGGAAAGCCGTGTATGGGATACACAACTTGACACCGACCCGAAGGGACTAGACACCATGTCCAGTGGACCACATGGTGTGTAGTCAGGATGAATGTGTGCCAGTCTATCTTGGTCAATGCACAATGTAATAATTTACCACATTGCATTTCATTAATGCACATGGCTTGAGTAATTGCTTAATTACTAATATTTCACTAAACATGACTACACGGTGATTGATCTGGATTACACGTCATTTTTGGAAAGATTACACAGCATGTAACTCTAAAAACATGACATGTACACTCATGTTACATGGATAGAATCATCAGAGCCTCCTGATGAGATCCCCAATTTAATTTTAATCATAAAATTATTTTTTCTATTAGATCTGTGAGAAACGAAAGAGGAAGAACAGATCTCAAAATTCATATTAAAAGAAAGATTAAACATTAATTGAAAAACAAAATTATTAAAATGTAAATCATCAAAGAATTATTTAAATAATTATAAAAAAGAAATATAACCTGGATCTGATACCTATTTTAGATTTTTGTTACAACGGAAGTGCAATTGGCCTAGCACCCATATATAGATTTTACTGTGATCGATTATTATTCCAGGATCAATACAACGTTAAAAACCAATATCAATAGAATAAAATAAAATATTTAGATAAATAAGAAATATGGTTATAAAATTTATCAAGGATCAAAATATTTTGTTTATAATTAATTTAATTATGTTAAAGAAACACCTCCAAGGTGTTCTTTCTTTATTGGTGTGTCTGACCACTGAACTGTAGTGGGCCTTTCGCTTCATTGTTTAAATCAAGAGTAGAAATCCTTTAGTGGTAATCAACATGTACTCCACAAATCTATGGATATTACTGAAGGAGTCTCTAGGTGCTATCATAGAAGTACCTTGCACTTGCATCGTCTTACCTCAATCACCTTAAGAGCCACTTCCAATGCATTCTATGATTTGGTGTAGGATGGACACTCTCATTCTTGAGAGCGTTCTTAGATAAAAAATGCTCTTGATGTTGGAGATACTTTTCACCAAAATATTTTTCACAACCAAAATTGTCTCTTTTGCCTATAGGTTCTCCCTTGGGTAATAAGAGAATAATATATAACTAGAAATTTAATTCAATAGGTAATAATAAATAATTAGCACAAGTTACATTACATATTTTATTATTAAATGTGAAACACCCATATAAAATAATAATAGAAATACCATTATTTCCATGAAATGTGCTTAGCTTGAAAGTAACAATTAAATATTATTTTAATCAAATAACAATTAATATTATTTTCTCACTAGACCCTTTAACTCGGTCAACCCATCCTCCAAAATATTTATCAAACCGTGAATAATGACTATTTATTTATTAAATAAATAAATAAATATAATATGTATTATTCACCAATTAATAAATAAAATCCGATTAGGCATACCTAAATAATTATTAAACCATAATTAGGAATAAAATTTAATCAACTTGTTAAATAAATAATTATTTAAATGAGATTCTGAATACAGTTAGTGTGTAATACTCTTGGACTCTTTCTCAGTGGCATTAGGTGAGCCTATCTAAAGTCTAAGGTTAGAATCCAGAAACAAGCCAAGGAACCAATAGATAAAGAAGTTAATTCTTCATCAACATGTCACCTCATACGAACACATACCGTGAAATATATTCCTTTCCTCATAATCTATCCAATCGAGCAGGTTGCATGCCAGTGTCATCAACCTATATACTCAATAACTCATTATTAGACTTTATAAAAAATGGAACTTTCCTAGAGAAAACCCTGGACATGGATTTATTAAGGATATATCATTTCCATCAATGGGACTAATATATTTACTTATGTTAATAAACAGAAGGGATAAATCCTTTCTTGCATTATTTATTAATACAATATTACTCATGACAAACCCAACATATCCTATGTCACCACAAGCATATATAATCATGGATTTCACCAATACATCAAAGTGGGTGACTCATAATATCCATTAATAACAATATTAATGTCTAAGGACCATTACACACATCCGTAGATAGGAACATCCAACGAAACTTATAATGTGAATTTCCCACTATCATGTTTCATTCTCAAAATATCCAACTAGATATTACTAGTGGAGTACACCCCTGGTAGGGTGCCTAAAAGTCCTATGAGTCTCCACCATTGATAGTCTATATCATTTGTGTCCATTAAAATGACATCATCTGACCATAGAACATTTATTCAAGAATAGTGTAATGGAACTTCCTGGTTCTCATCATAATGGGGAACTACTATGACCTTTTAGTGAGAAATCTACTCTTAGGACATTATCACATGATATGTTACATAGAAGGACAATCATGATGTGATAAGGAATTTATTAATATTCAAAAACATGAATATAAGTTTATCATAGTGTACAAATAAGTTGGTTCTAGGTGAAAAACCCCAACAAATTATCTATATAATTTTAATGAATAATGCTCACTACAGAATTTAGAAAATAGATTATTCTTACTAAAAAAATTATATTTTGTGCTATTCTACATTTAAATCATTTAGGTTTTCATGGATTTCATTTTATTTTTTTTCATTATAGGTTTCTATCCTCCCATTAGGTTCATTGATTTTCTCATACTTATCCCTCACGTTCAAAGATAATTATTTCATTATTGATGAAACCTCCATGCGAACCCATCTCCTAAATTGTAGTTGTGTTTTAAGAGGGATTATTCTTCCCTTGAACTCTATCTCATTAGAAATTTTCTTCCTATTTTATTACTATATTTCCTTCACAAAATCAGTTGGATATTCCATTTTTGTTCTTATTTATTTATATCAAACATAAACTTCTCTTTCCATCTTTTTAGTCTTTTATTTTCTAAGTACATATCTTAAATTATTGCATGATCAAACCCATGAATTAATTTTCAATGATCGACCTTTCATTTTAAGGACTATATCTCTTCTTATTGTTTTCATGAACAACATCTATATTTTTAGCTTGTTGATTTATTCATTTCATCATTAATGTAACTCAATTAAGCTACATTGGAGAGTCTAAACTTTCATATTTAACATGTTTCTCCAAACCATGGTTAGAATAAGTTAGAAAATAGATACATAATTGGTTACCTAAGTTCAAGATATTATCTTCTTAGGAGTCTTATTTTGGTTTATCATCTTCATATTTAAATTAGATATGAGGCATTCTTTATCAAATCTATTAACTGGTTTCTCTTGATGATTTTGAATTCTCCTTAAAATTAAAATTTTCCCATATAGACCTTAATAAATTCTACACATATCCCTAAAGAACATTATATGTTACACCTTTTTAAAAATATCTTATTTTAATACACCCTTTTCTAATTCTTGAAAAAAGAATCAATACTCCAATTTCCTTAGTTAATTTAAAATATAACATCATGTCTTCTCAACAGAACAGTTCCTTCTTTTACACCTTAATAAAGGATTTCCATGTTTTCTTATATATATTACATAAAATATTTTCTTCCCAAATTTGTAATTTTAGTAACATTAAAATTTGGTGACTCACTCATTGAATCCATATGATCATTAACTATTAAAATCATCTCTGAACATGAAGGAAGAAAACATTAGACTATGACATACCTTGTTAGGTCTACGGGGAACCCTAAAGGGGTGGGGTGGGGGAGGTGAATCATGGTGTATCCAGTTTTAAACTTTTCATCCCGATAAATTTATCCGTCCCTTTTTAAAATTAAACCCACAGAGGTAGGAACTATTTTTAACTTACTACATAACTGCATATTTACTTAACTATCACTTTGTTAAATATTATTAATTGTTTATTTAAACACTTCATCATATTGTGTGATATATAAATTAGATAAATTCAAGTACACAAGATACAAAAAGTGTTACTTAGCTTGCTACTATGGGATAATCTAAGCATAATGCAATTGAAATGTGCTAATTCAACCCAAGATAATAAGATCATTTATTCTTGTAGGGTTTAAGCTAGGCTACCCCTTCCCCGTATTACTTCCCTTAAAATGGTTTTTGATGGATCAATAACACCCAAGGAACACTTCTTTTACACTTCCATACTCTTTGATCAGTACTTCTGCTGAGAAACACATAAAGTTTAAAGACTTTTAGTTTTCTTCGTCATCATTAATACAATTATAGTTGTTTGGATCTTTTATTTTGGGTAGATAAACTATTTATCCTCATTGATTTAATTTTATTGGAACAATGTGAACACCTCATTCCTTCCATCATGATTATATAACAACATTCACATTTAAAATTCTATTATTGGAATTTACCTCTACTTGTTGTAATGCAAAAACATATTCTTCTCATGGAAATAAAATCTTCAAGATGGTTCATGTTCCTTTATCTCATTATTTTACATAAAAATGCATTAAATTAATTTTATCTTATATATTTTTTACTTTTATTCCCCCTTATCTTAGTATTATTGAAGAAAAAAACCCATGTGATATTATCTCTCATAAAATCCTAGTCCAACCTATAAAATATTATTCATGGAATGATTTCTATATTTTAAATATAGAAACCCAAAAGGCCCCTATCTTTAGTGTCTATATAGAATGATTCTATCTCATGAAATAATTCCACTTCATCATATGAAACCAAAATCATGTATTAAAATTACATTAAACCCTCACTTGTAAAACCTATATTTCAAGAACTTTAATTTTTTAAATGGAATGTTATGCGGTGAACCCATGATCCATTAAATATGTGATCTTAAAAAATTTCAGATTTTTAAATTATGAGTTACATTGAATTATTAAAAACCAAGTGACTCATTTTATCCCATTCATATAGTTGATTAATGATCCTAAAACCTCTACAAATCCCAAAACTCCAAAATTTTATCATTACTGTATTATAAACTAGACAATATTTTAGTTTTTCATGCTACAACATCAAAAAATGACTCTTTTATATTTTAGTGTGATATTACATTTATAGAAATATTACTTCAACTACCACATTTAATTTCTTCTTCAATCATGGACTATACTTAAAGAACCAATTTTTTGAGATATTGAAGACCTTGTCATGCATTATAATATTTTAGGAAAGTATCCTTCCAAAAACTTTTATATCAATGTTGAAATTTGATTCATAATAATATCTATGAAATTTATTTATCATCTTACCATTCAATTATTCATAATATTTCTCTAATATTGGTATAGAACATCCATTAAATCAATTAAATTTAATAGAAAATTCTCCCTTGAACATTGGCTTACATTGTAGATTCTCCTTAATAACAAATCCTCAAGCTACCTTTAATCATCTGAAATTATATATGGTAATGATCCTTACGGAGTTGGGAATAATCCTTACATAGATCTAAATTATTATTACATAGACCTTGATCCTAACACAAAACAAATATGATTCTTATGGATACTTGATGATCCTTAAGAAACCAAAAATTATGATAATGATGAGTGGATCTTGTTCACACAATTACTTCATTATTATACATATTATGATTTATGTTTATTAAGGCTTGAGTGACATTTATTCAAATAAAATTTTTTCTTATACAGAGTATATTTATGCTTATATAATATTTACTTTTTTATTTTTCTATATTATTTGTACTTAGGTAAAGAAATAAACAAGCTTCCATATTTCTATATTTCTATATTTCTATAAATCATTTTGAATTATACCAGAATAAATTCAAGGAACCACAATCCTTCATGGATTATCTTGTGAACTCCTCCAAAGCTATCAAATTAGTAATCCATAATTATGAGCACCAATCCTCATTCCAATATCCACTAACTATTCATTTATGTTTTTAATAAACTAAATAAATATAACAGTTAATTATTTAATAATTGTTTTTCCAAATTAAGTTTCCCTTCATCTAAATACTTTAAACTATATTAGAGGTTGAATCTATAACAATCCTCTAAAAACCACCACTTTCTTCAACAAATGCCTTATGAATCCTGACAAACAATGATAAATCACACATGAAAAATATTTTCAACTTATAAAAAAACATATATTTTTAAAAAATTCAATATGAACTCATTAGGATCCAATATTCTCAATGAATTCCAATGATTTTTATCTGGAAGTTAAACCAAATTAGATAAATCAGGTTGAAAATTATGGGCAAGAGGAAAATAATCTATATAAATATTATATTGGAAATATAAAAAAATTATAAAGGGTGAAATAATTTTAATACAAGAAGTATATGGTTAAACAAAATTATTTAGTGTTGGAGTAAAATTGCAAAGATTAGAAAAAACCCAAGTAGAATATTTAAAAAATAATAAAAAAAAAGTACTGAAATTTTTTTTTATAATAAGAGTGTTCTATTTAAATATACTCATATTAATGAAAGAACTGTCTTAAGACCCTATAAATATCCCTATGCTTCAATTTTATTGAGAAAGGTAACCCACTATCCTATTAATTCAGTGTGTATTAATTTTTATTTTATGGAAATATAGGCTCAAATCCTAAATCATGAAAAATATCAGTGGATTAAAATTAAATGGTATTCATTAACTCAAGAAAGTTGGATATATATATTTTTTAGAAAATAATGTTCCCAAATATATCCCAACTGAGTGGTGAAACTATCTAAAAATAATAAAGTTCACAAGATGTAAAATATCTCTAGATTGTTAATAAAATTAAAAGAAGAAGATTTCTTGGAAACTACTTTTGATGTTAGATGTTTGGTAACAAGGAAATTGAGTGGTGAATCGAAAATTTAGTTTATAAATATTATATAAGGGTGTAATTCATGGATATTATAGATTAAGTAAGTCATAGACATTCTGGAAAAAAGTGATATTTCATAGAAAAAGGAAAAATCAATCAACTAAAAAAATATTTTATTATCTTGATTAAATCTATGAATATTACAAAAACAAGTGTCAGAATTATAAATAATTATGATATATACTAAAGTGACCCAATCTAAATATAACTCAAATAATATGTTAATTTCATTTTTTAAATAATACATCCCACAAATGGTCACAACCCAAGGACCGAAAGGTTGAGTATATTAGCCACGAGTTACATAAACATATTATTTCACAACACATGAAAATATTTCCTTATATTTCACCCCTATTTTCCCTAATTTCAGACCTATCAAAATATATAATCATTATTATAACATGGGGAATAATATCATAATAAAGGGGTGATCTCAAAAGCTTTGTGATGTAAAAACATATCATAATGTATGATATCATAAATGTGAAGGGGAAAATGTGGAGATGATAAATATCTTATATAAATATCATAAGACCATAGGTGGCAATCATAAAAAAACATATATAATCATAATATCATTAATATTTCATGACATAAGATTCAAAAATATTTCAAAATCAACACGTAAAATAAAAAAAGGAATGTTATAAAAATGAAAATAATCTCTAAAATGTAACATGACATCTTAAAAAATTGTAAATTTGGAATAACTACAAAATAAGATTTTTTTTGCGATAAAACACATTATTCCCACACCTATGTGAACAAAATAATTATGTTCACACCTAAAAATATGGAAAAATCACTATTCCCATTCTTGTGTGAAAAAACTCATTATAACCATACCTAATTATATCATGAGATATAAGCCATACGAAACAAATTTGAGTGAGATATAGAATACCACTCATCACCATCATGATATATGTGTTCCACTTAAAATAAATCATCATAATATATTAAAGAAACCATGGAAAAAGAATGGTTTTATTAAAATTTTACAAAAATATTACCTGAAATGAACTTAAGAAATCCTAGAATATAAAAATATCATTTCAAAAAACAATATTATCATTATAAAATATAGTGGGATATCGAAACATAACTTAATGAGAGACAAACCTAGAAGAAAAATAGATGTTAAAATAGAAAAGTTTTTTCAAAACCTTTAAAACATTTTTATAAAAGATGAAGTAAAAATTAGATTCAAAAAACATTTTATAAGGTAATGTAAATAAGTTTTACAAAATTATTATAAATATATATAAATAAATTATCCTTGAAAAAATTTCAAACAAATAAATTCAAAGAGGAAAATAAAGAAAAGGATTGCCAATATAATGTTTTTAGGATATTTTAAATAAAAATGCACATTAAAGAAATGTTATAATAATTTTATTTACTAAAATAGGTAAAGGAAACAATGAAGAATAAAAAATAAAAAAATATTTTTATTTATATCAATAATATAATTTTGATTTAAAAAACACAAACTTGAATGAAAATATTCATTGGTAAGAATTAGAGAAATTCTTATAGAATGTATACTTTTATTTATGTAAATATTTTTATCAAATAAGTTGATATTGATGATGAAAATCAATTTTCCAAGATAAAAAAATGATATAACATATAAAATAGTGTAATTTGAGGATCAAATAAAGCTCTAAATCACATTCAAGCAAGATTGGTAATGACTCATTGAATTAGAAATAGATTCAATGAAACCCTTACCTAGAATTCATGATTACTTGACAACACTATAACATCATATAGAAATAAATTTACAATTTTAATCACCTATTTAATAACCTTATTCATTTATATAACATTTTATAATTTTCATTTAAAATTATTCTCTACATGTATATTCGTTAGTTATTAAATATTATCAATATCAAGCACGAGTAATCTCAATCAGTTTGAACTAGTTTTTTAATAACGGTGTTTTGAATCATTCATCACCCAATGTTAATTATTTATAGATCACAAATGATACTATAATTAATTTTTTATAATTTTCTAAAATGTTATATTTTCATTTTATTTGTATTTAATTTATTATCCTTGATGATGAAGTTTGTGAAAAGATTTTTAGGTAATTTATAATGAACAAATGTTTTCATCTTAATTAATGAGTTATTGTATATATTCAATACCCAGAAAAATATTTTTTACTTATTAATTTAAAATATTATGTTTCTAAATCCCTACTTTATACAATGTTTTAGCATTGTTCATGTATGTGGTTAAAATAACCCACCAAAAACATACGAAATACACATGTCAGTATGGCTATTCAAATTATTCTATTATAATATAACTATAAAAAAATAATAATTAAATAATTTAGATGTTATTAAGGTGATTAATTAGTATTGAGAATATTTATAATAAAAAGGTAAATAAAAATGTATTTATCACTTATAAATAAATTATTTTCCTTTTGGTATGTTTGTTTTAGGAGATTAGTTTTACAATGATATCTTGTTTCTAAAATTATTTATATAAATCTTATTTTTCATTAATATAATATATATAATTATATAAAACCATATATTTTTCTTAAACCCATTATTAGAACCATCCTTAAAAGGTGGTTATACAAAATTAGGCGTGTTGTTCATGAAACTGATAGTCTGTAAATACACATGAACAATATTTTTGTATTTTGATTTAATGGGAGAGGAATATATAATTGTCATTCCATCAACATATTTCTATTTTATAATATTATTTATAATTATTTAATTAAATAAATATTTTTATAATTAGTTTGGAAAATGGTGTATAAGAAGGATTAATAAAGGAATCTAATGTGTAAGTAATACTTATGTTGATAATTTGGATCTTCTCTTGAAGTATCCTTTTGAAATTAAGGAATTTAGAAATATTTTGGAGGATAGAGGTCTAAAAATATTTTTAGGGTATCTATAATAACAAAATTTGGTTGTTCTTTCGAAAAACTCGAAACAAGTGGTGTGGCTTGAAATGTGTTGTAGTGAGATCCTTTTATTGGTGAAAAGTAGGGACAAATCTTTAAAAATTAATTCAAGGTAAGGGGTAAAAATAGAATCTCATGAGTGTTAAGTGAATTAGGTGGGTAATGTATTGTGAGATATATAGGCCAGAATCTATAACTTAGAAAACATATTCTGTAAGGTTAATCTAACAAATTTATTTTGTAAAATTCGAGACAAATGAGAATACACATTTTCATACTTATTAATCACTATTAAATATTAATCATATTTATTATTTTATCACAAACAATATAACATGACGATTATTATAATTTTTCATTTTTTTTGGAATATCAATATGGACTCTATTTAATCAAAATTAATTTCCAAATATGGGAAAATTTAAATTTAAATTAAAACATGTAATGCACTGAAAACTACTTTTATAAAAAATGATGTTTTAATCATTAACTATTCATAAACTTATTTAACATTGGTTACCAATTAATTGAGTGTTAATTACTTTTTATATATGTTTAAATTCATATTAGTGTCTTAGTTTAAAATAAATCCAATTAATTATTTAAAAAACTCAATATTTAGAAAAGTATCATTCTTTGAAAAATTACAATTATATTGTGGTAACTAATATTTACATTGTAACTTAACTTTTATGCCCAAAAATAAAATTTTACCCATTATATAATTTTAGAATATCAGTTAAAAATATTCAACTAATTTTATATGAACCAATTTCGTAAATTGTTAAAAATAAATTTTAATATAAGTGGAATAACACATATTTTTTTTAAAACATATATATTATAAGTATAAATGACCCTAATTATATTATATTTTGTTTTTATTTTTATAAAGTGGTTACTTCTATTTATATCTACCAATTTAATGATTATAATATAATGATAAGTCTTAATAATTTTATTAAAGAAATGAAATAATCATTTTAGATCAGTTTTTACTAAAATACAAGATACTCGCATAGAATATATTTAAGGAAACATATTTACGAAAATCATTAGTCATTTTATTTTATCCGCTTAAAATAATTCCATACTTGAATTTTTTTACATAGTGGAAAAATATGAGGGTAATTTTCACTCATTAAATATTCCTATTCTCATGTAGAATCCTCAAACTTATACTTACACTATAGAACATTAACAAGATGAGTTTTCATATTTTTCAAAAACATGTCTCTTTAATCCATAATCTCCACATGTTTTTCTTCATGTGAAGGGTAATTATCTAATTGTATATCTTTTGAGTTTAATACATTTGATGGATATGGTATGTACTTAATCAAATGAGATACTTGGAACACATCGTTCACATGAGAGAGATATGTACGGAGTGATAAGTGATATTCTAGGACCCCTATATGTTCAAATATATTGAAGAGGCCATTGTATCTAGGGATTAGATTAACTTTTTCCCAAATATCACAACCTTCTTCAATGGATACATTCAAATGAAAAAATTGTCACTAACTTAAAAATCTAGATCTCATCAATGACTATATACATAGATCTTGCATTGAATTTTTTACACATTCACATGTCTCAAAATGGATTGAACCTTCTATAACATTTCTTGTAAAGGGTCAAGACCAATCAGATTCCCCTATAAAATTTCATCCCAATCTTATTGATTCCTACAAGTCTTCCTATAAATAGCCACATAGGTTCCATATAAATACTAGAATGGAAACTATTTTTATATGATAACTCTTCAATGAGAATTTTTTTATCTCAACCTCCTTGGAAATCTATCAAACAAGATCTAAACATATACTCTAGAGTTTTAATGGTCCTATAAAATATATCATCCTTCCATAGGTGACATTAAATATTTAAATACTTCTCTATATCTAGTACTTTCAAAATATTCTATAAAACCTTGGTATATCCCTTGGATCCTAATTAGATACAATAGAGATTGGTACTCCAAAAAGACTTACCAAAACAATTTCTATATCATATAAATCAGGACAATATTGTAAGGTTCTTTAATGAAGATAAAATGTGATGAAGTTATAAAGAAATCAACTGAAACTCAAATGGAATTTTTTTCATTAGATGTCATGGGGAGTCCTATGATGATATCCATAGTGTTGTTTTCCCATGTCAATACTGGTATGGGTAATGGTGGCAACATACCCTTATAATTTTGTCATTTATCCTTTACTTATATGAAATACAATAATGAATAAATTTATTATAATATTTCTCCCTTTCTTATATCACACAAAAAAATTAGTTTTTGATCTCTATAAATCTTTGTAATTCCAAGATGAATAGTAAAATATGAGCTATGTGCATAATTTTAAAATTAATTCCTTAATTATGATCTTTATAGAACACGTATCTAGGTTCTAAACCCTATAAATTTTTAATTATAAATGTTAAATTTTTTAATATCTACAGATCTTTTATGCATCTCTACATTATTTTTCTATGCTTCTTTGACCTTCACACAATTGGTTGGTTTAGAAGTCATTTAGGAAAGATAGGATTTCTCTATATCCCTTATGATTTGAATATTTATCCTCTACAAATCCATGATTATATGTTCTTTTAAATCCTAGTTATGGATATAATACAAGTTATTTATTTATAAGAACATCTGGATCTATATTTTCCTTCCATGGTAGGTATTGTATTGATCTGTTATAATATTTTATCAATTGAAACCATATCATTTAGTGCATATTTAACTCATTCTATGTGAATATATTTTCCAAGATATTTTGATCAATATATATATTACAGTTTTCTCTATAGATATAGTTTAGAAAAATCTAAAATGTAAGGATCACTTTGTCAAGCTCCAAATCATGTGTCAATTAATTTTTCTCATGAGTCATTAATTAGAAAAAGGTATTGGAAATTACCTTATCATTATTCATGGGGATGAAACCCATTCCTTTTTTCAAAGCATCACTATATATTAAAAACCCTTACCTATTATATAGTAATGTATATACTAGATTAGTGTCCATATTCTTTTTATTTCATTAAACCTTATTAACATCCCTATTTTCAAAGGATGTTTACAACCTTACACATTAACATGGTTAGTGTATTTGAAAATTGTAAGAATTTTCTCACAAAGAATTGGTAATATCCTGATAACCCATTAATTATATATATTATGGTTACTATGGTCAGTCTCGACCATTTATAAACAAAGTATATATTTTATTGATCTGCATGTATTCCCTTTGTTGTGATTTCATGACCCAACAAGATACTTTTTAGGTCCAGAATTCGTGTTTGAAAAATTTGGAATATAATTTATAATTTCTCAAGGTCTTTGACACAATCTAAATATTATCTTAATTCTCTTACTTTCTATATGAATATATAATAATATTATTTATAAATATTACCAAAAATTGATTAAGGAATCCCCTAAAAAATCCATTAACTAGATCTATTAAATAGTGATAAAATTCAAAAGTCCATATGTAATCACCATAAATTCATAGTTTCCATACCTGATATGAAAATATTTATTGGAAATATAATCACTTCTAAGACTTTACAGATGATATCTATATTGAAGGTGAATCTTTGATAATTATTGAGATCCGCTGAGTTGGATGAATATATCAGAAATTCCAGGTATAAGATACCCGTTCTTGATTGTGGTTTTATTAATCCCCTAATAATCAACGAAAAGATTCATCGATCCACCTTCTTTTTGACAAAGAGGATTGGTTCATGTATCCATGTACTACTCTTTACCAAGAATTATTAATTATAGTTTTTTAATGGGGTCCTTTAAATTAATTCTGTTGTGATCCTTCATTTTGTAAACCGAGTTCTTTTTGGTTCCCACCCTTACATTGACTAAAAGGAAATTATGAATGATTATAATTAAAGTTAGGAATATACAAACATGGAAACTAAAAAATTACAATGATGATTTCATAAATAGAATACATACATTAACATATTAATTTCGAGGTTTTAATCTTGGTTATCCATTTTTAGTTTTATAATTGAACTATTTTTATATGGAAATCCATTATAATAGTTAATAAATTGAATGATAATCTTGAGAATCATATCCCCTGAGAGTGTCAGCCACGTGGGTGGTTAGGAATCTTTTTTGTACAATGGGTGACGATTAAATTAATACCCAATAAACCCATTTTAGAGTTACTACACATAGATATCTCTTTTATAGATATTTATTCAGCTTGTAGTATCCACAAAATTATGTTATTACCTTAAATAGCATACCATCTCTACATTACCAAAACTTCATGATGTTGTCCTATACTTAGAATTATCCCATAGAATTATCCCAAGGGTTTTCAGTTAATTTATCTAAACTAATCCCCAAGATAAATAAACCCAACTTTGATACCAAATAATGTGACCTGAGATAAATATAACTAAAATAATATGTTAGTTTCCTTATTTAAAAACTACATCTCAAAAACGGTCATAACCCAAGGACCCCCAAAATTGGGTGTCTTAAATATTGGTCACTAAAACATATTATTTCACAACAATTGAAAATATTTCTCTATAATCATGATAATTTTGTCCCATTTTATAGATATGTCATATTATATAATCATATTCATAACCATGGAAATGGAAACATATGAAAGGGGTGATCTTATATGCTCAGTAAGGGAAAATCTTATCATTGTGTATCATATCATAAATGCGAGTAACGTGATTAGAGGATAAATATCATATTAAAAGGTACTGAGACCAATGATGATAATTATAAAACAAGGTAGAGAAATATGATATCATAAAAAGGTCAGTACAAAAGAAAAATGTTATTACATGGATCAAAATATATTTAAATAATAGTGAAGCGTGAGAGTATGGCATAATAGTGATAATATTTAAAAAATAAAGAATAACATAAAAAATGGAATTTCATGAAATTAGAGCATTATTTTAAATGTATATTACTTGATAAAAAAGTATAAAATGTGAGAAAACTATAATAATATGAAAACTTTTGTTAGAAAACTCATTATATAAACACCAATGTGAAGAAACTCATTATTTTGAATCAAAAAAATGTGAGAAAACTCATTATTCCCATTATTGTGTGAAAAAAAATTATCTTTGTGCCTAATTATATAATGATATATTAACTCAAACAAATTCATTATAGGATGATAAATTACCCCACCAAACATCATCAATACATATGTATACCACTTAAAATCAATCATCATCATATCATAAAGAACCTATTTAAAAGGATAGAATCTATTAAATGTTTCAAAATAACATCACTCAACCTAAACATAAGAAATAATAAAATAAAAAATAATTTATTTTCCAAAAATAATCTTAACAGAATAAAATATTTATGGAGACAAAAACATCACTTCATGAGAGATAAAACTTGGAATAAAAATAGAAGTTAAAATAAAAACGTTTTTATAAAACCATTAAAAAATTATTATTAAATATGAAGTGACATTTGATTTTAAATATTTTTTTTGTGATGGAAATAGAAGGATATTAAATAAAGTATTATAACTATTTATAATTACATTATACTGGAAATAAATATAAAATAATCATGCTAATAAATATAGAGTGGTAAATAATGAAATGGAATAACTTTATTAATCTTTTTAGGTTGTTATAATTAAAAACCCAAATCAATGAAATGTTGGATGAAATTAATTTTATAAAATAAGTAAATTTAAATTTTAGGATTATAAAAGAAAAAATATCTTTCAAATTATTTAATGAAATTACATTATATAAGAAAAAACATGGACATGGAAAAAAATATTTTGGGGTAAGAATGAGAGAAATTTTTAATAATACTATACTTTTATTTTGGAAATTTTTTTTAAAGAAGTTATTATTAGTGATAAGAAGTAATTTCCCAATAAAATAAAAGGATATAACATATAAAATAGATTAATTTAATAATAAATTAATGCTTGAAATATATATTCATGTAATAATGGTTATGGCCTAATGAATTAATTTTTTTTTGATTAAACCATTTCAATGAATTATCACTTAGTTAATTACATTATAACCTTAAATATAAATAAATTACCATCTAAATCACCAATTTAATAACCTTATTCATGCCTATAACCTTTTAAAAACTTTGTTTACAATTACTCTCTATATTTTTACTAGCTATTTATTATACATTATCAATATCTTATGTGATTAATGTTAATCATTTTGAACTTGTTTCTTAATAGTGTTGTTGTTATTCATTCTTCTCCAAAAGTTCACCTTTAATAGAAAAAATAAGGTAATGTAATGTTTATAATTTTTTATAATTTTATAATTTAATTTCTAAAGCATTTTAGTTATTTTCCCCGATGATGAAGTCGCTGATGAGCATGTTTTGGTAATTTATAACAAACAAAGGACGTTTTCTTAATTAATGAGATAAATATTTATATTACCAATAAATAAAAAAATTTAAATAATTATTTACATATTAATATAAAATAACAATGTTCTAAATCCATACATGATATAAATTTTTATCACTGTTTGTTTATGTTGTTAAAACAACCAAACCTGAACATTCTAAAATCAATAATTGAGTATGTCTACAGAAGAAATTATTTTATAATAATATCACTATAAAAAATATAATGGAATTATTTATATGTTATTAAGTTTATTAATTATAGTTGATAATATTTATCATAATAATATAAATGAAAAAGAAGTAGACACTAATAAATATATCACTTTTCCTCTTGGTATATTCTTTTTATGCGGTTTATTTTACAATAAACAATTATTTATAATATAAATTATATAATTCATCTTTCAAAATTATAGAAAATAAATAACAGAATAAATAAAATATTTATTAACTAAAACCATTTCTTCTACTAAATTTTATTTGTGGTGATGGAAAACAAAACGTGCCATTCATGGAGGTGGTAGTCTGCACACAAGATTGAGCAATATTTTCATGTTTTCAATTGAGTGGGAGGGGATTAGATAATGGTTATACCATAAATATAATAACCTTTAATTATATTATTAAAAAATATTACATTATATACATATTATTATAATATACCTGGAGGAGTGTGTATGGGAACAATAATGAAAGGAATTTAACGCGTAACTAATACTTTTTGTAACACCCAAGATTTTTAAGAGAAATATTTTGTTTTTCTGTTATATAAATCATCAAAGGAATCTTTCAATACACACAACACTATCTTGTCTTTCTTTATACGCCACCGCGGCCTTCCTCGATAGCTTGCATTGTACGCAATACCGAGTTTCACTAAACAACGATATGCTATTAAAATATTATTAAAACTAGCTGTTATGAATAGTAATAACCACTTTTTGAAATTTTGTAACTTTTATATTTCAAAATGGACTTCATATTTGGATTTGGAGTATCTAAATTATCCTACGGTAAAATTATGGTATTTTTCTGAAAAGTTTCAATTTTTGATGAATAGTAAAAACACTAGGTTACTATTTAAAAACCGACTTTTTATTTATTTAATTAATTATTTTATTTAAATTTATTTTAGATCAAAATTGATACATAACACCTATACATGTTCAATGTAATTCATTAGAGTCATTTTATAATAATTTTAGATATATAAAAAATTTATTGAACTTTTCCCCGTCTTTTACCCACCTCCTAGGAGAACTTGAAAATTTACATAAAACTTAATTTTACCGCTTCTGTGAGTGGAATTTCAAACATTAGAGAGAAACTATTAATATTAATGACTAAAATGTGGTTCAATGAGATGAAAATAATTTTTGGTGAATAGTAACTTTTTACTTTTTTACCACGGTTAAAAGTAAATAGGGTAATTAAGGGTACAATTGATATTATTATTACCCTAAACACATGTCATAATTCTATTGGATAAGTTTAGTTCGACCAAAAACAACCTTAGGAAAAAAATATGACCATTTAGGCCCACTTAGATTAGATTAGGACATTTAATATTATTTTATTTAAAGAATAGTTGAAATGGTTAAAATCAATGTTTAATAACTAAAACATTTTTAATATAGGGTTATACAAAAGATAAATTAGACTATAAATATTAATTATAAAGATAAAAAATTTCCTATATAATGGTATATTGTTTATAATTTTTAGACATTAAATAATTTAATTTATATATGACATAATGATGATCTAGTATTTATCTTATTCATGAAATATTGACATAATTGATGTTATAAATACCCAAATAAATGTAATTTGAGTCTTTTTATGAATTACAATAATTTTATAGGTTAATATGACATGTTAGTATTGATTTAATTAAATTTGATTGAACTAATAATTCTGTTATAATTTTCACAAAAATCAACTACCAAATAGTGTCAAAATTGACTTGTATAAGGTTATATATATTAATAATAAAAGACATGGGGTTCGTTTGGCTTGTTATAGTATATTTATTAACCTTATAGTGTAAGAAAAATAGAAGACACGGTAAAAGTAAAATTATTTCACTTAAAGTTAAATCTAAATGATAAGGTTAAAATATGAACCTAGACTTGTCTAAATTATATTGGATGAGAGAATTTATACCCATAACCACCTTATCTTCGAAATAAATCAATTTGGAGCTATTAAAAACCGAATATGACATTATAATAAAATAATATTTTTAGTTTTTCCTAAGGTGCCCCTCTCCTCCCTTATAAAAGGGCACCTCCTCCCTCTCCTCCTCACACCACTTTGATCTTTCAATCTCATCCAACCCCTGCCATTTTCTCTTCTACACTTCCCTAGAAACATCCTAGAGGTCCTATTCTTTTTCAAAGACCATTTTTAGTTCCATAAGTGGAGGTTAAGAAGAGGCGCTTCAAAGAATAGGTAATGTCCGTTACCAATTCTTTCAACTTTATTTCTTCTTCTACTTGTTCTTATTTAGTTGTTTACTTGTTAAGTAATAACATCAGTATCACTCATATACTGATATGTTATTATAAGTATGAAACAACCCTATTTCACCATATATCCATCCTACGGAAAACGAAATCACCGTGCGTGCGTACATACGGAATGCCATCTCCACGCTGTGGTGTAATCTATTTTCCACCACCGCCTTACATGGATGGGTATAATGGTGTAAATAATAACTATATATGATTATTGTAAAGTGATATTGATTCTGAAATAGTTTACATACACTCTAATACAATTCCACTATCATGGGAACGATATCATCGCCCGTGCGTACGTACGAAATACCGTCTCCATGATGTGATGCGACTCGTTCTACATGATCTTCATTGCATAATGATTATATAAATTAATTGAATGAATTGAATGAATAAATATGATATATATTACACTATTAACATTATGGAAATGAGTCATCTATAACCTAAAAATAAGAATAAGAATTTATTCGAAAAAACATGCATAAGAACAAAAAGTAATAAACACACGAATAACAAGTAGCAATGAAATATTACTAATAAGAAGCTAAGAATATGAACATATATGATATAATAAAAATGAGTATGATTATGGAATAATTCAACGACATTATTTAAATAATTATATTGGAGGTTCAAACACTTACAAATAAAATCGGACCTAAGGTAAGGGAAAATATCGCAATCTCAATTTTTATCTAAGATTGTTTATACTTCATAATTTACTGGGGAATATTTTATCATCCACAACCATGTTTCATTAATATGTAATATTATTTATATCCTCTTACAATTTTTAAATCCAATTTTACCCTTCGGTGAGTTTTTAGTAAAAGATATGAAAGGAATCTTTTGTTGTTTTTCGTACGAGGTACTTTTTGACTTTTCTGGCCAAAGTACGAGAAGAATGTTTTTTTAACATTTACGGCATGAATGGATTTTTAGAATATTATTTCCTTGAAAATTACTTCACAAGTTTTCAAGTTTATTTTTAATCAACTTCTTTTAGTTTAAAATTATATGACATGTTAAGAAAGGAAAATGTTTTTGAAGGTGAAAGGATATTTTCCTCAAGAATGGAGTTCAAGTGATTTATCAAAATTATTTTCCATCTAAGATAATATAGGGTTCTGTTGATATCCCTATTTTTACATTGTTATGATTATTTTATGATGTAATTATTTTTATGATTTCCTTTTATCTTATATGGATTGTGTTAAGATGGCATGATGATTAAGAATCCCATTTTTATAACATGGGTTATGCTATGATGTATGATTTATGATTTTGTGGCACACATAAGAATGGTTTCATTATGATATGGGTGGGACTTATATCTAACTCCAATGCATTGGGTAAAGATTTATATCTCAAGAGATAGACATGGCCGGAACGACAGGTTAATCCGGTTCAGTGAAATAGGACTGAAACGTGGATTGAACTCGGTTCAGAAATGGACTTTGTCTGTTAAGATAGTCTTGGCAAAGAGTATTGACTACTAAGAAATGATCATCTATGATTATGTGTATATGAAACAAAGTTTCATGTTTTATGTTATGATTATTGGGATTACATTTCACTACTATGATTTATCCCATGTTATGAAATTATGATGTCTTTTGCAGGTGAAGATTTCCAAAATGCTATATTATTATGAATATGATGTGATTGATATTTCTTTTATTTACCCTTACTGAGAATTTGATCTCACTCTTTTATATGTTTTCTTCTCCCTAGGTTAGGAAGAAGGATATTAAGTAAGATATTCCAAAAGGGACTCAAGATATGATAAAATAAAAGGGAGACAGTGTTGATGATTTATGAACCAGTTGTTTATGTTTCCCAGTTTCTAAAGACACTATACCTATATGGTCCTTTCATGGTTTTATTATATGTTGTAATAAGTGTGCTTAAATTTTGAAGCAATAACAATCTAAACTGTGGGTTGTTATAGTTGGTATCAGAGGAAAGGTATAATCATCCTTTGGAAACTAGGATGTGAAAGCCTTATTAAGAACCCTAAGGATAAGTCTAAGCATAGAACACAATCTTAGTGTTTTAGAAATAGCAATGAATAACCTATGATAAGACCTTAAGTGTGAAATTTTATTCTTGATTATGTGATTTTCCTATTATTATTAGTGTTTCTCACTCTATTTTTCTTGGTTTTAGTCAATGGCTGGAACCCAAAGGAACTGTGTTAACATGGAATGCGACTGGTAATGCAATGATTATCCCCTTGAGCAACCAAACGTTATGGGAGCTGGAATGAAAAATCTTATAGCCATGCTCACACAAATTTCTCATGCTATGAATCATGCAGGACTTCCAAACGAGCAAACGAAGGAGCAACATTCTGTGGAATCCTTCATGAGGCAACGTCCACCCTCATTCAGCGGGTCTACTGATCCATTAGTGGCTGAACAAAGGATTAGTACCACTGAAAAGATATTTTCAGTCCTTCAATTTTATGAACATGATAAATTCATCTTAGCAGTATATCATTTGGAAGGTGAAGCTGATCAATGGTGGAATCTTATCAAGAATACGAGGCCAAGAGATGAAATTGAGTCCATGGAATGGGACGAGTTCAAGAACTTATTTTTCCATAAGTACTTCCCTCTTATTCTTCGAACAAAGATGGAGAAAGAGTTTCTTGAACTAAAGGAAATGGATGATGAATCTGTTGGTACCTATGAAGAAAATTTTACAAGACTTTCAAGTTACGCTTCTCGGATTATTATCCAACCTAAGAGTAAGATCGATCGATTTTTTAGTGGATTAAAACCATGTCTTCGAAGGACGTTAGCCATAAGGGACTTCAATATCTATGAGGAAATCATTCGATGTGCTCTAAAGATTGAGATGGAGATTGGATTAAACCATCAGTCATATGGGTTTGATAAGAAGAGGAAAATGGAATTCAAAGGAAAATCTAAAGAGCACACTGAAAAGAAGATGAGTTTTCCCTTATGCTCAAAGTGTGGAAAGAAACATGGAGGGAGTTGTCTTAAAGGGACAAGTAAATGTTTCAAATGTGGAAAGGAAGGTCATCGGGCATTTGAATGCTGCAATGATGGGAAGAAGATGTCTAGTGATGCGAACAATGAGAAGGATACACAGAGTGCTCCTCCTACACTTTAATGTTACATGTGTAAGGAAATGGGAAATTATTCCAATCAATGCCATAATCCAAGGGTTGTTGATGATGATAGACATCAACAAACTCTTGAGGCTAAAGACAAAGGAAAGTCACATGCAATTTCTATCAGTGATGTGGAGTATGATAATAAAGTGGTGAAAGGTACACTTACCATCCACTCTAATGTAGCAAATGTTTTATTTGATTCTGGATCCACCCAATATTTTATTTCTGAATAATTTTCTAAGGGTATTGCCACATTAGCTCAACAATTAGATGTTGAGTAAGCTGTGACAACCCCTAATGGCACAACAGTTGCGTCAAATGTTTATAATTCTTCTCCGATTCATGTTTGTGGGAAAGTGCTTCCTACGAATCTTGTGATCCTTCCTATAGTGGAATTTGATGTGATTCTTGGCATGGATTGACTTTCTTTATATGGATCTCATATCAATTTCCAAATAATGGAAGTCACATTTCATATTCTAGATCAATCTATGATCGTCTATCAATGCAAGGATGAACATAAACTTCTAGTGGAAATTTCTTCCATCTTATGGGTCTTGATTCCACTAAATGAAGGGTATTTATCTCAAATGGTTGGAGAGAAACTCACGATTAAGAATATTCCCATTTTATGAGAGTTTTATGATGTCTTTCTGGGTCTTCCACCAAATCGTGAAGTTGAGTTTTCAATAGAACTCAAACCGAGTGCTTTGCCAATTTCAAAGACACCTTATAGAATGGACCCAATTGAGTTGCAGGAATTAAAGAAGCAACTCTAAGAGAATCTTGATAAGGGACTCATATGCCCTAGTATGTCACCTTGGGGAGCACCTGTTTAGTTTGTTAAGAAGAATGATGGATCAATGAGACTCTGCATTGATTATCGAGAACTTAACAAGATCACTATCAAGAACAAATATCCTCTCCCATGCATTGATGACTTATTTGACCAACTATGCGGAGCTCAATACTTTTGCATGATTGATCTTAATTTAGGGTATCATCAATTAAGGGTCAAAAGGGAGGATATACCAAAGATGACATTCCGTACAAGGTATGGACACTGAATTTATAGTGATGCCATTTGGTCTTACTAATGCCCCTGCTATCTTCATGAATCTTATGAATAGAGTCTTTAGAGACTATCTTGATCAGATTGTGGTAGTCTTTATAGACAATATTCTTGTCTATTCAAAGAGCAAGGAAGAACATGAAGATCACTGGAGAATTGTATTGAAGACCCTGGGAAAGGTGAAGCTTTATTCCAAATTTATCAAGTGTGAATTTTGGCTTCAAAATGTTGCATTTTTGGGTCACATAATCTCAAAAGAGGGGATATCTGTGGATCCAGCAAAAACAGAGGTTATCGATAGATGGTCGAGACCAAATACAGTAACTAAGATCCGAAGTTTTCTTAGTTTGGCTGGATATTATCGATGTTTTGTGAAAGTTTTTCACGATTATCTAGTCCACTCACCAGGTTGACTCGAAAAGGAGTTAAGTTCATGTGGACAGAGGAATGTGAAGATAATATCAAGGAGTTGAAAAGAAGGTTATCCAGTGCACCTTTACTATCAATTCCTTGTTGTGGAGAAAGGTTTGTGATCTACAGTGATGCATCCAAGAAGGGGCGGGGGTGTGTTCTTATGCAAAACGATATGGTGATAACTTATGCCTCACGACAGTTGAAAATATATGAGCAAAATTACCCAACTCATGATTTGGAGTTAGCTGCGGTAATCTTTGCATTAATGATTTCGAGGCATTATCTTTATGGTGAAAGGTGTGATATTTATACTGATCATAAAAGTTTAAATTATATTTTCACACAAAAGGATTAGAATATGTGCCAAAGAAGATGGTTGGAGTTGATTAAGGATTACAACTTCTCAATTCATTACCACATAGGGAAGGAAAACAAGGTAGCAAACACATTAAGTCAACAAGACAATGCTAGCTTATCCATGATGAGGATCACAAAAGATCCAATATTTATGGATTTACAAAGGATGGATCTTGGAATTATAATGGAATGGGAGAAATCTTATCTTTATCAAATGAATGTTCAACCATCTATACATGTGAAGATTAGAGAGCAATATAAAGAAGATGTAGAGTTATAAAAGAAGGTGAGAAATTTTCTTGAATTAATCCTTGATTGTGATGGGATAATAAAGTTCAGGAATAGGGTTTGTGTTCCTCCCATCCCAGAATTAAAGAAGGAGCTGCTGGATGAGGTGCATAGTTCTTCATTATCTATTCATCCTGGAAGCACGAAGATGTATAGAGAACTGAAAGAGTACTTCTGGTGGGATGGAATGAAAATATATGTTGCCGAATATGTCTCTCGATGCTTGGTTTGTCAGCAAGTTAAAGCTGAGAGAAAGAAGTCTAAGGGGATGTTACAACCATTACCCATACCCGAATGGAAATGGGAAAACATCACTATGGACTTTTTCACTGGACTTCTTAAAACATCCAAAGTAAATAATGCCATATGGGTCACAGTTTATCGTCCTACAAAGTCTGCACACTTTATTTCTATTAGAGAGGATTTCTCTCTGGATCAGCTTGATAGGATATTTGTAAAGGAAGTGGAAAGATTGCATGGAGTACCACTTTCCATTATATCTGATCAGGATCTGAGGTTTACCTCAAAGTTCTGGCGAAGTCTTCAGCATACTCTAGATACAGAGTTGAGTTTCATCACTGCTTATCATCCTCAGACAGACGGTCATTCTGAGAGAAAAATTCAAACTCTAGAAGATATGTTAATATCTCGATCTATGGATTTAAAAGGTGGTTGAGATCAACATCCACCTTTTGTGGAGTTTTCTTATAATAATAGCTTTCAGTCCAGTATTCAGATGGATCCTTATGAAACTCTCTATGGAATGAAATGTCGAACTCCAACTTGCTGGGATGAAGTTGGGGAAGGAAAGCTATTAGGACCTGATCTTGTTGATGAGATGGAAGAAAAGGTCAGATCTATTCAACAACACATTAGAGCAGCTCAGAATCGACAAAAAAGTTATGCCAATAATCGAAGAAAAGACCTAGAGGTTGAAGTGGGTGATAAAGTGTTCTTATGAATATCTCCTTAGAAGAGAGTAATGAGATTTGGAAAGAAGGGAAAGTTGAACCCTAGGTATATCGGTCCTTTCAAAATACTGGATCGTGTTGGGAAGGTAGCTTACCAATTGGTGCTTCCACCTAATCTCTCTCAAGTTCACGATGTGTTCCATGTATCTCTCCTGAGAAAGTATATACCCGATCCTTCACATGTACTCAGCTCAGAAGTTGTGCCGCTATAGCAATATCTTTTTTATGAAGAACAACCGATATAGATTGTGGATCATAGAGAAAATGTCCAATGGAACAAGACCACTCAATTGGTGAAAGTTTTATGGAGGAACCACCAATTAGAAGAAGCTACATGGGAGCTTCAGGATATGATTAGGGAGAGGTATCCTCATCTATTTGTTACCATGTGACGAATTTCGAGGGCGAAATTCAGTTTAAGGTGGGTATTATGTAACACCCGAGATTTTTATGAGAAATATTTTGTTTTTATGTTATATACATCATCAATGGAATCTATCACTACACACAACACTAGCTTGGCTTGCTTTATATGCAACGGCGGCCTTCCTCGATAGCTTCTGTTGTACGCAATACCGAGTTTTACTAAAGAAAGATATGTTATTAAAATATTATTAAAACTAGCCGTTATGAATAGTAATACCCACTTTTTGATATTTTTTAACTTTTATCTTTCAAAATGGACTTCATTTTTGGATTCTGAGTATCGAAATTAGCATAGGGTGAAATTTTGGTATTTTTCTGAAAACATTCAATTTTTGATGAATAGTGAAAACACTGGGTTACTATTTAAAAACCAACTTTTTATTTAATTAATTAATTATTTTATTTAAATTTATTTTAGGTCAAAATTGATACATAATACCTATATAAGTTTGGAGTCATTTTATAATAATTTTAGATATATAAAAATTTTATTGAACTTTTCACCGTCTTTTACCCACCTCCTAGGAGAATTTGAAAATTTACATAAAACTTAATTTTATCACTTCTGTGATTGGAATTTAGAAAATCTGAGAGACACGGTTAATATAAAGTACTAAAATGTGGTTCAATGAGATGAAAATAATTTTTGGTGAATAGTAACTTTTTAACTTTTTTTACCACGGTTAAAAGTAAATAGGATAATTAAGGGTAAAAATGATATTATTATTACCCTAAAGACATGTCATAATTCTATTGGATAAGTATAATTCGACCAAAAACAACCTTAGTAATGAAATATGACCATTTAGGCTCACTTGGAGTAGATTAGGATATTTAATATTATTTTATTTAAAGAATAGTTAAAATAGTTAAAATCAAAGTTTAATAACAAAAACATTTTTAATATAGGGTTATAAAAAAGATGAATTCGACTATAAATATTCATTAGAAAGATAAAAATATTTTCTTATATAATGGTATTTTATTTATAATTTTTAGACATTAAATAATTTAATTTATTTGTGACATAATGATGATTCAGTAATTATCTTATTAATGAAATATTGACATAACTGATGTTATAAATACCCAAATAAATGCAATTTGAGACTTTTTATGAATTAAATTAATTTTATAGGTTAATATGACATGTTAGTATTTATTTAATTATCTGCTTTCTAACAAATCATTCTTTTATGATTTTTACAAAAATCAATTACCAAATAGTGTCAAAATTGACATAAAATAGTTTTTAAAACAAATATTATATTATTAATTATTATTTTATTCATAAAAATCTAAGGTTTGGCCAAATGACTTGTATAAGGTTATATATATTAATAATAAAAGACTTGTGGTTCGTTTGGCTTGTTTTAGTAAGTTTATTAACCTTATAGTGTAAGAAAACAAGAAGACATGGTAAAAGTAAAATTATTTCACTTAAAGTTAAATCTAAATGATAAGGTTAAAATAGGAACCTAGACTTGTCTAAATTATATTTGATGAGAGAATTTATACCCATAACCACCTTATCTTAGAAATAAATCAATTTGGAGCTATTAAAAACCGAATATGACTTTATAATAAAATAATATTTTTAGTTTTTCCTAAGGTTCCCCTCTCCTCCCTTATAAAAGGGCACCTCCTCCCTCTCTTCCTCACACCACGTTGAGAATTCAAGCTTGTCCAAACCCTACCATTTTCTCTTCTCCACTTCCCTAGAAACATCCTAGTGGTCTCGGTATTCTTCAAATACCATTTGTAGTTCCCTAAGAGGAGGTTAAGAAGAGGCGCTTCAAAGAAGAGGTAATGTCCGTTACCGATTATTTCAACTTTATTTCTTCTTCTACTTATTATTCTTTCGTTTTTTCATTATGAAGTAATAACATCAGTATCAATAATATACTGATATGTTATTATAAGTATTATACAACCCTATTTCACCATTTATCCATCCTACGGAAAACGAAATCACCGCGCGTGCGTACCTACGGAATACCGTCTCCACGCCATGGTGTAATCTATTTTCCACGACCACCTTACTTGGATGGGTATAATGGTGTAAATAATAACTATATATAATTATTGTAAAGTGATATTGATTATGAAATAATATAAATACACTCCAGTACAACTCCACTATCATGGCAATGATATCATCGCTCGTGCATACGTACGGAATACCGTCTCCACGATGTGATGCGACTCGTTCTACATGATCTCCATTGTATAATGATTATATAAATTAATTTAATGAATAAATATGATATATATTACAATAATAACATTATGGAAATGAGTTATCTATAACCTAAAAATAAGAATAATAATTTATTCGACAAAACACGCATAAGAACAAAAAGTAATAAACACCCGAATAATAAGTAGCAATGAAATATTACTAATAAGAAGCTAAGAATATGACCATATATGATATCATAAAAATGAGTATGATTCTGGAATAAGTCAATGATATTATTTAAATCATTATACATAAGGTTCGGACACTTAAAAAGCAAATCAGATCTAAGGTAAGGGAAAATCTCGCAATCTCAATTTTTATCCGAGATTGTTTATACTTCAGAATTTACTGGGGAATATTTTATCATCCACATCCATGTTTCCTCAATATGTATTATTATTTATATACTCATAAAATTGTTTAAATCCAATTTTACCCTTTAGTGAGTTTTTAGTGAAAGATATTAAAGGAATCTTTTGTCATTTTTCGTACGAGGTACTATTTGACTTTTCCGGCCAAAGTATGAGAAGAATGTTTTTTTAACTTTTATGGAATGAATGGATTTTTAGAACATTATTTCCATGAAACTTCCTTCAAAAGTTTTCAAGTTTATTTTTAATCAACTTCTTTTAGTTTAAAATTATATGAAATGTTAAGAAAAGAGAAATGTTTTTGAATTCTAAAGGATATTTTCCTCAAGAATGGAGTTTAAGTGTTTTATCAAAATTATTTTCCATCTAAGATAATATAGGGTTTTGTTTCTATCCCTATTTTTACATTGTTTTTATTCTGTTATGATGGAATTATTTTTATGGTGCCCTTTTATCTTATATGGATTGTGTTAAGATGGCATGATGATTAAGAATCCCATTTTTATTACATGGGTTATGCTATGATGTATGATTTATGATTTTATGTCACACATAATAATTGTTTAATTATGATATGGGTGGGACCTATATCTCCCTCCAATTCATTGGTTAAAGATTTATATCTCTTGATATAGACATAAATGGAACGACAGGTTAATCCGGTTCAGTGAAACAGGACTGAAACGAGGAGTGAACTCGGTTCAGAAATGGACTTTGTCTGCTAAGATAGTCTTGGAAATGAGTCTTCACTACTAATAAATGATTATCTATGATTATGTGTGTATTTCGAAATGTTTAATGTTTTAAGTTATGATTATTGGGATTAAATTTCACTATTATAATTTATCCCATGTTATGAAATTATGATCTCTTTTATAGGTGAAGATTTCCAAAATGTTATGTTATTATGAATATGATGTGATTGATATTTCTTTTGTTTACCTTTACTAAGCATTTGAGCTCACCCTTTTATATGTTTTCTTTTCCACAGGTCAGGAAGAAGGATATTAAGTAAGATATGCCAAAAGGTACTCTAGATATGATAAAATAAAAGGGAGATAATGTAGATGATTTATGAACTAGTTGTTTATGTTTCCCAGTTTCTAAAGACACTATACCTATACGGTCCTTTCATGGTTTTGTTATATCTTGTAATAAGTGTGCTTCAATTTTGAAGCAATAACAATGTAATGTGTGGGCCGTTATAATTATGTTGATGATTTAGATCTTATCTTGAATTATCATTGGAAATTAAGGATTTGAGGCACTCTACTGTGGGTAGTGGATAAAAATATTGTAGGGAGGATATTAAATAATTAAATTATGAAGAGTTTTGGGGTAATTCTAAATATTATCCATGTCTTGAAATAGGTGGAAGTGATCACCTTTTATAAGTTAGAATGTGGGATAAATATTTGGAAAGAATGTTAGGTAAGGGGTAAAAATGAAATTTCATTAGATTTAGGTGAGTTAGGTGGGATAACTTTTTTGAGATATATAGGTATGAAATTACAACTTAATAAATGTATCCTATATGGTCTATGAGTCAAATTGATTTAATAAAATTTAAGCGACATTAGATTACCCATTTTAACACGTACTAATGTTGATTCAATACAAATCATGACTATTATTTTATCACTAGAAATATTAGATGAACCTTATTATAAAAATTTGAAATGGTTAATATGAATTTTTACTCCATACACTCAAGTGTTTCCCTATATATGAGAAAATTAACTCTTAAATTAAAAATATAATGTGTTAAAAAACTACTTTTATAGAAAAAATGTCATTGTAATCATTAAGTGTTCATAATATTTTTTAATATTGATTGATAATTAATTGAGTGTTAATTAATAAATAAATATGTTTAGACATAATATTAGAGACTTAATTTGAAATTGATACATTTGATTTTAAAATAACAATATTTAGAAAAGTACTATTATTTGATAAATTTTCATTTTATCACAGTGACTAATATTTACCTTGATAACTTAATTTTAAGGCTAAAAATGAAACTGTTCCCTTTAAATAATTTGAATATTCTGCTAAAATTTATTTAAATCATTTTATATTATTCAAACTCAAAAGTTTATAAATTATTTTTATATAAGAGTGCATAATGAATAATTTTTTTAAGAATTATGTATCTTCTAAGAATAAAATGAAATTTGTTTTGTTATAAAATTTTATATAATTTTTATAAAGTGGTTACATATATAGAAACAAAAAAAATTAATGGTTATAATATGATGCCAATGTTTACTAATTTTATTAAGTTAACATGTTTTTTATTTTTTTTCAGTGTTGTGTGGGTGACAATCTACTCACCCTATATTAAATTATAGAAAATTATATAATAAAATTATGGGTAATTATATATACTAGCCACAAAAAAATCATATAATGATGTTTAGAGAATAAAAATATCAAAAAAATAATAATAAATTGAAAAACTATGATTAATCATTCTTGAGGAGTAAACACATGAACAAAGCTTTGCAAGCTACATTAAATAATTGAAAGAGTAAAACTGAAAAATATATCACACCTACAATGAGGATATTATTCTATTATGGTAGAAAATGTCACATAACAGAGCATTTAAAACTAACGAAGAACATTTATAATGTTGAAAGTAAATATTTTTATCTTCATGAAATAGTGATGACGAATGTTACTGTAAGTATTTAAATGTGATTTAAATATTTAATCATTTTTAATTGTTCTGATAAATTAATGTTTATTAAAATATTATTAAATTATAAAATATTTTAATATTCATGTGTTATTATTTAAATAAATATTTTTGTCATTTGTCTAAACATAGTTTTTAATGGGGCTTGAAATGTTTTTGGTTATACTTAATATTTTAATGTTACTAATTTTTTGTTATGTTTAATTTTGTTTAAATAAAATATATGTGCCATACATGGTGATGACCTAGGTAGCCTTCATCTAAATAGGGGACCCCTTGGGGTAAACCCCATGTGAAGTTCATTTGAAGGTATCTGCACAAGGATTACTTCTTTCAATGTGTGCATAGTGCATAGATTTTTCATGCCAGGTTTGAGTGAACGACTCTATGATGCACACCTATAAGCATAAAAGAAGGTTGGGTTTCCTGTATGGGTTGCGACACACATGTGTGTGAGTGTGATGTTTTAATCTAATACTAGGATAATAAAATCTTTGATTTTATATCACTCAGCCTCCCTATTTTCATTTCCTTGTGGGATCAATGTTTAATATCTCAGATTCATTCTTGGTAGTAAGATATATTCTGTTTAATCTAATCCATTCAATCTTCTTCTATTCATGAGTGATTTTTATTAGAACTTTTATGTTGCTTTTGATTTCCCACAGATACGTTTTCATCATATTCCTCAGACATCTTTGGGCATCTGATTTCTCACTTATATACATATGGTCTACAAAGTTTAATAGATATTTCATACTAATTTTCTTCAAGCCTTCAGGTTCTTATTATTTAATACCAGCTTTTAATTTTTCTCATTCCACTGAGATAATATATTTATTTTTTTACTATCTTCTCTATGTATTTTTTTCATTGGTTATACTTGTACGAGTTTTATCATGTAATCTAATATTTGTTCATATTCTCCCTTGGCACGTTTCTTATAATTCTCAAACTTTTCCTTATTGGTTGGTTTTTGAATATTCATTGGGTTTTTCAAATAGTGGGTTAGTGACCGACCATTTGACATCAAGTGTGGGTATTTTTACCCACAGTTGGGAATAAAAAATGGGTCTTTTACCCACTATTGTAATTTAATGGTGGGTTAATTATTTCCCACCAGTGGTGTTTTTCCCTTTAATATACAACTCTGGGAAGAATTTTCTTCAATATCTAACATGAGCATTCTCTTTTTAATTTTTTTTAGTTTTCTTCTTCTAGTTTAATATCATTTATATTTTCCTCAACAAACATTTAATATTAATTATATTTGAATAGTTTTTTTCCATTATTAATTTATAATGTTTTAATACTTTTCATCATAAATATTATTTAAGTAGATTTATTCATTCTGTTTGAAGTGGTTTTATTTTTAATTAATTTTTTTATTCATCTTTTAATATTCTAGTTGTTTGGAAATAAATTTCAATGAGCCTCCATTGGAATTTTACAATGGTAGATCATGAGATGTCATTGACTTGAGTCAACTGTGGGTCATGAGTCATCGTCAGACTTCCAATAGTTAGAATATTTTTATTTCTTTATATGGTGCTTTGAATTATTATATTATCTAAATGTTTTTTATTTTTATTAACTCCTTTTTATTTTTTGTTCCAATTAAAATGGTAGGTCATTCTATTTTTATCCACCATTGGAACCAAACGGTGAGTAATGAGTCATCATTATTTAAAATTTTATTTCTTATTTTCAATAATTATTATTAAAATAATTATTTTTTAAAATAATTATAATTTTATGTTGAATTTTTTTAGAGTGTTAAAAATGATTGTAACATTATATTTATGATCATTTGTACATGAAGATTAAATTTAAAATGATTATATATTTTACATCACTTTTTCTGCATGTATAATATAAATGATTATATTTTTATTTCAATTATTTGGTAATTAGAAATTGGTTTCAATAGTTTAACTTAATATTTTATTTTTTTATATAAATATTTAATGAAAAAATTTAAATGCTGGTTTTAATTCTCTATTAATCTAGTGAGGATTTAACAAACTATAGGTAAAAATAATATTATTATATTGGTATGCACTAAAAAGTGTCATGAAGAAATTGGACACAAACATGCTCACAAAGATATTATTTTAATTATATGGTAGATTTATTCAAGGAATAAAAACACATACCTTTTAAGAATATTCATTTAGATCTCTTGTGATATATAATTTAATTTTTAGCTACACTCAAACTTATTCCCAATATTTTGTGACTTCTTGAATTCTTATAGTGATAACTAAAAGACTTCATCTTTAACAATTTTTTCCTTCAAGTGGTCAACGATAATTGAGCTTAAACATCATTGGAATTACAATCATATTCTACATTTATTGTATTTTTTATTCTGTATTCTGATTTCTTTCTGTTTGTAATTTATTTATGTTTGGTTTATGTTTTTCCCATTAAAAGCAATGATTTATCTTTCAATGGTCATTCCACCCTGTAAAAGGATGTCTGGTTTGTGACTCCCAATGAATTGTTAGGTATAACAAACATCGTGGGTCTCATGTATCACTACTAGGCTTTGTCTCTAGGTATTTCAAAAGGAAGTGTCTGTAATAAGTATAGCACAACATTAATAGTGAGTTTGTTAGTGGGTACTGGTCTCTATGTGGAGTAGAGGATATTCAAGAGTGGACCTGGATCTTTGTGATTTGGGCCACTATAAATCTTGTGTTATTCTAGTTTTTATTTCCACTACATAATAACTAAAGAGAACTATACTAACTACATTTTAATATGTTATAAACCCTAATTATTTTTGACTTTAAATTTTTAAATGACTATTCACCCCCATATAGTCATATTTTCCATTAATAACCATCCAATAATTGGTATTAGAGGCATGAATCTGATCAGTAAGCATCTTTATATAAATTAAATTTTAATAATACTATTTTTTTCTAATTATTTTAAACTCTATGATAAATTTATTCTAAGAATTAATATTCCAAGGAAAAAAGAAATGTTTTCTTTTTCAGATGGTAGGTGTCAATCCCAATGATGGACTGATAGCAAAGAATCCCCATTCTTTGACGGGAGTGAATATAGCTACTTTAAATACAAAATGGAATCCTACTTAAAGTAATTGAGTATGGATTGCTAAACCATCATAGAAAATCCAATACAAGCTACCTAAAACTGATCTAGAGAAACGAGTTGGTAGTGACATGATTTTTTTGTAAATGTGGGGATTTGGTCAAATCACTAAAGAAAATATTATTTAAAAAAGAGAAATTACAGAAGTCTAAAATGTGGGATCATATTACAGTATTTAACATTAAGTGGAAGAAAGAAGTCTGGAAGCTCCTCTAGACAGGTTATGTCATGCACGATTCCTTTATTAGAAAGTCCATCTACAACTATATTCTCTTTACGATAGGCGTGAGTTGTAATGCAGTTGATACCTTAGAGAGAACAGAGACAATTCATCCATCGTGTAGTAATCAACCATGCGAGATGAACCAACCCATTCCAAATGGCTTGCACTACAATAGTGGAATCTTATTTAATCCACAAGTTATTCTAACCATTGTACATGGAGAAAGAGATGGCATGGATCATGCCTAGAATTTTATCTTCTAGGGAGGTTTAAATGCCTCAACCTCCAAAAAAGCACCCAATGATATGACCAAGGTGGTTTATGAAGATGGAGCCACATCCTGTGGGATCCAGATTTCTTTTAGAGGTTCAATCCACATTGATTTTGGCCCATTTAGGAGGAATTGGTCTCCAAAAAACCTCAAATGTGTGCCTTGGATGTCTAAATATGGCATTAACCCGATGATGCCCCAGGAACATAAAATCATCCACAGTGTTGTTGCAAATATCTCTCTGAATCAAAGAAACATTCTGAATAGAAACCAGAATTCCAATTTTACCTACATTAATGTTGAGTGAGAAATTATTGTGAAGGATAGAGTTCCTATCATAATAGATTACGTGAAGAATCTCTGAAACCCCTACAATAAATAAGTTCTTTATTTTTTGGGAGTTATCCATATCAGCACTATGTTTTAGCAGGTCATTGAGAGAGTCAAGAACTAGCCATCTGCAATCAATGATACTAAAAATATAGTTCCAAAGAATAGTGTTAGTAGCACAAGGCAGAAATAAATTATTTGAATCTTCTCTATGTTGATTAAAAAGATGAAATTTAGAGAAAAGAAGGATCCCAAAAAGTTATAAGCTGGTATCAGTGGGTACCCTATCGTAGGGAAGGCTCCAAATAAGAGTGTGTCTTGAGGGATTAATCTAGGATTTATCAAATCATTTGATCCTTTTGAAATCATTCTTGGAGTTATGGATAGATTGGTTATAGAAGTTTTTGGGTTTAGGAAACCATTGTGTATAGGTTCCAAAATCAAAAAAATCCTCAGAAGTAGAAAATGGGTAATTATAAATTATTTGAAAAAAATAAGTAGGAAGAGTGTAAATTTGATAAGCAAGAACACTGTTAACAGTTTTTTTGATATTTTTAAGAGAGAATTTATAACTAAACAAATACATTAGAGGAACACCAATCATGTTTTCCAACCCAAATTTCATAGATGAGTTTATAAGAACCATCAATCCAGAGTTAACCATAATGATATCATACATGTTTTCGATGGACAAACAAATTGAAGAAGCCAGGAAATTCTTGTTACCTCTTTTCAGTTTATCAAGGAACCTATTACTAATTAGTAAAATCAAAGGGGAGTCATTGTGAATTAGGTTCCAAGTTAATCTCACATGAAGGTACTCATTAAAAATTTTTATGTTTTTTTATACCAAGAACACATTTTACTAAAGGTTTACAATAAGTACTACAAGAAATGGTCACAAGCTTCTTGTCCAAGGTGTTGCCAGTCCAAACAAACTTTTTAATATAAACTTTCATTTTTTTAAGACCAACCGATCATTGTTTAGCCATCATATAGTAGACCAATTAAGAGATAATGGAATACTTGACTAGAAAAACACTCCCCACCATAAAAAGAGATTTTCCTTTCTAAGTGGAGAGATGGTTAAAACTTTTATGCACAATATTAGAGAATTAGAAAGCTTTGGGTCTGCCCCAGAATATGGGAGCCCCAAGGAAAATGAAGATAATTTCTCTTTCATTGATTCCAAGTTCATTAATGAAACCATTTTCCCTACAATATGAATTTTTCTCCCAAAATAGTTGAAGGATTTGTGCCAGCCAAAGACCTAACCTGAAACTTCTTCATAATGAGTAAATACAATTTTGATAGTTTTGATGTTTTTTTATCCACCATTAAGAAAATAATGATTTCATTAGAATATAAGAGGTGAGTGGGAGTATTGACATTTCTGTAATCTAGAATCAGTTTAATCTTATTTTGGCCAACCAGCCGGGTGAGCGGACGACTCAAATAGTCCTCTATAATGGAAAAAATAATTGCAGATATTGTGTAATGTGATACAAGTAGAATATTTTATTATCACTTTTCATCTTGTAAAAAAATATATGAAATATAGAGGATACTATAAGTGAATCATTCTTTCACTAAAAAGATAATGATAACTAAGCTAGGAATGATTAGAGAATAATACAAGGAATTCATGATGAGAGATAAAGAATCAATAAACTAGATGTTACATTGGTTCACTAGTATAACCATGGGATTATTGATATTTCAGAAGTATAGGATAACACTAATAATGTGTAAATAGTACATAAAGATCATCCAAATATATGGCATGCAAGGAAGGTGTCCATCGGTGAGAGTAATAATTTTAAAGAGCATACTTTAGATGAACTTATAGGCTCTCTCCTACAGTATGAATTAGTGATGAAGAATGTTTATGATGATAAGTAAACTAAAATAATAGGTATTGAATTTAAATAAAATAATTTTGATACCATATAATTATTTTGAAAGTGATTTTCAGGAAATTAAGAAGGGGATATCCCACTCTAGTAATATGTTTTACATGTTCTAGAAAAATAAATGTGGGAAGATGTAGTTCAAGAGGAAGCCTAGAAAGAACAATATGAAAGGTAATTAAACTAAAAATAATGATGTTTCAGAATTAACCTATTATCAGTGAAAGAATAAAGGTTACATAATGAATAATTTCAATCAACTCAAACATTAAATGAAAGATAAATATAAAATAATAAAGAAGAAACAGTCTTTTTTTGGAGGTTGGGAATGCTCAGCCATTTCTGACACTAGTAGTTATTTTGGAAGTGAACAAGAGACATGGAATCTTTTTCTAATGGGTATTAAATGTGATATAAATTATTATCTATTTACTAAATTAATAACTCCAAAAAATGTCGATCATAATTCTTTATCTAGAAAAGAAATTGAAATTTTTTCTGATGCAAATTTTGACTCTGATTCTGAAAATTTTAAAGACAAAAAATTTCTTAACAAAAATAAAAAATTATAAAATGATGGAGTCAGAATAACTGAAAAGTATACTAACATGAAAATTATTAATAATTTTTTTCTCAATGATATTGATAAATTTAAAAGGGAATGTAAAAATATGAAAATATTTATTTCCCATAATGATAAAAAAAGAGGGTTATAATTCTAAATTTCTAAAATTAAATGGTAAAAATAAAAGGATTAAATTATTTCTTGATGTAAATGATGAATATAAATATAAGAGATTCAATAAATTTTTTATGATCTCATTAAAGTTTAATTTGAATTTAAAAAAATAAATCTTTAAAATAAAAAAAATAATAAACACCCCTTTTGGATCTAATGAAAACATCTTTACAGATTTAGAAATAGTTCAAAAAGAGAATATGGTTTGTAAAAATGAAGTTGTTAATATTAAATAAGATTTATCTACTTTTGTTAAAGGGGAAAAAAATTATAAGATGATGTATTTAATGAAAATAATAATCAATAATAATGTTTTTTGTTACACTAGAAAAACTCCATGTTTAAATATAACTAACTTTGTCAAAATATTAAAAAGAATAATTGCAAGTGTAACTTGTTTTAAATGAATAATTAAATGAAATTATAACAATTAGTGTCCAATTATATTTTCAATTTTTTTGGGAATAATAGAACATTCATTACTACTGATTTACTTTCTAAAAATCCCACTAATAAATTCTTTATGTGTATTTGGATGCCTTTGTTTTCTACTACTCATACAGTTGGACCCAAGTTGGCAGGGGTACCAAAATAATCTACTTGATTTTTAATTTTATGAAATAAACCATAGATGTATTGTTGACTCATGGTACTTATAAAAAGGATTATCTAGGAACATGATAGGTGAAATTTCAATGTTTTTATCATTTAACTCATGTGATGGTGACCTCTTAACATTTGGAGAAAAATCTAAATGTTCGATTAAAGGTATTAGTGAGGTTTTTATTTTCAAAATTCAATTTTAATTTCAAAATTATTATATGTACTAGTTTTTAAACATAACATAATAAGTATATCATAGTTATTTGATAAGAGATTAAATTTTTTATTTGATAATGAAAATTCTTTTTTTTTTAAAAAAATTTAATTTTCTACAAATAGAATATAAAATGTATACACTATTAAATTTTATGATCTAACAAAATAAAAAGATAACTCTCTTAATGATATAGAAGCAGCTAAAACTATGTTTCATATAAGGCTTGGGCCTGCAATTTTTACATTATTTCACAAATTTTCAAAACATGAACATGTTATGCAACTAACCAAGTTACATTAATGTATGTTTTTTGTGTGTGCTTCCTGTTTAAAAGTTAAACAACACAATGAGATATTTAAATCCATTAAATATATGAGTATTGCTAAATGTTTATAATTATTTCATATTTACTTTTGTAGCCAATGAAACCTACTAGTTTGGGTGGAAAAAGATATGGTTTTTGTAATTATAGATGATTATAATATATTTTTATGGATATAGTTCTTCTCACTTAAAAGTGAAACTTTATCCAATTTTTTTTTCTTTCTGTAAACTTTTTCAAAAGTTAAAAAATGATTCAATAATCTCTATAAAAAGTGATAGAGATGGTGAATTTTTAACTTTATATTTTGATAGGTTTTGTGAATCAAATGGAGAAAAATAAATTTTCTCATCCCATATGACACCACAACCAAATGGCATGGTATAAAGAAAGAACATTTCTATTCAAGAAATGGCTAGGTCTATAAAAATATTAGTTAGTGTACTTGAATATTTTTTTGTAGAAGCTATAAAAAAACATTACATGTTTTAAATATCATTAAAATTAGAAATATTTTAAATAAGGCCCCTTACAAAATTTTCAATGATTTTAAACAAATATTTTTTATTTATGTTATTTGAATTTAAAGTGTTCATATTGAATAAAAAATATAATTTAGAAAAAATTGACTCTAAATTAGATTAGGGTACATTATTAGGATATTAAAATTCTAGTAAATGTTATAATTTTTTTTAATAAGAAAAGGATAGTTTTTGAAGAATACATGCTTGTTATGTTTAATTAAAACAATTCTAATAAGTTGGATTCTAAAACATTATAATAAAATGATGAGTTTCGAGAATATAACTTTGGTGATGATAGTGACCAAGATAATAATAATGCATCATTTTAAAAGAATCAAACCTCTTCTAAAACTAATCTAAGTGAATTAATAACTCTTAAAGATCTCCCTATTGAAAAATTAATTGGTAATGTAGAATATGCAATTAAAACTAGAAAATCAGGTTTGCTTTACTATGCCAATTATTCTTTTATTGATAAATTTATTCATGATAATATTGAAGATTATTTAATTGATTCAAATTGAATTAGTTATATTAATGTTGAATTAAATAAATTTTAATGGAATAAATTATGGGGTTTATTCTCTTTTTTAAATGCAATGTTTATAAAGAAACTAAGTAGATCTTTTGAAATAAACTTGGTGAACTTAAAAATATAGTTAAGAATAAAGGAAGACTAGTAACTCAAGGTAATTCCCAAGAAGATGAAATTAAAACTCAGTATTGTTTTGATCTTATTTCTAGGATGAAATCAATTAGAATTTTATTATCATTTTTTAGTTTTTGACACATAATATTATTTCAAAAGGATGTAAAAATTTCATTTTTAAATGGAATTATTTCAGAGGAAGTCTATGTCAGAAAACCCCCAAGATTTTAAAATGATAATTTTTCCAGATTATGTTCCTAAAATTAATATAACATTTTTTGGTCTTAAACAAGCTCCAAGAGCTTGTTATGAAAGGATTGAATAGTTTTTATTACAAAATGATTTTGTAAAAGGTTAGTTTGACATAAAATTGCTTATAAAAAGGGTTTAGAATAATATACTCATTATAAAAATATATGTTGACAAAATAATATTTGGATCAACAAATTATTATAATTGAAATGATTTTTATAATATTTTGGACTTTGAATTTGACATGTGATTAATGGAATTAATAAATGTTTTCCTTGGTCTACAAATTAATAAAATAAAAATATTTATTTTATTAAATCAATCCAACAATGATAAAGAACTCGTAAAGAGGATTGGAATTGTTTCTAGTAAAACAATGAAAACACCTATGATAAATAATTATAAATTGGATTTATATGAACATGGTATGTTAGTTGAAATTAAATAATATAGTGGAATGATTGGAATCCTACTGTAACTCACTACTTCTAAAACGGATATCATGTTTTCAGTTTTCATATGTGCTATATTTTAGTCAAACCCCAAATAGTGTCGCCTTAAATGTATTAAAATTGAAATTAAATATATCAATAGTACTATTTGTACTAGACTACTGTATTCTAGTTATAACTTTTTTGATTTTTTTATACCTCTGATTTTGAATTTGGAGGTTGTAGACTTTAATATAAAAGCACTGAATGTATGTGTAGCTTTTTAAGAAAAAAGTTAAAATTCATGGAACTCTAAGAAATAATATCAGTATAATTATAAATAGATGAGGCTAAATATTTTTTTGTTTTTAATATCAATTAACATATAATTTAGATAAAAAAATTTTGTATGATTTTAATATTAGTTTTGATAAAATTTCTATCTACTATGATAAATCAAGTACTATTTCAATTTCTCATAATTGTCTTCCATATTATAGAACTAAACACATTGATGTAATATTTAAATCTCTAAGGGATCATGTACATAAAGGTGATATATGGATAAAATTTTCCCCCCTAAGAAACAACTTGCTGACATCTTTACAAAACCACTAGATTCAATTGAATTTGAAAATATGAAATTTAAATTATTCATGTTAGAATCTAAAAATAATTTATAGTATGATTATTGTTCTTATATTTGTTTTTAAATATATATTGTAATTGAAATATTTTATTTTATTATCTAATTAAATAATTATTAGATCACTCTATTTAAAAGTGCTTTATAATACGTTAATATTATCTTATTCATACTTTCATTGAACAGTGTATCTGTTTATTTACTCTCTCTTTTAAAGTAAATAATTTTTTCGTATAAGGGAATCTCTTTTATATAATTTTTAATGATTTTTTTTGAAATTTGAAAGGGGGGGGGGTGTGAAATTTTAATTGATTTTTTTGTTTTTAAATTTATAAAAGGGGGAGTTTTTTTGGTATTTATAAGTGATTAAATATTTTCTCACTTTCAAATGTTTTGATAAATTAATATTTTTTTAATAATTTATTAAATTATAAAATATTTGAATATTCATGCTTTTTTAATAGAATTAGTATTTTTATAGTAATTCTAAAATTAGTTTTAAATTTTTAATTTTTTTAATCATGCTTAATATTTAAATGTAACTTATTTTTTTTGTTAATTTTAATTTTATTTAAATAAAAAATATGGAAATACTTATTGAGGAACAAGTTATCCCTAAACCACATAGGTGGACCCATGGGGTAAACCCCATGGGAAGGCAAGTTGAAGGTATTCCAATAAGGAGGATTTGTTTTTATGTGTGAATAGTGAATGGCTTATGCATGCAGAGATCATGAATTAGTCCCCCTGATGCATGCCCACAAGCCTAGAGATGGTCTAGGTCACCCACATGGGGTATGTCCCCTAGTTTTTTGTGAGTGTTGTTTATTAATCTGAACTGCGGCTAAATGCATTGTTGCTTTTATACTGCTCAACCTTCATATTTTTGATTCTTTGTGGGGTCGAAGTTTAAAATATTAAATACATTCTCAACCATAAAATCCATTCCACTTAATCTCACTCATTCAATATTCATCTATTCCCATGAAACTTTATAATAACTTTTAAACTACTTTTGACGTTAAATAAATCCCTGTTTATTCTCTTTATCATCTATGTTTGGGAATCTACTCTCTCACTAATAAACAAGTGATCTCCAATGTTTTAAAGAAATTCAGAAATAAATTTTAAACCATTTATTTATGATTATTTAGTGTCATTTTTTCCTCCTTATAAAAATTAAATTTATATTTTACCAATGTCTGTTTGTTTTTTACTTGTTATCCTAGTTCAATTATTATCAAGTAAGATGATATCTGTTCATATTCTCCCTCAGTTTTTTATTCTGATTCAACGCCTTTCCCATATTGGATGGTTGTTGATTTGCTGTTGGTTTTTCTGAATTATCGGTCAGTAATGTACCATTGTAAACCAATAATGAGTCAGTGAATCACAATTAGACATCAATTATGGGTATTTTACCAACTATTGGATATCAACAACATGTATTTTTACCTGTTTTTGTGCCTAAATGGTGGATCATTGTACCCACTATTGGACATCAACAATGGTTCATTTTACCAATAACTGGGCATCAATAGTGGGTTAATTTAAACCCATATGTGGGGCCTTTCCCATTATTGCACAACCGTTGGCCAAGAGTTCCTCAAGATACGACATGATCATTTTGTTCTTTTTCTGATCTATTGTAGTTTTATTCTTCCTTTTTTCTTTATTTTATGTTTTCCTCGAGCTCATTTTCATATAAATCTAATTTCTATATTTTTATTATTATATTTTTTCATTCTTTATTCTAATTTTTTTGAATTATTCTTCAACAATATGTTTTAAGTAGTTTTATTATTTTTAAATGAAGTGTTTTTATATTTTATTTTTTTATTAATATATTAATTATCTAGTTATTTGGTAATACATTTTAATGATCTATCATTGTATTTTTCTAATGGTAGGTCATGAGCCACTATTGGCTTCATGCAATGGTGGGTCATGAGTCACTGTTAGACTTCAAATGGTGATAAAAATTTTATTGTTTCATATGAAACATTTTACTACATAGATTCATGGAATGTTTTTAATTTTGTTTAATTCATTTTTTATCTCAGATTTGAAATAGTTGGTCATGATCTGTTTATCCACTATTGGAACCCAACATTGGGTAATTATTCACTATTTGTTAAAATATTATTTTTCTAAAATTTTATTTATTAATTTCAATTGTTATTATTAAAAGAATTATTTATTTAAAATTATTACTTTTTATGTTGAAATAAATTTCTATAGTGTTAAAAATAATTGTAACATTATTTTTATGAACATTTATACATATAAGTTAGATTTCATACGATCCTCAATTTTACTGGAATTTTATTTCATGTATAATCTAAATAATTATATTATTATTTAAATTGTTTTATAATTTTTATGTGGTTGTAATAGTTTTACATTATATATTAATGGTTTTATATTAATATTTTATGAAGATCTTCCAAGCTCACTGGTAATTATATATAAATCAAGTGAGGCTTTAAAAAACTATAGGGAACAGTCATATTATTATATTATTATGCACTGGAAAGTTTCATGTAAGAAATTGACCCAAACAGGATCCTAAAGATCTTGTTTTAATGATCGAGGAGACCGTTTCAAGGAATAAACACACATACTGGTGAATATAATTCATTTAGATACCTAGTGACACTTCTTTGACTTTTTTGCTTCTATTAGAATTTCTCATGATCATTTTTGACTTCTGCATTCTTGATGTGGTTACTTCAGGACTCCATTTTTGATATTTTTTCCTCCAATTTATCAACAATAAGTAAGCATAAAATTCTTCGACTTTATAATCATATTTTACAATTTTTTATTTATTTATTAATTTTATTTTATTTCTTTATGTTAGTAAGTTATTGGTGTATATTTATGATTTTACTATAAAAATAAAGACTTTACCTTTCTTTAATTATTACACATCCTAAAATGAAGTTAGGGTTGTGAATTCTGATCAAAATTCAGGTCTAATAGATTATGTTGGCCTCCTTTATCAAGACTAGGTTGTGCCTCTTGGTTGTTCAAAAGGAAGGTTCTCTAATAAGATTCCCACACCTTTGAAAGTGATTTTATTAGTGGGTACCAGTCTCCTCAAGGATTTGATGAGATTGAAGAGTATACTATGATCTTTTTAATCTTACCCACTATAAATATTGTGTTATTTTAATTGTTATTTCCATTGTATTATAACTTAATAACACTTGAATCACAATAATTTAATATTTTTTAAACCATTATTGGTTTTGTATTTATATTTTAAAAATACTATTCCCCCACCTCTAATCATAATTTCCCTAAATAAGGATCCAATAGTTTGAACTAAGAAGAAATTTTAAGAAGAAAATAAAATCATGGTAACCAAAAATGCACAGATTTCCAAAATCAAGGTTGAAACATGTTTTGAGAGTTTTTAACATTTTAGAGATACAATGAAAGGTGATACTTAGTTGAGATCAAATTATCTATGTAGTTTTTCACATTAAGGAGAAGTTAGAGACTCACCTTACTCCTATGTATACTTATCTTATATATAAAATCAAGGAATTGAATGTGATAATTAAAAAAAGGAGAACTGAATAAATAATGTGATATTTATACATCAGTAAGATAAATCCATTATGGAAATTTATAAGTGATTCCATTTTAATCCTCCTCACCACATCTTCAATTGATATAACGATTAAAGTATAATCCCATTTACATGGATTTTCTTTCTATATAATGAAATGAATTATTAAGAAGCATTTAGAATAATACCATGAGGTGGAGATATCATGTGATCTTTTGAGAGATTTTCTAATTTATATGTGAATATAGAATTATGGAGAGATGTTAAAAAATTTGATATATGTGTTATGATGGTCACTTTCCCATGTCCATTTTTTCCATCATTAAACTTCTTACAAAGGGGAGTGATTATTAAACAAAATAAATAGAATAAATATACATACAATATTAAATTTTTTATGTGTTTGTTAAGTCGAGTACAAGTTAATAAAATCTCATGAATATCAGTTTGTATGACCCCTAAGAAGTAAATCTCAGAGTAAATATCTCATTGTGAAATGTAAATTGAAATATTATTTTTTTATAAATTTATCACTCATGTTTTCTATACTAGGTTAACCCATATATATTTACATTTTTTTAGTAGATAAGAATTTTCTAAAAAAATTTATTTCCACCCTTCCCTAATAGAGTTGACCGATTCTCTCAATAAAAGAGGAGAAAAAAATAGAATAACATAAGAGAATAAGTTTCTTTGATATAATAGGGATTAGAATTATTCCCATACATTTACATTTATATATACTATCAATAAGTGATAAAAGATTAAAAACGAGTTCTAGAGTGATGTCTGTTCTGAAACTAAACCAAATGGGGGATATTAATGTTCCAAAATGGATTGATGGAGTTGATGTATTTTTTATATTTTTTTCAATATAGTGTTACAGAAAACTAAATGCATCTTATAGTGTTTGGTGATAGAGTTACTTTACACCTAATTAAGAAAATGAGATTTTCTATACTTTAATGGGTAAAAATGATTTTAGCTGTGGATAGGTGAGAAGCCCATAAATATAAAGATTATTTTAGTTGATCTTTGAGGAAGGTAATCAAATGAAACAAATAAGGGAGAAAAGTTCTATCTATAATAGTTATATGAAATTTTAAGTGATATAAATTGATATGGTTGTTAAACATTCCAATCAAATTTTATTAATGAAAATATTTAAGGATCAATAATGTTTTTAGAAGATCTAGATGAATATTTGAGAAACCATACCAGGTTTATCTTGAATGAATGTTGTTGTATTTAACAATGAACAAAACTGAGATGAAGTCTTGAAATAATTTATATTAAATCTATAATATTGAGGATGTGGAAATTTATTCTAATATTTATAATTGAGTAATTAAATGAGGAAAATTACAATAGATATAATCATAATAGATTTATAGATATCATGATTATTACATAAAATTATTTGATTTTTTATAAGGTGATTTTATTTGACTGAGAATCCTTATAGTTGATTTAAGAAATCTCTTAATTAATTTTAATATATTCTATAATTCCTATGTAGATTCTGGATAATTAGCTAACTATTACTTTGAAATATTTATATAGTTCCATTGATAATGAATGATAGAATATAATTGGATATATAAGATTAAATAAAACACTTAAAAATGTTAATATAAGACTTTATAATTGTAATCCAAGACTTTAAAAATGAAATAAGAAACTTCTTGGAAGGGTACTCTAACATTTGATATGAGTGGTAGAGATTTCTGAAGAGTAAATTGAGACTTCAAAATGGAAGTACCAACTTCATAAGAGTAAAATAGTAATTTGTAAGGGTAATAAATATACATGGTAAGAGAAACACAAAGTCCAAAATATTATGAAAATTTGATAATGTTGAAGGATGATAATATAAGGTTAATGAAATAATATGTTGAAGAAAAATTATATTCAATGATTCCGATGAATTTATTCATAGAATAGTATATCAGGATGCTTTATTAATCTATGATTCAAGCCTTGAGTTGAAGATAATTTAATTTTAAGTGTTTGAGAAGATCAATCTATCATTACTCTTTGTTTTCTAAATAGAATTTTTTTAAAAACATCTATAGTTGAAAAAATGATCTAATTCTTGGGGGTTAAAACTACCAATTCCTATAATTTTTTAATTGACTAAAACATATAAAAATGAATAATATATACATAAATGTAAATGATAAAATGATATTATGAACATATAAAATAAGATCAAATTAGTAGTAAACTATGATATAAATACTTAGAAATAAATAAATTCAAGAATAATTAATTTTGGAAATAAAAATTTACTTATGCTTCAAATGTTATAGAAAGAGTTAAGTATCTAATATGGTTTCTTTAGTCATACTAGAAATTGATAAGATAATGTTGAGATGTTATCTAGGAAATAAGTTAATAAATGTTTGAGTTTTTCATAGTAACTCATAGTGTGTAGTGAATTTACACACCGCTGGGAGTAGTGTATTGAAAGTAATGAAAGACATGAGGGTACTAAGATTGCATTATATCCATTTCATTGATTATGGTGAAAAATGTGGTTGTAAAGTAGGGATACTATGAACATACCATTATGGAATTGTAAATTTAAAGTGAGAGTTTCTCATATGATCCATGATTGACGAGAAGTTCTGAAAAAGTTGATCTAGTGGACATAAGAAACAGATTTCCATATGAACTCTATATACTTGAAAAATGATGTTTTGTCTGAATAATTTTAAATATTGATCTTTGATGAATAATTAACTATTATTTTTACTAAATCAATTGAAATATTAAAGTAAAATGGGAAGGGTCTTCCTATAAATAATGTCGAGACAAATGGTTGAGAAAAAAATATATGTTGATCGAGAGAGAACACCCATGTAAAAAGTTTAGAAAATGTTAGGAAATCCAAAAATTAAAAGTGCAAAGGATTTTAAATATTAAATATATAGAAAATTTATTCTATTATTTAATAATATAAAATAAGTATAAGAAAAAAAGGGTATTAAAACATATCTCTTAAAGAAACTATGAACTATTTGTGAGAAGATGACATAAATTAATACTCCTCTATAAAGAAGAAGAAGATATTGTATCAATGAAGAAGTAGTAACCAAAGAAAATAATATGGAGATGATCTAAATAATCAAAGATGTATAAAAGTATAAGTTCTCGTAATAACTGATATTATAGAGTCTTTAGATAGAATAAAAAGAATGGTTAAGGAGAGATCAATGACTATTAATACTATTTAGTTTTATCAAATAATCTATGGGATTTAGGAGATACTAGGTCATAATGATCATATTTTTTCAATGTGTGAGATAATATAGTAAGTAGATTCTATATAAGATATGTAGACTAGGCTGTATAGTAGAGACTGAGTTTCATAAAAGTAGAATTCTATTACAAGGAAATAAAAATCTATATTGAGGAAGTTGACTAGTTCATGTTAATACAATGACATCCTATGGTGAGTGGTGATCAAATTGAAGAGTTTGAATAATGTTTGTAAGATAATTTAGGAGACTGATGACATTGGGAAAATGTAACACCCTTATTTATATAATAAACTATTTTTTATAATAATGAAAACCACTTTGGTGTTTAAGTTTTATACCCTTTTAATGGAAATTTAATAAGTTTCAAGTTTAATTTTAACACTTACATATATCCTAGGTCTTACATATTGTTAAATAAATAATCATAAATATACGGTGTTTTTAAGGTACTATGTAAGGGTAAAAGGTAGTTTTAATAGGTTATGTAAGGGCTAACCTGAATTTTCCATTGTGTCATAAGGCTAATATAACTTTTCTATTGGCTCCATATGGGTAAATTACTACTACATAAGGGTACTTCATGCATTTTTTAAGGGTATTTTGGTCTTTTTATATCCTATGTAATGGTAACTAGGTTGCATAAAGGGCACCCTACCATGATATGTAAAGGTAACTTAGATTTTATAAAGGTTACAAAAGGGTAATAAATTAGCGTGTAATGGAATACCGAAGTACAGAAGGTTTCATAAAGGTAACATGTATTCTATGTAAGGGAAAAAGAGATAGTTCATGCATTGTGTAAGGGTATGTCACACAATACATAAGGATAACATCCCATTTATAAAGGCTACGTAAGGGTACTATGGGAATTGAATAAAAGTTGGCAGATATGCATAATGGTATCCTATCATTTTCAATTTATATATAAGGGTAATCTATAATTGTGTAAGGGTATCCTTGTACCCAAACATGACACGTAGGAGATGTATAACATTAAATCCTTATTACCCTTACGTAGTGCTATTTTTGGGATAAAAATAAATAAATCCATTTTTTTTCATAATTCTTCTTATCTAATTCATCTATAATTTATTTCTACCAATTAAAGATTGTAAATTTTGGAAAAATAATTAATTTAGTTAGTTTAATGATTATAACTCCATTATGAGAGTTTTTAAAATATTTTCATTAATTATATGATTAAAACATAAAATTAAATTGTGTTTTAATTGAGGGATTATATTCGATAAACCGTAATATTTTATTATGATTAAAAATACCCAAAACATTGATTTTTGATATACTATGGATGATAGTTCTAGGTGTTTTTATAATATTCATGGGGTTAAAGTTCCTTGGATATTTCACTTACTCTTCTCTGGTGGGAAATCGATGGGAATCGTTGGTGGATTTGTTTTCATTGGAAATCATGCCTTTAATTTCATATGCTTTTATAGGTTTATCTTCCCCAATAGTAATAATTTATAGAGGGGAGTTGTCACCTTGTAGAGGTAGGAATTTTCTTTAGAGTGGTGATAAAAATTAAATTACATAAAACTCATGATTATTTCTTTTTCATGTGCTTAAATGATAATTTGAAAGAAAGAATTATCCAGGAGAGAGAGAGAGTCAATTTTCATATTTTTTATAAAATCCTTCCTTTTTTGTTTACTAAATTATTTAATTTAAAATATTTGAGGTTTTTTTCTAAAATTATATCTTAGATGATTTGATTTTTTTAAAAGGGTTTTATCATTAAAAATAGTTTATAAGCTTTCTATGTTTGATAAAAATATTAAATAATCGATTTGTTTTCAAAATTTATTGTCAAATCATGGGAGTAATGATATTTCACTTGGGAAAATTATTTTGATGAATTCTTTTTATTTTAAAGTGGATTTTCAAAGCATGGGATAGGTTATAATTTCATAATGAAAATATTTTTATTAATTATCATTATGTTTTGTGCTTATTATTTTGAAAATGTGAATAATTTTGGAACATTGGTCAAGGAAACAATAAACCTTCATGTGTGTAACAAAACTAGGGATTTTCTATAGGTTCTCATGAGGCTATGGAAATAAATCTGGTATCTGGATACATATATACTGGTGACATGACTTGGTATCAATTGGATTCACTTTTCTTCTTAGTGTTCCTTATTTCCCTAGTTGTTTGTTCCCATAAGCTAAATCCCAATATGTTTCTAGAATTATAGTTTCACTTGTGTAACTTGGTTTATATACTCAAATGTTTATCTTCTATATTTTATCCTAGGAACATGGATCTCATGGGATAGATCATATTATCTTGGTTACTTTTACGAACCAATATTTATACACTCACTTGTTTATATTATGGATATAAGCCCATGGATATTCCACTCCATTGATGGATTGTATTATATTGGTCACTTTCATATACCATGATTTATATGCTCACTATGTGGTATTTTGAGATATGGTTATTTTTTTATGTTACCTATGTTTATTAGTCTTATCCATATTCATTTTCACGTGGCTATGAATACAAAATGTTTTGAGAGGAAATTGAAGGAAGTTTTAAAAAATAGATTTTATATGGAAATGGTTTTATAAACTAGTTCTTTTAAAGATAGAAATAACAATTTCATGGTTTTATAATTTGTATTGATTCATTGGTGGTATCATACAAGGCATAATAATCACACCATAGTTTCTATGTTGTGTATTTTTAGCCTTGTTTTTGTATGCTACATGAAAATGGAACAATGTCATGATTAATGATAGGTTTTCTTGGTTATTATCATACTAATAGAGACTTGTGATGGTGGAGATATATTTTCTCATGGATACTTGGTCTTTTACTTGTTTAGTTTTTGTTTTAGATCCATCCCTTCTTTTCTTTTCTTTTCATAACTCATTGATTAGTACTTTAATTTCACGTTATACTTTGTTTTTTATTATATTTATCTAATAATTGGAACTTTTTATTTTCCATTTCAGTGTAAAATCTTTCCTTTACTTTAACTATTGATACCCTAGTTCTTTTCAATTTATTGTGGTGATGAGAAGCACATTTAAAGTCTTATTCTTAACCTACTTAAGAGATGTTTTACTTTGACCCAGGTTGGTTTGTTACAAAATGGTGTCAGTGAATACCTATAAGAAAGTGTGTTCACACTACTAGGGTTTTCTCTAAGGTTTCACAGACTTGGTAAAGGAATTTTTAGATCTCAATGTGTATAGGGTGATTTGGTGTTTGATAATCCCCTTTTGTGATTCCACTTGAGTTACAATGAGAATTCGAGAATTATTTTCTATTTGATGTTTTCAAGTGTTATGATTTGATATATTGTATTATGATCATAACTAAAATGTTCTAGTTTCAGTGTGAAAATTATAAAATTAGGGTTCAAATCTAAAGAGGAATAAAGTTGGTTAGTAGACTTAGATGACTAAAGAAACCATTCATTGAATATGAAATTAATTTTGATAGAATTAAAGGGGATGTGTTATTCTTTGTACATGGACATCATTCACATTACTAGGTTTATCATGAATCAACACTCCCTTTTTTTGATTTAGAACTCATTATTATTGATTTAGTTGAGTGCCTCATTGATGGGAAAATTATCAAGGTGGTTATTAAGATTTGTGGAGATTAAGAATCATTTTGACTAAGAATTATTTCATTAGTTTTTTATAAAGGATTGGAACAACAAGTTTATTGTATGAAAATAGAATTTATGAAATTACATAGTATTTGAAAAGTAAAAAATTAATTCATTCCTTTGAAATAATGCTTGTTTTCAAGCGCATGTTTTTGGAAATGGTTGTTCATTCATGAAAAACTATAAGTTTTTTTTGGTTTTTAAACTGAAAAATATGTGGTTGTTATCTATATGTAATATATAAGAGTAAATGGGTTTTTAAAATGAAATTATAAATTAAAATCATCTTCCATATTTTGAGGAAAACTGGTTTGATAACTTAAATGGTGTTTTCTTTCTACAATAACTTAAAACACAGATAATGTTATTCACAAAGGAAATAAATATAATATAATGTTTTTTGAATGAAAAGGGGTGTAAGGTTTTATATTATAATTATATAGTTATTTAATTTTACTATTTTTTAATCCTTTTCTACTGTAATGAAATATGTTTACTTACCAAACTTATTGTTTATAACGATGCTTTTTAAATGTTTTTTGTATATTTTCAAAATAGAAAGTTTTTCAAATAATGTTTCTACTTATTGAGTGGTTTTGTTTTAAAAACCTATATAAAAGTGTTTAATTAATTGGTTGAATTTTATATTTCTTCCGAACCATTATTTTGTGTATGGGTTATTTATATACTCCAAATTATGTGACCTAAGGGAGTTATTCTCTTCGGTTTTTTAATTGAGTCTTCTAGGGAGGTCATGATATAGAGTCTCATGCTTTCCTCAAGAGAATTGGTCATCATGAGTTTCTTTTTACCTCATGATTCATTTTTCTATATGAAATTTGTTCCTTTGGATGAATTTCATGAAAATTATATGACATGGGTTTAGTGTTGGTGCCTTATAATTAGTGAACTATGGATATGTTCATCGGTAATAGGATTTAGTTTCTTGAATAGATTGGATGATAGATCTATTGGTTATATGTTGTCATCATATGGATAGTGGTGACCACTGGGTTGATATTTTTAAAACAGAGTTACAATAAATTTAATTTTATAACCAATACTAGATCCATGTTGTATCTTGACGAGGCATGTATTTGTTTGAATGATCACTTGGTTTAGTGAGATGTCTTGAATTTGGTGTTCGAGATTCTTCCGTCCGAATAATATTTGAGGTTAATCTTATATACATTTCAAGGGGTTGGTGCCTTTTTATAGGCCTGAACTAGTTTTTCCTTGGTTGGATTCACTATTTAAGAGAAGATATGTTTCCCTTTGTTATAATTGATGATCTTGAGGGATTCTATTTTTTAAAATGGGAAACCTTATTATTCTTTTTGATTTTCTCCTATGATAGGCTAGTATCATGTTATGGAAGCATTTCAGATTAAATATTAATTGTACGAATATCTATTTTAGGAATTTTTTTCTTTATATCCTTTTTTTTTGATGATCTAGAACCTATAAATCATTTTAAAGGCTAGAAGCAATGTTAATGTTAGCTCCAAAATTGTTTCATGCTAAGTGTAGTTGGGTCTTGACTTTGTCACTATAAAGCCTCAAGAATGCAGTCAACATGTGTATTTATTTTCAATAATGGGTGATGGCTAAATGATTTTTCCAAATTTTATGTTATGGAAATAATTTATCTCATCATGGCCTCTACTTGATAGAATATGTACCTGATTTTAGAAAATTGTGATAGTAGTCCCTGAAAAAGAATTTTATGATATATCCAGATAATAAGTTCCTAAAGTGCACTTTTACCCAGATTAATTTGATCCTATAAAATAAAATCTAGTTTATATGATTTTAGATATTTTAGCTTCCTATTGGGTAAAATATCATAGTGGGCGGTGTGGTCACTGAAACATTAAGTTGGGTTTTACCAAAGTGGGTTATGATGAAACTAAGGAGAAGGGATACTTAGGTAAACTTTTTTTCAGAAACACACAAGGTTGTGATAGAGGATATATTGTTCATGTGTGCTCATCTTGTGATAAATCTATTCCTTTATTTCACAATCAAAATTATAATCATTTATGTTAAATATACCATTTTTCTACATCATAATATAACTTTTTATAGTGGGTAGATTTTATGTTTCAAGATTCAGTCTCCTGATGGTGATTTGTGTCTTTGGTGGAAGTTGGTTATTCCAATTTATCCGAGACAACTATATACACATCATAAACTTATATCTAGTCATTCCATACTGTTTTGAGTTATCAATATATGTTATAATTTGTGACATCAATGATAATATATAGAGTGAGATAGTTAACTACATATTTATGTCATGATTCCATGCCTGTTAGTAAAACAGAGAACAACACCACTGAACCAAATGTTTGGCATATAATTATTTATTCCATTATGGAATATGTATAAAATAATACTTGGGAATTATAGTTGGAAGAGTAAAGACTCCTATTGGATAATAAATATGACTCAGGTAATCATATATTGAATTTTGGAATTAGCTCATGTCTTCCTCCCAAATAAATAACTATGATATGAAAGATTGAACATTATGTTTTTAGGGGTTTTAAGTTTAATGGAATTATTATTTCTATTAGTTTTTTGTTTTCTATATTCCATAATTTATGACTAGAGATATTGAAATTAAAGTGACATATATGCATCATTGGGAATCTTCTTGATGTTATATAATGGTTGGTGAATGGTCTCTAGTTGGATTGATTCATGTTAAAGTGTTATATAGAAGATGTGGGTATCTCAGTAAAGTTTGGTTGCTGTTCTTATTAACCTGAGATATTATTCTAACTATGGTCCCTCATTATAGGTTGAGGCGAGTGATCAATCTCTCCCACAAAATATCTTTTCATTTCGTATATCATCTTTGAGCGAGCATGGTAAGTTGACAGCTAGACTTTTTCTTTATCTAGATCATTGATAATTTTGGAAAGGTGGATAACTATTTGTAATTTCCATATTAGTTGAAATTGGTTCATGATGTGTTTCATGTTTCCCTACATAGGAGTTTACAACTAGAACCTAACCTTATGTTTTAATAAGATGATGATGAAATTAAATATAAAACCTCATTATTTTTGTTTCTAGTTAAAATAAAGAATCAACAAGATAAGGTATTACACCTTAATACAACTCCTTTGGTATATGTTCCATGGTAGTGTAGATAGGATAGACACATGATGTGGTTACAAAAATAATTTTTTATGTGGTATAGTTCTTATTTATTTTCGAGTTTAGAATCCTGACCACAAACTGGACGTAGAAAACATATATGGTGGGACTAATAAACTAGTTTTTATAATAATATATCTTTAATAATAAATAAAACACCATTTTTGATTTCAAATTTTATGTTATTTTAATGAAAATTTAATAAATTTCATGTTTAATTGTTACACTTATGGATGGGAAAGGGACTATATAAAGGTAAAGAACACTACATATATTCCATAGGTTTTTAAGTTGTTGAATAATTTGTAAAATGAAGATTTAATATGTTGTATAAGGGAAAACCTATATTTTCCATTATTGTGAAAGGGTAATGAAACTTCTCTATAGGTCATGTATGCGTATATAACTACTATGTGAGGGTAATTCATGGAATATATAATAGGGTAATGGACTTTCTATAGGCTATGGAGAGGTAACCAGGATACATAAAGGTATCCCTGATGTTTTCCAAAAAGGTAACCCAGATTTTATAAAGGTTACATAAGGGTATGAACTTGATATGTAAGGGAAACCCCATGTTTATAAAGGTTTCATAATTGTAAATTATACATAAAATAAAGGTAAGGGAGATGGTTCATGTGTTTTATAATTGTATGGAAGGAACTGTGTAAGGACAACATTACATTATCAAAGGCGACATAAGTGTATTGAGGGAACTAGATAAATGTAGAGAGAGATGTATAAGGTTAATATCTACCTTTCAGAAGCTCCATAAGGGTAATACAGGGCTACATAATGGTAATGAAATACTTATTTGTGATATAATCAATATACATAATGGTAAATCTATGTTACCATTATGCATCACTATTTTTGGGAGAAAAATAAATAGAATCTATGTTTTTCACTCTTCTTCTTCCAGAACACCTCCATAATTCCTTTTCATAATTTTAAAGGTTTTAAAGATTGGAAAATTAATTATTTTAGCTCATTTAATGTTTTTAACTCCATTATGGTAGTTTTTAAATGCTTTGAATGTACCAATTGTAACTAATAATCAAATATTGTTTCTATTAATTGGTTTTACTATAGTGAAACCGAATTTTTTTAATATAATTAAAAATTACAAAACCGTTGGTTTTATATAATATCTAGAGACTATTTATAGTTTTTCTCTTATATTATAGGGTTTATAGTTCTTTGGATCGTTTTATTGTTCTTATCTACAGGTAAATCAATGGGAAGGGTTCAAGAATGTTTTTCATTGGATTCCATGCATGAAATATCACCAGATGCGGTATGGTTTTCTTCCAAACAAGTGGTGATTAAGGGATGTGTGTTTTTAACCTTGTTTGAGGTAGGAATTTATATTTAGTGAATATTAAACTTAAATAAACTAATGTTCTTGATTAATTATTTTTTATGAGAGTAAATGATAATCTGAAAAAACTTATCTAGGTGGGAGAGAATCCATTATCTCATTTTCTGTGAAATACTTCCACTTGGTTTACTAAATTAATTTATTTTTAATATTGAATGGTTTTTTTGAAAAACTATTTCTTGTTCAGGTGTGACAAAAAAGATTTAGATATATCAATAAATTTTGGTTATAGTTCTTATACACCTGATATATTATTCAAACAATGATCATTCATTAGAGGATAAGGTGAGTGACTGAGTCTCTCCAACAATTTTTTTTTTCATTTGGGATATCATCTTTGAGAAAGAATGGTAAGTAGACAACTAGGTTTTTCATCTATGAAGACCATTTAACATATTATAAAGGTCGATAAATATTTGTAGATGTCATCTTAGTTGAAATTGGTTCGCGACGTGTTGCATGTCTCCCAACCGAGGAGTTAACAACTAGGACCTCACCTTATTTTTAAAAAATAGGATGTTTAACTTAAATATAAAACCTCATTTTTTTGTTTCTAGTCAAAATTAGGAATCTACAAGATAAGGTATTACATTATAATATAATTTCTTTGGAATGTGTTCCATGATAGTGTAGATGGGATAACCACATCATGTGGGACCAAAAATCATTGTCCATGTGGTAGTGGCCATATTTCCTTGCAAGTTTAAAATCATGACCCAAAACTAGAGGTATAAGGAATATATTATGGGACTAACACACTAGTTTATATTATAATCTATTTTTAATAATAATTAATACCCCTTTATGTTTTCAAATTTGAAGTGCATTTAATGAAAATTCAAAAAAATTCAAGATTAATTTTTACATTTACGTATGGGCTAGGGACTATGAAAAGGTAAATAATTCTACCTGTATTCCTTGGGTTTTAAAGTTGTTGAAATAGGTAATAATGATGTTTAAATATATTGTATTAGGGCTAGACTATATTTTCCATTATTGTTAAAGGGTAATGTACCTTTTCTATAGTCCGTGTAAGAGTAAATAACGACCATGTAAGGGAAATTGATGCACTATGTAAGAGATTACTGGACTTTCTATAAGCTATGGAAAGGTAGCCACAATGCATAAGGGTATCCCTAGTGTGATTTATATAGGAAATATTGATTTTATAAATGTTACATAAGGTAAATATATTTCTATGTAAGGGTATCCCTGAGTTTATAAAGGTTTTATAATGTTAAACTATACACTACATAAGGGAAAGGGAGATTGTTCATGTGCCGTGTAAGGGTATGGAAGGTGCTGTGTAAGGACAAAATTTCATTTTCAAAGGCTGCGTAAGGGTACCGTGGGTGCTACATATTGGTAGGGATAGCTACTTAAGGTTAATATCAATCTCTTATAGGCTTCATAAGGGCAATCTTGGACTGCATAAGTGTAATATAACACCCACTTATGATACATTGAAGCGATATATGGGTAAATCCATGTTACCATTATGCATCAATGTTTTTGGGAGAAAAATAAATAAAATCTATTCTTTTCATTATTCCCCTTCCATAACACCTCTATAATTCATTTTCATAATTTTACTGGTTGTAAATTGTGTAAAATTTATTATTTTAGCTCATTTCATGTTTTAAAATCTTGTATGAGTGTTTTTAAATTCATTGAATTAATGAATCAATTATAATAGAAAATAGAATAGTGTTTCTAATAAAGGGTTTTACTTCTGTGAATGAGAACATTTTTTATTTGATTAAAAATAACCAAACCATTGATTTTCGACATTATATAGAGAATATTTCAATGTTTTTTTATTGTGATAAAGGGGTTCTATTTCTTTGGACTGTCTTCCCATTATTATCTATAGGTAAATAAATATGAAGGATTTGAGAATGTTTTTCCTTAGATTAAGTGCATGAAATTTCCCCAGATACTGTAGGTTTTTCTTCTTAACCCGTGGTGATTCATGGATGGGTTTTTTCATCCTTTTTAAAAGTTAATGTTTCTGTATAGTAGAGATAAAACTTGTATTACCTGATGTTATTGATTAATTATTTTTCATGGGATTTTATGATAATATAGAAAAAATTATCCAGGAGGGAGAGAATCTATTATCGCAATTTTTTTGAAATGCTTCTGGTTGGTTTAGAAAATTTATGTATTTTGAATATACATGGGAAATTTTTTCTTAAATATTATAGTGGATGATTTTAAAAATTATTTTAATGTGGGTTGTCTTTAAAAATAGTTTGTTTGTGTTTTGAGCTTGATAAAACTATTAAATAATGGATTTTTTTAAAATGGAATTTTCAAATATTGGGTGTGATAATGCTTCACTTGTGAACTTTATGCTGATAATTTTTTATATCTTAATGTGACTTTTCAAAACATAAGAGTGGCTAAAATTTGCGATTGAAAATGTTTTTATTAATTTTGAGTATGATTTGTAATAATTTTTATGAAAAAATGAAACATTTCGGTTCCTTGGGCCTAGAATCAATAATTATTTAGGTATGTAACACCACTAGGAATTTGCTATAGGGTCTCGTGAGGCTATGTTAGCAAATTGGGAAGCCTAATAATGATAGACTAGTGATAGGACATTTTATCAGTAGGATTCACTTGATGGGTTAGTTTTCTTGTTTTCCTTATTATTTATCCCCATAATCTAGATCCAAATTTGTTTTTTGAATTATGGTTTCACTTTTGTAACCTGATTTATATACTCACATGATTTTATTATGGATTTTTGACATTGGAATTGGAACTCCTAGATTGGATTGTATTATAATGGTTATATTCATGTACCATGATCTATATAATCACTTGTTTATCTTATGGTTTTTGGACGATGGAAAAGTATCTCCAATACCAGATTGTATTATCTAGGTTACTTTCTCATAAAATGATTTATATAGTAACTATTATAACTTTTGAGACATGTTTATTTTGTTTTCTACCATTTATTTATTATTGGTACCAATATTTATATTCTTGTGGATTGTAATATAGAATGATTTGAGATATGGAATGTCTTGAATGAAAATTGAGGAATGTTTTACAAAATGGGTTAAATATATATAAATATATTTAAAATATGTATTGTTTTTTAATATATAACTAAAAATTTCTTATTTTTATAATTTTTATAGAATATTTGGTGGTATCACACAAGGGTCTGTGGTGACACCATACTTTTATCTTTTGGAATTTATAGCCTTGGTTTTATAGGTTACATGTAAATGGAAGGATTTCAAGGGTCATGGAGACTTATCTTAGTTATTATCATCAATAGAGTGACTTGGGACGACGGTAAAAAATTGTCACATCGAGAATTGGTCTTGCACTTGTTTTTTTTCTTTTAGGTATAACCCTTTTCACTTGTCTTGGTATGTATGACAGATGTGTACATTTCTTTTCCATCCCATTTTGTTATACTCAAGACATGTTGTTTTATATTTCTAGGTAAAATCATTCCCATGATTTACATATTGGTACCCAGATGACCATCACCAGCCCATGGAGATCAAAAAAACACTTCAATTATTGTTCCTAGATAGATTGGGTGACGTCTCTGTTTGACCTGGGTGGGTTCATTAAATAAATAATATTATAATCTATTATATGTGGAAAATATTCACCTATGTAATGTGGTGAATACTCACCCATGTAATATGGTGAAATGGGTATATGATAATCTATGGATAAAACACTTGCAATTGATAGTAATATTAATAGTCAAGAATCAACGACTCAATCACCTAGATCATAATAAGGATTAGTTTTATTAGGATGGGGGAAAAACTTGTAAAAACATTATCTGATACTCTTTGATTTATATTATGCATTGAATATGTTTATTTATTATTGAGAAAGTGATAAATAAATTTATTTATATACTAATATTTAATAATTATTCAAATAATAAAATGGAATAAAAGTGTAATATTTTAATTAGTTAATAATTTGATAAAAATATAGTGACCCATGATTTACTCCCTTCTCCGGTGACTACACAGATCCTACAGGAATCTTATTTGACTTCCTCTCTTTCCCCCTTTTTTAAGAGATCCATATCTTTTGTGGGATTATCCTTATATCATATTTTATTAGAGAGTCGTCAAGAATAATTATTAGATTCCTCTTATATATATTATTTGGTTCAATATCCATTTCATCATTTCACACTATATATTCCTTATTATTGTAATTATTCTATGTTTTGATATTTCATTTTATTTAATCTAAATGAGTTTGTGATAATAAATTGGAAGGTTACAAGTGTTAGGTAGGTGTAAACTGAATTTCTTCTACTATTATATTAATGTCTATACAAAATGTTATGGTAGTGGCTATCAACTAGATGGGATAATTTCTAAATGGAACCAAAATAAGTTTCGAGGGATAATTTGGGGTCCCTATTGAGTGGATCCTTGCCACATAATTTCTTTAAAAAAAACTATAGAATCCTAATTTTTATTTTTACCTTATAACATGGGTTTTAAAAAATATAAATAATTAACATTTATTGAATCTTATACTTCTAATAGAATAAATGAATCTTTTTTTTATTATGGTATTTACATTTTTTATATTTTTATGAATATATTTTAAAGTAAAATTCTAATTAGTATGAGTGGGGTTATGACACATACACTGAAGTATTAAAATAAATATTTTCTAGTTAGTTATTCTTTATTCTTTATTTATTATTTGTTTTATTATTTTTATTATTTTTATTATTTTGGATTATTCTTTATATATTCCACCTAGTCATTTTAAAATATATTTTTGAATTTATTTATTAACCTTATAGTACTTTCTTTCAACCATACAGTTCTATTCATTAACCTTACACATATTTTTTTGTACCTTTAACAATGACTATCTAAAACTCATGAGTCTATATCAACTTTACAATGATTTTCTATAAATCATAAAAGGTGAAACTTACAAGTTTGATTGAACATTTCAAGGATATTGAACCATATGTGGTTACTGAACTATAAAAGTTTATTGAAGCTTATGGAATTTTTCATATATTTTGAAAAACATTGCTTACATATTTACATATATTAAATGCACAATATATCTTAAAAAACATCTTCAATCTTACAAAAATATTATCCTTTGAAATTTTATCTCTAATAGAAAAAATATCTTATGAGATTTAGAGAGTCATACACACATTGAAAATCTGAAAATTTTATTTTTTTTAAAAAAATATGAAATATTTTTACTTGTTTTTTTATTTTAATTTATTGTATAATGTTTTACATTTTTTCATAAATTATTTGTTCCATAGTAATATATTAATGTTTTTCAACACTATTCAGAATATTTTGGAAGTATTTTATGGAAAAAATGATTATCGTAAGGAAAATACATATGAATGATGTTCATTCCCCATAACTATGAAGGAATTTAGATTTTCATGGTATTTTTAGAAATATTTTAAGTGGGGTTCTCTTTAAACAATTTATAGTATTTAATGATTTTTATTATGTTGTGTTTAAAGGAAGAATTTGTTATTATATTTAATTTATAGTTATTTATTATTGTAATATGTTTTTCTGTTAGACATGATATTTTTTAGAGTATCAAAGAGAATTAAATAATTAATGTGCATGGATATTATTTTCGTTATTTATAAAAGAGGATAACATGAAACTTAGGGGAAATAATCATGCATTCACCGTGGAGTTTTGAAAAACTCTGAAGTTATTCATTGTCTTTAAAAAATACCTCCATGTCATCTTGCTTCATGAAATAAATATATGCATTAGATTTTAATTTTCAAAGTTTCTATGCATGTGGTAATATTATTTAAATATGGCTTGAATGAAGAAAATATTTCAATAGAGTTTGATAAAAACTAGTTCATGTAATGAATTTTCATATATTTAAATTGAAATATATAATATATTTTTTAATTCACATACTTAAGACTTTATTATAGAATACATCATCATTTTGAACATGTTCTATGGAAGTGATCACTACTACCATGACACTCAAGTTCTAATCATTTAGACTGGGTTTTATGGGGTTTTATTTTCATTTATCTTATTTGATTTTTTTTGGTTTATGAATTATTTTGAAAATATTAACCTTAGTGTTGGGATATACTACCCAAAAAAGGTATTTCTTGGGTTGGGCCTCCAGGTTTCTTTATTTATCCCACAAAATATGATTTCTGAATTTTAAACAAATAGGATAGGTGAATTTTGAAAATATAAAATATTATATTAGAGTTAAAATTAAAGACAATTATTTTTATATTAGTTCAGATCAAAGTGATCATATTTATAATCTTCGCTATACTATATTCCTTAGAGAAACAATACAAAATAAATTTGATGATGGAAAATTATTATGTTATTCAAATTCAAGTAATATAAAGTTTTTAACAAAATAATCATGTGTTTTGTAGTCTATTCATGTTAAGTTTGACTATAATTCATTAAATGGAAATAATAATGATTTAGAATAGCTTGAAGTGGATTTTAGATATTTTAATTTTGAAGAGAATAAACCTTGAAATGAAAATGAATATATTGAGGAGGATATTCACACTCATAAAAAATATTTTAAATCAAAGGAATAACATCCTATCGATAAAGTAATAGGAAATGTTGTATAAAAATTTTTAAAAAAAATTCTTTATGAAATTTATGTGGTTATAATTATTTTATTTTATTTATCTTATTCCTAATGAAATTTATAAAGATTTAACTTGTTCTAATTGGATTTTGGAAACAAAAAAATAATTTAGTCAAATTTAATGAAATATTGTATGGAATTTAGTCAAACCACGTTATAATAAAAAATTAATTGGAACTGAATTGATATTTATAAAAAAACTTGATGATATATATAGATATTTAGAAGTAAAGTCAAATTAGCTGAAAAAGATTATTTTCAAGAATAAGGTATCGATTATGATGATAAAATTTCTCAAGTTTCAAGATTAGGGGATATTAAAACATTATTATTCTATTCATATCATCATAGTTTAAAATTATTTCTAATATATATGAAAATCCACTTTCAAAATGGTTTTATTTTACAAGAAGTATATTTAAAATATCACCCATATTTTTAAAATAAGAAATTTCTTAATAATTTTTTAAACATTCAAAATATACTTATAACCTTAATCAATCTCCAGGAGAATGTCACAAAAGATTATCTCAATATTTTTTGCAAAATATTTTTTTAAAGTAAAATTGGAATCTAATTTATATATTAAGAAAATTTATAAAGATATTTTGATGCATAAATTTATGTTTATAGTATTATTTTTGGTTCATAAATTATACTTTATTTAATGAATTTTTTTATTTAATGACTAGTGAAATTGATATGAGTCTTCTAGAATAATTTAAATGATTTTTAAAATATCAAAAAATTTAAGGATATTATGAATTATTTCTAAATAAATCTATATTTTCATAAGAAATAGTTAAAATATTTGGATATGATAATTATTAAAGTTAAAATAATCTTATGATTACTTTCTGTAAATTGGATATTGATAAAGATATAAAATATGTTATTAATAAATTGTGTATAGGTTTAATTGTTATTTTCCGGTATTTAACTTCATGTTAGCCATATTTTAATTTTAGTGTTTGAATTTTTATAAAATTTTAATGTGGATATAAAAAAAATCACTTCAAAGATATAAAGAGAATCCTTAAATATGTAAAATTAAAATTACATCATGGTTTATTTTATTATATAAGAACATAATTTTAATTAAATGGTGACTTTGAATATGATTTTTGTGAAAAATAATATATAGATGATGTATAAGTTGACTGTATAACTTTCAATATAAAATTTTAGTTTCTTATAGTTAAAAGAAGTAAATTTTTGTAACCTCATCTGTAGTTGATGATGAGTACATAAAAATTATAATTTTTTATTTTCAATAACTATTTATTGTTTTTTTATCTTATTAGGATGTTTATTTTCATAAGTTACTTATTTTATATGACAATTCACCTCTTATTGTTTTTTTCTAATAGCTATCTAAATCATTCAAAAAATAATCATACAGAAGGTAGATATCATTTTGATAGATATCATGTTTAGAATGGTGATATCTGTTTGGAATACTTTTAAAATTATGATCAATTAAATGATATTTTTACTAATCCGTTTAATTTAACTAAGTTTGAGATACTGAATCATGAAATTAGTGTGATTAATTTTTAAAATTCATTTTTAAAATGAATGTTCTTGAATATATTTTTTGGAGAGTAAGCATACAATATATTTTAAAATGTAAATAATTGAATTGGATATTCACATTTAGTTGCTATTTAATTTATTTTAAATTATTTTATAATTCTTTAAATATCATAACATGTTATTGTAGCTTCTTGAAGAAATTAAATTATTATACTGGATAAATAATCAATATTTTATTAAAGAGGTGTTTGAAATTTTCTTACTCCAGCTATTATATTTAAATAGAGTATTTTGAAGTTGATATTTTATAAATAACAACAAGAATCTAAAATTAAAGTGGACGAATTTTTAATATTTTTATTTTTTATTCATTTTCTTAATTTTTGTTATATTTTTTGAATGCATAATTTATTTCGAGCTATCATTATTAAAACTGTATAGATTTAATAAAATTCTTAAACTAAAATATAATTTAATATATGCTAAAATATATTTTAGAATTTTGTTAAAATATGTTATAATATATTTAAACAAGTTTTTTGGATTTTTTAATAACTTTAAAAGAATATTCTTATTATTTTTGAAATCTATAAGAATGATATTATCTATACAGATTTACTTTTTAACTTAGGGGGACAAATTTTTTATCTAATTTATATTATTTTTATACATCCATATTTTTTATAATTTTACATAAGGAGAGAATTTATAAAATTGTATTTGGTTATTTGATTATTTGGGGGGATGTTGATTATCTCCTTGAATTTTCATTTTTTGATTGTTTTGACAGCTATAAAATATTAATTTTTATTTATTCAATATAATAAGAGTTTTGAAAAATATAAATGATTCCCATTGATTGAATATTTGACTAATTTTAGAATAATAAATATATTCATTTTTTTCTATGTATTTTTTTTATGAAATGATTTTATGGAAACATAAAAATTGGTATGAGGTATGTTATAACCCATACACTGAAGCAATAAACTAAAACAATCCCAGTTAATTTTTTCTTATTATTTCATATTATTTTATTTTATTTTTTTTTTTATTTCATTTATGCTATATTATTCTGGTTATATTATGTGTTTTTAAATTGCAAATATCTCACTGAATGTATATCCCATCCTTACAGATTTTTTCTCAACCATACAAGAAACTTGTATAAAAACTATAAATATATGTCAAAACTATATGACAATTTTATTTGAAATTTATATAACGTTTTTCCATGCCTTACATATTGACTATTTAAAACATATGATTCAATGTTAAATTTATAATGGTTTCTTCTCAACCTCATGAAATGGACCTTATACAGTTTATTGAACAATATAAAATTATTAAACCTTATAAAAAATTTATATATTACAAAAACTATATGTTACACATGTATATATCTTACATGAATTATATGCATTACATTTTATTTTAAATCAAAAAAAAATATTTTAAAAATTTATATATTATAAATTTTTTAATCTTATGTAAAATGTAATCTTACAATGTTTAGAGAGGATTATATTCATCTTAGGAGTTGAAAGTTTATTTTGTTAATAGAAATTCTTCGTTTAAACTTTATTTTTTTTATTTTAGTGCACTACATATTTATGTCATTTTTTCTCTTGATTTATTCATTCCATAATTATTAATTAATTATTGAAATACTATAAAAATAGTTTAGAAGTATTTTATCAAAAAAATTAACTTCATGATGGAAATAAATATTCATTATATACATGCCTTATATTTAGTGATGAAAATTTAAAACATTATTTTTCATCATATTTTTAGCAAACTATAATGTGTGATTATCTTGGAATTGTTCATAGTATTTTAGGATTTTAATTAAATATTATTTAAATGAACTATTTATTATTATATTTTATTGGTAGTTATTTATTATTCTAAAAAGTTTTATGGAACGTATAGTAATTTTTTTACAAAGTCTCAATGATAATTAATGAATCAATAACTGTGAATAATATTGTTTTCATTTATGAAATAAAAATACATGAAATTGTTTGGAAATAATCAAGAAATCATTATAGGGATTTAAAAATCTCAGAATTAGTTCATTACCTTTCAAAAATACATTATAACTGTATGATTCAACAAAGAAAGATCTAAAATGGATATCATTTTTCAAAGTTATTAGGCATGTGTAATATTATCTTAGTATGAATGCATTATGAAACTATATAAATGGAATTTTTAGAACTAGTTCATGTGTAAAATTTTAAAATAATTGTACTATATTTCAGGAATTTTTTTCAATCACATACTATTGGAATTTTTCCTTGAAAATATCATCATATAGAACCTATATGACCAAATTGATCCCTACATCCTTGACACTCAACCTCTCATCAGTTAAACTGGTTTTTGATTTTATTTTTTTCTCATCTCTTCTTTGAGTGTAATTTTGGGTTTATGATTTTTGTATTGAAAATAAATACCTAAATTTAACGTTATACTACCCATTAAAAGGAACATACTATGTTGTGCCTCCAGGTGTAAAAATGAATCGTACTATGTTTTTGACTCTATATTTAAAAAATTTAGTTTTAATGGGTTGGGAATACCCATTAAAAGCCTGGTTGTATTGTTTTTCCAGGATAATAAGATGGTCAAATGGTAAATAAGGGTTATAATTGACCAATTTATAAAACAAAATATATTATTTCAGTGTTTAAAATAATTAATCAATTGAAAGAACTAATTTAATCAAAAAATATTTTTATAATAGTTTAGATCAATGTGATCTAATGTCTACTGTTCGCTTCTATCTATCCATGAGAGAAGTGATACCCACTAAATATAATGAAGTAATGTTTTGGTCTATTCAAATTATAGTAATTCTTATAGGGCTTATAAAAATAACAATGTTTGTTACAGAGTCTATTCTTGATACATTGGATGATAATTCATTAAAATAATATAATGTGGATTTAGACTAGGTTGACAAACATTTTAGAGATTTTATTTTTTAGAGAAGATGAATGTCAAAATAGAAATACTAATATGAAGAGTAATATTCACCCATATAAAATATCATGTAAGTAATATAAATAACATCATATATTGAAATTTACCTGAGTTTTAGTATGGAATTTTATCCAACACATAGGACAACAATCCCTTCATTATGAATTCATGGATAGAGTTTTTGGATTACTTCCATGGCCCTAAGTTAGTAGTGAAAAGTATATTAATTATATATTTATAACTGAACTATTCTTGTAGAAATTTTATTGAGTATAACCAAAACATATATCTCAAAATTCCTTTAGAAACAAGGATACATTATTTCGTGTTTTGGAATGAATGTTATTTCTGGTGTAGGATACTCTAGTAATTATTCAGTGATACATAAATCATATTTAATACATGATGAATATAAAATGTAATAATTATTTACCTTGTTTTGTCATTATAATTATTTTTCAAGAAAAAATAAATATTGATATCAAGGGTATACCTAGTTTGGTACTTAGACTCAGTAGAGCTAAACACTTTTGGTATTATCGACATATTTAGTTCAGACAAAGAAAAATTTAGAAATAAAGGTATGAAATAATGATTTAGGAGTATTTTAGATATTGAAGATAAACTATACTAGTGGTAAGATACTGGAAAATATACTTTACTAGATCCCTTTATGTGTTTAAGGATTGGTAAATTGAAGTATGAAATATGGTTGGTCAGAAGATATGAGTTTTTTCAGACCGACTTACTAAAGAATATCTTGACCAAGCATTCATCAATCAATATAATGTAGCATGGATTAATTTATAAACAAATATTTCGATCTCTACATCATGACATTGATGTTGATAAGGAGGATCTATGATGAGTATAACATGTTAACAATGATCATAAAAATGTAGCATTGAGTAATTAACTAATTCACAATTTATACATTATAACTATTATGTATGTTAATGGAGTATCGATGCTGAAAATATTATTAATTTCTAAAGCATCCAATATATTTCAATATATTCCTCACAAATAAATATTTTATCACATAACCATATTCTAAATATTATGAGAAATGGATATGATATAAGCCATAGTATGATGGAAATCCATTATGAAATAAGACATGTTTTTATATGGAAAGAGTTTGTCAGTTGTATAAACAAACATACAACAAGTAAAAACACATTGGGAATCTTTTTTAATCATCCTAATTTTTTCTTAGGATATTACAAAAATAGCTATGATAGAAATACATAGGTAATGTTAATAACTATACTTATATTTAAAGGGTTTACATATCTACTTGAGATAGTGGGTGTAAGATTGAATTTGGTAGATTTAATGAGAAAAATGAAAAATATTTGGCATAGAAATAATTTCCTTTAGTGGAATGTATAAGGAATATTCCATAGACCCATAATGTGTAGAAAAGATAAAACTATTGTAATGGTTTTGTATTCACCATGGACGGTGATCCATTATTAATTGAAAGTAATAATTTCTATAAGTAAAGATTATATAAAATTTTTCTGAGATGGAAAAGATAAATTAAAATTCAATAATGGATTCCATGTATCAAAGTGAAAAGGGTCTTATTATTTTGAATACTACAATTGGATTTCAAATGATAATATACATGGAAGATACAATTATAGAAACAATAAGGATATATTTGTTTCTCCAAAAAATTATTCCAAATTCATTTATAATTTTACTTGTCATATAAAATTTCTATTTTCATTGCATAGAGAATTGGATGTTAAGACAAAATTTCATGGAAGGTGTCAATACAACTCAACCAGAAAGGGATGTTGACATCACAAAATGAAAATAATGGGTTGAATGTTACTAAAATCTAATTTATGATGGATGTAAGAAAAAACATCATAGAGTATTTATTTGTAAACAATATTTGTCATGTTTCTACCAAAGTTTAGTGGGAGTTACATACTTTCCAAGAGAAATGTGCTGGGTAACATATGGAAAATAAATATTTTTCTTGTATTTAGTTAAGACAAAGATGAAATTTATTCTCTAGTGATTGAATTAAAGTAACATCCTATGTTCTAGTGAATAGGATCTACAAAGGTAGATCTAATGGTTACTTGGACTAAGTCAATTGTATATATAGTTAAATAGTATTGAAAACTACAAGTAAGAACAATTCAATAAAGAATTGTTTCCAGTGACACATGGAAAAAATCTCACCAAGTAGACATGAATATGAATATGAGGAGATTAACATGGTGATTCTTATTCCATATTCTTTAGAGATGGATTGATCATATATGCGTTTATATGTATAATAATTGATATTACCACGATACTTCACAGTAGGAAGATATCAATTACATACAGGATCACTATAATGAAAGCAGTCAGAACTATCCATTTGTAGTTGATAATGTATACATGATATATACTAGGTAAGTGGAGAAGAATATACGATGATTTTACTGGTAAATAAACTATTATTACATTGATCCATGTGATATAAGATCACAATTAGGATAATTGAATGAGAAAGAAAAATATCATTCAATCTCGTGGTAGCCATACCTAAAAATACCGAGTACATTGAAGCTTCTAAAGTAGCTAAGAAGCAATGAAACAAAATAAATTGTTCCACTTCTTGGAATAACACTTAGTAAGTAAAATATTATCATAATGTAAATTATGATACTCTTACTATCCAAGATTTCATTTTTTGATAGTAGAAGAAATGGAAAATATATAGGTATACTATCTCTCGATAAGTTTTTTTCAAGGAGATGAGGTTGCATATAACAGTATAGCCTTGCATTAGAATTATGACAGACCTAGTTACTAATGCCAAAAATCAATAGAAACATGATATTTATCATTAGAGATAAAAAAGGTTGGTTATAAAGTTGGATTTAGTGCAAGTGGGAGTGTTGTAATAGTGGGTTTCATAGAACGAACTATAAATTACATTTTATTACTATATCATGTATATAGAGAGATATGCATGATGTAATCTTACCATTATAGTGTAAACACTTCTCCACCCACCCTTAAATAATAATGTCTATAGATTAATTATTTTTTCCAAAGGTTATAAAAGATCCCAAGATATAATAAAAACCTCAATATACTATGAAATTAATCTTAAACAATTGTCTTGTGGTTTAGATACACCATACTAAGATAATATAGTTGATTCTTGACTATCAGGTTTTGGGGGATCATAAGAATTGAGAATTTCCCTCCTGAAGTTCTCACATGGTGATCTCTAGTAGTTGAGATCATGTGGTTAGAACTTAAAATAGGAAAACCATGTGTTTTGGGTGTCATTTGTTGTTACTATATACAAAATTGTGTATTGGACTCTGGACTTGAGATCATTATCAGTGTATTACATTTTATCACATACTCTAATGCAAGAAAAAAAATATGATAACGATATCTTGGTGACGTATCTTGTGTTGGGTGTGTCATTGGTAGTATGACATTGGTTAAATGGTCAAGATATATTTTTCCTCTTCCATGTTGAGGAAGTAATATATCTTAGGCCAGGTTGATAAGGATGATAATACCTTGATAAATCAATGTCCATGGTAGTCCAAGGCATATCAATCCAGTTAGATAAAAATATAATTAAGCTTGAAAGGATAATGACATAGGGGTGAAAACTTATTTATGATATATTTGAAGAAAAAGAGATTATATTACATAGTGCATATCGGTAGGTTGGTTGTTGGTTCTATGACTATTAATTATCTCTTTAGAGATCCATGATGGGTTTCTAGAATTCTCCCTTGGTCTATGGATACTATTCACTACTATCAAGATAGTGTCTTAGAGGGTGACATAGAACAACGTATTCAAGAATCTACTATATTCAGGTGAATATGTATATAGGAAATGGTGTGACCCACCACTGGGGTCTGAAATTTTTCAACGGATGTACAACCCAAAAAGGAATAAATAAATTCATATTATTCAAGTTAATATTAATTTCCTTTTAATTTTTTTATTATATGTATTTACATGTTTTATAGTTAATACATAGAAAATATTAATTGAATTAATATTAGTAAAAAATATTCAAAATTAATTTAATATTAATGAGAATGAAGATTCGAGTGAATGTATTAGGTTTTATCACGTGCTATATTTATTACATTACAAGAATGTAATAAAAAATATAAATGATATTTATGACTCATAAATGTAATCATAATATATCATTTATATACTTTGTTAAATATTATGGAGTCGGGAGCCTTTCTGAGAAATTTCACAATACACAATAAATAGGAGGAGTGGCTCTCACCAAAAACTATTCATGAGAGATCTTGACAGATTATCTCTCTTATGAATCTTTCTAGAGAGTGAATATATGGATACATGTGATTGGATTAATCTCTCCGTCGTGCATTTAAGGTATGCCAATGCGTTGATCTTCAGAGTATCTAAGGAATCATTAGATCTTCACACTAGCACCCTGATTACAAATATTGGAACTCAAAAAAAAAATTGAAGCATGTGTGGATGATCTAGATGAATTAAAATTCATATTCTTCAAGAATCAATCGCCAATGAAAAGAAGACATTGAGCAAGGATTTGGATTAAACAGTGTATTTACGTTTTAAAATTTCTATGTTCAAAAAACAATACATGTGGTCCCTGGGTTTATACCAAGTTTTTGCATAACTGAAAATGATGTTATTATTTCGATCACCGGTAGGAATTCTGAATCTTATACCCACTAGATTCTACTGCACACCCAGATACCTTTACCATTTCCCCAACAGTTATCCAAGAATCAAGACCTACACATAGAATATTGATACCTTCTGTGGGAATTCTTAGATAGAGTTGTTGGAATCCTTCCATGATCCTCCGAGTAAGATCCTTGATCATCATCATTCCATAGGTGATCTTCTTGGTATCAACATGACAAACACTACACGGGTATAGATCCTCTACATAGTAAGATATTATTGATTGGGTTGTTAGAATAACCCAAGTACATGAGTGTTATCCACCTATGTGTATCATTATTTTTCATACATGTAGTCTATAGTTACTATAGCGAGACTCGATGAGTAGCACATCTCATCGGGGTTCGATAAGTGAAATCTGACTCATAGAGTGTATTCTTCTATATTAGTTCTATTTGATCAAGAATCTTATGCTGTATTTATGCTTATCACTTTACCTTAAGAATATGTGTCATTACTGAGTATGTTTGTTTATTCGTGTCATTTGTGCTATAGGCATATACATATGTAGAGTTGAGTATTACTCTTTATTCATTGGGATTAGTTGTTATGGGGTATTTAGTTGGGAATTTTTATAATCACACCTACATGGGATCTACCTGCACATGTCATGTCTTATGCAGATGAAAGATATTTTTTGAATATTTCTTTGTGGGACAGGAGTAGGTCGAGCTAGTTTGGGCTAGAAACACCAAGGTATATACCAATTTATCATTTGAAATAATTCCCCTCATTCTGATAAGTCTATAATAAACTTTCTACTTTTAGATAGTCCTGTATTTTACACCTTTTTCTTTCGAGCACTTTACATCAAACATTGGTTGTGGGATTATAGATATATGCATGAATCGTTATATATTGTTTTATATTTTGGTATTTTATGGGATTGGATATATGTGTGTGTGTGTGTGAGTACATGTACTTCAGGATAATTCCTCCCATGTGTGTGTGATATGCCTTCTAGAACTAGTCGTCATCCTCTGGCCAATTAAAGGTAGGAATGAGGTAGTTTCATTCTAGGCCCCATCAGGTTGGGTCATGAAAGAATGATATTAAATTAATAGTACCCATATTGAAGTTTTATGATACTTCTTGGGTTTATGATCGGAGTTTTGAGTTTCTTTTGTCTAGATATGAGGTTTAGTTTGGGAACTAGGAAACTATGTAAATGTGTTTTGATATTGGATCTCTAGATAGGGTGTCTTGTGTAAGTGTGGTGACCAAAATATCCATTCACTGGGACATTAATAACCTACCTTTTGACTTGGTATGTGTAGACACTGGTTGATGTGAAATTGTTTTTACATGAATCATTTTGGAATGGGTTGTGGTTTCCATGTTCTTCTTGAGTCAGCTCCCCAGATATATTCATTGAGTGTGGTCCATCTATAAAATCATCAAGATGGCTTTACAATGATAGCCTACTAGGATTATAAGATATATTCATGGTGATGACAATATGTTGGACGATTTTTTAGTTCAAGGATCCAATCATGTGGTTTTTACTTTTAGTGGTCACCAATTTGTGCTACTAGCTATTGAGAAGTGTATGGATCCTTCTTTAGAAGAGGCTGACGATGATCTGTGTGTTGAGAAGTTGATAAATCTAGTAGGAAAAGATGATGTTACTCTCAACATTATTGGAATATTTTATCTACTTTAACAATGATACCTAAGTTTCCATGATGAGACATACCCTCATGTGGTAGAGGTTTGACTCAAGAAAGTGGTTTGGGTGTCTAATGTGTGTGGATCCTGACCGAACATATGGTTGTGTTTGTGAACCATTTTCTATAGGGAATATTAGTTGGCTCAAGTGATACCGGAATATGACACACTTATATTTAATTTTCATCACGAGTTCCAATGTTAGTGATCTCCCAGGTAACATGTTGGGTCATACCCCCTTCTTAGGTGGCTGAGGAATACTGTAAGTCTATAGTGTGAATTTCTTGCATTGATAAGACCCCTTCCTGATGGGTTTTCATGTGGTGATACCTAAATAGGGAGAAAAAGGTGTTTATAGAGCCTTTTATTAGTTATTATATTCTATGTATTGTGTGGTTTATGTTTTTTATGAACTAAGGTGTTCGATAAATCCCTAGTTATGGTAAAAAGGTGGGATAGGGAAGGGATGAGTTTAAAGTGGTAGGAATGTGCAAGGGATTTAAGTGAATTTTGAGGTATGATTTGTGTATTCACTGCCCTAGTTTCAGTTATCACACAGTTTCATGAGACACTAATCACTATCGGTATCCCTTGTTTGAGACTTAGTGATATGTGTGGGTCATTTGATTGCGCGACCCTTGTGTGGGAGTAACCTGCAGAGAGGATAAATGGTTGTACACTTTTACTGATAGTGTGACCTAACTCTGTGAAGATATGGAGAGCCTCCCATGTAATATATTCAAAATTGTGGTGAGACCCTATGATGTTTTAATCAGTATGGATTTTTCTCCAACCATCTTAGCTCAGATGCTGCTACTGGTGAGTTTAAGGATACTTCCAGTTTTTTTAGATAGAATTTTCCTCCTCGATAAGGAGCAATACCAGGTAGATCATGATGAGATCATGTGCATGATTTAATGGCCAATGTTCTATTAGTTTTATAGTAACACCTTTGGATAATAAGCTTCTATGATATTTTAGTTCCTATTATAGTGGATGAGTATGATGGAATCCTTCTTGAGGATGTGATGGATTTACATCACCATCAAGAGTTATATTTCTTCATGTACTTGCACCAGGGATGAACCATTATCATTTATAGAATACCATATTTCCCTATATAGAAATTATTAATAGACGTGTGGTTAGAGGAGTGTTCATATTATGTTATTCTTAAGACCTAGTGTGTTTTCCTTGATATCCCTCTCTTGTTCACCTAAGAGGTGGGTGAGTTCTTGTGGTTGGGTTTCGATTGGTGTCACTAGGAATACATGAAAAAATATAAGATATCCACTCTTGAGAATCAATTACCTCTTCACCCTATGCGTGGAGGTGAATTAGATCTCATATTTTGACCACAATATGAGTTTTCACTAGCTCCATATTTGATAGGTGGGTGTACCGAGCATGGATTCCCAGATCTTGTATAGTTTCTTTGAGTTTTTGGTAATTCCCCATGGGTGTGTTGAACACCACATAAGATATTTTTAATCTTATTAGTTAAATAATTAACCCTTATTGGGTTGATTTTTCATATAATTTAATGTTGGTAACCTCATTTCCTTAGTGTTAGAGTTGGAGCATGTGAGACAAGGGAGGATAGTGCTAAACATTCTTAGGGTGTTCCAGTTGCATGGTAGCTCTCATGGTGTTAGTTCTCAAAATAATTCTTATCAAACATGGTAGTGACAATGGACTTGAATAGTTTGAGGTGGTTCTTTATTGAGAGCCACATAGGTCATGGTTGTGGCAGCATATTCTCACAGTAAGTTTTTACCATCCTATTTTGTTGAGCATGGTGAAAGTGTTGTTGGATCATCTGCAGTAAACCCCATGTCGGAGATGATGGTGAAATATATCTTCAATTGATTTCTATTACCACTTTTATTATTTAACTATTTTGAGAGGTAGAATTTAGGGAATATCTTCTGGGAGATCTTGGGTGACCGGGTTTCCACTGGAAGAATTCATGATGGAATTCTTTGAAGAAGGGAATGAAGTCATCATTTTTTCAGGGATGGACATTGATTCCAGTCACAATGTGAGAAGAGGTGATAAAAAGGTTTATTTACCTTAGTTGTACATCTAGTAGAGGTGATAATGTACCATGATATATTGTAATAAATTGTGAATCGAACAGATTTACAGTGAGTTTTCATGTTTAAAGTCATTCTCTTTCCTATGTCTGTCTATGATTACCTATAAAATTTTTGGAGAGTTGGGACACTTTTTAATGCTTGAGGTGGTCCAGATTTGTGGTAATTAACTCAATGATCGATGTTGAATGTGTTTTTTACTTCAAAGAATGATTAGGGAGAGGATACAATAAGCCTTCAGGTTCTCAATTTTAGTTGGATACAATGGTTTAGCCCATCCATCTGTCTATGTAAAAGTGAACTGTTAAAGTTCTAGTGAACATTATTATAGTTTTCATTTTGTTTTTGATCCACAATAAGGAGGACCATCAACCATTAGTGGGGTTTTTAATATAAAGATTATTACTACTCCACCACTATAGTAGCACCTTTTCAAGGACATGTATGAGAGAAATTATAAGACACTGTTATTCTGGTTTTAACCAAAGGCTAACAACGCCTAGGTTTTAGTTTTAGCTCTAATTATGGTTATAAATGTTACAGTTCATCCATGGGATAGTGATGATTTCCCATTAAATTTTAGGAGTCTTTATTGGAATGGTGATAGAGTTCTTCAAGTCTCGAGAGTTATGGAGTCATAGACATGGTGGTAGGGTGTCTCTTGGAATCTTAGTCCATTTATTTTCTTACCACTATGTCATGTTATGGAGGTGGTGTACCACATAACTCTATAGACACAGTAGTTTTAGATGTTTGGTTTCCTCTACATGTCACAAATAAGGTGGTATATGCACTACTATTTATGCCATAATGTCCTTGGTGAGCATATCCGTAGAAGTGGAGTTTTGTTTTGATTAATTTGGTAAGATTGAGAACTGATAGGAGAAAGACCCTTCACGGTCAAGTGATTTCCTAAGGTGCATGTTTGTTAGCAACACATGAAACAATTGGGAGATCTCATGGGAGTAAGAGACCTAATTTATAACTAAGTATCCCCACCCTTTTCTTAGTAAGTGATTTTTGGGGATGAAAATCCTTGAAGGATGGAATAATTTAATCCCCTATTTTTTCCATGTATGAAATTGGAATATTTCTATAAATATTTTATAGGAAAAGTTATGAGACAGAGTGATATTTTGAGGCCCAGTGTTCCTAAAATTAATTTTTGAAATATATTAAATATATAAAACATTAGAAACATGTAGTTTTCTAGAAAAAGTGGACTAAATCTTAATTGGATAGGAAAATTTGAAATTTTAGGGCATCATTGATTTGATAATGAAGGTTTTACCCTATTAATAACATAACCTTTGTCGGTGTGAGGTATTTTTGAAAATTTTTCCATGGGTGTGGAATTAATAAAATAAATTAATTAAATGATTTAATTTATTTTATTTGATGAAGAAAACTGATTTGTCTTTAAATACTTGGATATGATAGAATATTAGGTTTTTGTGAAAAACCTTGAAAATCTAGATAACCATTGGATGATAGGGTTCTTGGTAGGTGACAACAAATTGAGAATCATTACACAATCTGAGTTCGTATATCTCACCAACAATGGAAATGTATGACTTTTCTCCATCAGTGATCGATCAAAACTCTAGGTAGGATATGTATTTGTGGAATTATGCCCGTTTTGTTTTCCCATGGATAATTTGAATCAATTGAATAATGGATTAATTATTAGATCATTTTTTTGTGGGTATGTGTTAAATTGTGGAATTTGGGGATGATTATTGTTTTATTTTCTATTTATTCTTATACCTCTTCATTCATCATTTCCATGAATATTGATCAAAGTTAAAATGAAAAAAGGATGAGGTTCATTCCTCATATTTATGTTTTATGGTTTTCTCTCTCTATTCCACATGCATTCATCGTTGTAATTTCAATTTGGCCTATGATTTGATGAATACCTGGTGAACAATCATTGAACATTTGATATTTGGTGCTACAGCTCATTATAGGAGGTCCAATATGGATTTATAGTTATATGATTAAAGTATACGGCTATAGTAGTGGATCTATGGAAGTATTAGAGGCGTTCTTCTTGATTTGAGCATTTGGTACTAATGAGGTGTAATGACGGTTGATTCTTGAGTGAAGGGTGGTGTTAGAAAAACCTTATTTTGTCCATCAGGGGAGAGAAGGTTTGTTCAACCATATATCCAGGACGTATTCAATGTTTGAAGGAGAAATAAGTGGTTATAGTGTAATGGATTAGGACACTTGAATCTCTCTGAGGGTTCTATGAAAAACATGACTACATGGTGTGTAGTCCTATTAATAGAAACCATGTAGTCCATTTTTTCAGGTGATGTGGTTTAAATGTGAATAAAAGTATCACACACCGTGTGACCTATGTCACATGTCGTATAACCTTGATCCAACTAACTAAGCATATACATGGAGTACACACCTAAGATTTCAGGTAGAGTTTCACACCGTGTGTGTCATGCCACACACCAAATAGACCCAGGTATATAGCTGGACGTTTGTAGGGAGTACATGCCTAGGAGTTCGGGTAGTGCTTCATGCCATGCGGGACATTCCACCCACCATATAAAACAAAGAAGACATTTAAGCGTTCCCATGGAGTATACACCTTGATGATCTTATGTTCCTACATGTCGTGTATGGAGATCCACACATTATGTACTTTTGAATGTACATGGGCTCAGATAGTCTACATGACAAGTTCTTGCCAGGACATATACATGTTGTGTACCTCTTGGAAACACCATGTATTAAGGAAAAGTACCTACCATGTGAGTATGAGAAACAAGTAGTTCTAGGTATAATGAGACACAATGTTCCCCTCTAGGGACACACCATGTACTCATTTAAGGATCAGTTGGATTCCTCTTTTTCCTTATCTCATATTCATTGAGATTTTGTGTGAGCTTCCTCGTATTAATATATGTTTATCGTGTTACCTTGATCTACTTCACTTAGGGTTAGTTTAAAATCACGTCATAAACATTGGATAACAATCCCTTCATTGGTAATTCTTTGATAGATTTATTAGAATAAGTTAATTATTATGTGGTGTTAAACTATGATTTTTGTTGATCACACAATGTTTTTTGGATTTATTCAATGGTAAAACCCGAAGGAATCACATTACTATTAAATGGGATGGAAAATGAAATTATTTTTCTCGTGAGGAACAAACTTTTATGAGATCTATAATGAAAAATAACACCTCAACGCTAACAAAATGTTCTCAATATATAAATAATTATGATCTTCCAAATGAGAAAAGGATGGAATAATATTCCATTGAGTCATTCATGGGAAAAAATCCACATTATTTTAGTGGTTCGCATGATACATAGTTTGTGAGAAATGGATCAATACAATTGAAAAGATAATTTACATTCTCTAGTGTTCAGAGAATGAAAAATTCATTTTGGATATATATTTTTTAGAAGGTGAAATGGATAAATGGTAGTATCTTATCAAAAATATAAGGAAACATGATGAAATTAACTCCATGCAGTGGGATGACATTAAGAGATTATTTTTGAATAAGAAGTATCCATGAATTATTTGTATAAAAATAGAGTAATAATTCCATAAGAAAAAGTAGAAGGATGATGATATCATTGAGAATTATCATGAAACTTTTATAAGACTAACATGGTTTGATTCTGGTATTATCATCCCACATGAATATAGGGAAGATCAATTTGTTAGTGTGTTAAAACAAAGCCTCTAAAGGGAGTTATTTGTAAAGGAATTTAGTAGATATGAAGAAATAATTATATGTTCTATCATGTTGGAAATGGATATAGTGTTTACCCATAAATCTCATGTTTTTATAAGAAAATAATGATGTAATTAAAATAAAACTCTAGAAAACATGGTGAGAAGAAGAGGGCATTTACTTTATGTAGGAAGTGTGGAAGGAAACCTGGAGTAAATTTTTGTAAGGGTAATAGTAAACATTTTATGTGTGAAAAGGATGGTCTTTACGAAATAAAATTCCGAAGTGATGGAAAAAAGTTAGATAATTATTTGAATAGAGTGAAGTCTCTATAGAATGAACCACCCACATTACATTGTTTAAAATGTAAGGTGTTTGGGAATTATATTAACTAGTTCAAAAGTTTGAAGGATAATGATGATGATAAATGTCAATAACCTCTTATGTTGAGAGACAAAGGGAAATATCATGTGATCAATATTTATAATGAGGTGTATGAAAACAACATGGTGAATGGTATACCTACTATCCACTTTAAAACTACTAATGTCTTATTTGAATTTTTGATCTGCCCATTAGTTTTTATGAGAAATTTTTTTAAAGGGTATATAAATTTCACCCCAACGATTAGATGTTTAATTTTAATTGATAATACCTAACAGAAAAATGATCAAACTTCAAGTGTATGACTCTTCTATAGTTGAATTATATGGGACTATACTTCCTATAAATCTTTTTATCCTTCCTGAAGTTGAATTGGATGTTATTTTGGGCATGAATTATGATTTTTTACATAAATCCCACATCAATTTACTTGGATGGGATGTCACATTTGATATTAAAAACCATCATATTATTATCTATTAGTGTTATAATAATTATAAACTTATGATATAGGTGACATCCAATGTATGGGGTTCTATTACAATTATAATAGGGTTTTATCTCAAATGGTTTGGGAGAAACTCAACATCGATGATATGCATATTTTACAGATGTTTTTCATGACATTCCAAATTATTTTACTAGTATTACACTAAATAACGTAGTTTATTTCTTAATCTAACTCATACCTTGTGCTATAAATTTCTCTAATACTCCCAATAGAATGGACTGGGATGAGTTTCTTAAATTAAATAAGAAACTCCAATATAATCATTTTTTTGGATTTATTCATTCATGTGTGTCACCTCTGGGTACACCTATTTTTTATTAATAAGAAAGATTGATCCATAAGACATTGAATAAATTATATAGAGATAAAAAAGTTCACAATCAAGAAAATGTATCCCCCACCTCATATTGATGATTTTTTCTCAATTGTGTGGACATAAATACTTTTCTAATTTTTACCTCCATAAAGGATATCATGAATTGATGGTTAAGTAGGATGACATACCCCATAAATAATTCTGTACAAGGTACATACGCTATGAATATATAGTGATTTCATTTGGTATTACTAATTACCATACAATAATTATAGATTTAATAAATAGAGTCTTTAGAAATTACCTTGATCAGTTTTTGGCTGTCTTTATATATGATATTCTTATATATTCAAAGATCAAGGAAGAGAATGAAGACAAATTAATAATTATACTAAATACCCTATGAAAGGAGATATTTTATTATAGATTTAAAAAGTGATAATTTTGGATAAAAAGACTCATTTTGGGTCTTATAATCTCCATATAGGGTATACATATGGACATATTTAAGAATAAAGTTATTGAACGTCGGTCCAAAAAGTACAACTATGATATAGAACATGATGTATTCTTGTTTTTGATGGATATTATTGACAATTTTTGGAGAATTTCTCATGACTATCTAATCCACTGACCAAGTTAACTAAAAATAAACCAAGATCCTTTGGAGTGTGGAATGTGAAGTGAATTTAGAGAAACACAAGATAAGGTCAGTGAGTGCACATGTGGTAACATTACCCTATATTGGATAAGGTTTTGTAATATATAGAAATAAATCAAAATAGGGTTTGGGATATGTTCTCATGAATAATGATATGGTTATATATTATTCCTCATGATAATTGAAGGTCCTTGAGAAAAATTACCCAACCCATGATTTGGAGTTAGTTGTAGTAATTTTTTTTGTTAAAGATATAGAGGTATTGTATTTATGAAGAATTGTGTGATATATAAACATATCATAATATTTTAAATTATATATTAAAGTATAAGGAGTTGAATGTGTGCTAGAAAATATGGTTGGAACTGATTAAATATTATCAATGCTCCATAAATTAACATTATAGGAAATGGAAAAAATTGTCCAATTTTTTTGAGTTGAAAGGATCCTGAAATATTATGTATTACAAGGATTATAAAGAATTAAATATTTCTAAATTTTTAAGTGATAGATCATAAAATCTTGAATGAAGGTATTTTCTTTCTTAAATGAGGGTTCAACCATATATCCATGTAAATATGAAAGAGTTTCAAAAGGAAGATATAGAGAGGCATAAAAAGGATAGATATGTTCCTAAGTTTTACCTCAATTGTAAGGGAATGTTAAGTTTTATGTAGGGTTCATGTGTTCTTCCCATACTAGAATTGGAGAAGGATATGTTAGTGGAAGAAACTATTTCTTTACATTCTTTCATTCTAGAAGTACAAATATGTATAGGGATCTGAAAGAGTATTTCTTGTAGGATATCATGAAGAGAGTTATTGAAGAGTTTTATCCAGATGCTTGGTCTTTCAGAAAGTTAAAAATAAGAGATAAAATTCTAAATGGATGTTATAAAAATTACTCACATCAGAAAGAAAAAAAGGAAAACCACACCGTGGATATTGTTGTTAGACTTTGAATAATATCTAGAGGGAATAATACTATATGGGATTTTGTCGATCACCTTACAATTTATACAAACCTCGTTATTATTAGAGAATTTTTATCTACAAATTAGTTTACTAGGATATATATTAAATAATTTGTATTATTTTATGGAGTACCACATTCCATTGTATCTGATCAGGATCCAAGGATTAGCTCAATGTTCTATTAAATTATTCATCATCCACCTGATATGATGTTCATTTTCAACACTATATATTATCCTTAGATTGAAGGTTAGTATGAGAGAATAACTAAAACCCTATAAGTCATGATAAGATCTCATTCAATGGATTTTATCGGCTTTGGGATCAACACATTACTCGAGTCATGTTTTTATATAACAATAGTTTTCACCCGAGAATTTATAGGGATTCTTACGAATCCTTCTATATAAAGAAGTGTAGAACTCCAATATTCTAGGATATATTTAATAAAATGAAATATTTGGATCTAATATATATAAGTAGATAGATGATAATATCTTATCCAATAAGAAAAATATCAATTCAGATCAGAGTCAATATTGAAAATCATTAACATAATCAGAAATTTGTTGTTGGTGAGAAGGGATTTCAAAGAATTTATCTATACATGATTGCTATGATATTTTGGAATAATGGAAATCTAAGAACTAGATATATTTTCCCATTTTGTATTCCTGATCAAGTCGATATGGTAGCTTATCACTTGCCACTTCCACCAAACCACTCTCAATTCCATGATATGTTCCATGTTTCTCTCCTGAGAAATTACAAACCCGATCCTTCACATTTACTTAACTTAGAGGTCATAACACTGGATCAATATTTTTACTATTAAAAATAACATGTTTAGATTTTGTATAAAATAGAGAAAGTTTTACAAAACATGAACACTCACTTGGTCAGGGTTTTGTGGAGAAACAACCAACTTTAAGAAGCTATTTGGGAACATGGGGATATGATGAGGCTAAACTATTCAAAATTGTTTGTATAAAAGTGAAAAATTTTAAGGGAGAAATAAATTTTATGGTTGGTATAATTTAACAACCCAATATTTTATAAAATATTGTTTTTTCAAATAAAGTTAATTTTTTTGATTGCTTGCGTTTCATGTAACACTATGTTTTGACAAACCATAATATACCATTAATATCAGTATTTAAAGATTATAGTTATAACATAACCAAAAATCTTGGAGGTATGAAAATGAATAATTTTTTTAAAATTAACTATAATAGTTTTAGATGTTGAAAATATATCGAAAAATATATACTCAATTTGTAGTAATTTTTTTATATGCTTCAAAAATATTTTTCCCTCAAAAATGATTTTAATATATTTTTGTGCAGAAAAAAAATATTTATTGAAAACTTTATAAAATTTCTTTTAGAAAATGAAATTTAGAGTATTAAATAAACATGTATATATTATCTTAGAGTTAATGTTTCATAACTTTCTGAAAATATTATTTTATTGATGAATAGTGAAGATTATTAATTTTTATTAAAAACTACCTTTTATTTTAAATTATTTTAAAAGTATCATCATGTTTTTAAATGGTTTAAAAGTTAATTGTTTTAAATTATATTATTATTTATTCAATTTATTTAATTGGAATTAATTTCACGATGGATGTTTATATAAATATTTTTTATACTTATGAAAAAGTTTCATGGGAAAATTACTTTCTTGTCACACCTCTAGGTTTAATTACAAACTAAATTTTTCCACTTCAGTAAATCAATTTTAGTAAAATTTATCAAATATTTATTTTAATAATTAATATTTCTAATATTTTCAAATAATATTTTTTCAAAATGAATATTAAAATCCGTCAAAATTAATTATCGTGATTAACGTTAAAATAAGTTTACCAAGGGGTTAAAGAAAATGATAAGTTTATTCCTTCCAATTAAACATATTGAAATCCTATTTTATGGATTTATTACAACCTTATATAATAAAAGGTTAGATAATATTATATTTTTATTTTTGACATGTGTAAAATGTGGGCATATCTTTTTCATTTCAAAAATTCCATGTGTGTCCTATCCCCAACTTATAAAAGGGAACACCATTTACTCTCTTATTAAAACATAAAAGGAATGTTTGGTGATACAATACCTATCATTATCTATTTATTTATCCCCTAACAACATCCTGGAAGAATTTACTTTATTAGTAAACCCATATTTGAAGGATTTTGGTGTAAACATAAAGAGGTTCTCTAAAGAAGAGGTATGGTCTGAAACCGTGCGTTTTATGCATTTTTCCATCTTATAAATCTTTCAAATAATTTTTCAATATTATTATAGGATAATATAAATATATAAATATTAATGAGATTTCCTTATGTTAATGTAATAAACTATATCCATGAACTCATCCATTAAATGTGAAATAAAATGTTTGATCATGTGTAAGGCAGACTACTACCTCGCGAACAGATGTGATTAATTTTATTTCACTTGTTATCAAGGATGTACATGATTATGTATTTAATTAAAATATATATATATATATATATATGATATTTTGGACATAATTATAATTTTTTAATTATAAAACTAAATTTAATTACTTAACATCCAATCCATTGAAAAATGATAACATCACTTATTCGTACTTGTAGACAATGACATCGATGGAGCGATGTGACACATTTTTTATTTTATTAAAGAATAGATGTTAATAAGGGTATACTTATTGAATATATATGATATATATAATTTAGAAATTATTTTGTAAATTTGAATTATTAATTACCATTTTTTACTCCATATGTCAAAAAATGGAAACATAGTTCATTTTTATGTATGACCTACCATCTCAATGAACTGTGTAATTCATTTTTCTATCTCTAAATTTTATATAAGACAATAAATATGTATATAATGATTAATTATGTTTTATTTATCTGTATTAACATTATTGATATGATGGAATCAAAATCAAATTATAAGGACCATAATTACTAAACCAAGGTATACATGAAAAACAAAGCATTTGATTCCCAAAATCGTGATTTCAATAAAGAATTATTAATAAGAAGGTGATAAAAGGTTACATGGAAGTCATATATAGTATTATATAATTGATTTTGGTTCTTAAATTTTTTTATAACAAAATTATATTTATTATATAGGAGGTTCAAAAGTGTATGATGTAAGTTGATACTAAAGTAAGAGATTTTTGCCTCACTTCTATTTCTATGCGACCGATGCCATATTCACTACTTGTTTATTTTTTTGGTGTATATACATCCCATAAATTTTATTTTATGATTATTATTATGAAAATTATATGGATAGTAATATTTATCTAAGGTACTCTCTTTTATGAGATTTTAATTCAAAAGTTACTAAAGTGGTAATGGTTTTATGTTAAAATCCCATTTTTTATTGGAGTTGTTTATCATTAGGATCTAATGATTAAATGTTATGATATATCTACGAGGGAACTCATGAATTTTATTATCCTATAGTTATTTATGTTTTTTTATTTCATTTTCATCCCTTTATATATTCAATAGTCCAAATTAATTTAAATGAAAACTTACTTTATTTCTCTCTTTGATCAAAAATAATTTTTATTCCTAATAAATGTTTTCAAAAAATATTTCCTTTAATTTTTTTAATATATGTATATGTGAATGCTTTAAGAAATTTTACACATGCTTTATTTTTTTTAAAATGGTTTGAAATGACTCTCCTAGTTTTTTTCCAAACAAATTACTTTTAAATGTTTACTAAAAATATGAAAGGAATCATTATTTTAACACAAATTGAAAAAATGGGATTTTACACCTTTGTGACCAATCAATTATTTGAATTTTACTTTAAAAATTTCCATGATTATATTAAAATAATTTTTTTCTTAAATAAATGGGATATTTTTATTTTATTTTGAATAAGTGATTTCAACATGAAAATGATATTTTCCTCACTAACATTTTTAATAATATTCTAATGTTATTTTTATTCATCAATGAAAACAAAACTTAATTTTAATTATGATATATTGGGGATAAGATCCAATTATACCAACCTTATTATTCACTAGATAGTTTTTTATTTAGTTAGAAATATTTTTTATGAAAGTAACTTCTTTTCCACGAGTTATTCTAAGATGAAAAGATGCAATTTTTATGAAACACATTTACTCTCCATGGGCTTTGGTTTAATTAAATTATTAAGAAACCCATTTCATTATCATGAGTTATGATATAATGAAGGTTTTATGATCTAGTGGAACACAAATGTATTATTTTTATTATGTGATGGGTGATCCCAAATTTTATATCCCTCTAATTCATTGGGTAAAGATTGATATCTCATGAGATAAACAGGATTGGAATGGGGAGTGGACCAAGTTAAGTAATGGGCGTTTTCCACTATGATTTTCCTGGGAGTGAACATTATCAAAAACGATGATATAAGGAGTGAACCCATTGCACTATGGAATTTTTTCCAAATATCCTTGACTATTAAAGAAATTATTTTCTATTCTTATGTGTCTTCCAAAAATCACTCTAATATGCTAATATTTTTAATCATAGATTATGTTATTTGATTCTTTTATGATATATGTCTTATGAACTACCAATATTTATTCCACAAATTAGGATTATGTTATTTGATATGTAGGGTATATTTTTCAAATGTTAATCTAATGTCATCATACACGGATTCTCATGTTATGTGCATGTGATAATTGATATCTCCCATGATCAACCCATACTGAGAATATATGTTCACCATTTCCTGTGTTTCATATCTTCATATTATAAGGAAAGTCCTTTTTATGTTAAGACTAATAAGTGAGATATTTATAAATAAATTAGAGGGATATGATGTAGTTTACTTTGGAAGTAGTATTTTATGTATCCATGCTTCTAAAGCAACCTGAATTAATCACTCTAGAGTAGATCATTATATCATGTAATGAATATTCATCCATTAAAATGTGATATATATTTATGAAATGTACGAGTATCTATTCTGAAGACACCTGGGATATATCATACACACCATGAATCACATTATCTCATCATCCCAACCAATACTCCATATAATAACCACGTAGTTTCTAGGTACAATCACAACCTATACATCGGGTATTACACACCAATACGTCACATACCACACACAATATACATATAATAACTATTAGGATACTATATCTTGAGAGATATGTGTGTTAAAAAATGAAAATTCATTACAACCATCTATACAAATATACATGGAAAGATAACCACCATGCATACCAGCACATAATACTATAAGGATATGAGAGATAGACCAGAGGGGGGAGTTAGCCATCCATTCCTCACCAACCTAGATGTTGGGAAGAAGAACCTCCCAAAGACCACTGAGTGTCAGTCACCCTATTGACATAAGTGGGGTAGTGTATGAAATCACAAAACACACCTGATATATATAAATCTCACAATGACATTAGAGGGAAACTTCCAATCCATAAACTCATCCACCACAAACATCACATAAATATCCTATCAACCATTGATATGTTCAAAGCATCAAATAAGAAAAAAATAATCAAGATTCATTTTAATTAATTCATTAAACATTAATTAATTATTACCATTATAATTTCCAATATTAAAATTTTAATTTTTTGAGACAAGTCCCAACATCACAATTAATATTTGTATTATCAAGTATGATATTATAAATGTAGGCATCAAGAACCAATCCCGTTATTTTATTAGTTAATTTATTATTATATTATTATCTAATTACTCAAGGAATCAATGTAATCTACCAAATAAAAATGCACTCGATGTTCATGGTATCAAACTACTTCCCCTAGTTAGAGTAATATTATATAAATATCAACCGACTATCGATAATAAAACAAGTATATTCATTATCAATCAGAATCCCAACCTCCAACAAAAAGAATATGTAATATAAGAGGGTCAAACCATTATATCAGTTCCAGTTCCATCCCTAACACCACTTCACAAAATCACATATGAAATCCCATTCCAACATAATAATGATAACCAAAACACCATGCCACTGTCACAGCCTTAGTCCTCACCATACATTAGTCCAACCATACAAGGTTATTATTTAATAAATAGAAGAATATAAATCCATAAATAATAAAAGGATATTCAATATATTACTTAACACATAATTCCAAGGAAACTATGGATAAAAAATGTCATTCCAGCCATTATCAAGCATCATTGAGCTCCCTCATACCCAAAAAAATGATTTAAGTAATCATTCACTTTTCATAACAGTATAATTAATTGATTAATTTAAAAATTAATCTTAGTAAATATATATTTATTAATTTACAGGGATAAATATTATTTATTTAATCTGGAATTATACCTTAAGATTCTTTTTCATTTCTCAATAATCTCAATGATTAGTGTTTCAACATAACTATTTCATTATAATCAAATCATTACCAACTTTTAGTTTTAATTTAATTTCCAATCACATTTACTATGAGTAACAACCATAATAACATATGGAAAATTATTTAGTAAAACTCATAGGGAACAAAAAAATATATCAAAAATCATGTGATCACACATTCCAAAATATTGAAACATGAATATTAATATTCCCACATGTGATAATATTTATGGTTCATAGAGTTTAATTAAATTCTAACATGTGATAATATTCTTAAATAAGTTTAATAATTCTATAAATGTAATAATGTACTTAAAAAAATTATATTCACAAAGTAATATGTGTTAAATATTTTCTTCTTCATGAGTTATATTTTAAAACTGTCAATTAATACCAAGTAGGCGGTAACAATATCTACCTAAAAACAAGTGTAATATTCAACTTTAGAAAAATTGTCATTCTTATTATATAAAATCCAGAATTATTACCACAATCCCCATTATAATTATTTAAACAATTTAACACCACAACATGATATCATTTTTATTTTATTAAATAATACTTATGGTGAAAACATGAAATTATCTATTAATATCTAATTCAAAATTCTAAAATAATTATCATTATTGTACAACATATAGATACGAATTTTCTCTTTTTTGGATAATATTTTAGATTATCAAATATTATCATATACAATATGCATTAAATTAATAAATTCCAATGTTGAAAATTTTATAAACAATAATCATTATACATATATTTCAATAATAAAAATTCTAGTTTTCTAGATTACTTTATTTATCCATTGAAATAATTATTATCTCTAATCAAATTCTAGAAATTAAATACAAACATGATAAAAATTTTCTTTAATAATTAAATTACTATTTTATTTCTTTAAATAATATTAAAACATTAATTTCATTTCATGTAATGTTTGTACTATTAGCTGAAATATTATACTGTATAAATTAAACCTCCATTAACAATTATAGGATAAATAATATTTCATAATAATAAACACAATTAAACATCATGAATTTATCCGCCTATTTTATAATTTATAGATTATTATATATTCATTATTCACGTGTTTATTTTTCTATATTGTTATCTAATTATGGATTATCACATATATTTAAACAGTGAAGTTAATGAATTATAATTCCACAATTTCACATCAGATAAAAAAGAATTCATTTATCCCATACCTGTATATTTTCTTATAATGTCACTATATGTATAACAGAAGAGAGATTAGGAGTGTGTGTTTATAAAATAGAAGAAATATAATCCTCAAAAAATTTATATAATACATAAAAAATATCAAAATTTTGGATTTTAGGGTCACCAAAAATCGAGATAAGATCTGATGGAATCAGTGAGATATTGAAACTAATTTTATCATTTAGATTTACACTTCATTTGATACTATTTTTAATATCGTATTTTATTCACCATTTAATTTGAATTTAACAAAAAAACTTAATTAAAATCCATTTAAAACCATTAAAAATGGTTTATATAATTTAGATGAGTTAGAAAATAATAAAAAAATCACGATTTTATTCATTTAAATAGTCAAAATTAGTTTACATGTGATCTAGAATGGAAAACTGGGGAATTTGGGTAATAATAAAAAAAATTACGTAAAACACATGTGATTCATAAGAGTAACATTATTTTACCCTTAAACATATGGATACCGTTATGTGACACCCTAATGCTGCATAAGGGTAAGATGGTTTTATCCTTACACAACTGGATACCTTGATGTAGGCTTTGAAAATTCTAGGTCACCCTTATGTGAGCATCAAATTACCCTTAAAAAACATTAGGATTAATGGTATTCCATTAGACAAGATTAATATGACCCTTATGGATGTTTAGAGAGCTTATAACTACCTTTATATAGTAGAGACCTACCCTTATTCCTCTGGGAAAACACACAGTACAACTTACACATCTACGGAGTTTACCTTTACGTGGAAGGAGTCTATCTAACATTTACTTGAGAAAGAAATTATCTATATATGTAATTTCATTTAACATTATAAAAAATCTTAAATCCTTGGTTACCCTTACATAACCTTTAGAAATATGGGTTTACCCTTATATAACATATTAAAAACACCACATACCGTTACACAGATCAATTTTTTTCATGAAGGTATATATATATTTTAAAATATTACATTTTAATTTGACTAACTAATTAGTAATTATGAAAAGGGTTTTATTATCTATATCAAAATTCTAAAACACTTTTGAAAACAATATAAATATTATAAAAAAATTCATATTAATAACTAAATAATCTTTAAAAACAATAAATTACTTCTATAATTATAAAACAATTTATACATTATAGAAATATTTTAATGCTTCCTCTATAATTTATAAAATAGTTCCAAAACCACTGAACACCCTAGAATAATGATGCAAGTGATCAAAAAAATATGAAGCCTTAAAAAGATACACAATTACTATAATATTCAAAATTTGTCATGAATTCACTTGTATTCTATGAATATGTAATTCATGAAGAAAATTTTTAAATAATGTTTTATAGAATATGGGTATACCTTGAAGGTGAGGATATTTGAATTTTACCATGTATTTTTATGACCACATGATATTGGAATTTATCATGATTAACCTCATTATAAAACAACTATAATACTAAAGTGATATCTACTTCCATGGAACTCAATATCTTATCATTTAAACTAGTTTATATTGTGCTTTATTTAATTAACTGATCTGTGTCAGTTAATTTTAATATACGTTTTTTCATTAAAAAGAACGATTTTATTGTAAAGATAGAAAACCCATTAAAAATTATATCTTGGGTTGTATATCTAGATGTGAAAAAGGAAGCATACTTGGGTTTTGAATGTATGTGTGAAATATTAAATTACAATGGGTTGTGACACCCCATTAAAATTTAGGTTATATTATTTATTCCAGATAATGAGATGGTAGAATGGTTGATATTGGTTTATTTAAGGATTTATAATATCTTAAATATCTTATCATTGTTAAAATTATTTTGGTATTGTAAAATAAAAAAATAGTCATAATTATTTTTATATTAGTTTAGATCAAAGTGATCGTACATCTACTCATCCCTTCTCTCTATACTTGAGTCAAACAACACCCACTAAATCTGATGAAGGGATATTTTTGAGTTATTCAAATCTAGTAATTATTATATAGTTTATAACTACTATAACATGATTTTTAAATATATATTCATGTTATGTTTTATGAAAATTTATTAAAACAAAGGAATGTTGATTTAGACTATCTTAAACCATATTTTAGAGATAATAATTTTTGAGGAGGTGAACCTCAAAATGAAAATGATAATGTTGAGGGGGATATTAAACCACATGTAATATCCTTAAAATCAAATAAAAATCATCCAAAATATAAATTAATCGTAAATGTTTGGTAACTATTTCAAACTATAAATTCATTAAGAATTTTTTTTGCTCACAATGATTTTAAATAAGAATTTTTACTAAATAAATTTATATTACCTTAACCGATTATAATTTTATTTTAGTTATGGAAGAATAATAAAATATATTTTCGAGAAATAATATATTAATGTTATTTTATCTTCCTCAAGATACAAAATAAATTAGTACTAAATGGATATGTAGAAAAAATGATGAATTTGGGAAAATTAGTCAATATAAGTATGGTTAAGTTGAACAATTTTGTTTTTAAGAATAATGAGTATATTATAATGATTCATTTTATATAGCTTCTAAATTATAATTTATTAAATTTGTATTATTTTATGTTCCTTATTTTAGTTTCAGATAAATTAAAATTGATATTAACATTTATTTTCTAAATGTTTTGTTTCTGAATAAGTATATGTATAAAACCACCAAGTTATTAACATGAAAAATTTCATTATCATATTTCAAAACCTGAAAAATTACATTATATACTTAAAAACATCTTAGATATAGGTAGGAAATATTATAATTTTTTTTGAAAAATAGTATTGAAAAAGGAAAAGTGGATCAAATCTATTTATTATTAATAGTTATAAAGATATTTTGATTGTACAAATTTATATTGATAAATTGTTTTTGGTTACTCAAATGTTACATTATCTAAATATTTTTATATTTAATAAAATGTTTTTTAGAAGAGTCTTATGGTATAGTTTAAATTCTTTATAATAAATCAAATCATTCAAAGATTAGGTGGAATTTTTCTAAATTAATATATGTTTACCAAGGAAATAGTTAAAATATTTGGACATGATAACTATGAAACTTAAAATAAACATATGACTACTTAATTAAAAATGGATGTTTATAAATTTGTAAAATCACTGAATAAAAAAAATTAGATATATTTTTTCTTTTGTATTTTTTTTACTAAAACGTGGAAATATTTTGTTATTAATTTTTTTTGTGCATAATTTCAAAGAGACCCTATGTAAAGTCACTTAAAATATATGAAAATAATCATTAAATATATTAAGGGTAATTTAAATCATGCTTTATTTTATCCTAGAATAACATGATTAAAATTAAAGAGTTACTTTGGTGCCCATTTTGGTGGGTGTAAATTATAAGAAACATTACAAGTGGAAGGTGATACTTTCTGGGTAAAAGCTAAATTAATTAGAGTTCTACAAAACCACTATCAATTAATTTATATATAATTTAAGATGATTATATAACTACATAGAGTTTTTATGTTGAATAATTGATGATAAAGCAAAAATTATCTGATTTTGATGTTTATTTTGATAACATACCTGTTTTTATGACAATTTAACTATTATTTCTATTTATTATAACCCTTTATACAAGGGTTTGGATTTTCTTGAGGCCTTACTTTTTTATTTTAAGCTGTTTGGTGGTTCATAGGGTGTCCAAATTCTAAAAATAGTTCAATAAAAAGGTATTAAATTTATAAGATTAATTTTAGAGTGGTTTTTATAAATTTTCAAAGTACTTGAAATATTCTCATTTTTTTTGAAATTAATTTAGAGGGGTTTCTGGGGATTTGATTATTTTTTTAAGTAATGTCACATTTTGGAAATTATAATAATTTATTTTCATAATTTTTTAAAATAGGAAGGTCACAATACCTTATTTTTATATATGAAATGAATACCCTCAATTCAACTAGGTTGATAGGTAACCCTTAAATGACCTAAAGTCCTAGTGAATCAAATGCCCACTAAAATTTAATGTCCCAAAGTCCTATGTGGATTTTGGTCTTCCTATGCAGTTTGACCTATATTGTCCACATCATAAGATTGACAACCAACTATTTGACCAACCCTTTCCACCCACGAGGTTTCATCATTTCCCTGACCATCTGTTGTCCATTATCTACAGCTTTTTGCTATTCCTTGCAAATGATTGTTCCGATCCTCCATCGACCATCGCAAGTGACGACTCATTATCCACCGATATCGATGTCCATCCTTCTCATTACAAGATGAAGTATAATCTATCAACATCAACATACCTTCAAAACGCCTACATATGAAATCCATAACCTGTGGAAAAATACATTTGAACCCATAGTAGGTAATTTAATAAATAAGGTACTAACCAACATACTAATCCCTAGTCTACAATTAATTTTCATCATTATTTAAAAGTTTTATTAATTAAAATTTTATTATTTTTGAATTTATTCTTACACTTACATAGGACCCCATCTCTACATTAAGGTATATATTCTCTAGCCTCACAAAACCCCATTTTTACTTTTTCGGTATGTGTAAACTAATATTATTAAAGCATATGTAAATGTATATTGAGAATTATGAAGTTTACTTATAGTTTATTCTTTATTTTAAATGGTTTTTTTAATTTTAAATTGAAGTTTATTCATCATATATAATGATAAATCAATTTGTTTCCTTATATTCCATAAGGGTTACCAGGTTTTTCTTGAGTTCGTGTAAAGGTCATGCCACTATTTCCTACTTCATGTAAGGGTATTTAGGTGTTCCCCTTATCTCATAAGGGTACTATAAGATTTTTTTAATCTCATGTAAAGGAATTTAGTTTTAAATCTAAGGTTGAAATGGTTTCCTTTACTGCATAAAGGTAAATCCTACTACCTTTATGCTGATGCCCCCTATTGTGTAAGAGTCACAATTTGAGTTCAAAATTCAAACATCTACCAGTTTTTTGGTCTATAAAGTGATTTTGTTAGTTTTATTCAAAATAAATTCTAAAATAATGGATTAAAAATTTAAAATTATTAGAATCAATCGGAGCTTTGAATTTATTGATTTCAGGAGTCCTAAAATGAGTCATGGGAAAAATTAAAATTAAAATTGAAATTTAATTTTAATTAAATGGAGAATTAAATGGTGTTTCTCCAGATATCAAATAAGGCTCTATTATTCTCTAAATCCAATCAATATTTCCCCCTATTTTGAGTTTCCTTCATCCATTGTGTCTAGATTATTCAAAAGATGCATTCAATAGTAGAAAGTCTTTTGAAATTCATTCGAACACATATTGATTTCAGACTTGTGTTTTTCAAGGATTGTTTACTTATCATCTCTCTTTTCTCTACCTTTCTTAAATGTGAGGATTTATACTTATTGGTAGGGGACAATATATCTCTATTTTTGTGTGTTAGTGTTATTTTCGTATGCTTTAATTCTTTTTTTAACATATAAAACTGAGCTAATGAAATACAATTCTCTAATCCGTATGAAGAATAGTTATGTAAATATTTTAGAAATTTATAAAGGAGGAAGAATAAGATAAAAATGCATTCATCCTAACATGGTTTTTAATATTAGTTCTGGTAGTATTGTTTATTTTTAATAATAGAAATTTATAAAATTAGAATATTGTAAATAATTAATATTATTTCATGATATTAAGACACTCAAATATAGAGAACAAGGATAATCAAATGTTGGTTAGGGAAAATTTTTATTATGGAATATCTTATATTATAGAGTATTCTTAAAATATTTCTTGTTTACATCTCAATAATTGAAATAAAAGTTTACATAATGTTACAGTTCTATTATCCTTAGAAGAATTATTTCATGTATGTATTTAGTATTTTCTTAATATATAAATTGTAATAGAAAATGATATATGTCATGCTTGTTTATTATTATAATAATTATATAACATGAAAATATTTGTAACAGATTTGAATAATGTTAATATATATTGTGAAATATTGTTATTATAATATTTTAATTTATTGAATTGGATTATAAAAAATATCATTTGCTTTTGAAAATTTTTATTATCTTATGATTATAGAAAATAACATGTTGAAAAGCAGTATTAATTTTATTGAGGATAACTTTAAATGATAGAAATTATATAGTAGGTAGAAAACCAATTATCACATGCCATTGGATTTTATTATTGCAATTGTCACATGCTGTTGAATATTTATAATTATTCAGTAAATTATATAATAATGAAAACATGAATACTTTCATATAGAATAGAAAACATTATATTAGAGTATAAAAATTAGATAATCACGTGATTTTAGTATTTTTTGTTTAATATTTCATGATTATAATCATAAGTTTAATTCTAGATTTTACGAAATTTAAAAGGGAAATATTGAATAATTAGATAATTATTATATCATGATGTAGAGATTAAATATATGGTTTATATATTATAATTGCATGTTTTTTTTATGATTTATGGTGTTTGTGTATTGATTTACAACATATCGTGTCATATGTTTAGCTGTATTGTTTTTGATTTTTTAGCATAATAAATTTCTTGAACTAATTAAACAATGTAATGAAAAAAATGATGTTATAATTTAATGAAACATTCATGATAAATATAATTACTGATCACCTTGGAATTAGTAAAATATTGAATTAATGCTTGAATCATTTTATGTTGATTTATACATATTATTAGATATTTTAAATGGGTTTCTTGATGTAGAAAACTTATACATAATAAATCTGTCAATTAAAGTGGGAATTAAAATGGTTGGTTATTAGAGAATAAATGTGTAGGTATGAATAAGACCACTATTATTTTTAGATGCCTTTAATTCCAAGATGACATGGATTTAATACCATTTCATATTTGTGGAAATCATATAATTAAATATGGATGTATACCCTAGGTTGATTAAATACTTATTTCGCTCTGATGTGATTGATTGATATCCTTATTGCTTTGTGATATTTGATAAGGAATGGGTTAGAATCAAAAAAAATATACTTATGGTTTATTATATGTTGAGTAGAGGTATGTTATCCTAAAATACATTGATGGAATCTAACAGTAACGGAATGAAAAATTATACTTTTTCCCAATGGTGTGAGAATGACACTGGGTAGATAGGTTGAGTTCAGAGTGGGGCTTGCTAATCCATTTATTCAATATTTATTAATTCTAAAACAATACGTAATGGATGGTTGGATAACCAAATGTTATTTATATTATATTTTCCAACCTCTCAAAGTATTTTATCTCTATGCATTAAAAGTTCATCCTTGATGTGGTAGCTTACGAGAATTCATAGAGTACCAAAATAATTTATGAAATTATAAATAAAATAATAAATGAAAACGGATAGCTCATAGTTATTATAAATTATGATTTTATACTTGAGAAAATAAGTAGGGGATTTATGGTTTCTTAATCACTAACTTGAAAGGATTAAAATTCCAATATTGGAAATAAAAATGGATCAATTTCAATTTATACATAACTTTATTTTTGAATTATTGCTCGTTATATAGACCTTAGTGTTGGAAGCTGAGTGTCATGTGATATGACTAGAAAATATGAGTCAAAGGCTATGTAGTTTCCCTTAGTGTGGATTTTCATGATATTATTTATATTTTTTTAATTTATACACTACCCCACCTAGTGAATATGGAAACCAACAGACAATTATTTTTTTGTGGTGGGGGGGGGGGGGGTTTCTTTAAAATCAATGATAGTAAGAGAATAGATGGATGATTTGTACCACTCCCATACTCTCCCTCTAGGCATATATGAGTTTTGGTGTCTTAGACCATAATGATTTTCTTTATAAATTACATTCTTATTTGGTTTATAATGGATCTTGAGATTACAATAAATTTATGTGAGGTGTGTAATTGCATGAGGAATGTCACATACATAAACCATGACGTGATGGTTTTGGATTCCCACATGTGTATGTGAGTGGGTGATGATAACTTGTGGTATAGTTCACATACATAGGTTGTAGTGGCTTCTAGGAATACAAATAGTTACTACTGGGATATGATGATGTTGAGTTGTCAAGATATACAAGATTTATTAATGGATATGATACTACTAAACAATGTTCATGATGAATTATAGGAGAGATTATTATAGAATGTATGCATTGATTCTTGAGATAAAAGAACTAGTACATAAGCAAAAATGTGGAATCCTAATTTTTAAATATGATTTTGATATATAATAGTTTAATTATATGCATTATTTAGAGAGTAATAAATGATGAGGACTAGAAAATAATAGTATACTTTCTTAGGTGATGAGTTAGTTTATCTTATTTATTCATTCTTATTTAGTATTATTCTTTCACATTTGTTATGAGAGGTATCAAGGTGGATACTACTGAGTATACATGAAATGATTACCTTACATATATTTAAAATATATTTAAGTTGGTGGTCAGGATGGATATTACTAGTCTATGGAGTTTTTCAGGAGTTGTTGAAGCTTCATGGCCACTATTGAGGACTTATAACTTTTTTATTTATTTTTAATTCATATCCAATCATATATGAAATCACATAATTTATTGGGATTTATTATTTTATTTATGAATGGTATTGATTAATGGATTTATCATGTTACCTCTTACTCCTTAAATCTTTATAGAGGCTAATTAAACCCTTATGTATGACTGATATACCCTCAGTTCTAGTAAAAAACAAATAGAATACTAGAGGTGGGATTTAGGTATCATTACCTCCCTTTATCCGTAATTGACCAAATAAGGGTACCTTTGGAGGGACAGGGTCATCTTAGGGTTGTATAAAGTACAAAATGTTAAGATATATAATGGACTTTATAGTTAGTCACTGGTGAGGATATATTTGTTGGTAGGGAAACACTATTATTTGTTCTTAGTGCATGCTATAAAAAAGTTGACAAGTTATGACATGATATTTTAACTGCCTTAATGATCTGATTTAGGTGTCTTAATGTTTACTAGACATTCTTGGAAAAGTGATATTTCTTAAGGGGTATAGACTTAGGTTTTATGTATTATTATTTGATGAGTCTATGTTTGAATTGATTACACAATGATAAATTAGTTAATAATGAATTAATTAATTATCCTTAAATAATCTAATACCTAGGTTTTTAGATCCTATCATTTTTTAAATTTTTTTAATTGATTTAGGTCAACATACCCTCATTTTATAGTGGAAGATGATTAAAAATATGTACCATAAAATAAAAAAAAATTATTGGTCAACAGTGATGATTATTGGATGAAGTTACTCTTATTATTTCAGTGCTAGAGTCTATAGTAGTCTAAGGGATCATTTTCAGATAATTTGATGAATATGGTTCATATATAACCTTATAATATTTTTATGATCACATAGATCACTCAGTTTCATTAGCTCTATGATGATTCTTCTTGGGATAGATTGATAGAGGCATTTCTTGTTTATAGGGGTTGTGAGGAGTCTACTATTTCATGGGCGATGTTCCAAGATCGGTTTTTGTGTGAGTTTTTTCTAGGATTGCAAAAGACATTTTTTGATCAGTAATACATTCCTTCCACAGGGAAATTTCAGGATATTGTCCTGATTTATTATGAGACCCTTGAATTTCCAATTTTTATACATATAACTTCGATTTCCGGACCCTACAATTGAATTCTAAGACTTGTCATTGTTACTCGATATTATTCCTTGGGAATTTAGGTTGGGAAACCTATTTATTCACATGATTAGAACCTAAAATTTATAAATTGATCAATGATTTTTTATACCACTTCAACCATCATTTTCCAACCAACATATTCATAAATTTCCATATGATATGGAATTTATAACTCACTACACATGCCTAGTGATGTGATGAAGATATGGTCTAAAGAAGGGGTTTCTCTAATACTATTCATAAATTCCATAACTCTCTCCTAAATATTTGTGTTGAGAATATATGTTCCATGGGAAGGGGTCACTATCATCATATTCATCATATAATCTTCTCTCGAGATCAATGTGGTGGGGGTTTGGTTTGTGGAAGGGGTATTTGTATGTCTTCCACTATATTAATCAATATACTCATAATTTGGTCCCAGTTATATTAGACCTGGTTTGGGGAAGGGGACATTTTATTTTATCCCTTTAAATGATTCTCTTTCTAGTATTATATTATTTTTTCAATATTTAGAATTAAATTATTATATGCTATAATTTGTATACGGTTCCCTATTTATGATGTGTATGTTATTTTATGTGATTTTATTTTTTTATGGGTTTTTCTTATATAGGTAACATCTATTATGGCCTTAAAAATATGAATAGGGGGAATACATAAACCATCCGGATGCATTGTTCTTCATGATACATTTTAAAAGTTTATGAATGATTCAGGAATACTAAAAACTGACAAACTCATGTTGTGGGGGATAGGGTTTCTTGATTTATATGTTTATAGTAGCTCTATTTAAGATTATTTAAGTTCCTCTGTTGGTTAATGAATATTATGTGGTGCTTAATTTAAATATATTTAATATAGTAAAAATAAAGTATATTAAATATTAAATATAAATATAATTTTTTTAGCATTCTCATGAGTGTGATCCCGGTACATAATGATTTGTTAGAGATAAATACTTTTTAAAGTTGAATAAATTGTAATTTTCCATCGTCTAGTTTTTTAAGATTCATGTTATATGCTAAATTAGGTTCACTAATTTTTAATTTATGTGTATTGATATTAATAAGATAAACATATTGGTAGTGTTTTGTAGTGGAATAAAAAATCTGGTAAAATAATTTTAAATATATAAAGTTAAACATCATTCTTGAAATGTTTTAAATTCTTTAAAAATATCAATCATTTTATCGTAAAATATGTTAAAAATTATAATTACACTAGGGGATTGATTAATTATATTACATGATCTACGTTATATTAAATTGGTTAATTTATTTATTATTTTAGTTTGATTAATAAGTAATAATATTATTTTGGAAAAAATTATAATGTGGAAACATGTTTTCTTAAATGAATGAAAATAGTTCGTTTATGAAATTTTAATTTATTTTAGTAAAGGGTTTTGAAAAAGGAATAAGGCATGTATTAAAAAAAATTTTTTGAGACACTTTTTTATGATGAATAATTAAATGGTTTTCATTAAATGTTTTTCTAATTTGTAGGAATTTAATTGCAAAGGTCTTTCTAAAAAATCCTTAGCATCATTATTTGGAAATTTAAAAAGTATTAATATGAAATTTAATTATGCATGTCTAAAAAGTAAGAAATAGTTTGAAAGTTATATTTAGGTTTCTAAAATATTAACCAATAATACTTAATAAAATTTTCATGTAGCATATCAAATATTTTTAATAAATTATTTTCAAATCATTCTAAATTTTTTTTTACGACATGTTAAGCATGATGAGTTCTGTATGTTTTCAATGAAATAAGATATATGATAATTATTATATATATTTATGAAGTATAAATCTTGAAAAGGGGACATATTAAAAATAAATGGTAAATTAAAATCATGACAACAAATTAATAAATAAAGAAATATGGTACAATTTTTACGATGTAAGAAATGTTTTCATGATACAAGAGGATAAATGAAGAATAAATTTTCCTTTTAGATAATTCCTATGTAAAATTATTGAAGTGAATGATATAATGATGATTTATCCTAAATATATTTATATAATTTTTCATTAAATCAGTGTTAATTGATTTTTCTTCAAAGGTGTTTCTTCATATAGTATTGCATTACTGTAATTATTATTTGATTGATAATACATTATTATTATGTTTTCTTTGGATTTATATGTGTCCCTTGTTGTGATTATTTTAATATAAATATGGAATAAGAGTCACTTATGTATGATCAATTTTATTTTCTATTAATGAATAATTTTTTTGATATAATTAATTTTGTATCATGCTAATTTATTATATTTATTATTTGACTTGATTGAAGGTTTTTTTAAGGCCCTTGTTTCTGTTTGAGGGGAATCTCCCCCAAGAGAGTATTTTATGGTTAGTTGAAAATGGTTCATTTTTATTCTCTTTTTTCTTCTTTTGATATGGATATGTTCCGTATATAGTAATAACCTTGAGTGGTATATCACAGGGTCATTTATTTAATTCCATTCTCCACTCTTTCTCTTTTCTTATTTTAAATTCTTTTCAGAATGAAAATTATTAGAGATGTTCTTAATGTAAGAGTACATATTTTTTCGATCCCTTCCGAGGTGTCTGGTGGTTTAAAGAGTGTTTATATTTTACAAAGGGTTCATTAAAAAGGTTTTACATTTATAAAAGTATTTCTATATTTTTTCCCTTGATTTATTAAAGTAATTAAATTTTTTAATTTTTTTATAAATTAATTTATATTATTTTGAAGTTATTCAATTATTTTTTAAATAATCTGTAATTTTGGAAAAGATAATTCGATTTATTCATCATTATTTAAAAGTATTACTAATTTAAATTAAGTTATTATTTTTTGTTTTCCTTAACCATTCATAGGACCCCATCCCTACATAAATGTAAAACCTCACTATAATTATTCAACCCTATTTTCACTTCTTATGTAAGGGTAAACTGATATTTTAAATTTTATGAAAATATAATATAGAGCTATGAAGGTTCCATAAGAGAATTGATTAATTTTAAGAGGTTTCAAAAAGGTTGAGTGAATTTTTATATTAATTAAAAAAAGTTTAATTAGTTTTCTATTACATTTCATAAGGATCACAAGGATTTTATTCAGTTTATTTAAATGTCAGATCATAGTTTCCTTCTTCATGTAAGGGTAATATGTTTTTTCTTATATATGTATAAGAGTACAATGATATTTTTGAATCTCAAATAAAGATACTCACTTTTCTAGGCATAGGATCGATGGATTTTTCACTACATAAAAATAAGAAATATAACCATTACAATGACATCCCCTATTACATAAGAGCCACAATTTGAGTCCAAAATTCATATTTATCCATATTTCAATTATTAAATGATATTTTAATGTTTTTAATTGAAATAAATATTGAAATAATTGTTTTAAAAAAAATAAATTATCAAAACAAATATGGTCGATGACTTTTCTATTTGTAAGACTCCTCAAATGATTGATGAGAATATTTAAAATGGAAACAAAATTTTAATTTGAATTAGATAAAGAGTTCAGAAGTGTTTCATGTCATATCATGGAAGGGTTTTTTCTTTTCTGAAACTATTTAATATATTCTCCTTGTTTTATTTTCAGTTTTCCATTCATTCCATATTATTAAAATGATTCCTTTGATAACAGAGCATCTTCTGTAATTCATTCAAGCACTTCCTACATATTTCTGGACCTATGATTTTCAAGGTATGTTCTTAAATCCTATATTTTTTCCATTTTTTATATTTATGGAGATTATTCCTTTCTAGTAGGAGACTTGATTCATCTATTTCATTTTATATGGAAGTGCGATTGTTTCATAATTTAGTTCCTTGTTTAAAGAGACACGATTATCCTAATAAGACAATAATTTGGGATCTGAATGAAGGACTATTAGGTGGGTATTCTAAAATTTATAATGTAAGAAAAATAAAATAGAAACACTTGCATAAAAATCTGGTTATTAATATATAATTTTTCAAAAATTTTATTTTACGAACAATGGAAATTTAAAAGAATTTTTATGTTGTAATTGATTTATATTAATTCAAGATATAAAGACTCTCAATGATAGAGAATAAGGATAGTTTCATTCTGATTATGTGAAAATTGATACTCTAGGCAATCATATTTATAGAATATTATTATTAAATCTTTTATTGATATTTAAATAATTGAAATGAACTTTTATATCATGTTTTAGTACTATTAAAGTTACAAATATTATTTCTTGCATGATGTTAATATTTTTTTATATAGAAATTTTAACACATAGTGATTTATCACATAATAGTTGATTATTATTATTTATTTATAATATGGAAATCAAAGAAATATAGTGATTAATAATATTATATTTGGTGAAATTTTGTTAAAATAATAATATTATTTTGAGAATTATATTATAAATAATATCAAATCTTGTTGATAAGTTTTATTTTCATAACATAATGAAAAATCATATTTTGAAATACATTATTAATTTTATTTTTCATAATTTTAAATGATGGAAATTATCATGGATAAAGAAAACAAATTATCACATGCCATTTTTTTTATTGTTGAAGTTATCACTTACCGTAAATTAATGATAAATATTCAAAAAATTATCTAATAATGATAACATAAATAATCATATTAAAAATAATTGAATTTAAATTAGAGTGCATGGATTAGATAATATCAGGATTTTAGTATTTTTTGAAATATATTTTGTGATAATAATCCTAAGTATAATTATAGATATTAAATAATAGAAATGAGAATTATTTAATATTTAGATAATTAATATTTTATAATGCAATGATTAAATATTTTGTTGGGAAACTTTTATTTCACGTGTTTTATGATTTGGGGATATTTCATCTTGATATAATTGGCAATGTTTGATATGTTTTTAAGTATTATCATTGATTTTTAGAATATTAATGTTCTTGAAATAGCCAAAAAATATAAATTCGGATGAATTTATAATTGAACAAAAAAGTAATGGTTGGTATAATTGTTTGTCATTGTGGAATTTGTTATATACAAAACTAATGCTTGAAGAATTTTATTTTCATTTATATATATTATTAGTTACTGCCTATGCAATACCTGATTTTGAAGAATTATGCATAATAAACATGATAATTCAACATGGAATTAAAATGGTTGTTTTTTATATAATAATTATGAGGGACTGAACAAGCCCATTCCTTCTTGGGGAAGGCTTGAATGCATTGATGATATAACCTTAGTTCTTATTATTATGTGCTAAAATAATACTTTCAAATATGCATATATGATATAGGATTATTAGAACCTTATTTAGGTTTGATATTATTGATTGTTAAACTTTTTGTGATTGGAATATTTGGGAACAAATTAATTAGTGAACCATGGCTATGGTGATGACTGATTACAATTTGTGCTATAGGATGGGTTTATGAGCTATAATGATGTCCAATTCTGGTGATGGTGGAGAAACTATAACTATATTCAATATTGTGATAATGACATAAGTTAGTTGGTATGATTTCATATCATAACTTGAATATGGCTATATTCAATATTTTTTAATGTTTTCTTGACACATGCTCAATGGTTGGATGGTAAAATGTAATATATATTATTAGTTTCCAACCACTAAAGTTAGTTTGAATCTATGAATGACCAGTGCATACATGATGTTGTAGCATAGGTGGATTCCTAGAGTTCTCAGGTACTTCAAGAAAAGATAATTGAACTAAAAAGTGAATGTGGATTATTTAAAGTGAATCTGAATGATGATGATATACTTGAGAAATGATTTAGAGGATTTATGGTTACTTAGTAATAATCTTGAATGTACTAAAAATTTTATCTCAGAAATAAAAATAGAATAATATTAAATAATTTATAATTATCTAGTTAATATGGATCTTGATTCCTGTGTGCGTTTTTGAAATCTAAGCCTTAGAATTGAAAGTAGGGTGTCCTATGATATGTTAATAATAGATGAGTCAAAGGCTAGGTAGTTTCCGAAATTGTTGATGTGTATGATATTATTTATATTTTTTAATTTCATATGCTACCCCACCTAAATTGGTAGGGAAACTGACACACAAATGTTTTGGCAGGGTTTTCTCAAACATCAAGGATACAGAGGTAATAAATGGCTCACTTATCTCTCTCCCATACTCTCCCTCAGGACATAGATGAGTAGGAGTATATCGAGATATAATTTATTATGCTATTGGGTGTGTTCTTGGTTATGATATTGTGGATCAAAATTTTACTATATAGTTATTCATAGAATGTAATGGATTAAGGAATAGAACATTCTTATATTCGAATATTTTGGGTTCAGGTTTCCATGAGTGTACCTACATGGGTTGTGATGGCCTAAGGTATAATTCTTGTATAATGGATTTAGTAGATTTTAAGCATACAATTGGCTTCTACAAGGATATGATGATGATGAGATGAAAGGGTGGACATGATCTAGTAATGGATGTGATAATATTTCATAAGGTGTGAGATGTGTTATAGGAGGGATGATCACATGAAATATCCATTGGAGAGTGAGATTGGAAAACTAGTGGAGAATAAAATAAGGGTACCTTAATTTATAAATATTCTTTTGAAATTGAATAATTTACTTCTAAACAATATTTATTGATTGAAAAATGGTGTGGATGAGAATAAAATAATATATATTCATAGGTGATAAGTTAGTTCATTGGGCCATTAAATGGGCTTCAATACGATTCTATCATATTTCACAAGAGAAGTTACAGGGACGATCCAACTATGTATACATATTATGCCCACCATAATTATATATAAAGTATTCTTCAGTTAAGCAGGAGTAGGCGGCTGATCAATATGGACATTAATATTTTAAGTATCTGTTTAGAAACTCTTGTAGATTTGTGGTTGTTTTAGAGGATATATATCATTTTTATTTTCTCTTCTGTTATATCCAGTAATGTATGATGTCACATAAAGTGTGGTGATTTATTCTTTTATTTATTAATGGTGTTAATTTTTTGATTTCTCATCCAATATCAACCTTCTTAATTCTTAATAGAGTGTAATTCCTCCCATGTGTGTGACTCATATACACTAATTTCTAGTCACTAGCCCATGGCCTACTGGGGATGGAATTTTGGGGTAGTTATATCAATTTATCGATTTTCATCCAAGGAGGGGTACCTACAAAGGTATGGGTTATAGAAAATTAAATCATTTAAGAAAAAATAGATTGGATTTATATATCATTTTATTAGTGACTATATTAATAAAATATGATTTAAATTTTGAATAGAATTCAACTGATGATCAATTAGTTGTTTATTTTACTAAGCCTTTATAATAATCTATTTCTTAGAAAATTAATAATAAATTTTTATGATGTAAGTTTTTTTAAAAAAAATTGAAATGATTTTTTTGATTTTTTTTGGATAGTATGTATATAGTTTGTTTTATAATATATTTCATTGGATTGTATGTTCAATATTGGTTATTATTTAATTCATTACAAATCATTTTATAAATATTTGATTATCTTAACTAGTTTTTATAAATCCTTAAAGAATTTAAAGTATTATAAAATAATAATAACAATTATTTTATATAACAACTTTTTTATATTCACTTACATAATCATTGAAATCTTTCTGGAAAATTTTGAAATTTTGATTTTATAAAAAATTAAAAGAAGACAAAATTAAAGGCGGATACATTCTAATTGTCTTAATTTTCTTATTTCTAACATTAATATAAATATTAATTTTTTGAATACATAAATTTAGAGTTACCTTTCAATAATAAATATTTTTATATTTAAATTATTCTTTTTCAGGAAATTTTAAATAATTTATGCTGAAATATTTTTTCAAATCATATTAAAATATGTTTGAATCAATTTAAACATACATTTATGCATTTTATACATATTAATAATTTTTTTTCCTATTTTGAATTTCATAAAGCATGAAACATTCTATAGACATTACTATTTAAAGTAGGGTAACATGTTTATCTTATTTACATTATTATCAAACATTTTTCTTTATGGTAATTTCAAAATAGTGAAGAAATTTTTAAATTTTATTTAATTTTGTAATTATAAAAAATTGGAATATTGTCGAGTTTTTTATTTTTTTCTTCATTTTTTTTGATAATTATAAAATACTATTTATTTATTTTCTTTAATTTATTATTTTTTTAAATATAATGAATTATGCTTGAATGAAGATTGGATTATTTATATAAGAAAAATATATTAATTTTTATTATGGTCTACACTTTTGTTAGGTTTTTTAAACTTATATTTTAGAAAAATCTACAGCAATATGTGTTGGTTCATGACTGATATACTGAATCAATTAACTAAAAATTTTCAAGGTAAAATATATTTATTATTAATTAGTAATTAGTAATTATTTTTTTCTTTATCATTCTATTTATATTCCACCTAGTCTATTTTAAATGTCTTATTGACGGTCATTTCTAACCTTATGAGAGTTTTTATCAACCATAACACTAGATTTCATCTTCCTTATAAATTCATGTTCAATCATTTTTACTATTTTCTTGAACCTTATGCTTTTTTCTTCCAAAATATAGAAGACAAATATCAAAACCATATCTGTCTATCTCAACCCTATGATGGTTTTGTCTCAAACATAAATGATGATCCTTTCACAACGAACCTAACAATATTGATTGAATATTACATGGTTATTTAACCTAATATGTTTTTTACATCTAATAAAAAATATATCTTACAAGTTTATATTTCTTACGTTCACATTTTATCGTACACACAATTCGTATATTATAGAAATGATATATTATAAAAAAATATATCTTATAAAATGTTATCTCTTATGGAAAACTTTATCTTATGTGATTCAGAGCATCTTATGAGTATCGTATGACTCAAAAGATTGTTCTTTAAATAAAATTTATTTTTACTTATCTTTTTCATTTCAATTTTGTGTATATTTTTGTTAACTATTTTCCTTGATTTATTTTTCCCGTAATTACCTATTAATTATTTTTATACTATTCAAAACATTTTTAAATTATTTTATGAAAAATTGAATAAAGATCACGAGGAAAAGAAACAAGCCTGGTATTAATGACACATAGTTTTTAAAAAAATTATAAATTGGAATTTTCTTGGTATTTTTAGCAATATATTAAGTTTAATTATTTGAGAACATATTATATTATTTAATACTATCAATTTTACACATTTAAAGGATGTATTTCTTTCAATATTTAATTGTTCATTATTTATTATACTAATGAGTTATAAATTATATCAAGTTATTATGTTATTGAGTATCAAAGAGAATTAAATAACTAGGCTATATTTTAAATCCATGATATTTTATAATTTATTTTTATGTAATTTATTCGATATAGTGTGGAATGAAACACATCGAGCTTAAAAAATTGAGGAATACTATAATAAAATTATTATTTATATATGACCTTTATGACTTAGTCCTTAGTTTGGAAGGTGTGAATAGGAATTATTATGAAATATATATATAATTTTTCTTCTTATAAACTTAATAATCAATCATACTTTGATTATTAATTTGATGTAAACGAAAGTAAAATCCTTTAATGTAAAAAAAATATTTTTCAAAAAAAATATTTTTATGAGAGAAATGTATTTTGATTTTAATAGAATATATTAATTAATATTTATAAATTAGAATAATGATATATCTTTTTCACATATATATCTAATTTAATTATAATTAATTTAAAAATGGTTATTAGACAAGTAATGAGAATAGTTTTTTCGATGCATCAAAAATTCATTTTCTTCAAAATGGTTTTTACTATATTTTGGGTATGGAAAATAGAATTAATTTATAAAATTTTTATAAAATTAAATTGATAAAAAATAATTCATTATTTATATCCTCATATGCAAATTTTCTTACTATGTGTTTTTTTATATTTTTGAAATGGTTTATTTTTGATTGAATAGTGAAAAAATAATTTTTTAAATACTATCACTTTGGTGAAATTATTACAATGTAGGAATAAATTAATAAATATTAAAAATATTTTCTAGAACTTATATAAATATATATATCTGGGAAGTTAAATAATTTATTTTAAAACATTATTTTTAATTTCAAAACCCATTCTTGAAATATAAATTATAATATTTTTTCATGTTCAAAAATATTTTAGGTATTTTCATTTGATTTTATTATTCGAAGGTAAGATTTCGTTTTTGATTGAATAGAAATTCTAAAACCAGACTATTTTTATTATTTAACAAAAAAAATAGTAAATAAACTTCTTACTTGATTTCAAGGTTAAATGATTTCTACACTTAAATAAGGCAATTTGAAAAAAACCGTTTTCATTAATTTTTCATACTAATATTAAATGTAATTTCATTGACATATATATTTTGAATTGAATAAAATGGATTTTAAATTTTTAAACATTATTTATAATTTGTTTAGAAGTAACCTTTTATTTTTGTGCCTAAAATTATCTTAGCATGGTAAATAGTTATGTTATTGAAGTTAAGGTTAAGTTGGGATTAAACGGAGTTTAACTATGAGGTAAGGAATAAAATGTATCCAAATTTTTTCTAAATGTGATTGGTTGAGTTTATTTAGAAACTTTAACATCTTATCCTATAACATTGGGGTCATGGGTTATAATTGACCAAGAATAAGACCTTGTATTAATTTAAAACATTGTATAATTAAAAGAGTACCCCTCCCCTCACTAATAAAATAGAACCAGCTTTTCTCACTTATTCTCCCACATTTAACAATCATGTTCATAAAATAACTACCCAAATACCATTAAAATTATTATATACATAACCTAGAGTTACGATTCTCATTAAAATAATTCATTGATAAGGATTAAGGTGTACTCCAAAGGCGGTTTCCCAAAGAAGTGGTAAAACTCTTAATCAAATGTTTTCAATTATTTTTTATTATACCTTCCTAAAATATTATTTAACCAAGATGATATAATATAATAATTATATAAACTATTCATAAATTTTATTATTATTTTTTATAATTCTTATTCATCTGTTTTTTCAACCAACGGGGAATAAAAAATCATTTTTGTATATGTGTAGACTACCACCTTTACAAAACGATGTGTTTAATTTTACATAACTATGTATCATAGATGGATATAATTATGGATTTAATTTAGATATATATATATATATATATGATATTTTAGATTTTTTTTATAAATAAAATATATAATATATTTTCTTACATTTCCATCCACTGAAAAATGATAACGTCATTCAGGTGTACATGTATATTACCACTTCCACAAAGTGATGTCACTTTTTCTTCCATAACATCATAAATGGATTATTTTAAATGTTTATTTAATTTATAAATATTATCATTATTTTATGATTACTATTCCTGAGATGATGTAACAATGACCCCTTTGACCACTATCAAACTACAAAATCTATTTTTGGATTAAGAACTAAACATCCTCAAAACATCTGAAGTCAACTTTATTGATTAAGAAGATATATAAAAAAGGTAATAAATGAAATAAAAATAATAATTATGATTTAATTATCATGAAAAATATATGAATGAAATTATAAAATTAATAATTTTTAATAGTTTGGAACTAAAGTACTTATGAAATGAGTCAAGTCTTGTGGTAAGGGATTTCTTATATTAATTTAATTTTGCTAATACATATGTTGTTTTCACCACATATTTTCCTTTTTATGTGGTACAAACATCATTTTAGATGTATTTTATCAATAATTTTATTATAAAAATATTGGTATAAAATTCAATTTAAATTTATATTCTTCAATGTCATTTTGTTGAAAAGTTATAGTAGACTACAAGTATTTTTCATTATAACCTGTTTTTAATGTATAATATTAATGTTTTCCCTCCATGTCCATGTTCTTTAAAATGTTCCAATAATGTTACAATTTTTAGTTCAAAGGATATTAAATTTAATTTTCATAAATTTTTTTACCATCTTTTTTATTTAAAATGGAATGTTTTTAAAAATTTTCAAATGGGTCACTTGTCAATATTTATACCAAATAAAATAAAAATTATTTTTAATGTATTTGGAATGAGCATAACTTCGCAAAATATTATTTTTTATTTTCTTATAAATATTAATTTTCATTTTTCCTTGGTTTTTGAAATTAAATTCAAATCCCATTATTTTGTGGAAATTTTTTAAAGAGTTTTTAAGGAAAGGGACATTTTTCCACATTTTTATATAGAAATGTGTGGTTATTTGTTTATGGGTTTTATTTGTTTAAAGTATTTTTTTTTTGAAAATGTGCAAGATTAATTTTTTTCTCTCTTGATATGAAATTTTATAAATATACATGATTATTGGTGCATCTGATAAAGATCAGGATGATAGGTGAGCCCAATATAACTCTTCAATTCATTGGGTATTAATTTAGTGTTAGAAGATGAAAATGAGGGTGACAACTAAGTTGGTTACTAGTACAGAATTAAATTGTATTTTATATTCAAGAAATGGGTTAAATATGGGAAAAAATAAATTATGTATAGTATTATATAACATATAAAATTTTATTTTTAGTAAATGTTTTTATTGAAATATATTTATATCATAAGGTAATGAATGTTTGTGAACTTTAAGAGGTAAAAAGATTGTTTTCTAGATAAATATGTTCATTATTATTTTATGGTTTTCATATGATTTATAATTTAATTAAAATATTAATTTGAGTAATGTTATATATTATCATATGGATATGGTTTATTTATGTGCCTAAGGTTTTATTATGGAAAAGTTAAAATTATAATGAGATTTCATGTTTTTCACTAGACTAACAATATTACTATATTTTTGTCTCTCTTATCGAGATTTGATTTCTCATTACATGCTTTCAAATGTTTTTAATATTATATAAAGATGTGTCAAAAATAGAAGGGTTAATATTTTCACTATGGTGAATCATCTTAAAATTCAAAGTAATGTTTTGAGTGAAACAAAATTTTAAATTTATGAATCCTATTTTGGGGGAAAATGTATTTCTTATTGTAGTGTTCTCTATAAAATGAAATGTTTTTACTAATTTAGTAAAACTATTAACATAAATAATACTATAAATGTAATAAAGAAAATTCATTATTATAAATCATGTAATTATCGGATTTATATTAAAAGGATTTATATTCAATAATATTATTATTTTTATTTAAGAAATAATATCATGTTGAACTTTTGAAAAATTACAGAGTGGTCACAGTGGAGTTTTGAAAAACTCTGAAGTAGTTATTCATAATTTAAAAATACATATATAATAGAATGATTTTGGAAATTTATATTTTCAATGACTATTGTTTATCCATGATTTTGTGCATATGCTAAAATTTTCTCAATGTGGAATGCATGAAGAAACTATAAAAATATATTTTGACATAATGAATGCTTCTGTTCAAGTAGAGTATATTTGAATTTTTCTATGAATTATATTTTTTGACTAAATATTACTAGAATTTGGCATGGTGAACCACAATATATAGAACCAATACCTTTTAATTGTGATTTATTTTCTTATCTCTTTTATGTGTGTTTTTTTTGGTTTGGGAATATTCATTTAAAATAAGTACCACAGTATTGAGTTTTACTAACCATAAAATAGGTTTTCTTGGTTTGTTACTTTTGGGGTTGAAAATGAAGGATACTGAGGTTGTGACTCCATGTGTGAAAATGTCAATTGTAATGGGCTATGACTCACAATTGAAGGCCATGTTTCATTGTTCTTCTTGGATAATTAGATTAATGAATGGTATGGTGGTGAATTTACCTATTTGAAAATTCATAAATATTATTTTTGGTTTAAAATTAATTAAACAGTGGGAAATAAAAATATAAACTCATTTTTTTATGGTAGTTCAGATTAAAGTTTTCTGACGTTCACTCATTCCCTATCTCTATCCTTGGGATAAATGACCCCCAATAAATATAATTAAGGAATATTTTTGGGTTATAAAAAATATTTAATTATTATATAGTTTAAAAGAATATAACATTGGATTTTTTAGAGTATATTCATATTGAGTTTGATGATAATTCATTGAAATAAAAGAATGTGGATTTATCCCAGCTTTAATAGGATTTTAGATATTTTAAATTTTGGAGAGGATGAGCCTCTAAAGAAATTATAAATATTTAGGGGCAATATTATCCCTCTTTGAAGATATTATATATAAAATAAAGGTCATACTAAATATAATGTAATTGGAAATGTTGAGTCAATAGTTTAAATGAGAAAATCATTAAGATTTTTTTTGTTCTCAAAATGTTTTGAGGAATTATTTTATTCATAATATCATTTTGAAGATTTAAATGATTCTAATTTGATTTTAGATATAAATAAATAACTAAATAAGTTTCCAATAGATAATAAATGGTAATTAGTTGAACTATGTAAATATTATAGGATAATTGGTTTAAAATGAATATTTAGAAACGAACATGATGGACCAATGAAAATTATTAGATATAAGTATAGATTAGTTACAGAAGGTAATAATTATAAAAAAGGTTTATATGATGACGATACATTTTATCTAGTTTATAGATTGAAAAGTATTATAATTTTATTATCTTATTATACTCATCATAGTTTCAAATAATTTTAAATGGATATTAAAAGTTCTGTGTAATGTGGTTTTATTCCTTAATATGTATATTTAAAGAATTCCTATGGTTTAGAACATGAATTTTTTTCCTAATAACGATTTAAAAGATTGGAAATAACTTTAGGACTTAAACAACATCCATTATCTTGGTATAAAATAATACATCAATATATTTTGAAAAATAATTTTACAAAAGATAAGTTGATCATACTTTATTTATTATAATAATTCTAAAGATATTTTTATTTTAAATATTTTTGTTAGTGATATTGTTTTTGTTCATAAAATGACACATTATGTAAATAATTTTTATATTTAATGAAAATGGAATTTTACATTCGTCTTATGGGAGAAAAGATATTATTTCTCGGTCTTTAAATTTTAAAAAGATATGTTTTATTTTTTTAAATAAATATGTGTTTATTATGTTACAAGTTAAAATATTTTGGGCTTGACAATTTTAAATTTGAAAACAACCTTAAGTGTGATTTATGTAAACTGGATGACAATAAAGTTAGAAAATCAGTGAATAAAAATATTTTTGAAGGCATTATTTATAGTTTATCATATCCTACTACATTGATTCCATACTTAATGTCTTGTTTTAAAAATAGCTTATGATTTTAATGTGACCCTTTTAAATTATACTTAGAAGCTGTTAAAGGAATAAATAAATAATCCAATTTTTTTTAAATATTATTTTATTTTAGTATTGTATATATTTATTTGAATTAAAGAGTTACATAGATTTTGATTTTGGTTGATGTAAAATAGATATAAAAAGTTCAAGTATAATGTGTCACATTCTATGAAAAATATTAGTTTCCTAGAGTTATAAGAAAAAAATTTCAATTACTTTATCTATACCAAAAGTTGAATATATAGTTGTAGTATGTTTCTATTCTCAATCATTTTGGATTAAGAAAATGTTATATAATTTTCATGTTCCTTTAGATAATTTAATAATTTCATTTGATAATTAATCTATTAATCACATTTCTAGTAACCCTTTAAATTATTCACAAACAAAATATATTTAATTTAGAAATCTTTAATTAAATATAATGTTCCAAAGGAAATATTTTTTTGGAATAAATTACAAGTGATGATAAATTAGATTATATTTTTTGTATGGCATTCGATTTTTCTATATTTGAGAAAATTATGAATGTACTAGGTAGGATGGATGCTTAAAATGAATGTTTGAAATGAAAAATTTTGAGTCTATTTTATTGCTTGTAATATTTGGCCCAATAGACCAGTGAGGAAACAGTTATGGTGGGGGGGTGAATTAGGTGTGGCTAAGTTTTTAATAAATATTTATTTATTCTTTAATACTTTATAAACCTTTAGACATTGAAACTATCTTTACCATTGAGACAAATGAATATTGTTCATATTATTCATAGAATACACCCACATATAATGCATTTAAATCAATAAAGTTCGAATTGATGTATTTATAAGGTACAACCTCAATATAGAAATCCTACTCATCACTGTACTAAATATGTCCATTCCATATATTTTCCACTGGTAATTTATCATCAATTTATAATTAGATCATCCAAAAATTATCCTGAAACCATGAATACTATATTGAATAGCTATGTGTTCACTATATAAAAAAGTGAAAATTTTATGTATCCCATAGGTTCCTTATACTGATATCACACAAGTATTTTACAAGACTTAAAACCCTCTAAGTAGGTCACCATATCTAAACATGGATTACATGCACCCAAAGGTCAAATACAATTCCTCAAATGAATATGTTTTTGGCAGCTATCATGTCTTCAAGAAGAGAACATGTAACTCATTCTCTATTTAATGGCTCAAAGGCAAGGAAATAAAATAAAAAAAAATGTGTTTAATATATTTTAATCATATTATTTGGTTAATTTTTTTTAAGATCACAACCTATAAATTCTTACCTGGAGAGTATACAACAAACTACAATGATTTCAAATCATACCTTGAAATAAAAAACTAAATCTCTTTGGTATTCTCTTTCTCACTACATGTAGATCCATGCATGTCTATGGTTACTTATTCTTCAAATTCTATTTCGACTTTATCAAACTAATCATATATTTCTTTTAATTATTTTCTTCTTTCAAATCTAAATAGTTTTCTATTAGTCATTGGTTTAGATACACTTTCTCTTTTCCATATATAGGATTTATCTAGCTCTCTTGACATAATATTCATAAATCTATATCTAGTGTACCATCTTGTCTAATTTGATTCATTTTATTGATGACAAATCCACTTGATTTTCCAAGATACTCACAATCCTTAACCATACACTCTCCTTAAACCTTTTCCAAGGGTCACTTTCAAATTTCCATAAATGGAAATATTTTCTTGAAATTAATGCTATAAAATAATTTACATGCATTGATTGTAACCCTAATTTTGTATTCCCCTATTATTTACATATCTATTTCATAAATGGATATCATGTGGGAGCATCTCATGATTTTCTCAACTAATTTATCCAATAGTTTTATATAAATTTCCTTCATCTACTATCCTTAGTTTTCAATCAATTTTTTTCACTTAAAAATTAAATCTTCTCATAAACTATATAAATCATGAGATTCTTACATTCATGCTATTAATCTTGAAAAAAAATTATCACAATGAATTTTTTATGTTTGGTTATTTGAATTATAATACTTACATCCACATATCTACCTTCAATGTTTTACGAAATCTAGAAGAAATTTATTTCAGGCTATTGTAAATTGTTATCTTTCTATATCACCTATATATATTTCTCACTCTAACAATCTTGTGTCATTTTGTGATGTTTAAACAATATAATAAAAAATCTTTTATCCTCTGAAATATTTCTCCATTTTGATCACTAACATTGAATTTAAATTATTTTCATATGAAATTCAAGTAATTATGGAACAATGATCCCCCAAATCCCTTATCGATTAATTTTTCTCAAATAATTATTATATCATGGATACAAAAGCTTGATGATGTGTTGGAAATAAATTTATAGCACCTAAATCATCTCAAATAGTTTTTTTCTTGATAATATAAATTATAGAAACTTATATTTTATTTTTTTGAAACCTTAGAATTTTCATTAGTGTTAACTCATAATCAAGCTAAAAATGACTCATACAAAAGGTCATATCATTAATATGTAGGTTTTTATTAATCAAAAAAAATCTCTTGATGACTAATATTTTTATTTTTATATTAGTTTATGACTCATATAGAAACTCTAAAACACTCGTACGTATCCATTAATGACTCATAAGTAGATTAAAATGGTTCATACATAGTTCCTTTATCTTTAAAGATGAATCATATACAACTTATTGTGGTGAAGACACATATTTTTATACTTATTCAAATTATAGGTTTTTAGAACCAAAATTATAAAATAATTCAATATAATTCATAGTTTATTTTAAATAATCCCAATACTTATTTAATCACATGAAATCATCTTGCATTAGCTTTAAATAATTTAGGAAATTATGAAAATAATTCCAAATACCATTTTATTATTTTTTAAATGATCATGAAAACTTATTAAATATTCTATTTATAATATTTCTATATACCTCACCACCACTAAACTTTTAGATTCTAACTCATTCAACTTTATCCTTCATCCAAAATATTTTTCTCGATAATTTTAGTAGCCAATATACTCAGGAATTGAAGGATGGATTGTTCACAAATTTATCTATTTTTATTTTGCTAAAACCTTACCAAAATATTATAAACAACACTTTTAACATCGACATGTATATTTTACAAGAAGTTTTACTTTACAATTCTTAGATATGAAGGCCTGTTAGTTAAATATGTCCATCTATTTTTTCAAGGGAGGTTTATTCATTCTTCTTTACCCATGTACATGTGTAAAATTTTTATCCTCTTGCATTGGGTTTATAGTCACTCAGTCACCAATCAATTTACCTTTATGTAATTAAATTAATAAGAAACTTACAAAAAATATAATTGAAAGAAATAAAAATTCAAACTATAAAACACATTATTATCCCCTTTTGGATTTTTTTCTAGTTCCAAAATTTACTCCAAAATTCATTTTAATTACTTCTACCCATAATTGATGACATATTCAAAGGGTATGTTTTTATTTAACATATTAATGCCATGGGCGTAATGGAGGGTTTTATCATTTCTAAACAACTCTTCTAATTTTAAGAAACATTTTCTCCCCTTATATTCTTCCATTTATATTGTTCTTCATACAAACTATAAGAGATTAGCGCACTACACATTCTCTTATTAATGTGACACCAACCAATAAAATCTAAGTCTATTTTGGATAACCCAAATACTGAAACAATGGTCATTATTTTAGATAACCAAGATATCTATATTCTAATAATATTCTGATTCCACTTCTTAATTTCACTACATATGTACTAATTAAAAACATTTTGGAGGAATTAATTGAACCTACACACACTCAAACAAACATGTCAAAAAATTTAAAGTACACAATTTATTATTACCTCATTTTGTTTATCAATCACTCCCCATTTACAAACAAATTCATTATAAGTAAAAATAGTGGGGGTATAGTGAATGGCATACCTCATCCTTTAAATTTTATCATAATTTTCCGAAATTATAGATTAATGTGAAATAACGAATTTATGTTAGATTAGTATTATATGATATCCCCCTAAAGGACTATTTCTACTATTCACCATGATTATTTCCAAGAATTTAGGATAAAAACTAATATTTATAGTTTTAATTGTGATATGAATTCCAATTTTTATATTCCATGATAGGAAATCCATTAATGCTTTCAAAAACTCATACTCTTCTTGACATTCGGTCCCATATTCCATAATAAAAATAAAAACAATATAAGTAAATAATGTAAATAATGACAATATAATTATTATAAAAGATTGGATGAAACATTTTTATCTACCCAAACAACTTATTTTATGACTCTCCAATTCGTTAAAAATACTTTATGATTTTATCACCCCTGATTTTTTAGGTTTTTTACCTTCGGTAAGCAAGAGTTTATGCATTATTTCAACATTTTCCCCAAATGGAATGGGATTATTGACTCTAAGAAATAGATAAATTTAATTTCTATCATATTTATTTATTTCTAGACTCTTATATCTAGGATAGCCATACTATTCGTCATTATTTCGGAATGTACTCAACATTCTCTTTATGTGTATATGCCATTGGTGATTTCCCTTTGTATCTTGTTAGAAATTTTAACCAAGAATCCGTAACATAATTTTGAAAACAATATAACCAACCAATTTTCACCTAAAAAATACATTCATATAATCCATTGGGTTATCATTCTTTGAAAACGTTTCAATAAATTCATGTTATTGATTTAGAGTATCAACCACTTCTTTTTTATTGTTTTGAAAATTAAAAAACCATAATTTTTATTTATTCCATCAAACTTGAGTTTTAAAAAATATAAAGTATCATCTTGTATTGATGATTTTAATTCTCACAGTAGAAATGTATTTAAAATTTTATTTTGTTATTTGTGTGAGTTATGTCATTGTGAATTTATTTTGGTTTAAAATTAACATCAGTATGTGTTAGGTTATATATTATACATTGATTAACTAAATGAGAATTTTCTTGTCAATTGTTCATTATTTTTTTTAAATTTTCTTTTATTATTATTATATATTATTAGGTTTATATTATTCAAAGTTAATTTTAAATATCTTACTAAAAGTCTATCCTCACAACATGAGAGTTTGTCTCAACATTATCATCATCTTGTCTAAACCATATTACTTTTTATTTGAACATTACAAGTTTTTTATCATTAAGTGATATTTTCAATACATTGTGCACTTTATAAAGTAAACATATAAGTATATATCAACATTTTATTGATTTTTATCAACCTTACATGATGATAATTATGAGCTTATTGAACTTTATGAAAATTTATATATCTTATGAAAATTATATCTCACTTTTCTACATATCTTATATGCACATTGTATCTTACAAAAACATTTTTTATCTAACAAAATTCCAATATTATTAAAATTTATAGCATATGAAATTTTATTTATTATAGGAAATGGTATCTTATGAGATTCATATAGTAATATGTGCATTTTATGCCTTTATAATTTATCTATTAAATAACATACTTTATTTTTACTCATCATTTATATTTCAATCTACTAAATATTTATGTCACATGTTTTACTTGATTTACTTGTTGCATAATTTCATATATTTTTTACGTTGAGGATTAAGTGCCCTTTATAAAAAAAATATATCCTATTTTAAAAATTGGTGTTAGAGGGAACCCATTATAAATACAATGGAAAAATTAAATAAAACCAAACCCTAAGGAAAAAGTGGTTATGAGTCTTCAATGAGAGAAAATAATCAATATAACAAAAGAAAATTATTTCATCAACCCAAATAATAGATAATGAACTGGTAAAATAAGTAAAAGAAATATTTTCATCCCCTATAAAGAATCTATGCTATTCTAGAAGAACAATAAGTCAGATAACCCCCCATAAATGGAATAGTGAAGGAAGGACCAGATGATAGGTTTGAATACACCTATATCTCTTTGGAGTCTCCCTCATGATGCAGATTGTGAGATAATCCCAACAATTCAACCTTATGCAAATTAAATCAGGACCAAATGTACTGTGTGAAATCGATTTAGAGATCCCATATATCCAATAAAAAGAAAAGATGTCCAAATGATGGGTATCAACACAACCATCCCTCTTTCAAGGTCTTACACCTAGTAGTACTGATAAAAAGATATACCACAAAACAATTAAACGAAATAAGATCCAAATCCCATATGGAAGCCTATAAATTCATAAAACAAATAGTCCCAAACTAGAAAAAACATAGACAAAATATATTCTAGGATGAAATAAAAAAATTAGTGCAGATGACATCTAAAGCACAACATCACCAATTCGAAACCACAACCAAAATTCAGAGAAGGAAAACTATTGTATGGTATAACCAATGATTCCTATCCTGGAATCCATATCACCTACCATTTTCATCCAATATACCACCAACTTCACTCTCCCTCACAAAACCAACAACAAGAAACAATCTTTCACTACCATTGGTCCCACCATAATCTTCCTCACTAGATCTTAGACAATGACGAAGAGAAAAATGCCATCAGAACACCATCGACCAGGGAAGAAAATCAATTAGAATTCCCTAAGAAAGATAATGGAACACCAGTATCACTAGAACACACCCTAAAATAACCTAATATCCACCCCCCAAAATCCCACACCGAAATGATGAATGCACCTGAATCTGAACCAGATCTGGAACCCACAAATGTTGACATCAAGCACGTGATGGCTCTGCCACCACTAATGATACCAGAAGTGAAAATCCTAGAGTTTCTACACATATCAGGAAAAAGATAGGCCGAGGATGATGATGAACCAAAATAAGTGGAAGTGGAAATGGTTGAAGTCAATAACATATAATAATGGATGGATCTGCCACTAGATCTATCGAAGATGATATGTAAAATGGATCCACAACCGAAACTCCTCCAATAAGACAAGAGAAGTAGGATATTAATTTTCACCATCGTTGAAGAAATAAATTCCCAAGAGGAAAGAATAAAGTTAACAAAAGAACTACATGCATGATATTAAAAGTCATATTTACTTAAGAAAATTTAAGACATTAATTTTCATGGTACTTTTAGAAAGATATTAAGTGCAATTATATTAGAAAAATTCATAATATTTGAGGATTTTTATTATTCCATATTTTTAGTAAGTATTTATTACTATTATTATTTACTTATTTATTTATCATCCTTACATTATAAATCTGGTTATTTTATAAATAATATGTAATAAAATTAAATAATTGAGACACTAGAATATTATTTATATTATTTATGAAATAATATCACATCACCCTTTAAGTAAATCATTAAGAAATAATTGTGGAATTTTTAACAACTCTAAAGTATCAGGTTATCATTCATAAATACCACCATGATGATACTATTTGGTAATGAAATATCGATAATGACTGTGTTTTTCAATGTTTTTGTGAATGTGTAAGTATTCTACAAATATGTAATATATAATAAAACTCTATAAATAGAGTTTGGTAGATCTAGTATAAGTGTTAAAGTTGAGGATATTTTAACCACACTATTTGATATATTTTTGATATCACATATTTGTAGAATTTGGGTTGTAAACCCACATTTTATAGGACTTGTACCACTAAAGTGGTCCATTAGGGCTTGAGACTCATGCTCTCATATTTTAAACTAGTTTCTATGGTGCATTATTTTGTTATCCCTTTTCTATGTGTGTTATTTTTGGTTTATACAGTTTCATTATAAAGTAGGGACTTCGTGTTAGGATATAATACTCATCAAAAGATATATCTTGGGTTATGCCGATATTTGAAAAAAAAATATAAGATATAGAGGTTATAAGTCTAGGTGTGAAATTGTGTTGTTGTAACAACTTGTTTGTAACACCCCAAGGATTTACAAATAAATTTAATTGAAAATGTGATGCACACAACATTAAGTATCTACGAAGATGCAATTTGTTATTATAATTATATATGATTGATAGTTATAACCTAGCCATGAAACTTAAATTTTCAACCTTTGTGAATTGAATTTCGAAAAATGGACATACAGGGTTGTGTTCAGTAAGATATTTAGTGTCTGATAGGATCAAATTAATTTTTAGTGAATAGTAACTTACCATTAATAATAATAATTTCACCCTTATGAATACTAATGTAACCTTATGAATAGTAATATCACCCTTATGAATGTCAATCCCACCCATGAAAGTATAAAGAAAATTTAGGATCCTTATAAATATAATAGAATATTTTTATAAATTAATAGTTATGTGTTAATATATTTGTGTGTAATAAATATTTGATAAATATTTTAGGATAAATAATGTTATTTAAAAGAAAATTCAATTTCATAAAATGTATTCATAAATCTGTGTTTTGTTTTTCTATTATTATAGGATAATTTAATGAGACCTGAGATAATTTTTACTGTGTTATAAAATCAATTTTAATTTTAAAAACTACATTTTTCTCGTAAATGATGATTTTAATTAATAATTAAATTTCTCATATTTAGAATTTTTATTGATAAAATGGAGTCATTTTTGAATTATACATGTGAAAAAATGGGTATGGTGATTTTTTGGGATTTTTCTAAAATATTTGAAATTTCATAGAATAGAGAAATAAGATAATTTACCCTATATATACATTATAAGTTAAATATAATATTCTTGACATCATGAATAATGTAAGAACATTTGTTTCAAATTTACATTCACATATTACTAATTTTTGTCACCATAATCAAAACGTACTACTTTTTTTGAGAAAAAATAACAAAATAATGAATAATATATTCACAAATTACTCATATCCTCCACTATAAAAACAACCCTCACTCACTATTGTCCTCACACCTCTAAGACTTGAAGCATCTCAATGTTATACCCAAATAATGTTCCCCAGTAACTCCCCACTTCAAGGTGCTCATGGTTTTTCCAAAAGACAAAAAACCCATTGTAACATCCCGGATCCAGAGGCCACACAATGGGTGCCCCAATCCCGGTTGGTCACATGACCTCAAGGGCATTTCCCCAAATGCCAGAGGTTTCCGACTAGCAGCGAGGGCCCAGTCCTGATATTGGGGAAACTATGACCTCTTTTGTCAAATTTTAGCATAGTGGAAAAGAAATATAACCTACAACAACGGAAGTGGTAATGAATATGAACCAGAAATGAATAGCTGCAATAATAGATAACCAACAGTTGTATAGACAATGATTCAACATGTCACTAATTCTATGAAAATAGCCAAAATAGGATACAATGAAGTATAGTAAAATACAACTCAAAGTACAAGTATAACAAAACAAAATAGAACAGTGCAACAGGAACTCAGCAGCATCGAGAGCCTAAACTCGATCCCATGCTCTCCTACTCCTCTTCAACAATCATGTACATGTATAGGGACCCTTTCCCCAATTTACACCTGCAGAAATATATTCTATTTGGGCAGAAGATGTGACCCAAACAGGGTGTGAGAAATAAATCCCAGTAGGCAACCAACAAAGGCATGTCCCCAACAGTCATTGAAAATGTGCCGCAATAGTGTGCAGTAATAAAATGCATTAAACTAGTAAGTACTCAAAGTAACTATCACTACTAGTTCTATTGACTTTTTAATATTTTTTAATCACTCCCAAGCTTGTGGTTTATCTTGGAATGTATAACATACGAAAATCACAATAGTGAACATTTATGGTAAACACTTTCCTCAGATGTACCAATCCTTACCCTCAGGTAATCAGAATCAAAACCCGAAGGTGTCTACCCTCAGGCATAATGAACATTGCCCTCAGGCATAAGAGATATTTTCCAAAATCACAAAGACTACTTCCCATATGCATAAACAAAGGTCATCCTCATGCTAACCAAACACTCCCCACAGGTTAAGAAAACACTGCTCTCAGGCACAAGTAACCGGGCCAAGCCAAAAGCATAAACATGTAATTTATATAAGGTTTATGTCAAGAAAATTAAATACACAATATAATTATGGAATACCATTGGGTATCCTGGCCAAATGGCTAAATAGAGGAATTCACTCCCGGGGTGGTCCTGGATCCAAGAAATGATCCCAACAATAGTTTTAATTTATTAATAGATTAGCTATGCAATTATAGATATCTTTCAGCTCATGGCCTCACCCATACAACACCCTAACCATGGTCCCATAGTGCAATGATACACAATTTCAACACAACAGTTGAAAAAAACATCTGACCACCTACCTCGATCATCTCTGACTGGTATACATGAACGACGCCTCCCAAATCGTCCAAGAACAATATAGATCTAGGATAAACGTTCACTCATTCAAACTAAAATATCTTTCCCTCCAGAAATAATTGGTATGAAACACACAGGGGGAGGGAAGAACTCACCCGTGCGGTTCAATCGAGACCAACAGAGAAGGATTCATATTCTTAGTGTGTGGTCAGGAGATCTCCAAAGCTCCAACCTCCTCTCCCGGCTCTAAAATGAACTCAAAGCCTCCTCTGCCAAATGAGGAGGCTACTGCCCATTTTAAGCTAAAAAAATAGACTACACGGCATGTACTCTTAAGTACATGGTGTGTAATTTTCATTTTTTAACTGTTACTAGGGAGGCTTCTTTACAATGCAGCACTTTTCATCTATCAACATGAGAACATGGCATGTATTCCAGATTACATGGCATGTACTGTCGCTCTGCTGGCAGCTTCTTCCACCGCCTTACTATTCACCTACCGATTGATTACACGGTGTGTAAATACTAAGTACACAGCGTGTGGTTATTTTTTACACCCTTCATCACCGACATTCCCACACACCCTATGTACTCATCCCAGAAGTCCCCAAAATTTGGGATTTTCCACAATTTTCGTTATTTTCTCAAAAGAACTTTAGGAAAAGAGAAAAGAAGAAACTCATACCTTAAAAATAAGAACCGGGTTCTGAAAAACTTCCCCACGTAAAGCAATTTCTCCCTAAATTTACCTTCCAAGAGTGGAAAACATAATCTCAGAAAAACTCTAGCCACTGAGCACGTACGTCGGTGTCCCACTCACAGGTTTTGTCCTACACTCGACTATGCTGCCATAACACCCGTACGAGTGGAACTTATCGGCCATGGAGAACCTTTATGCTCCTGCCAACAATTAAAATTGGATGCTTCTCAAAGGATTCATCGAGCTAAAGCTCAACCTCCTCAGGATGAAAACCATGATATGGGTCTGAGTGATAATGTCACAACTCAGATACATGGAAGACGTCATGCATGGCCTGGTACCTATGTGGTAACTAAAACCGATAGGCAACTAACCCGACTCTCTCCAGAATCTCAAAAAACCCCAAATACCTCGGTAAAAGTTTACCCTTTATTCTTATCCACTTGTTTCCCAACCTCGACGAAACACACAAGAAAACCTGATCCCTATCCATGAATTCCAAGGGTCGTCTACGGTGATCAACATAAGATTTCTGACGAGACTGTGTGGTAGCCATCTGGTTCTAAATCAACTGGAACTACTTTGATGTCTCCTGCAAAAGAAGTGGTCCTAGTAAAGTTGCCTCACCCTCCTCCAACCAGCACAGGGGTTATAGGTATGGCCTACCCTATAAAGGTAGGTAAGATGCAATCTCAATAGTTCCATGAAAACTGTTATTGTAGGAAAACTCGACCTGGGATATGTGATTCTACCAAGATCCCCCAAATTCTTGGACGCATGCACACAACATGTCCTCTAGAACCCGTATCATACGCTTTGACTGGCCATCTGTATGAGGGTGGTAAGCTATTCTTAGAAGCACCTGTGTACCAAGTTCCCTCTAAAAATTCTACCAGAAACGAGATGTTAAGTGGTCATCCCTACCAGAAATGACAGAATGGGGAACCCCATGAAGAAGTATTATCTCTCTGATATACAACTTTATGAGATAATCTACACCGAGGGTATCCTTGATTGGAAAAAAGTGATCCACCTTTGTAATTCAGTTCACAACAACCCACATGGAATCATTGCCACGAGGTGACCTCGGCAACCCGGTCATGAAGTCCATCGCAACATCATCCCATTTCCACTCTGGAATGGGTAACTGCTATAACAGTCCGGCTGGCCTCTGATCCTGCACCATCACCTGCTGACAGGTGGAACATCTAATAACAAAACTAGTGATCTCTTTCTTTATACCCAGCCACCAATACTGACGTCTCAAGTCACGATATATTTTGGTAACTCCGAGATGAACTGCCCAAGATGAAGCATGAAACTCCTATAGAAACTCCTCGCGTATATCCCCTAGACCCAAGACTCGTCCATGGAAACGTAGTACCTCATCATCGCCTATCGTCCAACAAGGAGGAGGGTCCTCACTTGCCACCGACTCTCGCAGAACTAGGCCTTCTGAATCTGATAGCTATCTCATCCTCACTCTATCCAAGAGGGTAGAAGTCATAACTAAGGATTAAAGGTAGGTTTTCCCCTAACTATCATGCACCTCCAAATGCATCTTAGACAACAAAGCCATATTCTTCTACTCACCACTGGCCTCCTGAACTTCCTGTATCTGAGTCTTCCTACTAAGTGCATCAACTACTGCATTACCCTTACCAAGTGGATATGCAAGCTCAAAGTCGATGAACTGAATGTATTCAACCCACTTTATCTGTCTCAGATTCATGTCACACTGATTAAAGATGTATTTTAGACTTTTTTTGTCAGTAAAAACCACAAAATTCTCTCCCAAGAGATAATGTATATAACAACATAACGCATGAAAAACTGAACCCAACTCGAGTTCATGTGTCGGGTAATTACTCTCATTTGGCCTCAACTACCAAGACCCGTATGAAACAACTCGATCACCCTGCATCAACACTGATCCTAACCCAATACCTGATACATCACAATAAATCGTATAGCTCTTCCCTTTCTCCAGAAGTATCAGGATTGGTGCTGCTGTCAATCTTCCCTTCAACTACTGAAAGGATGTCTCACAAACTTCTGTCCAAACTAACTTCACACCCTTCTTAGTCAAACCCATCAATGGCGATGCTATGTAGGAGAAGTCCAGGATGAAGTTTCTATAGTAACCAATCATCCCTAATAAACTCTGTATCTCAAACACATTCTTTGGCTCCTCCCAAGAAACTACTGCTCTCACCTTCTCTGGGTCTATTAAAACTCTTGCCTCTGAGATAATGTCACCTAGGAATTGAATATGGTCCATCCAAAAGAGGCACTTTGAGAGCATAGAATATATATGATGCTCTCTCAGTGTACTCAGTACGCTCTCAAGATGGGTGGCATAATTGTGTCGAGTGTGAGAGTACACCAAGATATCATCCACGAAGACCACCACAAAAGAATCTAGATAAGGGTGGAACACATTATTGATCAGAGCCATGAAAATTTTTGGAACGTTTGTGAGTCCAATCGTCATGACAAAGAACTCATAAGGACAATATCTACTCCGAAAGGCTGTAAGCGGTCAGTTCGATGGTCTCACATGCAACTGATGATATCCTGATCTCAAGTCAATATTCAAGAACACTTGTGATCCTCAAAGTTGATCAAAAAGATCATCAATCCTCAGTAGGGGATATCAGTTCTTGACTGTCAACTGGTTCAACTTTCGATAGTCCACACAGAGTCGAAGGGTATCGTCTGCCTTCTTCATAAAAAGGACCTGCGAACCCCAAGGAGAAGTACTAGGTCAGATAAAACCATTTGCCTTCAACTTCTATAACTACCTCTTGAGCTCTTGAAACTTAGGTGTGGCCATCCTATAAGGAGGAATGGACACTGGTGTCACTCCTGGAACAATATCAATAGAGAAATCCACCTCACGCTCTAGAGGCAGACATGAAAAATCATCTGGGAAGACATCCCTGAAATGATAAACCACAAGAGGTAATTCCTTCTGAAAATTTCCCTGATCATCCAGATATAAACTCACAATCTAGGCTGTGACTCCACCTCACCCATGATGCTCTAGTCCAACTCAGCTCACTTGGTCATCCCATTCACCCTTGTATAGAAGCTCTCCACCCTCTCGTGACATGAAACTCACCCTACGATGATAGAAATCTAAAAATGCTCAAAAGGGATCCAATCGATCCATCCCGATAATGACATTATAAGTTTTCATCTCTAAGACATAGATGTCCCATAGAAGGTGACACCCAAAAACCCCAAGGGGCACTCCTTACATTGACACACACCTGCCGTCCTCACTCCTAATGGGGTGTCTAGCGCCATGATATCCAAAGAAGAAGAAACACATATCCCAAGGCTCTCCACAACAACCACAGATATAAAGCTATGTGTAGAACCAGTATTGAAAAGTGAAGAAGATAAAATAGAATCTACTAGAATAGTACCTCTGAAGTTGAAGGTCTGGGATCCTGCTCATGTTGGGCCTCTTGAACTGCTTATGCCTACCTAGTGTCGCGGCCCTGCGACACAGCCTGGCTACCATGAGCTAACCCGCCCTACTGCCTCTGAGATCATGGTGTCTATCTACCATGACCACAACCTCCATCTCTGCCTGCATGCCAAAACGTATTGCAGTTTCCTAACTATTAAGAAAATGCTAGTCCTACTCCAGTATACGGAGTCTGCACAGAACCCCTCTCACTATCCACTAGTGGAAACGCCCTGCAAAAATGCCGGAGATGACCCATCTTCCTGTAATCTCGACACTCCACTGGGTCACACGGACTCTAAGGTCGCTTGTTCCCCTATCTACCACACTTGTAGTAAATGACCTGGCCACCTGAAGTATTCTTCTGGCTAGTACTACCACCGTGAGAGAAATCCATTTTCCTCTTCCTCTTACTAGTATAAATAGTAACTAAAACTGGTGTCGAAATGCCTTTGCCCACACCACTAGCTTTCTGCAGGTTCTGATCTGTAATCAGTACCTGGTTCACAATGGCATGCATGGTAGGCAACCTAAAAATGGTTACCAGTTCTCAGATGTCACACCGAAGATCATCCTTAATGCATATAGTGCTCAATGCCTCATCACCCACCAGAACAGGTGCAAAAAATGATTCTCAGTGAAGTGAGAAGAATAATCCATTAATGACATGGCACCCTGCTATAGATTCATGAACTCTCGAGCTCGATCTGCCCTCAACGTCTCCAGGAAGAAGAATTCATAGAAAAATACCTGAAAATATTCCCACGCCATGTATTGGTGATGCTCATATTGGGTGGTAACATCCCAACACCTCTTGGCGGAATCACACAACATATATGTAGCGAGCTAGACCCTCTTCCTAGGAGGCGTCTCAAGATGCTCGAAAATAGTATGCAATGAATGCAGCCATGAATCTGTAGCCTGTGGTCCACCATCCCCAGAAAATGTATGTGGATGCTATTGCTGGAAGATACTAGAGAGCTCTACCATAGATGTGGCGGTCGGTGGTTCTCCGTGGAAGGTTTTCATGAACCGCATGAATCCATCGTGGAAATGCGCATCTGTGCCTGTGTCTGATATAATGGCTAGCACCGCATCTGGCACTGCTGGAGGATCCACTGGTAGCCCATGGCCGACCATCTTAGGAGTATAATAATTTCCACTCTTTGGAAAACAACCAGTGGTCGCCACAGCGCCATGAATCTATAAAGTCAAATGCACACCTTAGATTAATATTATCAAAGACTGAAAACAAGGAGACAAAGAAGGGAACAAGAGAAGGAAAGCATTCAAGATTTATTAAACTTGAGTAAACGGTGTGTATAAATACTACACGACGTGTTCTCACAGGCCATCCACATGGGTGTGTACTCCAACTAAAATTGGTCGTGTAACACCCCAAACACATGGTGTGTCTTCTAAATACACGGTGTGTACTTGAATCCTCCTCCCCTTCATGAGTCCTTTTACATGTATAAGCAACATGCCTCTCCTAAAACAAGACTACACGGTGTGTCCCACGGGTACATGGCATGTACTCTATAAGCTTTCATGGGACTGTGTTGTTCGTGACACAACCTCTGTACCCAAGTCACACTACACAGCGTGTTACAAAAAGACACGACGTGTACAAAGAATCCCCAGACCAACCCGTGTTTCCTATTACACGGCCAGCTACACGGCGTGTTCTAGGTAGACACTGTGTGTACTAGTAAAGATAACACCGACCCGTGTTGTTCGTGACATGGCCGAGTACCTGGGTTGGACTACATGGCGTGTTCAAGGGAGACACAACGTGTATGTATTAAGGTTTCCTCCATCCGTGTTGTTAGTTACGTGGAAGACACCGAGTCAACACTACACGGTGTGTAAAACCTGTACACGGTGTGTTTCCCTTTCCCATTCCCTACCCCATGTCTCTACCCACATGTCCTATGACATGGTAAGAGACTACACGGTGTGTAATTAGGGAACATGGCGTGTACTATATTTTTTTTCATTTCCTCTCGAACAGAAGAACAGACGGTATGTGTCCAAAGAACTATATGTAATGTATCCTAGGTTTTCTATATAGTAAGCCTCAGAAACTACTCCGAAACCTAGAGAAACACTGATCAAACACATAAGTTCCAAATTCCGATCCGTGAGGGCCCATACTCCCCACGAATCAAATCTTGGCATCTTATACATGTTATAACAAAGTAAACTCATCAATGATCCACCAAATTATGCTCATTGAGGGCCCATACTCCCCAAAAACCAATGTTTGGCGTTCATTCTCTCAACAACCTCACACAACAATACCCTATCAAATAGAAAAAATTTATCAAATTAGTTATCACAACATCATGCATTTCTAGCACAACAACTATGACAACAACATGCAATTTCTAATGCACCTACATGGAATGGAAATAAAGCATGAAATATGATTTCTAACATGTGCCTAAATGATTCATGAGATGGAATACCCTCATATAATCAGGACTCAACTAAATAGAACCCAATATAACAATATAAACAGCACACCACAAGTGCCTAACCCAATAGTGAAAATCAAATCTACTGTAAAAGTGAAAAATCAGAAAAATTCCAACATGAGGTAAATTGGATTTCCCTATACACGGGTTAGCTACTCCCAGGCACAACTTATTACCAAATACCAATTCCATCTTATCTCTGAATATAGGCTCAAAACATTAAATCAAATAAATGAAACTCCTATGATACAACTTTGTAACTTCCTGGATTCGGAGGCCACACAATAGGTGCTCCGAACCAGGTTGGTCACATGACCTCAAGCACATTTCCACAAATGATAGAGGCTGCTAACTAGTAGTGAGGGACCAGGTTTAATAGTGGGGAAACTATTCCATCATTTCTCAAAGTGTAGCGCATCAGAAAAGAAATATAACATACAACAATGGAAGTGGTAAATAATATGAACCAGAAAGGAACAACTACAGTAAAAGTTAACCAACAGTTGTATAGATAATGATTCATCATGTTACTAATTATATGAAAACATCCAAAATAGGATACAATGAAATACAGTATAATACAACTCAATGTACAAGTACAACAAAACAAAACAGAACAGTGCAACATGATATCAGCAGTATTGCAAGACTAAACTCGGTCCCATGCTCTTCTACTCCTGTGCAACAATCATGTACCTGTATAGGGAACCTTTCCCCTATCGACACCTGCAGAAATATAGTCTTTTTTGGGCCAAATACATGACCCAAATATGGTGTGAGAAATAAATCCCAGTAGGAAACCACCAAAGGCCCGTGCCAACTGTCAGTGAAAATGTGCAACAACAGTGTGCAGTAATAAAATGCAGTAAACTAATAAGTATTCTATGTTACTATCACTACCAGTTTTATTTTCATTTTAATATTTGTTAATCACTCCAAAGCTTCTACATTAGCTTGGGAAGTGTAACATACGAAAATCAACTCAGTGAAAATTTATGGTAAACACTATCCTTAGATGTACAAATCCTTACCCTCAGGTAATTAGAATCGAAACCCGCAGGTGTCTTCCCTAAGGCATAACGAACATTTCCATCTGGAATATGAGATATTTCCCTCAGGCATAGAGACTACTACCACATTAATAAACAAAGGTCACACTTAGGCTAACCAAACATTTCCAACAAGCTAAGAAAACACTACCCTCAGGCGCAAGTAACCGGGCCAAGCCCAAAGCATAAACAAGAAATTTATATAAGGTTTCTACCAAGAAAATTCAATACACAATATAATTATGGCATACCCTCGGGTATCCTGGATAAATGGATAAATAGAGGAACGCACCCCTAGGGTGGTCCTGGATCTAAGGAATGATCCCAACAATAGTTTTAATTTATTAATAGATTAGCTATCAAATTCTAGATATCTTTCAGCAAAATACCTCAGCCACACGACACCCCAACCATGGGCGCATAGCACAATAGTACACAATTTCAACACAATAATTAAAGGAAACATCAGACAACCCACCTCGATCCTCTCTAACTAGTATACGTGCATGACACCTCCTGAATCGTCCAAGAATGATGTAGATTTGGGATAAACCTTCACTCATTCAAGTTTAAATAACATTCCCTCAGGAAATAATTTGTAAGAAACACACAAGGGGAGGGAAGAACTCACCAGCGCGGTTCAATCGAGACTGTTAGAGAAGGATTCGAATTCCCAGTGTGTGTTCGGGAGATCTCCAAAGCTCCGGCCTCCTATTCCAGCTCCAAAACAAACTCAAAGCCCCCTCTACCAAATGAGGAGGCTACTGCCCATTTTAAGCGAAACAAAAACAGACTATATGGCAGGTACTCTCAAGTAAACAGCGTGTGCTTTTAATTTTTTAAACTATTCCTCTGGCATCTTCTTTCCACTATTGCATTGTTCATATGTCGACATGAGTACACGGTGTGTATTCATGACTACACAACGTGTACTATCGCTCCACTGGCGGCTGCTTCCACCAACTTACTATTCACCGGCCGACTGATTACACATCGTGTAAATACTAAGTACACGGCGTGCAGTTAGTCTTTATGACCTTCATCACCGACATACCTACACGCCCTATGTACTAATCCCACATGGCCAAAGTACACGGCGTGTGGAAATGTACAAAACATGTACCCACAAAATTTGGGATTTTCCCCATTTTCCTTATTTTTTAAAAATCACAAAAGGAAAAGAGAAAAGAAGAAACTCATACCTTAAAAATAAGAACCAGGTTCTTACACCCTTCCTTTAAAGAGGTTATGTAGTATGATATTTCAAGAGGATGTTAATGTCAATTTTAGAAAACATTTAGACATAAGGTAAGGGTTTTTTCAACTCACATTCATTTCCATGAGATATGACTTACTCACTACTATTTCACGTGTGTGGTGTATTTATACTGACCATTTAGTTATCATATCATGAATCACATAAATTTTGTGGTATTGAATGTGTGATTTGATGATTAGTAATTTTGGGGAATATTATTTGATTGATTACAAAGTGGTAAGGGATTTCTACCCGAACTACCATTTTCATTCATGTTACTCTAATTATATACATACCTCAATGAAATTATTATTTATTCTTATTTACACTTCATAAACTCTATCTTAATGTTCTATATATGTTTACACATCATAATACTTCTTTATTTTATGGTGAGTTACATGTTTTAAATGGAAATTTCAAAAACTCTTATCGATAAATAATCATATTTCAAAATAACTTCTCGAATTGTTTCCAATTTTAAAATTAACTATATAATAAATTTTAAGACACCATTATTTTTATAAAATCACATATTTTAGAATTAAAAGGATACCTTAATTCACTTATGGTTTTATACATTGATTTTTTATAAAACAAGTCTTCTTTTCAAAGTAAAAGAGTATTTCTATCATGAATTACACGATGATTTTATAAGAGTATTTGAATATATTTAACCACACTTGTGGATTTATATATCTAATTGGGATAATGATTTTATGATATCATCTACCACGTTATATTGAGTTGTTTTATGATTATTTTGACTATGGATGTGCTATCTTAAAACCATTCACCATATAACATCAAATGGTTAATGTTATTTTTAATGATTGGGGAAAGTGATTTAAATTTCACATGTTTTTTTAAATATGAATTTATATGTGGTTTAGGTTTCACCCCTTTCATATGAGTAATTAGTTGGATTATGTAAGGTTGGGTGTGGACTACTATAGACCCTTGGTTCATCAGTAGGTCGTATTAAACAAAATAGATATAGTTCTTGTCGAGGACTTACCCATTTATTAGATTATTGGCATGAAGACTTGACAATAATAGATTTTTGGCATGTAGCCTTAACAATAAAGATTTTGGAATGTTTCCTTGATAGATTATTATCTTGAACCCTAGATGGTAAGTTTTATAAATCCATCTTTATGCATTTCCTTTATTATGAAACTATTAATTGACAGTCCATGTAATTACTCAACTAGTAGAATATTCATGGTTATGTTTCATTATGTAATTATTCATTTATATTTTATTCCATCGATATTATGCTCCAGTATATGTTTAAGGTTATGTTTTTTTAGCTTTTCAACAAGCCTAGATTTTTTGTTTATGATTAATTATGATGTATTACTTACCCCTACTAAGGATTAGATATCACCTATTTCATATGATTTAATTCCCCCAAGTGTAAATGATGATTAATATAAATGGCTTGAAATGATAATCTAGGATATGTGTATGTTTCAAATGAAAACTCTATATTGTTTATCAATTCAAGAATTAATGTTGAATGTGTTCATGTATCCAGTTTTCAAAAATTACTAAACTATCCATTCCATCAGGATTTAATTCTTTATAATCATTATAATGTAATAAAATAATGAATCTGCTCTGTGCTTCTGGGGTTGGGATATTATAGTTGGTATCAGAGGAATTTTAGTAGAAATATTGGGAACTGGATTTGGAAAACATAGTTTAGGGAACATAACCCTAATATATAATTTGAGTATAAGCATAGAATAACATCCAATAATTTTGGTAAGATAGAGATTATGTGGGTATTCCTAGTAATACATTGCTTTCTAAATACGAAAAGTGGATTTGGTTCTGGAACAAATGTACCCTGGCGTTACCACTCCGAAAAGGTTTTCCGTGCCTGACTCGAGGTAACCTGGTACACAAAAATGGGCCTTATTTCCAACCTAGTTTAACACTCCCATGGGATATGGTTAATATAATTCATTTTTTCCTTACAAGCATTTATTATTGAATTAAAATCAAAATTTTCTTCAAATAAACCATGTTTATGATAATGGGATTATCTATGCATAGGATTTAAATTTATGATAAGTATTTTTATAGTTGATATTATACATTATGATTCATAACCTAATCTATGGTATTCCATTATTTAGAAATTATGCATAGTGGAAGGAATGGAAACCACATGAATGTGTGTATCCCATGTAGGGATTTTCTTCATATGCAAGATAATGATGTTGGTTCTAGAGCTGTAACTAGTGATGAGAATCCTCTAACTATACTAGGATAAATAACTCAGGTTTTGAATAATAAGCTAACCCATATAGTGAATCCTGATCCACAATGTAGAGGAGAAATGGTAGACTGCTTCAGGTGACAACAACCCTCATCATTCAATGGGTCTACAAACCAATTTGTAGAAGAATAATGGATATGTTCCTTAGAGAATATATTTCTAGAATTGGGATGTAAGGAATGAGAGAAGGATATTGTAACAACCCGAGATTTTATGAGAATTATTCTTTTTAATTTATTTGATGCCTTTTGTTATACATTACACCAAGATTATCTTTCGCTTTATGCAACACCGTATTAGCTTGCAGTATATGCAACACGATTCTTAGATCGTGTTACACACAATTTCAAGTTCATTTGATAGTAGTTATTCTACCCCACATTGAGTGTGTATATATATATATATTCAATTTATAAATGAAATATTGTTAGATTCTGTAATACGCAACAACAAAGGAGACTTTCACTTCATGAAACCTAGACTTGGCTTACATTACCTGCAATCACAACCTTTCATGATAGCGTGTGTTGTATGTAATACCGAGTTTCACTAAACAACGATATGTTATTAAAATATTATACAAACTAGCCGTTACGAATGGTAATACCAAATTTATGAAATTTTATAAATTTTATCTCTCAAAATGGACTTCATTTTTAGATTTGGAATATTTAAATTAGATTTGGGTGAATTTTTGGTATTTTTCTGAAAACTTTCAATTTTTAATGAACAGTGAAAACACTAGGTTACTATTTAAAAACCAACTTTTTATTTAAATAATTATTTACTTTATTAAAATTTATTTTAGGTCAAAAATTGATACATAGAAACTATATAAGTTCAATGTAATTCATTTGAGTCATTTTATAATAATTTTAGATATATAAAAATTTTATTAAACTTTTCACTGTCTTTTAGCCACCTCCAAGGAGAATATGAAAATTTACATTAAACACAATATTACAACTTCTGTGAGTGGAATTTTGAAAATCCAAGAGACACGGTTAATATCAAGGTGTAAAATGTGGTTCAATAAGATAAAATTAATTTATGATTAATAGTAACTTTTTACTTTTATTTACCACGCTTAAAAGTAAATAGGGTAATTAAGGGTAAAATTGATATTATTATTACACTAACACAAGTTCTAATTCTATTAGATAAGTATAATTTGACCAAAAACAACCTTAGGAATATAATATTATAATTTAGGTCCACTTGGATTATATTAGTACATTTTTTATTATTTTATTTAAAAAAGAGTTAAAATAGTTAAAAACAAAGTTTAATAACTAAAACATTTTTAATATAGGGTTATACACAAGATAAATTCGACTATAAATATTAATTCCCAATATAAAAATATTTCCTACCTAATTTTATTTTATTTATAATTTTTAGACATTAAATAATTTAATTTATTTATGACACAATGGTGATGCAGTAATTACCTAAATAATGAAATATAAAAATAATTGATATTATACATACCCAAATAAATGTTATTTGAGAATTTTTAAGAATAATAATAATTTTATAGGTTAATATCACATGTTAGTGTTGATTTAATTAAATTTTTTCGAACTAATCATGCTGTTATGATTTTCACAAAAATCAATTACCAAATAGTGTCAAAATTGACAAAAAATAGTTTTTAAAACAAATATTTTATTACTAATTTTTATTTTATTCTTAAAAATCTATGTTTCGGAAAAATGACTTATATTAGGTTATATATATTTATAATGAACCACTTGGGGTTCGTTTGTCTTGTTATAGTAAGTTTATTAACCATATAGTGTATGGAAAACATAAGACACGGTAAAAGATAAATTATTTAACTTAGAGTTAAACCTAAAAGATAAGGTTAAAATAGTAACCTAAAATTGTATAAAACATATTGGTTGAAAGTATTTCGATCCATACCCACCTTATCTTAGAAATAAATCAATTTGGAGATATTAAAAACCAAATATGACTTTATAATAAAATAATATTTTAAGTTTTTCCAAAGGTACCCCTCTCCTCCCTTATAAAAAGGGCACCCCTTTCCTCTTCTCTTCACACATTTTTGAGCCTTGAAGCTAGGAAAAACCCATACCATTTATCTTCTACACTTCCCTAGATACATTCTAGAGGTTTTGGTCTTCTCAAAAGAATAACTCTACTTCATGAAGAGGAAGCTTAAAGGAGGTGCGTCGAAGAAGAGGCAATCTCTTATTCCATTTCTCTCGAGTTTCTTTCTTCTAATACTTATTCTTCTTTATTTGTATAATTATAAAGTAATAACATCAGTATTACTTATATAATAATATGTTACTATAAATATGAAACAACCGTATTTCACCTTCTATCCATCCTACGGAAAACGAAATCACCGCGCATGCGTACATACAGAATACCATCTCCACGCCGTGGTGTGATATGTTTTCGACCACCAACTTACATGGATGGGTATAATGGTGTAAATAAATAACTATATATGATTATTTTAAAGTGATATTTATTCTTTAATATTATACAAACACTTCAATATAATTCCACGATCACGGGAATGATATCATCGCTTGTGCGTACGTACGGACTACCATCTCCACGACGCGATGAGATTCATTCTCCATGTTAACCATTCATGAATGATTATAAAGTATATATAATGAATAATAATGAACTATATTAAATATTAATAATACTATATTTATGAATATATATATATATGTATGTCATCTACTTAATTCCGTTCAATTCAATAATGAAACGAAAATAGTGTTCATGCGTACGTACAACCTACTGTCTCCATGAACGGTGTATTTCATTACATTTATCGATCTATCATATATATATATATATATATGTATATGATAAATATATATAAATCATGTTTTACATTCTATAATTAATTAAATCAGGATATAAGTAATAATATTAAGAACAACAAGTCTAAACACGTCCAATAAATGAAATGATTTTACCCAAATCACTGCTTTTACATCGAACATACAAAAGAACGGATAATATAAAGTCATAAGTAAACCATATATGATATCATAAAAATGAATATGATTCTTTAATAAGTCAATGACATTATTTAAATCATTATACAGGAGGTTTGAAAACATACGAAGCATATCAGACATAAGGTAAGGGATAACTTTTCCAGTCTTTTTTTTTCGAGATTGTTTATTTGTAAGTATTTACTAGGGTTATTGTTATCATACATGCCCATGTTTTCTAAAAATGTTTTTATGTACGTTTAAAGACTTTTTTATCCATTTTTACTTTTACAACATGGTATGTGAGCGATCATTATTTTTTTACCATACGAGGTACTTTTTGACTTTTCTAGAAAAAGTACGAGAAGAATGTTTTTAACTTATACGGCATGAATGGATTTTTACAGTTTTATAACGCATTATTTTCATGAAACTTAATCTACAAGATTTCTGGACTATTTTCAACAAAAACACTTTATTTTAAAATTTCAAGGAATTTTGTGAAAAGAAAATTTATTTTGAAGAAGAAAGGATATTTTCCTAAAGAATTCATTTCAAGTGTTTTATCAAAACCATATTCCATCTAAGATGACATTATTTCATATGTATATGTTTCAAGTATAATGTTTCTATGATTTACATGGATTTAATTTTCTTAAGATGAAATGATATCTATTTGTTTTATATGGATTATGTTATGATGGGATGACGTTTATGAAACCCATTTTATTTTTGGGTTATGATGAATGATTTATATTTATTTTGTGGCACAAGTAAGAATGATTTCATTATGAGATAGGTGGGACCTATACCTCACAACAATTCATTGGATATAGATTTAGATCTCATGATATAGACATGGCTGGAATGGTAAGTTAATCCGGTTCAGTGATATAGGACTGGAACGAGGGGTGAACTCGATTCAGAAAGGGACTTTGTCCACTAAGATGGTCTTGGCAGCAATGCCTTGGCTTCTATGGAAATCATATCATGTGCTTAATGGTTCCCAAAATCACATGTTTTATTCCCATGATATTTTATCATTATTGATATTCCTTTATTATATATGCCTTATATACTTCCAAGATTTATTTCTTTTCTCAAGATTTTGATGTTTAGATTTTATGTTCAAGTTTTTGCATTCAAATGATTATGGATTGTTTTATGTTCTCTATATTTACCCTTACTGAGAATTTTATCTCACACTTTTTATGTTTTATTTTCCCCAGGATATAAAGAAATGTTTTAGGTAATAAAACCAAAAGGGGGATATCTTTATGGGAGATATTGAAGATCTTTCATCATGATTAGAAGATTACGTTCCGAGTTTCCAAAGACACTAAACTAATACGATTTTTGGGTGCCTATTTTTTCATGTATTAAGTATTCTGCAAATGTAATGTAATGTCCATGTACATCAAAATTTGGGTCTCTACAGTTGGTATTAGAGTGAAGGTTTAGTTATCCTTTGGAAACTAGGATGTGAAAACTTTAGTGAAATCCCTAGAAATATTTCTAAGGTATATCTAGGGATTTCTCTAAGGATAAGTATACGTATAAGTTATAGTCCTAGAATTACAGTAACGATCTTATAATTTAACATAAGATGTTAGATATTGATGGTACTCCCCCATTATTATGTTGTTTTCCCTAGAATGATTTTTTCCTCTCACACTATTCTTTTTGGGTTTTAGAAAACAGATGGAAACAGGAAGATTCACGATAATAGAGGATATGATGGACAATGGAATGATATTCTTCATGAGAAAACAAATGAAATGGGATTTAGAAGTCCAAACATCGTTATTATGGCTAATCGACAGTCTCATAATATGATCAATAATCTTAACTTTCGTAAGTTTCCCGACTCATCTAATAAGAGAAATATAGAGTTTCATGATGATCATAGTAGAAAAAAAGTTCAATTTCTCTCATGTAAATCATGTGGGAAGAGGCATCAAGGAGAATGTTTCAAAGGAACTGGAAGATGCTTTGGGTGAGGAATAGAAGGGCACAAATGCAGTAATTGCAAAAGAAAAGGTTTAGTTAACACCATGGAGAAAGATAATGGTATCTCTACAACATCAACAATGATTAGATGTTTTAAATGTGGAATGTATGGGAATTATGCAAACCAATGACCTAAGATAAAATCTCATGAAGAGAATCATCATGGTCATATGGGTAGTATTTATGTGGATGATGATGAGGAGACTACAAATGATATATGAGATAAAAGAGGTGTTGAATCTTGGTCAATGGTTTAAGAAGGTAATTGAATAATATATGTTTATCAAGAGTTATGTTGTATAGTTAATGGTACTATGGAATGAAGAATCATCTAAGGATTTTTACACTATTGTTTTTCCTTAAGTATTTGAAAGTATATGTTGAATGGTACCAGTAGCCAAGAAAGGTTATTCAGATATTTTTGGAAAGAAGATGATATGGGCATAATGAATGGATAAAGAGAAAATAATATGTTTGATAGTATTCATGAGCTCATGATTTATATAAGGACTAAGTGATATCATGGTTTGAGTATATAGAATTTTTGGGATTTTGGTATGTGGAAAGAGTTAACTTTTAACTGCATTCATGTTTTCACTAAGGTTCAATGTGTATTTATTTTTCAAGAGAATTCATGATTAAAGAATTAACATGTTTGGAATGTGACCAACAAGATATATCGTATGATAAATGATGGTATTCATGTTCTTGTTATGTGACCTTTCCAGTAATCGTTTTCTTTATACTATGAGATTTGAATGATGTATTATGGACAAGTCTAAATATTGTAAAGGGTTATGTCGGAAATTAGATAGTATTGTTTAAGGCAATAACTTTTTTTTTGAAATTATTTCTGTAATGTTATAATAGTATAGTTTTAGAAAAAGGACAATCTCCAGGACGAGCGACAACCCGTCACGTCGGACAAGGCTGTGGGAATCGAACCCACAACCGAAGTGTGACAGGCCTTTATTGCATACCACTAGCCTACAAGAAGTCCCTGGTTAGTAGAAACTAGTTTTATTTTACTAAGCTCTATGATAGATGAAGTATAAGTCCATTTTTTGGAACCATATACGATAAATCTCACCATAAGATGGAGTAATAATTTTATCTAACCTTTTGTTTGAGACAGATAGAATGACCCATCATTCTATCACATGATCTGACAACACTTCAAGAATGAAAAATTAAACTTCATTTCTTTAAGAGATGAAGTGGAAACTGTACAAGGCACGAACAATGGCGAGACTGTACCGAAATAAGGTAAGTATTTCTTCTAATTCTTCAACTTTAAGGAAATGATCTTGAAAACTAAAAAATGTTGTCCTAGTGTCCTCATATACGATGAATTAGATGGTACCTTAGATCATCACAAATTTATGGCTTTGTGATTGTTGGCTTTTTCATAGCCATGTTCTCTACCACTCTAGATCAGAACTTGATGGTTAGATTTCTCTTCTATATCCATATTTTCACCTATGTTCTCCTATCTGGAAACCCTGTGATTAGTTAATTTGGGTAACCATTATGTTTCAAACTTTTGTTTTTAAAGTTATGTTTTGTTGTTCTATTTTACTATGTGGGTTTCAATTAAAGAAACAATCAAGTAGAAAACCATTTATAACCCCGACGAATTTCGAGGGAGAAATTCATTTTAAGGGGGGTAGAATGTAACAACCCGAGATTTTATGATAATTATTCTTTTTAATTTCATTGATGTATTTTGTTGTATGCTACACCAAGATAATATTGCGCTATACTCAACACCATATTAACTTGCAGTACACGCAACATTATTCTTGGATCGTGTTACACACAATTTCAAGTTCGTTTGATAGTAGTTATTCTACGCAACACTGAGTGTATATATATATATATATTCAATGTATAAATGAAATATTTGTTGGATTATTTTATACGCAACAACAAAGGATTCTTTCACTACACACAACCCTGACTTGGCTTATATTACATGCAATCACGACCGTTCACGATAGCGTGTGTTGTACGTAATACCGAGTCTCACTAAACAACGATATGTTATTAGAATATCATACAAACTAGCCGTTATGAATAGTAGCACCCAAATTTTAAAATTTTATAAATTTTATCTTTCAAAATGGACTTCATTTTTAGATTCGGAATATCGAAATTAGCCTAGGGTGAAGTTTTGGTATTTTTCTGAAAACATTCAATTTTTGATGAATAGTGACAACACTAGGTTACTATTTAAAAATCGACTTTTTATTTAAATAATTATTTATTTTATTTAAATTTATTTTAGGTCAAAAATTTATACATAATACCTATATAATTTCAATTTAATTCATTGGAGTCATTTTATAATAATTTTAGATATATAAAAATTTTATTGAACTTTTCACCGTCTTTTACCCACCTCCTAGGAGATTTTGAAAATTTACATAAAACAAAATTTTACAGCTTATGTGAGTGGAATTTTGAAACTCTGAGAGACACAGTTAATATCAAGGAGTAAAATGTGGTTCAATAAGATAAAAATAATTTTTGATGACTAGTAACCTTTACTTTTATTTACCATGGTTAAAAGTAAATAGAGTAATTAAGGGTAAAAATGATATTATTATTACCCTAACATGTGTCCTAATTCTCTTGGATAAGTATAATTCAACCCAAAACAACCTTAGTAATATAATATTATCATTTAGGTCAACTTGGATTAGATTAGGAAATTTATTATTATTCTATTTAAAAAAGAGTTAAAATAGTTAAAATCAAAGTTAAATAACTAAAACATTTTTAATATAGGGTTATAAATAAGATAAATTCTAAAATAAATATTAATTAGAAAGATAAAAACATTTCATACCTAATGGTATTTTATTTATAATTTTTAGACATTATATAATTTAATTTATTTATGACACAATGGTGATGCAGTAATTACCTAAATAATTAAATATTAAAACAATTGATATTATAAATACCCAAATAAATGTTATTTGAGACTCTTTATGAATTAAACTAATTTTATAGGCTAATATGACATTTTATTATTGATTTAAGTAAATTTTTTCGAACTAATCATGCTATTATGATATTTACAAAAATCAATTACCAAATATTGTCAAAATTGACATAAAATAGTTTTTAAAACAAATATTATATTATTAATTGTAATTTTATTCCTAAAAATATAAGGTTCGTCCAAAATACTTAGATAAGGTTATATATATTAATAATGAACCACTTGAGGTTCTTTTGGCTTGTTATAGTAGTTTCTTTAACCATATAGTGTAAGAGAACAAGAAGACACGAAAAAAGTTAAATTATTTAACTTAGAGTTAAATATAAATGATAAGGTTAAAATAGTAACATAAACTTGTATAAACCCTATTGGTTGAAAGGCTTTCGACCCATACCCACATTAGCATCAAAATAAATCAATTCTGAGCTATTAAAAACCGAATATGACTTTATAATAAAATAATAATTTAATTTTTTCCAAAGGTGCCCCTCTCCCCCCTTATAAAAATATAACCCATTCCCTATTCTCTTCACACCCTTTTGAGCCATGAATCTCGGCCAAAACCAGTCCATTTCTCTTCTCCACTTCCTTAGATACATTTTGGAGGTTCTGGTTTTCTAAAAAGACCAACTCTACTTCCTTAAGAGGAAGCTTAAAGGAGGTGCGTCGAAGAAGAGGTAATCTCTTCTTCTGATTCTCTCGAGTTTCTTTCTTCTTCTACATCTTATTCTTTATTTGTATCATTATAAAGTAATAACATCAGTATTAAATATATACTGATATGTTATTATAAATATGAAAAAACCCTATTTCACCTTCTATCAATCCTTCAGAAAACCAAATCACTGTGCGTGCGTACGTACGAAATACCGTATCCACGCCGTGGTGTAATTTGTTTTTGACCACCACCTTACTTGGATGTGTATAATGGTGTAAATAAATAAATATATATGATTATTGTAAATTGATATTTATTCTGAAATATTATACATACATTTCAATACAATTCCATGATCATGGGAATGATATCATCACTCGTGCGTACGTACGGACTACCGTCTCCACGACGCGATGAGAATAATTCTCCATGATAACCATTCATGAATGATTATAAAGTATATATAATGAATAATAATGAAATATATGACATAATAATGATATTGGATATATATATATATATTTCATCTACTTAATTCCATTCAATTCAATAAGGAAACGAAAACATCGTTCATGCGTACGTACGACCTACCGTCTCCATGAACGGTGTATTTTATTCCATTTATCGATCTACCATATATATATGTGTATTATGAATATATATAAATCATGTTTTACATTCTGGAATTAGGTAAATCTGGATATAAGTAATAATATTAAGAAAAACAAGTCGAAACACATACAATAAATGAAACGATTTTGCCCAAATCGCTGCTTTTACATCGAATTTATAAAAGAACGGGTAATATAAAGTCATAAGTAAACCATATATGATATCATAATAATGAATATGATTCTGTAATAAGTCAATGAAATTATTTAAATCATTATACAGGAGGTTCAGATATATACAAAGCATATCATACATAAGGTAAGGGATAACTTTTCCAATCTCGTTTTTTTCTGAGATTGTTTATTCGTAAGTATTTACTGGGGTTATTGTTATCATACATGCCCATGTTTTGTACAAATTTTTTTATGTATTTTTAAAGTCCTTTTTACCCATTTTTGACTTTTACTACATGGTATGTGAGGAATCTTCCTTTTTTTACCATACGAGGTACTTTTTGACTTTTCTGGCAAAAGTACGAGAAGAATGTTTTTTTAACTTATACGGCATGAATGGATTTTTATGGTTTTATAATGCCTTATTTTCATGAAGCATACTCTAAAATATTTCATGACTATTTTCAACAAAATACATTTCTTTTAAAATTTCATGGCATTTTGTGAATAGAAAATTTATTTTGAATAAGAAAGCTTATTTTCCTCAAGAATTCATTTCAAGTGTTTTATCAAAACCATATTCCATCTAAGATGACATTATTTCATATGTATACATTGCAAGTATAATGTCTATATGATTTACATGGTTTAACTTTTCTTAATATGAAATTATATCCATTTTTTTATTCGGATTATGTTATGATGGGATGACATTTATGAAATCCATTTTATTCTTTGGGTTGTGATGAATGATTTCTGTTTATTTTGTGGAACAAGTAAGAATGATTTCATTTTGAGATGGGTGGGACCTATATCTCCCTCCAATGAATTGGGTAAAGATTTATATCTCATGAGATAGACATGGATGGAATGGTAAGTTAATCTGGTTTAGTGATACAGGACTGGAACGAGAAGTGAACTCGATTCAGAAAGGGACTTTGTCCACTAAGATGTTCTTGGCAGCAATTCCTTGGCTTCTATGGAAATCATATCATGTGCTTAATGGTTTCCAAAATCACATGTTTTATTCCCATGATATTTTATCATTATTGATATTCCTCTATTATATATGCCTTACATACTTCCAAGATTTATGTCTTTTCTCATGATTTTGATATTTAGATTTTATGTTCATGTTTTTGCATTCAAATGTATATGGATTGTTTTATATTCTCTATGATTTCCCTTACTGAGCATTTGAGCTCAGCCTTTTTATGTTTTATTTTTCCCAGGATATAAATAAAGGTTTTAGGTAAGAAAACCAAAAGGGGATGATCTTTATGGGAGATGTTGAAGATCTTTCACCATTTTTAGAAGATTACGTTCCGAGTTTCCAAAGACACTAAACTAATATGGTCTTTGGGAGTCTATTTTTTTTAATGTACTAAGTATTCAAAAAAAGTAATGTAATTTCCATGTATGTCAAGATTTGGGTCTCTACAGTTATCATGGTTGTATAATGTCTCTTGAGAGATATAGATCAAAATGTTTCTTTAATTCAAGGAAAAAACGATAATGAAAAAATTGGAAATATTGAATGGATGTATTTTAATGAAATTTTCATGGAGAAATAGATCCCTTGAGAATAGAGAGAAAATATGTAGAGAAAATTATAGAGTTTGATACATAAAGATTATGAAGATTTTTCTAAGTATGAATCCAAATTTATAATGATTACAAGACATGCCACATACTACATACATAATCCAAGGTGCAAGATTGATTTTTTCTTTGATGGACTTAAGAAAATTCTATGAAGGGAATTAATATCCCAAAAATTATTATTATATGATGATAAAATATCTTGTTCTATCATGATAGAGAATTAATTCTCTAAGTCATATGGTTCTTTAATGTAAATAATATAAAAAAGAATGGAAGAGAAAAATATGGATAATGGGAAGAAGGGAAAGATGGATATTACAACATGTGATACTTGTGGAAGGAAACACCATGGTACATGCCTAAAAGGGGAAGAAGTTTTATTTAAATGTATAGAAAAAGGCCACCATGTTCACTATTATAAGAGAAATAAATAATTTTATAATTTCCAATGTTTCAACTATAAGGATATGAATCACTATGAAAATTAATTCCCTAAATGTAAAGGGAATATATCTCAAAAGCAAAAAAGTTATCAAGGCCAAGCTTGTGTTGTTACTATAGTTTAATGGGAATAATTAAATTATTTATGTTTTTCTACATTCATGAATTATGTTGTACTACATTACTTATTAAATGTATTAGATTATTGCATGTTTTATAAAAAATTAAAGCTGATTATGGTATCCAAATGTTTTGAATAAGAGATATATTATGTTGTTTTGGGGGGAAATATGATGCTAAGTGACCATTATTCTAAATCATTGGACTTTAAATTTTTGAGAAACATAATTTAGATGAGTCTTAAGGTTAAATATTTATGGAATGGATTAAGAATAAATTATGAATTTTGATAAACTATTCTGACATTTTCAGTTTTAGTAAGAATTTAAAGGTCAAGGGAATGACTTATAGATCATTTGATCAAAGTTCTTCATATGTAAAAATTCACCTTCAATAGCTAGATTTTGTTTTAAGAAGTGAAGTAGAGATAAATCGAAGAACAACTAAAGGATGAGATTATAACATTATGTAAGTTTAGTTTCTGAAGTGCTTCTATGGATAGTAAAATAAACTCTCAACTCCAAGAAAACCATTTCAGAACAAAAACACCATCCCTTTACTTTTCCCTTTAATAAATCAATGGTATTTAAATCGATAATAGATTTATGGATTTATGATATTTATCTTTATAATGAACATATTCTCAATCACTCTCTATCATAACTTGTCGGTTATATTTCTCTTCTATGTATATGTTTTCAATTTATGCTAATATTATCTTATTCGAAGGCATAATTTTGTGGTAACCTTTGTGTTTTTCCTTTCTCTTTTATTAATGGGATGTTTTATTAACCCCATTTCCAATTTTGGTATCCCACAAAAGAATTTTTAAGTTTTAGCTTTTAACTTTCGATGTGAAAATTGTGGGGAAAAAATTTATTGAAGGAGGCAAGAATTTAACACCCCAAATATTTACAAATAAGATTAATAGAAAATGTGATGCACACTACCCTGAGTCTGTGCAAAACAAAAATTTGTCAAAATAATTATCTAAGTAAGATAGTTATAACCTATCCAATGAAACATAATTTTCCCACCTCTTTTAATTGAATTATGAAAAATGGACATACAGGGTTGTGTTCAATAAGATATTTAGAGTATAATAGGATCAAATTAATTTTTTCGGAATAGTAAATTACTGGTATGAATAGTAATGTTACACTTATGAATAGTTATGTAACCTTATGAATAGTAATATGACCCTTATGAAAAGTAACCTTACCCATGAAAGTATAAATAATAGTTAGGCACCTTATAAATGAAATAGAATATTTTAAAAAATTAATAATTAAGTGTTGGTATTCTTATGATTAATAAATATTTAATTAAAATTATATAATTAATAAATTTATTTAAAAAAAATCATTTTTATAAAATGTATTACTAAATCAATATTTTCATTCCCATTATTTTAGGATAATTTAATGAGAACATAGTTAATTTTCAAGGTGTTATGAAATCGGTTTTAATTTTAAGGACAATATTTTTTGAGTAAATGACGATTTTAATTAAAAATTAAATTTATATTATTTTGATATTTTTGATAAAATGGATTCCATTTCTGAATTAAACATGTCGAAAAAATGGATATGGTGAATTTTTTGTATTTTTATCAAATATTTAATTTTAGTGAATAGTGAAATATGATAATTTACCATATACATATATTATAATTTAAATACACTATTCATGAAATCACAGATGATGTAAGCACATTTGGTTAAAACTCACATGGTCCTATTATGGTTTTTGGTCACCAAAATCAATCATTATTACTTGTATTTAGAAAACTAATGAAATAATGAATAAGATATTAAAAAATCACTCCTCTACTCCACTATAAAAACCAACCCTCACTACCCCTTCCACTCACTTTTATATGCCTTGAAGCTTCTCAAGGTTCTATGAAAAATAATTTTTCCTAGTCTCACCCCACATCTAAGAGATCTTAGTCTTTCTAAAATACCTGAACCCTTTCCCTTAAAAAGGTTCTCAAAGAGGATATTTCAAGAGGACGTTAAGGTAAAGTGCAGAACACATTCAAACAAAAGGTACATGTTTTCTCAACTCAATTTTATTTCTGTGATAGGTTCCTTACTCTCCACTATTTTATGTATGTGGTGTATGTATACTTCTCATTTATATGTCATTTCATGAATCTCATTATTTTTATGGTATTGAATGTATCATATGATAATTAATAATTCTTGGGGCATACGATTCGATTGATAAGAAAGTGGTAAGGGAGTTCTACCCGAACCTCCATTTTCATTCAGGTTACTCTTATTCTATACATACCTATATAAAATTGTTATTTGTTCTTATTCACTCTTCATAAATTCCATTTGAATGTTCTATATATGTTTACCAATCATAATTCTTTATTTTATGGGGTGTTATATGTTTCAAATTGATATTCCAAAAATTCTTCCCGATAAACAAGCCCGTTTCAAAGGAACTTATCAAATTATTACCTATTTTCATATGAACTATATAATATGTTTTAATACACTATTATTTTTATAGTATAACTGATTTTATTATAAAAAAACCTTAATTAACTTTTTATTTTATACAAATTTTGTTCCAAAAATAAATATTCTTTTCAAAGTAAAAGGGTATTTCTATCATGAATTACACGATGATTTTATAAGAGTATTTTAATTTATTTCAACACTCTTATTGATTCATATGTCTAATTGAGGTTAATATTTTATGATATCATCAAACATGTCTTATTGAATTATTTAGGATTAGTTTTACTATGGATGTTCTATCGTGAAACCATTAACCAAATTACTTCGAATGGATAGAGTTATGTTTAATGATTGGGGAAAGTGATTTACATATCATATGTTAGTTTCAAAACTAATGTATATGTTATTTAAGTTTCACCCACTTTCATATGAAGAATGTATTGGACTTATTATTTGTAGGGTGGGACCCTCTATAGACCCTCGGTGCATTAGTAAGTCTCATGAGTCAATCTAGATATAGTTATGGTTGAGGACTTACCCATTCAATTGATTCTTGGCATGAATCCTTTAAAATGATAGATTCTTGGAATATTTCCCTATCAATAATAGATTCTTTCATGAATCCTTGATATATTATTATAAGGATACCTTAAAGGTATGCTTTAGATATCCATTTTTATGTATTTTCATCATTACAAAACTAGTAATTAATTGTCCATGTAATTATTCGACTGGTAGAATATCTATGGTTATGTTTTATTATGACATTATTCATTCAACTTTTATTCCTTCCAAATTATGATCGAGTATATTTTTAAAGACATGTGTTATTATCTCTCAACATTCCTAGTGTTTATGTTTAGGATTACTTCCACTATATTACTTAACCTTACTGAGAATTTGAGATCACCCTTTGTTATGTTTTATTTTCTCCATGCTGTGAAGATGAATAATATGAATGACTTGTAGGGATAAACATGGAGTTAGGGATATTTCTAATGGAAATGATTTATTTATTTTTTCCTTTAAGGTTATAATGTTGAACTTATGTATATATCTGGTTTTCCAAAACTATTAACTATCCGTTCCTTTGGGATTTGATTCCTTATAATTATACTAATGTATTAAAACAATTCACTGACTTTGGGCTTCTGGGGTCGGGTTCTTACATTGTAATCCCCCATATAAATTTAGGTTTACTAGTTAAGAATCTATTATAAAAGGAAATTATAATTAAATTGAGACCCCAATTAGAAATCCATTATTCAGTGGGGACCATTTATCTAGGGGATATTGAGAAATGAAGAGAAGGAATAAGATCAATATCACACAAACTACTAGAAAAATACATGTGTGTATATATTAATTTTACATTTCCTATTTAATATTAACAATGATATGATATATAAGATTTTAAAAAAAATTATATTCATAACCCTCTTGACCATTTGACCATGTAATTATCTAGGAAAATAATTCCTAGGGTTATTTATAGCATTATAGTTGTCATTAGACATATGTATTGGTTCGTATGGGCCATTGAAAATTATTATTTGAATCAGAAGTGTGTGTGTGTTTGATGTGAAATTATTTTTAGAGGTTGTGTGAGCATGTAATAAATTATAATATTCTCTGAATAGTCTTTCTTTAGTATATTCTATTTTTTGTGTGGCATTATTCAGATGTGATGGATTTGGAATGAAGATGAGCAATATTTGAAAATTGGTAAAGAGTGGTTTTCTCGGAGAAGACATACTGAAAAAATGAAATCATTAAATATATACAAATAAAAAAGATGTTCAACCCACTGTATGTTAAACCCCACAAAACCTCACATTTAATAGCTCTTCCAACATCCCTGGCTAAGAGCCCTAAAACATAGGAAGATTTATTGAAACCTAATTCAACAATAATAGTGTCTTCTTAAAAATACACACATAATTATAGAAAAAATCAATGAAAACCCATATAACAAAGAACACTAGTTTTTACAAGCTCTAGATTTTCATCCAACATTTGAGGGAAAACATTCTCAATATATTTATCAAGAAGAAAAAATATTAAAACTTCTGATTTTATAGCCACATGGATTAATTGATAGAATGTAATCACATTATATATCAGTTGGTGGTCCAACCCCAAATACCTAGTGGGGTCCACTAGTTCACTTGGTTTTACTGACCTCTTGCTTTCATGGATCACTATCAATTATCACTAGTAATCATCAAATCTCCTATAACATACCTTAGCCGGGCCTCCAATCAATGTTAATTGAATTCTATATCTATGAATCACTCCATTCCTATAAACATCAATCTTAGATTGATCAAATCATAGTCATAGACAACTTCCGATTCACTCAACATTTTAGATTTCAGCTAACAGATTACATGACTTGTGTACCCATAAAAAATCCGTCTTGAAATATCTACCTTTTGTTGATGTATTACTGTTATTTCATGATTTTGGTGAACTAAATACAAGGACTTGAATAGGATTTAGTGGTATGAAAAATCTTCTACACGAAGACTACTTTAAGGATCCTTGGGAATCCTTCAAAAATTAGACAGATTCAAAACCTCTATCTTACTTTTTCATTCATGTAGTGCTCTCCAACACCTTCTAGTGATACCAATTATGATAAAGATAAATATTGATTAAAATTTATTATAATAGAGTCACAATAAAAATTCCATCTAGATATTTTCATCCAAAAATATTACATAGATTTAACTCTCTAATCTCAAGAAACTTCCAAATATAGTTATATTTTAGGTCAATTTGTCTTGTACTCGATTGAAACACTAGATTTTTTTCTATGTTAATCAAAATTTTAATATCATATTAAAGTAATACAAATTCCTAATCCTTTTCAAGTTCCAATAATAAAAATATAAACCAAACCAAATACTTCCCTACTTTCATTAAAACCTCATATTCAATTTCCATTTTAGAGTGTGCAACCACTGATTGTAGCCTAGACATACAAATAATTTAAATACCTCTATATGTAAAGAACATATCCTCTTTAATTATTACCGGTACAAGTGTCACCCTTGAATTACTCATCAACACACCCTTTTAAATAGTTTAAATACACCAATTTATAAGCTAATAACATCCATTGAATTTAGATATCTGATGGTCCATTTCAAGAAAACCTACTTTAATTTCACCAAATGATACATACACTCTCCAATGAATCATTTTTGAAAAGAAATGTTATTTATGTGAATACCATGGAATAAATTATAATTATGATTATTGATAAAAACATAAATTTATCCATGTGTGTTACCTCATACTTAAATCTAGGATCATTCAATTTTGAGAGTTTATTGTTCGCGATTAAGAGATTTAAAAATAGTATACCTCATGTCATTAAAATTAACTCGAGGTCCTTCTAGATGAACTCCCTTTGAGATAGAACATAAGTTCCAATTTTAATGTCTGTTTATATCCCCATTACTAGAATCTTCTTTGGAATAATATGATAATTAATCATAAAATTTTTATATATCTCACAATTCAAACCATAGATACATTCGATGCTTGGACCCACTAGAAGCAGAAGAGTAGGATGATAAATCAACCATCCAAAGACACCATATGATAATGAAATTTATCTAAGAATTTTTTCAAGAATTTTTTTTCAACCATGAATTCATTAAATTTCTCATTCCATTTCGTTGGGGTATTTTTTAAACCATAGAGTATGCTTTAAATTTCACACTAAAGGCATGTTCCAACTAATCTCGAAACTATTTGGTTTCTTCTTGTAAATATCTTCCTCAAAATCATTTTAAGGGAAAGATTAATTTACTTCCATTTTTTATATACATAACTCATCGGTATAAAAAAATTATAAGACCATTCATATGACAGTATGTTTTACAACCATTGAAAATAATTTGGAGAAATCCACTCCCTCCATATATTGAAATAATTTCTCTATGATCCTTTCTTTATTCCACTTATTTCTATCTACTTCTTCCTTCAACCCAAAAAACCTATTCTTCTCTATTATTTTAATTCATTGTGGTAATTTTATTATCTCTAAGGTATCATTAGAATATAAAGAATCCAACTCTTTATCTATGGATTAATTCATCATACCCGAATCCCTAAGTGTAACTACTTCTTCAAGAAACTTAATCACTCCCGTATTTTTTATAAATAATTAGTTAACATCATGAAAAAAATATTTATATGAATATTATGGTTCAAAATTACCATCACAATTAAAGTTACGACACTTATTTTTATGGTACTGCATCTTACGATGTTGTAATTTCAAGAGGCTGAACATTCAGTGCTCCCACTCAAGCCTCATTAAGAAAAATAATTCTCAGGTATATATTCTATTAGATTAAGATTTAGTTAAATTATGATGACCTTTAAATTTTATATAAATTTTTATCTTTTGGTGTATTCATCAAGGAAAACATTAATCTGGCCTAGTTTCTTTGATACCAACTTCCACCCCTACCAAGTTTTTGTCTTAATACAATACAATCTCGTTAATGAAAACATTTTGAGGACCATATATATTTTGGATATTTCATCCCAACACCAATAAAGAAATTTATGATATTTCTATGTGACAAATAAATAAACCCAAGACTTATCCTTGAGAATATACCCTTTTTTGTATCTATGTGGACATAATCTAGAGTTCTAAAAACTATTAGATGATCAATTTCTACTGGTTTATATAGCCAGAACTATTTTGGAATATCCTTCTCCATTGGTTTCTATGAACATATTTTGAATAATCTCATAATGAAATTCAGTGATTATACCGAAATTTATTTAGACACACCAGAGTGAAACCTCATGATACATTCCTTCTTAGTCAAAATTCCTTTCATCCTTTTAGGCATACATTTTTTTATTGTTTATGGTATAGTTTTCTCATGCAAAATTCAATTCTTTTGGTAGAACTATTTAACACACCTTTCCATATAATCACCACCATTATCTAACTTAAGGAAATTAAGCCTTCATTTTCTCTCTCTTCCAACTATTACCTTCCGCTGAGTAAAAATTACAATCACTTATGTCTTTTTATTTAAGAAATATACACTAAATATTCTTATTCAATCATCCATAAATGTGACAGAGAACAAATAAATTTTTTGTGAATAAACTAGGGATGATGCCCAAACCTCATAATAAAAAATTTAAACATTCCACATGGGAGGTTTATTTTCTTTAAAATTAGAAAAAACATTACATTATTTACTTAGTATAAAACTATTACAAGTTATGATATTATTATGATTGAGTTTGAGTACATCGTTTGTAATTAAAAGTTTTATATTATTCTCACAAATATTAGCAATAAAATTGTTCCATACCTCTAGAGTCTTGATAGTTATAATTCTGAAAATCAAATATCCCTTCGATATTTTGATGAGATAAAATGTATCATCCTTAACTACCCTTGATATAAAAATTGATCATCAGGTTAAATTTAATATTACATTAGAAAATATGATTCAAAACAATTATTTATCTTATTATATGATATAAATGATATTTTTCTATAAACCCAAGATATGTATGACTCACTTAAACTATATTCAAAAACGTTAAAAGACTCATCATACACTAGTTGTATCTTTCAAATTATTATGGATACATAATTCCCCATGCAATATTTACATCTTAAGAAATAAAATGATACTCTAAAATCAATTACCCATGATTCCACTAGAATAAGGAATCTTAAAAAGAAGAAGCTGAAATATTCAATTGAATAAAAAGAATTGGAACTTTGGAACTACATTCATCCAAATCTATCTTTTAGGTCCTTATAATCTTCCATGAGATTTAACCTCTAACTACACTACTAACAAGTGGATCTCGTATTGGTAGATTTACTTATACACTCATATCTAGATTTATTTTCTTTCTTATAACTCATCTTCTAATTGGGTGACCATCCTACACATTTTATATTCAATGAACCTCTATTAGATTTCTAGACATCCCTTTGTTAGAGATCCTGATTTAGGATTAAGTTCATAACATCAAAAAACACTAGTTTAGATTTTATGGAAGAATCAAAAACAACATTAACCTTCACATACCAACTCACTTGTAGTGATGAATGTAAAATAAATTCCCAAAAATCATACATGAAAGTATGCTTCACTAAATTAATATGAATTTAGATCATTTTTAAATTCTTAACATCATATAAACTTTTTCATCCTTTTGATATCCTCATACCAAAAAATATAAGTATCATAAACAATTTCTTTATGGTGGTTGAATTTTCTTGTATATCAGTTAGGTCTATCATTATTTCTAATGTTGTATTATTTTATCAGATATTGAAATAAACTTTCCTTTCTAAAAACATCCTGAGCAAACTAAGATATTTATAGTCTATCCATTCTTATTAAAATTTTTCTAACTTCTTTGGTTTGATATCAGCTAATATAACATCTAGGTCCATTTGGATGAGATAATATTCCATCTGTATCCTCTAGAAGACACCGTCCCATCCATAAAACATATCAATACTAATATTTCTATATTATGATCTTTTTTAGGAGAAATAAAAAACATATTAATAAAAAACACATCATATTATATGAATAATCAATACATCTGAAAACAAAACTCACCAAATAACTATATAGTTTTAGTGCCTTTGAATACTAGATATATAATCATATTATTTCATGAAAGATATTAACTATATTCCATGACTTGATTATTATATAGAAAACATGTCAATAATCACCTACTTAAAACCATTATCCATAACATTCAAATTGGAAGCACAAGTAAGGGTAAGCTCAGATTCTTAGAAATGGTAAACATGGGATATATTAGTCAATGATCATATGTAAGAATGAGAATTAGGGTATAGTAATATGAACTTAATATTCAAAAATCATACCAAAAAATTCATTGATCATATTCATTCAAAAATCCTTTGGAACATCATATAATATTTATCATAGAACAATTAAAGATCATGAGGTTATATAGTAAGAATAAGAACATGTCATAGAAGATGTCATAAAAAGTGTGGCAAAATCATATTCACAAAAATATTATGTTAATAATATCCACCAAGACATTCATAACATGATTGGAATTGTCTAACAACACATGTATATAATTTGGTCATGGGATAATTGTAATGTCAAGGGTTTTTAGAGTGTGTCGAATTCGTCACTCGTGTTGAAATTTTCAATGTTTGGTGAGTAAAACAACTATTCTATCAATTATCAGAACATAATTTTTTGTTTTACATTGCCAATAGAACTTGTTTTTAGATGATTCATAATGATCAGAAATGTATCGTGAGTTTTAGTTGGGTTTTGGGTTCATTACATGATGAAAACCCATGTTTTCAAAGTGCACAGACTGAGGTGCATAGTTTTCACAAACCATGTGGCCTCATATGAGAAACCATGAACCCTCTTAATGAACTAATTATAGTTTGGTAAAACATGCAGGAGAGGGAAAACATCCATTTGGAATCACTATATTTTTTAGAAGTGGGGCCCTTATGGGTTGTGCATGGTTTGGGGAAACTATGTGCATACCTCATGCTTAGTGCCACTTAACTAGTGTCTATGCATGAGATCAACACAATTTGTTCTAATGATGTGAGGTAATAATACGAGGTTTGGCTATTGTGAAGATGGATCTGCATGATTTCCAAATGGTTCAGAAATTTTTGAAAGATAACCATACAACCCATTAAATATATGAAATTTCCTAATTTCACCTCCCCACTTACATAAATTTTCCTTTTCCTCTCTCCTATGAGGGTCACACATATCAGTGGGGAATTTATCCCATCATCCTCCTCTAGGTTTTGAGGTATCATCCATATTAATGCTATATTATTCAATCCTCTTATGGAATTGGATATGTATCTATATGCCCTTGATTCCACATTCATCTATTAGTTTTTCCCTTCCCATATGTTATGCTAAATCCATGTGATTAGTTTTACCATATTTTAGGGGTGTTATACTAAAAATCCAATTTCATCCGAATTAGATCAAGTTAGAGGCCTATATCAGATGTGTGGGAATATTCCAACATGAGGTATGTGGTGCTCATATTTCATTGTGTTATCTATAGTGTGTTTTGGTTTCATTTTTATCATATATTTTGGTAGTATTAGTGAGGCCCTATAAACTTAATGGTTTCCTTTAATTAATTAATTAAACTCAATTTAGATTACTATAATCATGCTACTCATTTCTAAAATTGGTTGAGGATTTGTGAGAGGTAATACATTGGATAGATTAGTCCAAGGTAATTTGTTATCTAAATTGAGTTATTCATTTTAGTTATATTGATTATATATATTTATATATATGAATTTCATGGAGTCATATCCATGGGACCATGATGGGAAATACATAAGGATTGAGATGGTGTTAGACATTTAGAATAAGGCGATATGATGGTCATGTTAGGTGTGTCCCAAGATTATATATATGTTTTGGTGATGTTGATCATGGGTTTTGTGACTTGATCATTAGCTAAGGTGATGAATTCATTAGGTTATGTGCAAGGACCATGTGGTTATTGGATGGTGTTTACCATTAGATCAGAACAATATGGTCGTAGGGGAATGAGGTGTTGGTTGATGTGTCTCAAATTCATATTTAGTGATTTCCACTCACCCATGTATGCCAATGAATATTTTTGAGTCAAATGAACATAGAATGACTCACATTTTGAGGTGGTATTGAATACTTATATAGGTAGAGGCCTCCCGTAGTTGATGCTTAAGGAAATGGTTGGAGTTAAATTACATAGATAGCCATAGGTATGGTGTGGATCCATAAATTAATAGTGTGGAGACTGTTATATTTGGACAGAGGCTCTATATACCTAAGGCCATTGGGCTAAGACATACTTGAGAGGACATATATCACCATTACTCAAGATTTTTACTATTGATCCAATGGTAATTCTATTTTTAGGAACAAATATCACAAAGCCTCCGACATTAGTCTTAGATCCAACAGAGTTACTTCTAAGTTGAGGTCCAAAAGACCAGGTACTTATTTGGGTGTGCCTTCAGAATTTTAGATATTGGTGGAACTTGTGGGTCCTCATAGACTAGTTAAATTAGGAGATTATTGGGCTATAAGATATGGATAGTATTATTTATAGTTATACCAGTGATGGATGAAGCAATTGAATTGCTTCCTTGTAACTATTGAACACGCGAGAGGTAGATTTATTTATTTTTATATACTATGAGTATTTTATTTATTCTTAGTACACACCTACTTAATACAAAATCTAATATATGACCACTTTGGTGCTGGCCTAATAAGATTATTTACCACAACCCACATGGTCCCCTCGATACACATATAGAATTCATGTATTTCTGATTGATTAAAGTTTTGGGCTTCAGATATGGACCTTAGTATTAAGCTATTTAGAATGTGATTGATGGAATGTGGCCTTGAGGTTCCTATATCAGATATAGTTTCCATTTTCTTCCTTCTATATCAGTATAATGTTATATATATGTATAAGTATGTACTGAGGTTATCCATTGGTGACCATTATACTTATTGACATGAATGAATTTTTTTATATAAATTATTATCTACAAATGTTATTTTATATTGTTTATTTATTCCACTCCTATTATTTATTATTCTTTTTCTATTGTATGCTATTTCTTATGCTTCAGCCAAGGGTAGTTTACTGGTCTAGTATTTTGGTCTTTATATTCTAGTATTATACCTATTATACCATTATTATATCATCACCGTAGTGTATAGTCTCCCCACTATCACCTATTTACACTCTCACTACTAGTCAGTAGCCTTTGGCATAAGAGGAGGTGTTCCCAAGGCCCAACGACACTTAGTCTGAAGCAATGTTCAGATAGATAAATTGGTGAGAGTAGTAGAAATGTTAATAAAGGAGTAACATTTACCTCCTATTGTGTCTTACTGTTTGGGATATTTTAGACCAAAGATTAGTGTATTGTCATAAATTGGTTTATAGCTTATGATTGGGTGCCCGTATCCCCATGCACAGGGGATGAACCAGGTTTCCAAGGGTGGGAATCTCTATTCTCTTTTTCTCATTTGAATGTTTTTTTGATTTCCACCTTGACTGGTTCACTTGGATGGGACTTGATATATGTTTTGATGTTAGATCCTTGACCTAGTATCGTATGGGAGGAGTTATTCCACCCCTGGCCCAATATGGCAGGGGTGATTTCTTGTTTATTATTTTGATAGTCACAAAGGAGTTGATTATATATGAATGTGCTATAATATAAAATGTGTGTTATTTTTCTAGGGATTTGGATTACACTAAGAGGGGTTTAGTTGTTTAAATTTTTAACAGAAGAAGCAAAGTGGGGTTTTCCTGCCCAGCCTCTCTTGGGTATCATCTTAGTCAACATGCTAGGAAATACGACCTAATGAAATCTATATTTGATATGTGATATATATATATATATATATATATATATATATGTATCTATGAGATTTAATATTAGAATACCAAAAATTAATGATGATATGGGGTGATGATAATCACTAGGTTGGGTAGATAAGTCATTGGATTGATTTGAAGTGGTTTGACAGTGTGAGCATGGAATGATGTTTATTTGTTACCTGGCTATGATATGGGAAGGTAAGGGGCTAAGAGGCTGGATGTCGTTAGACATGTTGGAGACATGGGAGTGTAAGGATAGTGATATTTCTCTACCTGATACATCATTATGTATTTGAAATATATGTTTTATATGAGCTATATAACCATGTATTGGTATTCAAGGAGATGCCACCTAGACGAGCTCTAATAGAGCATTAGAAAGGTGGTGATTTGGTACCTCTTGAGAGAGAACATGTTGAGACCCCTAATGGTTGGGATGAGGCCCTAGAGGTTTAGGAAGATCATGATCCCTAGTTACAATATTAGGTGTAGGAGGGGTAACCTTGTGAATTAACAGCTTTAGAATCATAGCTTAATGAGAATATTTGAGCGAGTCTGGTATCTGTCATCTAGGGGATTGATAGGGAAGATTCCAGAGCAAATCCTTCAATGAAATTTTTGGATCGAGAGTTCCACTCATAGAACCCACACCTATTTTAGAGTGAGGGAAGTCATTAGGTAGAAGTGAAATGGATCAAATTGATATAGATAATCTTCTAATAGCTAGAGACGCCTCCCGGGCATAGGGTGAAGTTGGATCCCTACATGATCATATGACAATCCAGGTGCTGGTGGGACGTGTAAGTTCAGGAAGGAGCACATGTGGGATTGGCCTGGAAAGAAATTTAGGAATGTTAATTTCAGAAATTATTTCCAAAGGAACTATGTGTATAGATAGATTGAGAGTTATTTATCCTATAGTAGGGTGACACATTTGTCAGGGACTATGCAGTGATGTTCAACTAGTTGTATTGATTTGGACCCGAGATGGTGGGTGATGACACGTTGATGGGGAAGAATTTTGAGGATGGTTTATGGAACATAATTCATGTGAAGTAAAGAATCTTCATATTTTACTCATTTATAGAGATGATGAATTAGACACTCATACCTGCAGGTAATCTGACAGAACTATCATATTTGTCCCGGGTGATCACATTAGGTGATTTCAGTAGAGATTCTTTACATATCAGGAATTTAGGACAAGTTAATTTTCTCTAGGACAGCCATGCCAGGGACTCGTGAAGACCACCTCAGAGTGGGTCTTTGATGATGTGCTTCTAGCGTGGGATTCCAGGACTTGTTCATACTCAGTACGAGCAACCTCTAATGGAGATATATAATGTGGGAAGGTTGGGAATATTGAAAGGTTTTGTAGGAATCCTTCTTGGAATGATGACTGCCATCATATAGGCAAGACCCAGGGTTCTAAGATCGATTTGGGAGTGGTACTGGGTGATGTTATCTAAGGTTTATGTGCACATAGAGGTCATAACATATACAATATGACCCAATAGTGGGGTCATAGGAAGGTGTCTAGTGCTACACCATAGGGAGGCTAGGCTTTGGGTAGTTGAGAATCAGTCTAGGTGCACCTAGCTGAGATACTAGGTGTTGATTAGCTTGGGGAGACAATTATGATCATAGGTACTCAATCGGACCAACTATGTAATTTTTTTTTATTTTGGCCCTGTAGTTTTAGAGTAATGCCCATATTAAGTTCATGAGGTGCACATCATATATCAAAGGACTTACCAAAATACTAGTTAGTAGGTTTTCATCATCTTAGATGCGTTATATATATATATAAGTGTGTGTGTGTGTGTGTAAGGTGTGTGATACCACTATATATTTGTGATAATCATTAGGGGTGTGGATTTTGAAGTTAATTAACATCTTGGAATCATAGAGATGTGGGACTTAATTAAGGTGTGAGGAAATAAGACTAAATTGAGCATATGATTAGATTATGTACCTCATAGGTGTAAAGTGCAACATGGACACGAGGTGAGGATCTATTAAAATGTGGTACTTGTTGGGTGTTGGGTGTGGAATAGGAGAACCTAATGAGGAACAGGAGTGACTATGCATTATGGGAGGACCTTGAGTCTAGTAAAGGTTTATGGACCATTGATTGTTCTTGGTCGGGATGTGAAAGGGGTATGCAACTCTTAAGGTGGGGAGCCCCTTGTGGAAGATGATCGGTGCCCTTTTGACTATGGTAGTCTGGGTTAAATTTGAAGATATAGGTATGTTATATACCATCTTAGATTTATATTTTATAGTCTAGAGAAGATATATGGAAATGTGTGGAGATTTTAACATCATGGTTTATTAAAGAAGGTCGAATTACTCACCCACTGGGAAATGTTTGCAGTTTAGTATGTAAAAAAATAATTTCCTATTTATTAGAAAATGATTTTGAGTTTTACATTGACCCTAGACCTTATTTTTATATTACTAATAATTTCTGGAATGAATTCTAGTGGTTTGGTTGGGTTTTGCGTCTATCAGAAGATCAAATCCCATGTTTTCAAATATCATAGGATGAGGTACATAGTTTGGAAAAATTGTGCATCCTCTAAGTAGAATGTATTATCCCTCCTAATGCACTAAGAATAGTTTGGTAAATCATATAGGAGGTGGTTAACAAACATGCATAAAAATCTATAGTTTTTATGATAGGGATCGACATAGTTTATACATGTTTTGGGAAAACCATGCGCAAGCCACACACTTACTGCAACTTAAACAATGTTTGTGCATGGGCTCATCCCAATTTTTCCAAACCATGTGAGCTATCTTTGTGTGTTCTAGATCTTATCCCATAGGATCCACATGGCTTATACTTGGTTTTGAAAACCATGTTACCTAATTATATGGGCCATGGAATGTGTGAAATTTCCAAATTCCCCTCCCTCATTAATATCAATTTTCCTCTTGCTTTATCCTATATGGGCCACAAAATAGAGGGGAATATCTCCTTTAATAAGTTGTGAAGAGTTTAACCATAGACAATCTCTAAAACACCCCATCAAATAAGTGGAATATTCCTTAAATTTTGAAACCTTACCCTACTATAATGTTATATGTTTCTAATTCCATTAAAAAGTAACCCATCCAATGGTATTTAACACCCAAAAAACTACTAAATAAAACGCATCCCAAGATGAAATATCACATGTACCACCCCACATCGGACTGTAGCAATGAAAACTATTACCAAAATCCTATTTAGCCAGCATTAACTTGGAACCGCGTGCATCTAAATCACCTATCACTAATATCAATGTGGTAGTATGGAGACCTAGAGAAAATCTTTTTGTTCAAAATACATACGAAGAAATACTCCATTAATCATTACATCCTAATATTGTTCACCATATAACTTAACTAGTTGATAAATCATATCATATGTCTTCTTATTTGGTACACGACTAACAACTTTATCACACAATGGTATAAACTTACCTAAAGTAAATGAAAAATCACTGGCTTAAGGTAATTGTATTATATATCCTATAGTAAATTTCAAATATGAAGTATCAATATTGTAAGTATACTACTCAATTAATTGTATGAATGCTAATGTTATAACTTCAAAATCAATATCTCTAGGGTATGGGTATATAAAACCCATATATCCTCTACCTCATGGAAGAGATAAATCTTCCTCATATGAGCTATGTTGTTTGATCCATCTGTAGTGTTGGATCCATATAGGTAAGTCCTTGATTCATCTTTCTTCTATTATTTTTTCCCTTTCCATATGGTGCTATAAATATATGAGAGTGGTTTTACCATATTTTCAAAGAGTTTATCTAAAATACCAATTTATTTTGAATCATATTTAGTTAGAGGATATGATCGGATTTATGGGCATCTACCAAGACAAGGTCGGTGGTTCTCAAATTTCTTAGTGTATTTTGTGAGTGTTTTGGGGGCACAACTTTTATCATGCTGCTGTGTAGCCTGAATGAGACCCTATACATTTAATGGGTTCCTTTAATTAAATAATTAAACCCAATCGATATGCCTATGGGCATGCTCATCGTTTATATAAATGGTTGAGTCTTGGTGAGAGGTTGGACCTTGGGTATTTTTGGATAGGGTGATGTTTTAGATAAATTGTGTTGTTAAATTTTGTTCTATTAAATTTATATATATATATATATGAATTTATTAGGATGAGATCCCTGGCATCATGATGGGGTCAGTCTAAGGATTGATATGGATTTGTACATCTGGACTGAGGTAATATGTTCATTATGTTGGGCATGAATCAAGATTATATATATATTCGGGTGATGTTGATCATAGGTTGGGTGACACTATCATCAGTTGAGATGATGAGGTTATTAGACTACAAACATGACCTCAGTGTTTTTTGGATGGTGTTGACCATTGGATTAGAGTGAAATGGTCACAAGGGAATGATGTGCCAATTTAGGTGGATTAGGTTTTTAATTGGTGATTACCACTCAACTGTGTTGAACAATGGTCCATTTTGAATCATTTCCATACATGATGACTCGGATATTAAAGTGGAAATGACCAATCGTGTTGGTAAAGGCCTACAGTAGTTGCATCTTAGAGAAATTGTGTGAGGTGATTTTCCTATAAATCTATTTGGTTAGTGGGGAGACATCAATTGAAAGTGTTCAGACTACAAGTTTGGGGATGTGGCTCACCATACTTGAGGCCATTGGGCCAGGACATACCTGTGAAGATGGAAATTTCCATTCCTTGTAAGATTAGCTGTTGATATGATGGTGATTATATTTGTATGAAATATATCATTCTTCCACAAAGGATGAGCTTTGATCTGAATGAATTACTTCTATGCTAAGGACTATGGGACTAGGTACTTGGTTGGTCGTACCTTCGAGATTTATGATATTTCATTAGATAAGTCATTTCGGTTAGAACGAGTTGATGAGTGACATTTGGATGGGGAACCTGAGGGTTCACCTAGACTATTTCAATTAGGGGATAACTTTGGTAATTATTTAAGGATAATATTCTCTATATTTTTAATGGAAATGGTAAAGGAAGGTGAATTTATTCCTTATAGAAAATGTTCATGAGGAAGATGAATTTATTTATCTTGATGTATTGTGCCTCTTTTATGTATTCTATATACACACATGATTAATAATAAATATAAGATATACACACATTGGTGGTGTCCTTTTATAATTATTTCTCATACCCTAAATGGGTCCCTTAGGATGCATGTATATTTCCTATCATTTTAATCAGATAAAGGTTTTGGAAATTAAGATGGACCTCAGTTTTGAGCTACATAACATGGGATGAATTGAAATGGACATTGAGGTTCCTACATATTCTCAAGTTACTTTTTGTTTATTTCTGTATCATCATGTTGTTGTGTATATATATATATATACTGATATTGTCCATTGGGGACCGTTATACTTATTGATACGTATGACTTGGTTTAATACGCATTCTTATATACAAATGGTATGTTGTCTTGTTTATTTATTCCACTACTATTGTGAATTATTCCTCAGATATTGTATGCTATTTCTTGTGCTTCATTAATGGGTGGGTTACTGGTCTGGTATTGTGGTTATTATTTTCCACCACCATCTATATTAGACCATTATTATATCATCAACAGAGGGTATAGTCTCCCCACTCTCAAATACAAACACCCTTGCTACTAGTCATCATCCTTTTTAAATATAGGGAAGTGTACTCAATGCCTAGTGGTCCCGAATCACTATTCAGGTGGCCAAAGGGTCCATGTCACTACACTAACCACCTTCGTACCCTTTTTTGGTCTTGGTATAATTTCCCGTATAACTTTAGAGGTCATAAAACATTCAATAATCAACTAATTCATTGGATCCTCATAATAGATCCACCTCCCACATTATCATAATACATTCATATGTATAATAAAATATAAAAAATTATCATTTTACCATAGCTTATATAACACCCCAACATAGGTACAACATACTGATTCCCCGAGCGGGTTCTCTACATGACATAAAGTGTGCCTCCCTATGCTTTAGAGGCTGATGAATATCACCGAGGGTTTAATATGTTATGTAAGCCGATTATACCCTCTTTATCAAATTAATACAAAAGCATAAATAAATATAAAAATATCCAAAAAGATAATAAACAATATAAAATGAAGACCAAGAATCACATGAAGAATCCTAAAATAGGTAAATGACCATAAACCAAGTAGTATAAATATCATGGCATATATATCACGAGTATCAACTGACATAAAAAAATAAAAGGCAAAAGTTAAACTCCCAACTGGGTGCCGACATCATGTATAATTACCCTATCCATGTTCAATCCTTAATCCCAACACATCCATATATTACAGGGACTTTTAGGTAACCTGAACTGCAAGCATGAAGTCAAATCAGGTACCAATCGACAACCCACGTATGGTGTGAGTAAACCATAGTAGGCCACCACCAACAGTGTCAAAAAAAATACACAGTCTATAAAAGTCTATAATGTAGTGTAAGGAATAATAAATAGGTCAATAAAAGTAAAAAAATGATCATATTTTAATAATACACAATTAACCACATTTTCCCTCAGGTACATAGTGACACCCAATCCAATCATTCCAGCTTTGGCCCGTTCTGGAGTCTGAACCAACTCTCACAGCTTTTGCACTTTAATATACAAGTTTTTTTTATTTTCATTCAATTCCATTTTAATTACATTACCTTGTAGCATTATTCAAGGTACCATGTTATGGATAATTGAAGCATCATTCCAAAATCATTATCTTAGGTACATGGAGAATCAATCCAGCACCTGTAACACCCCATGATTTTATAATTTTTTTCAAATTGATTTATACTTTTTGGTATTTTTCATTTAACATAACACTGAATGTAACTTTTATTATGTGAAATAACTATGTATATATTGTGATATACACAAAACCATGTTATCATTTCACTAAACACAATAATTAAATTAGCTTTTGGAACCTAGAACACTATGTTTGTATTATGTTATACACAATACCATATCCATTTGTTATCTTCCATTACACCCAAGGTCATGTTTTACCAAACATAAATATACCATTAATATTGTTATTTAAATATTGTAATAGTTAACACCAAACTCTCAGAAAGGAAGTTAAATAAATATTATCTAAATTGTAAAAATAAGATTTACATATTTATATTAAATTAATTGCTTAGTAATAAATTAGATAGAAATGAATCTAAGAACTATTTTGAAATAAAGAAATTAGTTTTTATGAAAACTATCTTTCTATGTAGAAACACAATTTTATCTCAATAAATTAAACAAACCACTTTAGATGAGTTTTTAAATAAAATTTACATATTATATATTAAATAAATGTTTTTGATACTCATCCAGTATATTTTATTTTTATAAGATTAGAATAAATCCAATTTTAGGAATAAAAATATGTATTTTTTTAAGGTAATTTCACATTATTTTAATGGAGAACCCATTTTAAATATAATTTTGACACTTTTATATTTTTTTATTTGAAAAAATAAAATTTAGTTTTTAAAACCAATATATCATAATTTATATTGGGTTATTTTTTGGTATTTTTCATATAAGTTTCATATTATGATAGATCATAAAATATACTGATTATTAATTCAAAAATAACTTTTTATAATTTATTTATGTTGTTAAATTATATTTTAATTTTTTTTAAAAGTTTAATTAGATCAATTTTACATAAACTAAAATAATTTAGGCCATTTTAATCAATATCAAAATGAAATTTTATATAAAAAAATTTAAAATGTTGAACATTTTTACATTCAAAACTAGTTATTTCATCCCATATGTGGGATTATTATTAAATTAATTTACAAAACATAAATGTTTGGAATGTGAAAAAATTAATCAGAATTTTTAATTCAAAATGATTTATAATTTAATATAAGGTGAAAATAATTTTTTACCAAAAATAATAGTGAATGAAATTGAAATTAATTATAGTGATTAGGGTAAAAATGAGTTTACATAGTTGTTAAAATTTAACTTAAGGGGAAATATACCCTAGAAACATACTTGTAACGTCCCGGACCCGGGTGCCATGCAACGGGTGACCTGAGTCCAGTTCGCCACGTGACCTCAAGTGAATTTCCCCAAATGCCAGAGGCTGCTGACTAGCAGCGAGGGCCCATGTCTGATAGCGGGGAAAGTATGCCCTCATTTCTCAAAGTGTAGCACAATGAAATTTAAATAAAACATACAACAACAGCGGAAGCAGTAAACCATACACAACTGAAATAAACTACAACAGTGGATATAACCAATAGTATATAAATGATGATTCTACATGTTTCAAGTTCTAAGAAAACAGCTAGAACATGTTATACATCAATACAGTACAACAAAATACAGAGTACAACAAAACAAGCAAAACAGCTGGCAGCAGCATCGCGAGCCTAGGCTCGGTCCCATGCCCTCCTACTCCTTAGCAACAGTCAAGTACCTGTATATAGACTCCTTCCCCTATCCAAACCTACAGAAACGTAATCTGTTTGGGCTGAAAAGCATAACCCAAATATGGTGTGTGAAACATATCTCAGTAGGCACCCACCAAAGGCCCATGCCGAACTGTGTGTAATCATGCAACAATATTGTGCAGTTGTAAAATGAAATAAAGTAAGCAATACTCAAAATAACTAATTACCAGTTATATTTCCATTTTATTATTCATTTAATCCATTAAATATTAGAAATCACCACAGTGCATTTCTACGTAAACAATTCACGTCCTCAGATAAGAAAAACCTTACCCTTAGGTAAGCAGAAACCAACACACAGGTAATTGCCCTTAGGCATAACAGAATTTTACCTTCAGGCATAGGTATTGTTGCTCTCTGGCACAGAGTCTATTACCCTCAGGCACAAAATAATTTTCCCTCAGGCCGAAATAACTACAGCCCTCGAGCTAAATAGTGCAGTACCCACTGGCTAATCACAACCACGCCCTCAGGCTAAATACGTAATTAGGCCATGCCCAACATGTAAACAATAAGTAAAAAAGAAATTCATCTAATTTCAATTCTACAATTACTACTTTAAAGGCATACCCTCGGCTATCCTGTCCAAACAGCTAAATAGAGGAACACACCCCTCGGGATGGTCCTGGATCCAAGCAAAAATCCCAAACATCATTTTTATTATCACCATTTAATCACCTATGTAATTCTAGGCGTTAAATATAGCAACAGCCTTAGCCTCACGACACCCCAATATGGATTTCTAGCTCAAAAAATGCACAAAAACGCACAAAAGTTGGAAAAATAACACCAATCCACCTACCTTATTCGCCAACGAACGTTATACCCGAACACCGATTCAAGAAACGCCCAAGAACGGCGTAGATATGACGAAGAAGAAAACCCATTCAAACATAAATAACTTTTGTTAGGGGAAGAATTGGTATGAACCATACCGGGAGAGGAGAGGGCATACTCGTGCGGTTCCCACGAGATCGTCCGAAGCCAAATCAGATTCAAGACAAACACCCGATAGATCTTCAAAGTTTCAGCCATCCTCCTAGTCTCTAAAACAGACCAAATGCCTCCTCTGCCAAATGAGGTGGCTACTGCCTGTTTTAAGCCAAAAAAACAAAGTACACGACATGTACTTCTGAGTACACGGCGTGTAATTCCTTCATTTAACTGTCCCTCTGGCGGCACCGCCACACTGTTCAGCCGTCGACATGAGTACACAGAGTGTACTGTCGCCCAGTAAGTGGCGACTCCACCGCCTTACTGTTTAAGTCTGCCGACTGACTACACAGCGTGTAAGTTTCCACTACACGGCGTGTAGTCGGTTCATACACCCTCATCACCGACATGGCTACACACCTCATGTACTCATCCCAACACAGCCAAAAGTTCATGGTGTGTGGAAAAGCACACGACGTGTAGTTCCAAAATTTAGGATTTTTCCCCATTTTCCATATTTTCTAAAAAACAATTAAGGAAAAAGAAAAAAAAGAATCCCGTACCTCAAAAATAAGAACCGAGTTCTTACAAAATTTCCCCTTATAGAAATTCATCCCTGAATTTCCCTTCCCAGGGTGGCAAACATAAAGCTCAGAACAACTCTGGCCACTGAGCACGTACGTCGGCCTCCCACTCACAGGTCTCCTCCTGCACTCGGCCATGCTGCCATATCACCTGTACGAGAGGAACTGACTGGCCTCGGAGAACCTCCGTGCTCCTGTCAATGATACAAATCAGATGCTCCTCAAAGGACGCATCGGCCTCCAGCTCAAACTCCTCAGGATGAAAAACGTGAGACGAGTCTGAATGATAGCGACTCAACTGAGACACGTGGAAGATGTCGTGCATGGCTTGGTACCGCTGCGGTAAATGCAACCAACAGGAAACCAGTCCGACTCTATGTAGAATCTAAAATGGCCCCACATACCTCGTTTAAAGTTTTACCTGTCTCCTGATCCACTTGTGTCCCAGCGTTGGCGAAACACGTAGAAAAACCCAATCCCCGACCACGAACTCCAAAGGTCGTCTGCGGCGATCAACATTAGACTTCTGTAGAGACTGCGCAGTAGCCATCCACTTCCAAATCAACTAGACCTACTCAAAAGTCTCCTGCACGAGCTGTGGTCCCAGTAAAGCTGCCTCACCTACCTCTAACCAACATAAAGGTGATTGACATGGCCTACCATATAAAGCCTCGTAAGGTTCCATCTCAATAGTCGCCATAAAAGTATTGTTATAGGAAAACTCGACTAAGGGTATATGATTCTCCCAAGATCCCCCAATGTATAGGATGCATGCACACAACATGTCCACAAGCACCTGTATCATATTCTCTGACTGGCCATCGGTCTGAGGGTGGTATGCTATGCTCAGAAGCACCTGTGTACCCAGTGCCCTATGAAAACTCTGCCATAAACGAGACGTAAAGAGGGTGTCCCTATCAAGAAACGATTGAATGAGGGACCCCATGAAGACGTAAAATCTCTCGGATATACAGACTTCTGAGCTCGTCCACACCGAAGGTCTCTTTGATCAGCAAGATGTGAGCTACCTTCATGAGTCTGTCCACAACAACCCACACAACGTCATTTCCTCGAGGTGACCTCAACAATTCCGTCACAAAATCCATCGCGACATCATCACATTTCCACTCTGAAATGGGTAACTATTGTAACAACCTTACTGGTCTCTAATGCTCTGCCTTCACCTGCTGATAGGTAGAACACCTCATAAAAAAACAAGCTACATATCTCTTCATACTCGGCCACAAGTACTAACGTCTCAAGTCACGATACATCTTGGCAACCCCAGGATGAACTGCCCAAGCCGAAGCTTGAAACCCCCACATCAGCTCTGTGCGTATATCCCCTTGAACCCATACTCGTCCATGGAAACGCATGACCTCATCATCGCCTATCGTCCAACCAGGAGGAGGGTCCTCACTTGACACTAAATCCCATAGAACTAGGCCATCTGAATCAAATAGTTGTCTCATCCTCACTTTGTCCAAGAGGGTAGACGTCACAGCAAAAGAAGAAAGATATGTCTACCCCGGACCGCCATGCACCTCCAGATGCATCTCAAAGAACAAAGCCATGAGCTTCCACTCACCACTGGCCTCCTGCACTGCCTGTATCTGAGTCCTCCTGCTTAGTGCATCAACTACTGCATTACCTTTACCAGGTGTATAGGAAAGCTCAAAATTGAAGGACTATAGGTACTCAAACCACCTTCTCTGCCTCAGATTTAGGTCAAGCTGAGTAAATATATACTTGAGGCTTTTTTGGTCAGTGAAAACCACAAAATTCTCTCCTAAAAGATAATGTCTCCAACAGCACAACGCATGCACAACTACAGCCAACTTGAGATCATGCATCGGGTAGTTCCGCTCATGTAGCCTCAACTACCGAGACCCCTATGCAACAACTCGATCACCCTACTTCAAAATGGCTCCTAGCCCAATCCCTGATGCATCACAATATAATGTATAGCTCTTCCCCTACTCTGGGAGTATCAGGATCGATGCTAATGTCAACCTTCCTTTCATATCCAGAAAGGCTGTCTCACAAGCTTCTGACCAAACGATCTTCACACCCTTCTTAGTTAGACCTGTCAACGGTGCTACTCAGTGGGAGAAGACCTGTATGAAGCGTCTTTAGTAACAAGCCATCCCTAAGAAACTATGTATCTCAAAAAAAAATTTAGGATGCTCCCAGGAAACTACTTCCCTCACCTTCTCTGGGTCTACTGCAACTCCTGCCTCTGAGATAATGTGACCGAGGAAGTGAATCTGGTCCATCCAAAAGTGGCACTTTGAGAGCTTAGCATATAGCCGATAATCTCTCAGGGTACTCAATACGATCTCAAGATGGGTGGCATGGTCATGTCGAGTGCGAGAGTACACCAATATTTCATCCACGAATACTACCACAAAAGAATCAAGGTATGGATGGAACACACAATTCATCAGATCCATGAAAACTACCGGTGCGTTCGTGAGTCCGAACGGCATAATCATATACTCGTATAGACCATACCTACTCTGAAAGGCTAGGAGGGGTATATCAGATGGTCTAATGCGCAACTGATGATATCCAGATCTCATGTCAATCTTTGAGAACACTCATGCTCCACGAAGCTGATCAAACAGATCATTAATCCTCGGTAAGGGATATCAGTTCTTAACCGTCAATTGGTTCATCTTCCGATAATCCACACAAATTCTAAGGGTACCATCCACCTTCTTTGCAAAAAGGACCGGATAACCCCAAGGAGAAGTAATAGGTTGGATAAAACCCTTTGCATGTAACTCCTCTAACTACCTCTTGATCTCCTACAGCTCAGGTGTAGCCATCCTATAAGGAGGAATGGACACCGGTGCTGCTCCTGGAACAAGATCGATAGAGAAACCTAGCTCTCGCTCCATAGGTATACCTAAAAATTCATCTGGGAAGACATCCATGAAATGATCAAAAACTGGAGGGAAATCCATCTGAAAAGTCCCCTGATCATCCAGATACAGACTGGAAATCAGGGTTGTGACTCCACCTCGCCCATGATGCTCTGGTCCAACTCAACTTGCCTGAATATCCCACTCACCCTTGTATAGAAACTCTCCGCCCTCTGGTGACGTGAACCGCACCCTACGACGATAGAAGTCTACAATTGCTCGGAAGGGAACCAACCAGTCCATCCTGAGAATGAAGTCATAGCTCGTCATCTATAGGACGCAGAGGTCCCATTGAAAGTGACACCCTCAAACCTCAAGGGGGAACCCCTTGCACTGACGCATACCAGCCATTCTAGTCCCCAACGGAGTGTCTAGAATCATGATATCATAAGAAGTAGAAACACATAGCCCAAGGCTCTCCACAATGGGTACAGATATGAAACTATGCGTAGCACCCATATCAAAAAGTACGGAAGAACAGATGGAAGATACTAGAATATTACCTCTGACTGTAGAAGGTCCATGATTCTGCTCCTGCTGGGTCTGCTGCACTGCATAAGCTTGCCCAGTGCCACAGCCCTGCAACACAACCTGACTACCATGAGTTGTCCTACCCTGCTGCCTCTGAGATCCTGGTGTCTGGCTACAATGGTCATTACCACCATCTCTGCCTACACGCCCTGATGTATTCTAGTTCCCTGACATGTAAGAAGCCACTGGTCCTGATCCCGCACGCGGAGTCTGCATAAGAACCCCTCTCACTAGCCATGGGTGGAAACGCCCTGCAAAAGCGTTGCAGATGACCCATCTTGCCGCAAGATCGACACTCCACTGGGTCTTGTGGACACTGCGGCCTCTTGTTCCCATCTATACCACACTAGTAGTACATAATCAGGCCACCTGAATCATTCTTTTGACTGTCACTACAACCCTAAGAGAAGTCCATATGTCTCTTCCACTTGCCGACAGAAATAGTACCAGTGACTTGTTCTGAACCTCCCTAGCCCACTCCACTCGATTCCCGCAGGTTCCTCTCTGTAATCAACACCTGGTTCACAATCCCATGTATAGTAGGCTACCTGAAAACATTTACCAGCACTCGGATGTCATACCGAAGACCATCCTCAAAACGTCTGGCTCTCAACGTCTCATCACCCACCAGCATGGGTGAAAAATGCCGAAGCTTTTTAAAACGAGTAGAATTGTCCATCACTGACATAGCGCCCTACTGCAGATTCATGAACTCTCGAGCTCTATCTACCCTCAGCGTCTTGGGAAATAAGAAGTCATAGAAGACTGCCTAAAAATTTTCCAACGCCATGTCTCTGTGATGCTCTGACTCGGTGGTAACATCCCACCACCTCTTGGCAGAATCACGCAGCCTATAAGTCACGAGATTGACCCTCCACACTGGAGACATCTCAAAATGCTTGAAAATAGTCTGCATAGATCCTAGCCATGACTCTGCAACCTATGGTCCACCATCCCCTGAAAACGTAGGCAGATGCTGGTGCTGAAAGTTACGATTCAGCTCAGCCATAGATGTGGCAGCCTGCGGTGCTCCCTGAAAGGTTGGCATGAACCATATAATGCCTTCACGGAACTGAGCCTCCGCACCTGTGTCTGGTATAGCAGCTGGCGCCGCATCTGGCTCTACTGGAGGATCAACTGGTAGCCCATGGACCACCATCTCCAGAGTATAATCGTCATTGCTCTCCTGGCAAACAACTCGCGGTCGTCTAGGTGGAATGACACTACAGGGTCAAAAGCACATATTAGATTCAAGATTATTAAGGCTGAAACGAAGGAACCACAAATGGAAAAATAGGAAGAAGGCATTTCAAAATTCTCAAAATAAGACTACACGGCATGTACACTGACTACACAGTGTGTACTTGACGTCCCTTCCCCTGCCCGGGTCCTTACAAAGGGCTAAGCCACACGGCTTCTGTTGAAAAAAACTACACATCGTGTATAATATCTACATGGCATGTACTATGTTATTTTCCAACTTCCCATTTCGTTTATGACAAGGCCTACTACTCGGCTTGACACTACACATCGTGTTACACCCATACACGGCATGTACATCACCCCATTTCCCAGCCACACGGCTAACTCCACACGGTCTGTCCTCAGACAAGACTACACAGCGTGTCCCCCAGGTACACATCGTGTTCAAGAAGAGGTGACACTGGCCCGTGTTGTTCCTTACACGGCCGCATCCCCAGGCCACACTACACGGCGTGTCCATCATTGACATGACGTGTTCTGTACAAGAGTTCACCGACCCGTGTTGTTAGTTACATGGCCGGACTCCAGGTCAACACTACACGGCGTGTCCATTCGGTACACAACGTGTTTTACCCAAGCCTTTCCCTACGCCGTGTTGCCGCCAAAACAGTTTGTGACACGTGAAGAGACAACACGGCGTGTACTCAGGGTAAACGGCGTGTATGCAAAAATTTCATTTTTCTTCCAGAACAGAAGAACATACACGTCCAGTATAAAAATACTACATGGCGTGTATACTGGGTTTCCAGACAATATGCCTCAGAAACTTCCCCGAACCTAGAAAATACAGAAAAACAATACCTAAGTGTCAAATTCCGACCCATGAGGGCCCATACTCCCCACGAATCAAAGTTTGACATCTCATATGTGTTATAACCAATAAAAAGTCAATGATCCACAAAATTCTGGTCGATGGGGGCCCATACTCCCCAATAACCAAAGTTTGGCTTCTATTCTATAAACAAGCTCACACAAAGAATACACTATCACATAGCAGGTATTTATCAAGCAGCTATCACAACAGCATGATTTTCTAGCACATCAACTATCACAACAACATGCGAATTTTTAATGCACCTACATGGCATGGAAACTATGCATGGCATGTGATATCTAGCATGTGCCTATATGATGCATGAGACGGAATAACCACATCTCATTGGGTTGTAACTAAATATAACCCATAGATAAATTATAAACAACACAATCTCAAGTGCGTAACCCAACGGTGAAGACAAATCAACAGTAAATTTCAAAATTAGTAAAATTGAAACACGAGGTAAATTGGATTTTCCCTATGCACGGGTTAGCTACGCTTGGGCACAACTTATTACCAACTACCATTCGTCCTATCCCTGACTAAGGCTCCAAATAGTAAGTCAAAGAAAAAAACTTCCTCCGATACAACTTTGTAACGTCCCGGACCCGGGTGCCACGCAACGGTTGCCCAGAGCCTGGTTCGCCACGTGACCTCAAGAGCATTTCCCCAAACGCCAGAGGCTGCCGACTAGCAGCGAGGGACCAGGTCTAATAGTGGGGAAACTATTCCCTCATTTGTAAAAGTGTAGCTTAGAAGAGATTAAACAAAACATATATCAACAGTGGAAGCAATAAACCATACACAACTGAAATAAACTACAACAGTGGATATAACCAATAGTATATAAATGATGATGCTACATGTTTCAAGTTCTAAGAAAATAGCCAGAACATATTATACATCAATATAGTACAACAAAATACAGAGTACAACTAAACATGCAAAATAGCTGGCAGCGGTATCGCGAGCCTAGGCACGGTCCCATGCCCTCCAACTCCTCAACAACAGTCAAGTACCTGTATATGGAATCTTGCCCCTATCCACACCTATGGAAACAGAATCTGTTTGTGCTGAAAAGCATGACCCAAATAGGGTTTGAGAAACATATCTCAGTAGGCACCCACCAAAGGCATGTGCCCAACTACGTGTAAGCATGCAACAATAGTGTGAAGCAGTAAAATGCAATAAAGTAAGAAGTACTCAAAAGTAACTAATTAGCAGTTATATTTCCATTTTATTATTCATTTAATCTATTAAATATTAGAAATCACTATAGTTCATTTCTACGTAAATAGTTCACGTCCTCAGACAAGCAAAACCTTACCCTCAGGTAAGTAGAAACCAACCAGCAGGTAATTTCCCTCAGGCTTAACAGAATTTTTCCCTCAGGCGTAGGCAGTATCGCCCTCAGACACAAAGTCTATTGCCCTCAGGCATGGAAGAAGTTTCCCTCAGGCCAAAATAACAATAGACCTCAGGCTAAATAGTGCAGTTCCCACAGGCTAATCACAACCACACCCTTAGGTTAAATAGGTAACTGGGCCATGACCAACATGTAGACAAGCAGTAAACAAGCAATTCCTTTAACTGCAATTCTACAATTACTACTTTAAAGGCATACCCTCGGGTATCTTGGCCAAATGGCTAAATAGAGGAATGCACCCCTCAAGAAGGTCTTGGATCCAAGCAATGATCCCAAATAGCATTTTTATTATCACAATTTAATCACCTAGGAAATTCTAGGCATTAAATATAGCAATGGCCTCAGCCTCACGACACCCCAATATGGGTTCGTAGCTCAAAAAACCGCACAAAAACTCAGGAAAGTTGGAAAAATAACACCAAGCCACCTGCCTTATTCGCCAATGAATGTTATACCTGAACGCCGATTCCAGAAACTCCCAAGAATAGCGTAGATATGACGAATAACAAAACCCATTCAAACATAAATAACTTCTGTTAGGGGAAGAATTGGTAAGAACCATACCGGGAGAGGAGAGGGATTACCTAAGCGGTTCCAATGAGATCGTCCGAAGCCGAATCAGATTCCAGAAGAACACCCGGTGGATCTTCAATGGTTCTTCCATCCTCCTTGGATCCAAAACATCCCAAATGCCTCTTCTACCAAATGAGGAGGCTACTGCCTATTTTAAGTCGAAAAAAAAGTACACGGCGTGTACTTCTTAGTACACGACGTGTACTTTCTTCATTTAACTCTTCCTCTGGCGACACTGCCAAACTGTTCAGCCGTCGACATGAGTACACGGAATGTACTCCTGAGTACACGATGTGTACTGTCGCCCAACTGGCGGTGACTCCAACACCATACTGTTTACACCTGCCGAATGACTACACGGCGTGTAAGGTACCACTACACGGTGTGTAAGGTACAACTACATGATGTGTAGTCAGTTCCTACATCCTAGTCACTGACATGGCTACACGCCCCGTGTACTCATCCCAACACAGCCAAAAGTACACGACATGTGGAAAAGTACACGGCATGTAGTTCCAAAATTTAGGATTTTCCCCCATTTTCCATATTTTCTCAAAAACACTTAAACAAAAGGAAACAGAAGAAGCTCGTACCTCAAAAATAAGAACCGGGTTCTTACAATACCCAAAAACCATTTTTTGGAAGTATTTATACCATTCCCTCCTTTTTATATTAATTGGAAATCTATTGGAGGCTAATGATATATGGGATACCTCTCAATAATTTTTACCTTTTCATATTTACAAGAATTCCACTCCCCCACCACAATAAAAGGGCACTCAACACCTCACTTTATCATAACTCTCAATAAAATCTGTCTCATACAAACATGGGAAAAATAGACTACCAAATTCCATCATATCAACATATAATAATCAATTTTTGGAGAAATAAAAAAAATCCTGTCCTCTTGAGAAAACAAAAATAAATTGCCCAAAAAATAGTTAACCTTCTTCCACAGTCTCTTTTGTTTTATTTTCATTCTCCACCCCCTAAATTACTATTATAACATTATTATACAATATAATAAATATATGTACATGTTGTTATTATAATGTCTAGACCTACACACAGAAAAAAAATATGATCAAATGGGTAACAAACTTACCGTTCTTGTGTACGACAAACTACCGCCTCATGAAATGACATCGTTAGTTTTTACTTTACCACCTACCATGGTTGAGAATTATGATGGAAATAATATTTTTATAATATATATATATATATGATATTTATTATGTATTAATGTTTTTGGAATTATTATATTAATCATTCCTTCATGCCTTCCATTTTCTAAGAATATGATAACATCATTTATGGACATGTGGATTACCACCTCTTCAAAGTGATGTGATTTGATCACACTGTACAAGGAATGCATTAAGGATATTTTTAGTAAAATTATATTATATTTGTGAAATAGTAATGATATAGTAATGATATTATATATTCATATATTTTATTTATTTTATTTCTTCCAAACAACAATAAAACAGAAACAACATTCATGCGTACATATGAACTACTGTCTCCATGAACCTAGTTTTACATTTAATATTTATATATTTTACATATTATTATAAATATTAATATAATGAATATATATGATATTAATATAAAGTTTTACATTATATAAATGAGTAAATCATGGTTTATGTAAGAGGATCAAGAATAAAGTCAACACATATACAAAAAACAAAACAGATATTACTTGAAACATGTCCTTAACATAAAATTGTTAATAAACTGTTAATATAAAGTCATAATCAAATCACATACGGTTATATATATATATGAATATGGTTCTGTGGTATATTTATAATAAAATTATACTTGTTATACAAGAGGTATGAATGTATATGAATAAATTCAAGACATAAGGTACGAGTTATCTCATATCACTTTTATTTATGTGAGATATAAGTTATATTCACCAATTATTCATGTTTATCGGTGTATATAAAACCCTATGACATGTAATATAATTAATAAAATTTATTTAATGATATAAAACGTTTCAATTTTTTTATTATTTAAAATATCTCATGATTCAAAAGTTTCTCAAGTAGTAAGGGGATTTCTATTCTCACTTTTATTTTGGCAAGACTTATAACTTATTCACCACTTATTTCACTTGTGTGGTGTATATAATTCCCCTGAATTTATTATATTATTATTATAAATAAATTCATGTGTATTTACATCTCCTTTTTATGATACATATTTCATGGGTTTTATAGTCCAAAAGTCACTAAATCGGTAAAGTAATGTTGTCTCAATTTCCCTTCATTGAGACACATGTTATGTTTTGTACCTACATTCTATTACATGGTGTATATACTAAACTTTGAAATTTTATATCATGAGTATCCTTATTTTCATGGTCTAATATTCCACATTAAATGTTATTATTTCAGGGGTATTGTGATTCAATGTTCCTAAAGTGGTAACCTTTTTTTTCAATAATCTCACTATTTATCGGGATTGTTTATGATTATACTCCCATTGATGAAATATTATGATCCATGTCTCAACAAATATTATAAATTTTCTTATCCTCTAGTTATTTGTGATAAATTCATATACCGGTGCAATGTTTACAATCTTTTTTACTTAAGATAATTAATAAAATGTTTTTATAAAAATACGACTTTATTTATCTATTTGGTTAAAAATCTATTTTCTTCCCAAAACATGTTTTCTAAAAGTGTTTTAAAAAATATTTTTAAATGATATAGTAATATAGATTTCATGGAAAAATATTTTAACGAAATATTTTATGGCTTATTGTGTTTAAATTGTCTTTCAAATATCTCTTAACAGGTTTTCAAGGTTATTTTCAAAGAAAAAGGATATCAAAATGATCTTTGATTTAAAAAGAATTTTTTTAGAGGAAAATATTTTTTCTTCAAGAAATTTTTTAAATTTTTTTTAAATTATTACATTATATATTTCCAAGTTTTTTTCAAGGTAAATTATTTTGAAAATTATTTTTGTTATAAATTATAATTTTCATGGAAAATTTATTTTAATAAGTGCTTGATGTGATATTTTAAAATCCTTCCCCATCTAAGTTTAAGTAATTTAAAATATTTTTTTATAAGGGATATTATCCAAGTACATAATTATTAATCTTTATTTGAATGGTTTATATTTAGATGATTGGTTATTTAGGAAACTTGTTTCTCTTCCATGGGTTATAAAGTGATAAAACAACTATGAAAACTGCTTACTTTAATGGTATATTCTATGAAGAAATGATTATGAAAGATGTATATTTTTCAATAGTTATGATATAATGAAATTTGTATAATAACCATTTCATTTCATGGGTAATTATGTAAATTTTATGAAAACCAAATGTTTTTATGGGTGATGATATGATATATGTTTTGTTATCTTGTGGTACATGAATGTATGATTTCATTATATGATTGGTGGGACCTATATCTCCCTCCAACACATTGGGTAATGATAAATGTTTTATGAGATCAAAGTTGACATGGTATGGAATCCCATTATTGAAACAAGAGGGTCAATAAGAGGGAATCCCAAGAATGAAACTAGAGGGTACATGGGAGGGAATCCCAAACTGAAAACAAGATTGTAAATGGGAGGGAATCCAAAGGATGAAATTAGAGGTCACCTAGGAGGGAAACCCAAGACCACAATACTTGGGTATGAGGGAGTTTATCCCAATCTAGAAAGAACATGGTACATGAGGGTTCATCACAATCCCAAAACAAGAGGGTATACGAGAGGGAATCCCAAGCCTGAAACAAGAGGGTAAAAGGTTGGGAATATGAATCCCACAAAAATAGGGTCCACAGGAGGGAATCTCAAGCCTGGAGTAGGTACACTAGTGATTATCCCAAGGATAACATGTTATGAAGTTCGTTGTTGGTATCCTTGCATATGATTTTATATACTTGTGTATATTCCATAATTCCATATCTTATTACTCTATTAAAATAACATGGATAATGCTCTCTTTTTTACGATTCATGTCTTCTAAACTGCCAATATTTAGGCCATGAGTATTGATTTTGATTTTCGATATCAGGGGTATGATATTTTAATGTTACGATCATTTTCTCATACCCTTTTACTCATGTTATGATTACATGTATCTCTTATTTACCCTTACTGAGAATATGAGCTCGCCCATTCATATATTTCATTTCCTTAGTTTATAAAGAAATGTTTTAAGTAGAAGTACTAAAGGGGAGATCTTTAAGGGATACATGGAAGATATTTCACCAGGTTAGAAGATTATGTATCCATGTATCCAAAGACACTAAACTATTAAAGTCCTCAGGAATTTATTTTTCTAATGTACTAAATATTCATAAAAAATGATGTAATATCCATGTTTTTTATGTTGGGATCTCCATAGTTGGTATCAATGGAATGTTTTGGTCAATATTTGGAAACAAGGATAAGAAAACATTAATGATATCCTTAGGGATATTTCTAAGGATATTTCAAGGGTTGTATCTAAAAATAAGCTTAATGCATCATTAATTTAAATGTAAGTGTAATGATTTATATACACTTTATGTAATAATTCATGATTATGTGGTTTTATGGTACGATTTGTGTTTCTCACCTTTTTATTTCTAGTTTTTTTAATTATGGGAACTAGAAGGAACTTGGTTAAAATGGAATGTTTTATATTAGTAAAGTATGAGAATTAGGAAATTAACATCCTTAGTATAAATATAATAAATAGAATCAAGATGTTGATATGATTATTGGTTATACTTATGAAGAAAAAGGTACCAAAAAAGATATATGAAAGGAATAGGATGTTATAATAGTGTTTTTTACATTAAATATAAAGATAATTATTAGCTTGAGGTTGAGGAACCTTAATCGATGATATATATTTAATATTCATGGAAAGGGTTATTAATGAATAAGATTATGAAGAATGAGTAATGTTTTAAGAATAATGTTGGATTATTGAAGTGTATATGTTCTGGTGGACATCTGAGCCTTTCAAATTTTCCCAGAATAATTAATACTTAATATTTATTAAATTAAATATTAATTTAATAGAACAAGTTTGTTCACCCACAAATTTTTAGTGGAGTGTTTTATTGAGATTATGGATTATCCATTGAGTCCATAAATGGGAATTTAGCCTATCTGAGTCAAAAACTCAAGTCGGGTGTCGGGGCCGACCCGGGCCCCTATTTCTTCTCTCTCATTTTCTTCTTTTATTTTCCTTCCTCTTATTTCATCATCCTTCTTGCGCATGCCTTCTATGTGGATCATACATGGTTGTGAACTAAGATAGAAAATGGATAGGTAGATATAGTGAGAGAGGGAAGGGAATATAAGTACCATTGCGAAGCTCTCAACAGACTGGTGTGACATGCGGCAACCGTGGACGATGTAATCAAGCGAATCTTCGACGGTTTTCCATCGAAGGTAGTCCCATTTATGTTTTCAAAATAGATACTATTTTTATTGGGTTTTTCATGTTATAAAGACATATATACCTTTTTATGGCCTCTTGAGTCCTTATCTATTTTTTTATGGTGAAAACTACGGTTTTGTGCAAATGGAGGGTTTTCTCATTAGGAAACCTAGTTTACATGGTGTGTGTTATAGGAGAGCATGCCATGTGCTCTTCCCATTCAGGGAAGTTGAATTTCTCTTAAGTACATGATGTGTAAACTGAGTACACTCCATGTGGTGTTACAAGGTCGTGAGTCCATCCATGTGAAAAAGAACACAAAATGTTGGGTTTTAGATAGTACACATCATGTACTTTAAAGTACAAAGTGTGTACTTTTAATTACACACCATGTACTTTTACATAGTAAGACACATGTTGTTATGGACATTTATAATACAAAACTAGGGAGAGGGATAATATTAGAAGACATGTAATCCAAATTACACACCATATAAGTTTTCCAACTTAGAGGTCTTGGGAATTTTGTTCCCTAGAAGTCAGAATTTTGCATGTGACTAGTCCATTTTGAGCGATGTTTTCCACATAGATTGTGATGGTGAAACCTATGGAGCGTGTTTGTGACTCCACATGGGTGTTTTGGTGTTTCTATGTAAATGGATGTGTTCTTCCACTTCTAATCAAATTTAGTATTCAATTGAGAGTGAGACTTGGTGTGGATGATCAGTTGGGGGTTTAGACGATCCTAGTTGTGATCTTGATCTAATATGAGCTGCGATATATCTCATGCAACCTTCACATTTTTAGGATACTCCCCTTGAAAGATGCTCACTTCTGGACTATGAGTCCATGAGACCCGATGCTTCCAAGGATCCCTTGAGTGATGGAATTTGAAAGGTGGTGAACTAGGGAGTCCCTTGTAGGATCCCTATACTCATGTATCGTTTCGAGTATCCCCATTTTAGGATGCCTCCATTGCTTGGACGACCCTGATTTGTATATTGGGTTTGGGCAGAGATGGTGTTCGGGTGTCACATAGAACCCATGCCAAACTGGTAAGCCCATGAGGCTATGTTTGTAGTGTTGGTTTGGGCATTCAAGCCACCCTCACTCTTTATTGTGTTCACTTGTTTATGGATGATACAGTGATGTTCACCCATGGTGCATCCGAGATGGTGTTGGTTAAACCTAATGTGAGGCATCTTTCTTTATTTTGGGTTTCCTAGATGTTCTCCATAAGATCCGTGTTGCTTTTTGGGATGACCAGATGTGCATACCTTGTATCTGAATTCTGAGCCATGTTATTTCTTATATTTTATTGGTACCCAAAGGATTTACCTGGGAATTCGATGTTGAGCCTATATGTATATATATATTGGGATATATTTTTTGGGATGTCCATAGGTTCTTCCTAGAATCTGGATATTGATCCTTACAAGTTTACTTTTACACCTTGAGTGATACTTGAATTCCTATGGCAGGATTGCCTTGGACAGACTCATGGGATTGATGATATATGATGAGGATGGTGAAACTCTCCTTGATGTAGGCTTGTACTAAGTTTGGTTTGGCATGACCATCAGGATTGAGTGATGCTGATCAGTGGTTGAGCTTGTATAAGATTTTCTTGAGTGGTTTGGACCATAGGTTTGGGCGTCATAGACATCTATTTGAGGTAGTGTGACTATCAGGTTGGGCATGGACCATGATACTTGGATGGTATGGCCATCAAATTTGAGATAAATGATTTTTGGGGAATAAGGCTCTATAGATAGTGTGTCTTGGTTTATTTATTTGGTGATTACCACTCACCCATGATGGCCAAAGAGACGACTGAATTGTATACACGTAGGATGACTCCCTGATGAGGTGGTTTTGACCACTCATGTGGGTAGAGGCCCTAATAGTTTCTGCTTATGTATTTGTGTTTTGGGGGTTCTTGTTATAGGAAGACACATGGGAGGTGAGGCGCCTTCAGTTGATAGTGAGGAGGCTATTGAGTTGGGTTCTGAGGCTATGGGCCCAAAATTTTATTTTAGGACATACATTGTTGTTCCTCCTATTTTCATGCCATTTTACATCATGATATTTCAAGAAGCGGTCCAAGGGACTGGGATACTATTGTTTGGGAATGCCTTCTGGATGTTGTTACTTGAGACACGAGGTGTCAGGATGCATGTGGTGCTGGGCTGCATGATTACGGTGGAACCTAAGGGTTCACTTGGGCTTTATGACTATAAGAGTACTTTAGACCATGGGTAAAGGAATCACCTCAATTATAATATTTTGGAATTGGCCGAAGTAGGCATATTTTGATCAGGTTTTCAAACCCAAGGATTTACTACAGGTTGGTTATCATGCTGTTCAGTTTCACTTACACATTAATGTCATATCTGTGTGTGTACGTATAATTATGGGACTATACAAACATGTGCATATAGATATGGAAATAAACTGTGGAACTTACCCAGTTGATAGGGATTATAGACCCTGATTTTGACCATGGTTTCACATTGGATTTAATTCCTTTGGTTGTGCTTCAACAAGGATGAGTACATTGGGTTTTCATACACATTTAGAATCAAAGTTGTATTTTTCTTATCTGGGTGGCCTACTTAGATTTTTTCTCACCCCTGCACATGATCCATAGTGTACATGTATACCTTATGTATACTTTTATGGTTGAGAACAAGTTTCATGGTGTATAAGTCTTAGGCCTAGAGTTTCATAATCGAGTGTAGATGCTCGTGAAGTTATATTGGTCGAGCTACTACAGTTCCATAGTGTCTCGAGACCATGTACGAGGACTGACTCAGAGTTAGTAGTAGATCCCTATTCATTTACCTTTAGTTTCTTTTTTACAATTTAATCTATATGTTCGGCCCAGTTGGTGACTAGTGTTTTATTGCATTGCATGGTTTTTTGGGATATTACAACATCATTACTAACACAACTTATTCTATTTCAGTTTTTTACTACTTCTTCACTCTGTTTACTTTCTGCTTTTTATGATTCCTAGTTATTTATTAAAGTTTTCTACTCTTATATGATGGAATAGTCTCCCCACTATCACCTAATAGGACCTTGCTTCTTATTGGATGACTCTAGTGTTCGGGGAGGCACACATGAGGCCTAGTAACCCACCAACTTAGAGCACCAGTTTTGTGGATTTTGGGTCAGGATGTTACAAAATGGTATCAAAGCGGTTCTTTTTTGGGTCTTTACTATTAGGGATTTGGTATAAAAGAGTATTAGGAATGTGTTGGGACCTGTGATGGATATCATACTAGTGCGTCAAAAACACTTGTTTATCTAAGAAGTCTTGGTTTCTAGGGTTTGGGATTGTTGTTTTGATATGTGATGTTACAGTTATATATGATATTATCCTTGAGTGACACACATGTTATGTGGGTTTTATGATTTAATATGGATCTATAGATCTTGGTCATTGGGAAGATACGAGAGACCGATTTTGACTATTTTCTAGTAAAAGAAAGAGTCATGTCATGCATCATTTTTGTCATGTAGCATTCACATCATATAAGAATGATAGTGTATGATTTTTCTGATAATAGAGGCCTTATTAGTTGGGACTGATTATGTGCATATTTTTTTTGATGGAAAGTTATTTGGATATACATTGAGATGTTTGTTTTGAGTTTTTTGACTGAGTCCTCATGCACAACTGGTGTAGTGACCTAGTAGGTAAATATGGAAAGTGGTTTCCTTTTGTTCAAACCCTTACAGGGTGTTTTTTCTCAGGTTTATTGAAATCTAGTCAGTTTTCTGAGTACGATGTAGATGGATACCAGGACTATTCTTTTAAACTAGTCCTTTAGAGGGAATTTATGTATATAGATACTTGATGAGTGTAAATTTAGTTCCACTTCTGCATTGGTTGTGACCTTCAAGGAGAAGTTCCTTTTGAGGATGATCGAAGAGGATCAGGGCTTTGTAAGCCATTTTTTTAGTTTTGAACCTTGTTTTACTCTAAAAATTGATGTTTTATGTGGGATTTTGGGCTTGTAAGATTCTTTAGAGTTGATGATAATGGTATTCCTATAGTGGGGAGTACTAGATCTATCGTAGTTAAGTGGATTTGGTGTAAGAGATGGTTGTTGATATAAAAGTATAGTAATTGGACAGTCCATATCACCTGGATGTGAAGATTCACCAGTTGGGATCATGACTTCTGGTACTCTAACTAGGATTCATGGGGATGAGATGGTTTATAGTGGGGAGTTTTTATGAACTAGTTTTTTATTCAGAATGCAGTTTTGGGCAGAAATTTGGAAAACAAATGAGATGCTCGAGAGGGGTAAAATGGTAATTTTATCTTATGAATATTATATTTTAATTTTTTTGACTGCTCTGTTGGTCCCAAAATAGGGTTTTTTCCCAAGGACAAGAGTTTGGTGAAAAAATAAGCCTTTTGAATTTTGGAAGAATAATAAATAATAAATAATTATTAAATTAAATATTAATTTATATTCGCAGGTTCATTTGGCTATAAATTCTAAACAAAGAATCAGATTGAAAATTTTTCCCTGCATTTGAGTATAGAATGAGAATTTTAGCATAGTCGAGGCATAAACTCATGTTAGATTTTAGGGCCAACCTGTTCCCCTTTCTCTTTTTCTTTTTTTACTATTTTTATTTTAATTTCCTTCCTCTTATTTCTCCCCCTTCTTGTGCATGCCTTCTGTGTGTATCCTCCTTGGATGTGGCCTTGGAGAGAAAGCGAGTAGGATGGTATATTGATATAGAGAAGGTAAGAGATGTACCGTTGCAATCCTCTCGATGCGCTGGTGTGACGAGCTGCCACTGTGGACGGTGTAACTGATAGAAGCTTCAGTGGTTTCTACCCAAAGGTAGCACCATTTATGTTTTTTACATATATCCCATTTGATTTGGTTTTTTCATGTCTTTAATGATATGCATAGCTTACTTGTGGCGTATTTAGGCCTGATCTATTGTTTCAGGGAAAAAATAGGGGTTTCAGGCGATCTGAGGGTATTCCCTTCAGGAAACCCATGTTACAAGGTGTGTGATCCGAGGGATCACACCGTATGTTCTCACAATTTGGGAAAGATTATGTTTTCTTAATTACATGCTATTTACTCAGGGTACACTCTGTGTAGGGGTCCATGGTCGTGTCTCTGACTGTGTGAAAAAGAACACTGAATGTTGGTTTTTAGAGAGTACACACCGTGTACTTTAAAGTACACACTGTGTAATTATAAACATGAAGACCCCATGTTGTATTAGACTTGTATATGTATACAATGAGGAATAGAGATACGAGTTACTATAGTTTACTCTAAATTACATGCCATGTACTTTTTCCATCTTAGAGATTTTGGGTATTTTGCAACCTGGAAGTCAGAATTTGGGATGTGAGTAGTCCATTCTGAGCGTTTTCCTCATAGATTGTGATGGTGAAACTTGTGGAGCATTTCTATGACTCCAAATGGGTGTTTTGTGGTTTCTATATAAATGGAGATTTTCTTCTTCCATTTATCAAATTCAGTCACCAATCGAGAGTGAGACTTGGCATGGATGATCGGTTGGGTTTCCAGACCATCCTAGTTGAGATCATGATCCTAGATGAGTTGAGAGCTATCTACAATGACATTTTCTTTTTAGGATTCTCTTCTTGAGAGATTTTCCCCTCCAACCTATAAGGATGTAAGACATGATGCTTCCATAGATCCCTTGAGGTATGCCTTTTCTTTTGTGATGATCTAGGGACTCTATTGTAGGATCCATGTACTTATGTATCCTTTTTAGGATCAACATTTTAGGATGCCTCCATTGATTGAACGACCCAATTTTGTACATTGGTTTTTGGTAGATATGGTGTTTGGGTGTCACCTAGAACCCATGTCGAACTGGTAAGACCATGAAGAAGTGGCGGTAGTATTAGGGTTGGGTATTCAAGCCACCATCATTCCTTCTATGTCCACTTGTTTATTGTTGATGTAGTGATGTTCACCAGAGGTGATTCCTGGTTGGGGATGTTGAGCCTAACACAAGGTGTATTTCTTTCTTTTATGATGCCTGTATGATTTCCTTGGGATCTATGTTGCTTTCTGGGATGATCATATGTTCTTACCTGTCATCCAGATTCCGAGCCATGTTATTTTGGATATTTTACTAGTACCCAGAGGTATTAAATTGGATTTGGCTATTGATCTTGGATGTGTGTGTCTATATATATATATATTGTGACATATTATGTTTGGATGTCCAGAGGTACTTCTTGGTATTCAACTGTTGATCCGTACGTGTTTTCTTTTAAACCTTGAGTGATAATTGTATTCTTGTGGTAGAAATACCTTGGTTGGAATCGTGGGCTAGATTATATATGATGAGGATGATTATTCTATCCTCGATGTGAGTTGGGCCTGATTTTGGGATGGCAATACCATCGTTATTGAGTGATGATGATCAATATTTCAGCCTTACATGAGTTGTTTTGACCACATGTTTGGTTGTCGTCGATGCCGGTTTGGGGTAGTGTGACTGTTAGGTTGGGCATGGCCCTGGATACAAGGATGTAACATCCATAAAATTTGAGTAACACGGTCGTGGGGGAATGGGGTGGCACAGATAGTGTTTTTATTGGGTTCTTTATTTTGTGATTACAGATCACTTGTGATGGCCAAATAATTGATTGAGTCATGTGAAAAAAAAGTTAACTTTGTGATGAGGTGGTTTTGACATATTGTGTGGGTAGAGGCCCCAGATAGTTGTGGTTTAGGTATTTGAGGTTTTGGGTGATTTTCGTAGGAAGCCACATGGGAGGTGAGGATCCTTCGGTTTTTTGAAATGATTCTATTATGTTGGGGGTGAGGCTCACCCTGATTGAGGCTATGGGTCAAGACTTTTATTTGAGGATAGACATCACTATTCCTCCAATTATTGTGCCATGGTCTAATGGGATATTTGGAGTACAAGTGCATGGGGATAGAATAATATTATTTTTTTCATTCCTTCAGGTTGTCGGTACTTAAGAGACAAGTTGTTAGAAGGAATATGGTGCCAGGATGTGTGATTGAGGTGGAACCTGTTGATGCACATGGGAGTTGTGACTACATGCGTACCTTGGACCATGGGTCAATGACACCCATCACTTCTGAGATTTTGGAATTGGTTAAAGAACTATATGTTGTTCGGGATTACAGACTCATGGATCAACTGCAGGTTCATTATCATGCACATCGGTTTCACTTATGCATGATTTTCATATCTTCATCTGTATATATAGGCATGTGAATATAAATGCATATGCCTATAGATATGGACATCCATGTTGTAACATGCACAATTGATTGGGATTATGGACCCTAAGTTCTACTATGATTCAAGTTGGATTTACTTCCTTTGGTTTTTCTTTAGAAATGGATAGCACATTGCTTTTGCATACACTTTTAGAAGCATATTTGAATATTTCTTATCAGGGTGGACAACTAATATTATTTTGCACCATTATATGTTCACCACAGTGTATGTGATGAAATTATGTCTACTTTTAAGGTTGATCACAAGTTCCATGGTGTTTATGTATAATGACCACTGTTTCATGATAGAGTGGAGTCACTCTGGTGGTCATACTGATCGTGCTACTGCAGTTCGATAGTGTTTGGAGACCAGGTACGTGGTCGGGCTCAGAGTATGTAGTAGAACCCGATTCATTTACCTTTAGTTTCTTTTGAACTATTGTATACTTATGGTTGGACCTGTGGGTGAATATGTTTGTACTATATTTTAGGGCTATTTAGGCAATTACATTATCTTTATGATTACATCTTCTTCTATTTCAGTTGTTTACTGCTTCCTCACTCTGTTTACTTTCTGCTGTGTATGATAATTAGTTGTTTATACTATTTCCCTACTCTAATACGAGGGAATAGTCTCCCACTATCACCTCCTATTCCTTTGTTACTGGTAGAAACCCTCTGGTATATGGGGAGGTATGCTTGAGGCCTAGTAACCCACCATCTCAGAGCATCGGTTTAGTGGCTTTTGGGTCGGGACGTTACAATTACGGGTACCAGAGCATTAGTGTAGCAAGAAAATCTCAGGTACCTAGTGTAATGAACAAATTTTTTATCAATGTAATTCCCTTATTATAATTTTTTATTATAGTATAATCACGTAATATTACATATATAACACAATAAAAACCTTATAAATGTAGTATGACGAAATAGAAGGAATATTTAGAATTTATGAAACCATTACCAAAGCAATAGTAACTTGAATGTTTGAAAAGTAATGTGGACCTTATGAATATTATACAAGCCAATGTGATTGAATCCCCCCAATGAAATTACAGATAAAATTTATCCATCTTATAAGTATCAATAAGGTATAATTAAATCATACTATAAGTAAATAAATATTTTAAAATTTATTAATTAAGTGTTGTTTTTTGTAAGTTATGAATATGTAATTTAAATTTTATTATTAATTCAATAAATTAAAAGTATTTTTTCATAGAATGTATTCATAAAATAATATTTTGATGCCTTATGATTATAAGATAATTTTATGAGACATTAATTAAATTTTCAAATTGTTTGAAAAGTAGTTTTATTTATAAAATTTATATTCAAAAAATAAAATTTCACATATTTAGAATTTTTTATAAAATGCTGTTTATTTTTTAATTCTATATTTAAAAAAATGGTCTGGGTGAATTTTTGGGATTTTTCTAAAATACATGAATTTTTGGAGAATAGTAAAATATAGTAATTTTCTATATATATATATATATACATTATATGTTAAATACACTATCTATTGAGTCATGGCTGATATAGGAACCATTGGTATTAACTCAAATAATCTAATTACTGCATTTAGTCTCAATAATCAGCACTATTTCTTGTCTTGAGAAAAATAATAAACTAATGAATTAAATGTTGAGGAAACTCCCCTATCCTCCACTATAAATACCACCCTTTACCACCTCTTCTCCTCATACCTCACAAGCCATGTTTCTTTCCAATGTTCTTTCAAAAGATCTCCTTAAGCCCCTCTCCCGTGTCCAAGAGCTCTTGATCTCATCAAAAGACTAAAACATATCCCCTTAGGAGGTTATGAAGAGGAAGGAATCAAGTGGTAAAACCCTCTTCCATTTTCGTTAAATTTATTTTCAAGTTCCATTGTATTCTTTTCTATCCTTACCTATTCTCTTCAAAATAGTGTGATAACTCTAGTAACTTAAATTTAATATAATGTTTTTATGATAAATATAATAATTCATTATAATTTCTCATTTCCCCTCCTTTTATACTTGAAATTAAAACACCATCCAAGATGTGTAAATTTATCACATTCAACGATGACATGTTTTATATTTCTATTATCATTTTAAATTATGGTCATGAAACCATTTTTATGGTTGAAAGGATTATTTTTTAGGTAATAAATCTTATTTAATTTTTTTGAATCATTATTTAAAATTGTATTATTTTTTAAAACAAAATGGGTTCATTGTGATAAAAATAAGGCCAATTAATCCAAATGGTTATCATTAAAGTTTTGTATAATGATTCATCCCCAAACCAAATACCCAAATTAATTTTATAACTATGAAATATTTAGGATGTTATCTAATAAAAAATAACTTTTATTCTGGATAAACATCCTCATCTTAAATTTCTATCTATAAATCTATGTAAGTAAACCGATCATGGAATCCAAAGAAACCAACTCCCCCAAACAATGAAATTGAACAACTTAACCCATAAAAAAGGCCATGAATGAAATTAATAAGGTTATAATAAATCAATTAAATATAGAAGAGTTTCTATAATTTTTAATTAATGAATCAAATTTGGTTATATAGGGTATTAAGTAAAAGTGAAGAACACCTTCAGAATTAAGGTAAGGGATTCCACCCAAACCTTCATTGTTATTTCGGGTTGCTCTATATTTCATTTTACCCAAATAAATATATATATTAATTTTATTTATATCATATAAATTATATTTAATTTTTCCAAACCCATGTATCAATATTCAGTCATCATTCTCTTTTAGGGGCATACAAGTGTTTTAGTGGCACACTTTTTAATTCTTCTTGATAAGTAAGTCTGTTTTATGGGAACTTCCTGAATTCCTATCCAATTTCATGTTCACTATATAATAATTTTTTGGCCCCCATTATCCTTATAAAATTACTTATTTTATTTTGAAAAATTCTTCATTTGATTATGGTTTTATAAAAATGACTATGCCATTTTTTACTTTAAACGATCTTTGATATTTTCTCCACTAAAATGTTTTAAATATAATGCTTCTTACATACACTTTTTACATGATATCACTTCAAATTGACATAAATGTTTACTATATATGCATATTATAACTTATTATTGTTCATTAAGTATCAAATCCATTTCCTTCATGGGCAATCTTATGATAGTCTCATTAGTTATTCTTTATGACATTATAATAATACCCATTTCATTCCATGGGTACCCTTATGTTTATGTATTGATTATGTAGGATTCTTTATGTAGCACATATATTAATGAACATGTTATGATGGGTGTTACCATATAGTTATCCAATTAATTGGGTAAATTTTAGTCTCATGAGAGGTTATGTGAAATGGTCATGGTGGTTAGCCTTGACTCGTTCTCCATGTGCAATGGTCTTGGTGGCCAACTTGGACTCATGATACTCTATATGAAATGACCCTTGACTCGTGATAAAGTCAATTTTTATGTATCTATCATGTTAATATTATTCTATATTTATATTATCTCATGTTTTATATTTTGTGATTCCATGTGATTAATCTTGTTCCATTATTTTTATATCATTATGTCATTCCTTCTAAACCAAGTGCTAAAGATTTATTCTTATGTTTATTCACTTATAGGGTTTTTTAGCTCATCCATTTGTTCATGTTATCCATAGGTTATCCTATGAAGATGTAGGATCACAATGGAAGTTAGGAGATCAATATGGATATTGAATAAAATTTTATTTTATGATGCTTAATTTTGTACCTAGTCTTACAAAGACACTAGACTTTAGGATCCTTGTCCTATATTTTGGGGTTTAATTATGAAAAAAATCATGTAATGATACTTTTAAAATCCTAGGGTTCCTATAAATGGATTATCTATTAAATTCCATTTCACATGCATACATCGGGGGACTAGATCATCATTCTTTTCACCCCATGGATTAATAGTATCAATCAAACACTCACGTATCATCGTTTACATATATATATCAAAGTCAAAAAATAATAACACTTTTATATCAACAATTCTAAAAATGATTAACCATTTTATATATAAATCATAATACTAATATTAATTTCAACCATTTAACCATTTAACATAAATTCTATTAATCTTATCATAACTCATCAACCCTTCTAGTTTAAGATAAACAATCCTTATACAAGAAAACATTAAAATCACGTTGACATATTTTTAATTTTGTAAACCCTCTAATAAAAACTTTTCATTAAATAATTATAATTTAAATGAAAATTTGGACAACCCATGGGTGTCCATTATGCCTGTTTGTGTAATCTTCAACAGATACAACAATATCTAAGAACTTTCAAATTCCTGAGGACTCAACTCTCATTTCTAATTTTACAGTAATTTTATGACATGGAAATGCTTATATAAAACTAAAAAAAAGAAAATTTTCAATAATATGGATATTATCATATGTAACACCTATCTTAGATTCATAGATGAATATATACCAAACCTTATTCCTTCATTCAAGGTAGAACGACCAAAATGAAAATGGTTGGAGAAAACACAGAACATCACTATAATTCTTATGATATGAGACTACGTATAATTTCTTTAAATATATCTAAACATAAAATATAAAAATTACCTTCAATGAATAAGGAAATTTCCACAAAATATTATATCTATGGTTTTGGGAAATAGAGGAAGAAGATATCTAGGAATAATATCTTTAAATAGAGACTTATCAATGAATCTAGATCTCCAAAACGGTATTGAATCACCTAAAAAATTCTCCCAAATAAATAGAGATCACCTATAAATCATTTGGAGAAAAAGGATTTTGGAAATATTTGAGAATAACTAAAAAAATACGCCTAAATAATTTAATTATGATTAGATCTATAATTTTATGTCTACTAAGTATACACCGCAGAGTTTGGAAAAATCATACACCAACTGTGTGGAGATACCACCTAAAGATCATCCATCACATCATTGGATTACATATATAGAATAATATTTCACTAAAATTTCTCCCATATATCCATACATTCATTTTTTTCCTCAAACATCTATACAGATTCTCTAAACCATGCGATAATTGTGCAGAGCTACTTTCCCTTCTTCCACAAGCCATATAGTTTCACGGATGGGGGGCACAGTTTGTACTAACCATCCACAAAGCGTGAACCTACATAAAAGGATATAAATTGTTTCAAAATCCCTATTAATATTCGTAATCTTTACCAAATGAATATATATAATTAAAATACAAAAATAAGGGGTCATGTAACTGAAAATAAAAAATTAAAGGTCCGGAGAAAGTTCAAGATATTATATCTTAACCCATGGAATGTAAAACAAGTTTCATAAATATAAAATAATTATATTTTTAGAATACCCATAGAATTAATAAAGATAGTATTAATGGATAATTTTCTAAGTGAATCATTTCTATCATCAATGGATGTTTTGATAAATAAAACACATTTTGGAGATCACTAGAATATTTCATGAGGAAAATACCATTTTCATTTTAAATATCTTATTTAAAATAAAAAAATTCTAGAATATTATGGATTTTTTATTTGAAATGAAAAATGGGAACATTTAATGTAGTCTTAATTTAAAATATTTTTTAGGATGATGTGAAATTTTATTCTTGCAGTATACATTTAAACAAATATTCATTTCACACAATCATTAATAAGCACCTTGACTGGTAATAGAAAAGAATATTAATTTTAAAACATTTATAGAATTTTAAAAAAGGGTAAAAATAAAATTAAGAAATATTTATGTTTTAGTAGAAAAAATTCATGAAACATTTTTAGGAAACTATAAACATAGAATAATATTATTCCTACATGAAGAGAGAAAAAGTTCGATTTACATAAAAACATTCCTTCAGACTTCTGATTACATTGACAGTGAAAAATGAAAAAAGTGATTTAAATATATATAGATTATTACGTAATAATAAAATAAATGATATTTTTGAGAGATATTTCATATAAATTCATCAATAAAACATAACCATAAACAATCTCGATAAATAGTGAGATTGTAACATAAAACCCTTACCTTAGGTACAACTTTCATTGTAAGTGATTTTAACCTCCTATATAATTTATTTGAATTTATTAAACCGAAATTAAATAATACTATTCATACTTATAATTCTAAAAATGTTTTTATTATGACATATTATCACATATTCAATAAAAATATAACCTTATCATTTTTATTTTGAGTTCTAAATGCTTTGTTTTTCATATATGTTTTGATTTTATAGTTGTGTTACTTGTATATAGAACATAGTTTCATCATATCAAGAATATAAATAATGATATAAATATATTAAATTTTACTTATATACACATATTTATACCCGTTCATGAAAGGTATAAATAGAAAAATGAATGGGACCATTTATGATGACAGTAGTCAGTATAGACACATGAACGATGTTTATATTTTTTAATGAAAAGAACAAAAGAAATATAAATAATATTTTACCATTACAAATCATAATTATTTTATAAATATCATATATATTTATTAAATATATCATTATATACATAAATTTTGGGAATTTATGGAGAATGAATCATATCGCCATGTAGATGTGGTAGTGCACACATGTGCAGGAGATATCCTTTCATTTCCCACTTCTTAGAAAGGTGTGGTAAATGGTTTTCCCGTAATAATAATAAAATTTTAAACTTAATTTTTTAATGAATTACTTATTTTAGGATGGATAAAACTACATTTAGAAGAAGTAAAATAAGAAATAAACTTTTAAAGAGACTTGTAAGATGGTTACCTCTATTTTGGAATACCTCTTTGGATTACCACATAAGTATTATTGAAATGGTATTAGAGTATGATAATGAGATTAAGAAATATGGGAATAAATCTATAAATTTTTTTGGGTAGGTTATGGATGATTTTTTTGCCTCAATATTTTTTAATAAGGGAGGATAAGAGGTTTCTTTTTATAGGCAAGGGTAGGGACATGAATGGAATTACCGAAAATATTTAAATAATATAAAATAAATTTATTTTTAATTTGTCACCAAATTGATATGAATTATAAGGATAGATAATATAAGATCAAAAATCATTCAAGAAAATATATTTAAACATGTTTATGTGGAATTTTTATCATTAATTAATTGTTTAACCCCAAGTAAACCCATTTTACCTTAATCGTGAGATACAATGTTTACTGCTTTTACTATTCACCATAACAAAAAATGAAGGAGTACTAATTATAACATATATAAATTATAATTAAAAAATATATAAATTATTTAATCAATTTCAATTTCTATAAGAATAAGAAATTAATTTTGAAATAAATTCTCAAGACACAATATAAATAAAATTAGAAAAAATATTTTCAATCCTAAAATTGAGTTTAATTTTATTAAATTACTCAAAAAATTATTTGATGAATGTTAAAATATTTTATAGAATATATTATTTAAAAATTTCATTAATTGGGAATCATAACATAAATTTATTATGATCAATACAAATTTCACACTTAAAAATAGTTTTATGAAAAATAACTCCTTTTTTACTTTAAAATGGTTTTATCTTCATTACGTACCATTATATAACCAATGTATGAATGTTTATCAATGAATTATAAATATATATATTTAATATAACTTTATTAGAGTGATAAATATAATATTTTCTATAAAATTAAATATCATTTTGATTTTTGTTTCAAAAAATAGGCCATTTAATCATGAAATTAAATTATTAAAAAAATTAATGGTTATTTATTAGGATTTAGACCATAAATTTGTTTATGGAATATATATATATATATATGTATATTATATTGCTTTAAATCATATTTATACCAACCAATCCAATGTCTAGGTTATAAAGGTTATGATATACTATCATTCAATTTGACTCGGAATTGTGTGTAAAGAAATCTATTGATTACTTCCAATTTATTTTATAGGAATTCATATAAAATAATGGGGTGTGATACCATTACAATAATGTTTTAACTATTAGTTAATAAAATAACATCAAGGAATAAATAAAATTAAAATACTTGACTATGTTGAGAATATTCCTTATAGTGAAACTATTGTTTGATATGTTTTTTTTGGAGAAGACGTACACAAAAAAGGTAATCAACAGTAATAGTCCACCAGATAGAAAATATTAAATCCTTTAGTGGTTAGACCCCTCTATACCTCATGTATAGTGGCCATAGTAAAAGTTAATAACTAAAATATCTGCAAAATAATAATCTTGAATTCATCTAAAATCACCATGCATAAATTATTTTGAAAATCATACACATAAGAATATAAATAAGAAATTAAAAAACAATATAATGAACACTAGAATTTACAATGTTTGTATTTTCACCTACATATATGGGATAAAATTTACACAATATTGGTTTAGAAGGAAATATATTACAACTAGTGAATTTCAATCCATGTTTATAACTCATTATATTATTATTACATTACATATTAGTATATGGTACCAACCTATATTTATAGCAGCATCTAGTTAGTCAACCCATTGCACCAAAATCATAATTTCATTGATATACACCCATTTATTGTAGTAAGCAACATAATATTGTATATTTTATCATCAAAACTTAAAATCATCAGTAGAAAAATGATGCTCATACACCTCACTTCCGTGTAATATAATAAAATCATAGAGTGATCTATTCATATACAAAACCATCTTATGATACACACCATATATGAGATTTCAGCCTATTGAATACATGATTTATCAATATATAGAAAATTACTCCCATAAAATAATTCATCTGTAGAAGTATTTTTACGACTTCATTCTTTTGGTGAACTGAATCTGGTGACTTTATGTGGCTTCCCAAAAACCATTAATTTTTGGGTTGTTTGGCGGTTGGGTGAGATAGATGGTGGTGAAAGGTTACTCGAGGTGGTATGAAGACATCATCTAGATGTGTAGAAGATTTTATATGAGTTATCATCATAAATTTCATTATATGGAAGTGTAATAGAATGTATAGTGTTCATTCCATGGGGGGAATCATTGACTGTAGTGTGTATATTGGATTATGGTTTTTTATATGGTTATGTAATTTTGAATGGATAATTGTTGGGGAGACCAAGTGATCGCTAGGGATTGAGGATTGTGATTTCATGACTATAGTGTGGACTATTCACCCATTATGAGGTGATGTTTATTCATTATATATACATTGGGTGAAATGGACACTAGAGGATGGGGTGACTATGGTTCACTATTTTTGTGGCTATATGATTGTGGTTTTTTCATACATTATTTGGGATGAATATGTTAGAGTAATGTTTTCAGAAAGGGATATATTTGGGAGATGTTCATGACCAAATTTTTATCATGATACTCCTTATATATGTGTATAAAGATTACAATATTGATCATCTGAGTATAGGTGGAACATGCCGTAGATATTGGTCGTAGATTGTGGTAGATTTTTTACTCTAAATGACTTGGGGATGTTTGGTCATATATTTAGTAGGGATGACACCTTGTTCTAGTGAGTGTTATACAACGAGTATTTGTGATTATTATGAACATACCAGAAATGAATTTGGTTTCTTTGTATACATGATGGTGGTTTGGGTTTATCAGTTTTATATTTTGTTATGGGCATGGGATGTGTGATCCTTCTATTTTGTTTAGAATTCAGGCATATAATCCTTATTTTAACTAACCAATGTAGGTAGGATGATTCTAGAGAGTGATGGTACAATACCCCATGTATTTAGAGAATTATTATAGATTATTAAATGTTATAAATTCATGTTATTCATGCCCCTATATTTTTTGAAGCTATTTAGGGGAACATTGGCGATGGTCTACTTAAATTTCTACTCACACTATGCATGGGATTCTTGGTGTATACAAATATTCATGTTTCATTTCTTCTATAAGGGTGTGACTCTTGGCAGAGAGTTGTACTAGGTTGGTGAAAGGTTCATAGTATGGGATAGTTGTGTGGCTGTTGTCAGTGATGGAACCCAAAAGATCCCTAATGTCTGGAGATTTATTATGCATTGCAATATTTTTATTTCTAATGTTTTATATTGTACCACATAGGGTAATATTGTTTAATTTTCCCATTTTATGACTGTGAAAAATTACAAATATCATGAAATGTGTTATTGGTCTTATTTTTTAGTTATGTTTTTTATGTTACTTGGTTATTTCCACAGCTAATATTTGTTTATTATTAAAATTAGTGTATAATCTATCTATAATAACACTTAGACCCTTACTACTAGTTGGAATCCTATGGAATATGGGGAGGTTTGCTTGAGGCTATAGGGAACCACCTGACTTGGAGCCTCTATGGTTATATAGGTTTTGGAATTGTATAAACAAGAATCTAAATAGGGTTTTTTGTTATTTTGTGTATAGTTAATGAAGATTTAGGGATGTTTTGGGACACATAATTGATGTTTCTTTATTCTTGGACAATTCATGCATGGGAAAAATTCCATGTTTCCAGGGAATCTATGTTTTTTTCTCTTTGTTTTTTTGTCATAGATGAGTTTTTCTTATCTTGATAATCATGAAGTCATGTTGTTTTTGGTTTATTGTTTTTGAATCTTGGATCCAATATAGGAATATGTGGTATTATTACATCATTCATGGACTTTAGTTTTCATATGACATGTGTGTTGATATTTTAATTAGTATTAAATTTTTGGAAATAGTTTTAACTATTTAATTTTAAATAAAAACATATAAGGTGGTCTACCATATAATTATTCTATGTAATTATACTCAATTTGACATGATTTATTATTTATTGATGGTGTCACCTGACGACGGTTATATAAACCGTATATATATATTTGTCTAATACCCAATTTATATATTACATGATATTGGAATGAATGAGGGGGATAGAGACCTAGGGGTGGAGGAAAGGTGCTATGTTTAGTGTGTCTTAGGCTGGAGGATGGTATGTGTATATTTGAGGGGTTCTAATTTTGGTTCTAATAAGATATTATATGAGGGAAAGTTAGACTATTAAATCATGTGGGATGGAGGTGTCTCATATTTGATCAGTTTTCTTTTATGACCTATTGAGTTATCATGGGTAGGAGTACATTATATTTTGCGGTTATCAATGAGGTTTTTGATTATTAACATTCTATTAAATGCAATATATGTGTAGTTGGTTTCCTTAGTCAGGTATAAGGTAAAACCTATTCCATGGAGTGATACATTAGATGTTTCATGTGTAGTTTTTATTATGAAGGGGATCATGGTGTCCCAATGGGTGTTGGTTATGGTGAACCTAATAAGGAGAGGGATTCAGAATTATGATAATTTTAAGATACAAGCGGATTTGATGATTTGGTTGATAGGGAAATACTTATATGGTAGATGAATAGTAATAGATGGGAAGGGTTGGTTTGTTTGGTATTCAATGATTGAATGATTTTTTAGGAATGTGAATTCTATTTAAATTTATGATTTAGACAAAAATAAAAAAAAATTATAGAAATAATTATTTGTCCTAATGTTTAAACTTGGGGAAACAAAGTCCAATGGATGTGGGTCATCAAGAAGATAATCATTTGGAATATGATGTATAGATGGATAGAGGTTTGGAGGTTAGATGTGTGAAACTTAAAGTATAAATATGTTTTTTCTGAAAGGGTTACCCAAGATTTTTTTCCACATAGATTTAGGTTAAGGAAATGAGTATGGTTTTTAAAAAATTATGTAATGTTAACATAGACCTATACTAAATGTCGTTTGTCAAGGAAAAGGCTGTTAAGAGTAATAAAAGGTTACCAGGGTAATTTAGGGGTAACCTATGAGTTTTAAAATGTCATGGAACCATTTGACTTACTAGGCCCTGCTATAAATCTTGGTTGGTTCCAATTATTCTTGTAATTTGTGAATTGTGAAAAACTATATGATATATTAAAGTGGTTAAAATTTCAATAAGAGTAAATCTAATTGTAGTCTTCTAATTTACATTGAAATGTGTAGTGAAATTTTTTCCTCTAAGAGATATATGACTTTATTTTCAAACCACAAAAATCTTATTCTATTTACTTTTATTCAATTTTAGTTTTGAATATTATTGTCTTATAGTTTTATGGTTTTGTGACTGTAGAATGACTGTCAACTTAGTGTGGTGATTTATGGTGCTAGTCAAGTTCCTAAGCCCTAGTGCATTGATTATAGGGGTTCCATTCAATTTGTGATGTGTGGGGACTTTATTTCCCATTTTTTTGTTTTGGTGGTGTAACCTTTGGTTAGAAGTGTTCTATGGTTCCCCAAAAAGTAACATCAATGATTTTGATTTTTCTCATTCATCAATAAAACTCACAATAATAGAATTTTAGGTAACACTCTTGTGTTAATTAATTCGAACTTCTCAGGTGTAATTTTTCTATAAATTATTGGTTTTAAAAAGGTAAGATATATATTGAAAAGTTTAATAAGATATAAATCAGCTTCTTGAGGATACATATGTTAAACTATATTATTTCAAAGGACCACGAGGTTTAATTGAAGGGAGTTAAACTAAAGGGCATGTTGAAATTGGAATCATAAAGGCTAGATATAAAGGAACCCAGATTTATTCAAATGAAATTAAAATCAATCATTTATCTTAACATTTGGGAGATGGATAACCGAAAAGAGTTAATAGAATCTCTGTAAGACATGTATAATAAACCAATAGGTATGAATAAGGTTTTTAGGACGTGAAGGTTATTCATTAAGAGAACATGAAAATGAATACTATATAATGATCATTTTATAAATTTAATATTATTCAGAGTTAGATCAAATTAATTAATATTATTTTCATGGATGATGTGTGGGAAATAATATTGTTGTCATCAATTCAGAAGTATTGGGATGTGATGGTTACTTACATAAGATAATATTTTAGGAAAACTAACTTTTCGTTTGAGGATGTCAAAAATATTATTTTTAATAAAGATTCTAAAAATTGGTAAGGCCAAAATCACAATGGAACCAATATTATCATATAATTTAGTATATAGTTTCATCATTGTATAAGTCAAAAAAAAATTGCAACAGAGAAATAACTCATGGTTTATTAATGGGTTCTAGAAAAAAATGTTGGGACCCCAATAAAATAGGGAATCTTAAAAACATTAAAGGAATAAAGGATTAAATTATATAAGGCTAGTTTTTATCATTTCATGTTTTAAAAATTCTAAAGATAAAGGGAGTATCAGTTTATTATCGAGTGTCAACCATACATTAGAATCATAGATCGTTGGTTCTAGGGATTTATTCCTTTTCATTTACAAGATGTTATAAATTTAAAATCAAATATCTAGAATATTTTTAGTGGTTCACTTTTTCAATGACAAAGCTCTCATGATCATGGAGATGGGTTACATTAATATTGGGAATTAGAATAAAATTTAACATCTCTTCAAATGAGTAAGAAGCATACCTTATTTATGAAAGAACATAATTTCCATTGGTTAACTCTATGAAACAAGATTTAGAACTAGATTTATAAATTGAGTATGGTAGATTACATGAGGTTCCATGGTTATGTCTAGAGGTGAAAAAGATGTGATTTTGTATCTGACTAGAATTTTAGAGGGGGAAATAATTTCAAGACTGAAAATATCTAAATGTTAAGAGTTGTGTAATTGTTATCTAGGGAACCTGATTGAGAATAATAAATGTTTTATTTTATAAAAATATATATTGATTCTTGATCACATGGAGTCTAAATTTTTTGAGACTTTTTATACTCAAAATGTAGAGAAATGTATCATTCAAGTTGAATAAAAGGACACTAAATTATCACATGTTAGAGTTTTTTCATGAAGACAATTGTTGAAGCACATAGGTTCATTCATATGGTGGGTTACAATAGTTTTTGACATTCATACACTAGTAGAAAAACATTTTTTATCGTGCAGTTATTATTTGAAACTCTTTCTCACTGGTTCTATAATGTAACTGACATGAAAGAGTGGGTTTTTATATCAATTATACTATAACCAACATAAAAAACCATTAATATGAATTTTTCACATTAGTTATAATATAAATGACATAAAAACTTTTAAAAACAAATGTATAGATCAAGGATTTCATTACACGGGCAACCTGTTTCATGAAGGATCTCACGTTTCTCTCTCACTGAAGCCCTGACTTTCTGGTTTCTTCAATATGGTGGTCAAAATATTTCCTTTGATCTAAATCAAACCATAGGGGTTTGCTGGTCTCAAGTTACTAATATTAATTATGCCTCACAAAATTTAGATTCTCTCCTTTCATTCATTATTTGGATTCAAATCTTTAACCAACTATTTTTCAATGAAGAATTTTTCATTCTCGCATTCGTATCTTCATACAATTTAGTTTTTTCATCTCCATCATTTCTCATTATATTATATATTTTCTCATCTCCCACTGTCTCTCATAAAGGCTTGATTTTTTAATTTGATATAAATTTTTCTAGGGTATTTATGTTTTTTATTTGGATTTCTGGTGTTTGATTCAGATTATTTTATTTAAAAAACATTTTAGTTTTCATGAGTTTTGGAATTGAAATAGAGGATAAATTGGAGGGGATTTGTTAGATTACATTGTCAAATAAACCAAAAAGTGACCAAAACAAATTCTACTAATATTTCATAGGTTATAATGTTATTCAACATGATCCATCAAATAGTGTGGTCTATAAATGCACAGTTATTCATCTTTATTTTTTCACTATTATCCTTTTACTCTCAAGTTGATCCTAATGATGATTATACATCATTGAGGAGAAATAAAGATTGGATTCATGATTCTTTTATGATATTAACATGAATTTTGTTTACTTTTTTGGTATTTAGTTGTTTACGTGGTCATTATCAAAAATGTTTTTGGTATTAAAAGTCTATTTGGTAAAATGTTATTGAATTTAGAAGTAGTCATTACGGGTTTTTTCAAATAATGATCCAGAATTTGTGTGAGTGTATCGGATTTTATAATTATATATAGTTAGTGTTTCCAAAAAAGGATTGATCATTGATTTTCAAAATAAATTTGTTTCTTCTATAACCTGTTGAACTGGTTAGAAATGTTTTTCAATATTTGAACACTTTAATTATTTGAATAAAACGTGGTAATGCATTATAAATAAATCTAAGTGGAAAATTCCTATCCTATTTTGGTTTCTGAAGATTTTTATTTCTAATGGATTCAATGTTTCAATATAATACTATAGCACATAAATTTTTGATAGTGTAATATAAATTATATTTTCATTTATAATTCCCTTTTTTCCATAGTTTATTTATTCAATTATATTAAATTAACATTATAATAGAGTAACATAATAATAAAATAAAACCGATTAGCTACCTTTTAGGTTTGAATTTTATTTGATGAAGTTAAAGTCTAATTCTTACTACATGCCTCACATGATTGAGACTGTATATTCTACTTCTGATTTTATAATGTGTTAATTTGTTCATTATATTATATAATGAAATATTTTATTAAACTAAACCCCAATTTATGATTAGATTATATTTTTAATTATAAAATAGATTTTTTTTATAAATAATCAATTATGAATTATTTTTTCTCATTTAATATATTTTTTATAGATATTGTTTTATTGACATCACTATACATATTTCTTAATAATTTCATATGTTTATATTCAATTATTTTTACATGAGACATTTTTAATGGAATTTATTTTGTAATTCCTTCCACATGAATGTATTTTCTCCCCAAAAAATTCTATATTCCTACTAAAGTTTCTATTCTTGGTTTTCTATATTATTTAGTGTCATCTTTAATATCAATATTTTATAAATTAGTTCATTTTTATATATTTATTTTTGATATTTTTATAGATACTGAATAAAATATGGATTAATGCACCTCAAATAGGTTCTGAATACAAGGAATGTGTCGAATATTTTTAGGAATTTTCTAAACCGAATGTTCCAAACAATGAAATGTTTTTTTTCCATGCCCGAAATGTTTAAATTTTATGAGGTTTAAAAGCAAAGAGTTCAAATATCATTTAATTTTTCTTGTTTTTAATTTGAGATACAACCCTTATATTTGGCATTATAAAATCCGATAGAATTACAGATCTATTGTTGATGGTGTTTTGAAAGATGATAAATCTGATAAAATTGATGAAATAATTTATGATATTAAAGTAGAATAAATTGAGAAACAACAGAAAATTGATCGTTTATTTGGTGATGCCGAAAACATATACTATATGGGCTGTACGGGATATACTATTTTATCGATTGTTTTCTGACTGATAAACCTGATGGCGAAACATGGATGGATTCAAAGGTGTTTAGTATAACTACTACAATTTTTGAAAGGCATTATCCATAAAGACAACGATATTATAGGTTCACATTATAATGCCAAGAAAACATTATTCCTTATGGGATTGTGGTTCAAGAAAATAAATGGATTCCCTAATGAATGTGATTTATATAGTAATGAATATGAATTTCTATCATAGTGTCTTAAATATTAGACATCTAGATATAAGTTGAAAGAAAAATCATAGTATCATTCCGAAGGTTCAGAGACCCCTGGCGAAGAATTTTGGTATCTTCATATAATTATTCATTTGACACATTTATTCTCTAATTCACATGATAAAAAAAGGTTAATATAGAAGGTTGATGAGCAGATACGTGATTGAAAAATACATCATCTTCCTGATTGTACATAGTGGAAGAACATTGATCACATGCTTCCTTCATTTGGAAATGAAGTTCAAAATATCATACTTGGATTGTGCACAGATAGAATGAATCCATATCGAAGCCTTAATATCACACATAGTTCATGACATGTTTTATTGGTAATTTACAACTTATGTCCTGTATTTTGTATAAAGAAAAGAATATATCATGTTGATTTTTATGATCGGTGGACCAAAAATCACAGAAATGATATTGATGTTTTCTTTTCCCCAATAATTGATGACTTGAAATTGTTATGTGAGGAAGGTATATGGGCATAGGATTACTATGAGATGGAATATTTTTATCTGTATGCAATGATTATGCTCACTATAAATGAATTCCCAACATATGGAAATTTGTATGGATGCAGTGTTTAAGGGTATAAAGCTTGTCTAATTTGTGAACAAGAAACTTCATATTGTTAGATGCATCATGGGAGAAAAATAGTATACATTGGTCATCAAATGTTTTTTTCTTATGGGGAACTCATATAGAATATAGAAAAAGGATTTCAACAGATAACATGAATTTGATATTACTCTAAAACCTTTATCCACTTATCAGTATTTTGAGAGGGTGAAAAAAAATTGATGTGACATTTAAAACACTCATAAATCTGGTAATGATATAAATATTTAAAAGTAATAGTAAATTTTCTAAGCTACCATATTGTAGATATAATGAGGTGAAAATAATATTGATGTCATGCATGTGTAGAAGAATATCTTGAAATAATGATTAGAACATTGTTATATATTAATGTATATACTAAAGATGGTTTAAATGAAAGAACATATTTAAATTCAATTGGAATATGTTTAGTGTTGGATCCCACTTCTCATGGAAGGAGAACATTATTACCTTTACTTGTTATAACTTATCCAAGTGGGAGAAGACTAGATTTTCTAAAAGTCTTCATGATATCAAAGTGCCACATGGTTATTTATAAAATGTAAAAAAACTTGTGTCTTAAATTGATTTGAAGTTGAAACGTATGAAATCTCATGACTTTCACATCATGATGAAATAACTCCTACCAGTTTCATTACGTGTAATATTTCCCACCCATGTCAAAATGAAAATCCTGAAGGTTCCATAATTTCTTAATTCAATTTGTAATAAGTTGATTGATTTGAATTCATTGAACATTTTGGGGAACAAAGTGGTTTCTATACTATTTCAATTGGAAATGTATTTTCCTCTATACTTTTTGGATATCATGGTTCATTTAATGGTTCATTTGAAGTGAGAAATAAATATTTGCAGATGTGTATATCTATGTTGGATGTATTTTTATTGTAAGGTATATGAATAAAATGATGGGGTATGTTAAAAATCCATATCATCCTGAAGCATCCATTTTCAAGAAGTATATTTCTAAAGAGGTTATAGAGTTTTGTACAAGCTATTTTTCTGACATGGAGAATATTAGTTTTCCTACTTCTCTCCATGAATGTGTTCATTTTGGGGGAATTAGGATTCATAGCTTGATAGAAAAATCATTCATAGATTAACACATAAATATGGTATAGTAATAAATCTTGAATCACATATATTATTCTCAACCATGTATAAATTTTAATAATAATGAGTCGAAATAAAGTTATCCAAAGAAAAAAGATGTGTGGATTTTGAATGAGAAAAACTGAATTTTTTTATGGTTTAAAGAAACCGTGAAACCAGATGCATCATAAACCTTAATATGGTTAGTGGGAGGTCCATGTTTAAATTTTATAACATGGTCTGGGTATGACATTAATGGCTATAATTTTTATACAATAGTTCGTTATAATAGAAGTGGTTCAGAATAGTATTATGTCAGTGTTTGTAGAACCAATGCATTTTTCATGTGGCAAAGAAAAAAACTCAATCTCTACAGAAACCACAAATTTTGGATTCATTGAAGAAATATGGGATGTTGATTACATTAAATTTCGTGTTATAGTTTTTATATGGAAATGGATTATTAGTAACAATATTTTTCAGCAAGATGAATTTGGAATGATCATTGTTAACCTGAATATATAAGATTACACAAATGAATCATTTTTTATAGAAACACCTGAAAATCATTTTTTTTCTGTTCTTGATAAATCTGATATGTAGCGGGTTTAATGTTTCAGAAATTCTATGTAGTATTTTTTTAATTATATGGAATTATTATGATACCACACACTTTAAAGACACATGATTCTTAGGCTTAGTGAGCCAGAAACAGAATTTTGATCTTCTTTTATTTCACTTAAGTAAATGTGTGAGCAGGTATTTAAAACATTTTAATTAGTGAAAGGATCAAAAATATGAGGGCACCACTAAATTCCGAACACCATGATTCACCTATAAAGGACTTATCTTTGACAGATAAGGTTCGGACGAAAAAGTTAATTTTTTGGACTTTCAGATAAATAATAAAATATCTTTGAAAAGTTATTTTATTTTTTTATTCTACACCATTGAGATTCGAAAGATGGTGCTGCGGTGTGGTGACGAGGTGACGACAAGAAACAATTAAGGAGTCCCCTTAATGGATCATTATGAAAGCGTAAACATTATTCTATTTTATAAATGAAACAACATAATGACACTACATCGCAGCGTAACAAAAACGCTGCGGTATGTTTCTTTTTGTTAAAACAATGCATTTGAGAGTGGTGGAATTAAACTACACAGTTTCTCCAATGAACATCTGATGAAATTATTCTCCAACAAAAAATGAAAAACACTAACAAGCATCAAACATCTTCAACACACCTCGAAGAATGGAGCTAGAAATGACGAACTATGTCGACGTGTTGAAACCTCGAGGACGTATCCTATGACAACAATCGTCGAATAGGTAGGGTTTTAATTTGTGTAATTTCTTCCCCATTCATATTATAGAAATGACGAATGCATATCATCCCATGAACTGGTTGATCCATGAATCTTGCATTTATGCCAGAGGGAATTTTTTTGGGATTTTCTTTAACTAGGGATGAAATTATGATTTTTTGATTGGACTGAAATATCCAGACTTACGATGATTATAAACATTTAACACAGTTTGCGAGCTGAAATGAAAAAGGCTCGAGACCCTTCACCGCGTGTGTTTTATGTGTCTAAACATCTGAATCGTTGACAAGACAGGGTTGACACCTTCACAGTAAAGCGAACGTTTGCTGAATATTGTTGGAACTAACAGAATGAAAAATGGAACACCAAAGAAAACATGGTGTCCCACGACGACGGTCCCAAGCAGAGGATGGTGGCACACCTGTTGGCACACTACTACAATAGGAGGCGATAGCCAGTTGGTTGTAGCGGCAGCAATGTGACATAATGCTAGTCGGGCACCACGTGGAGGGGTAGACCGCATCAAGGACACCTAGATGAGCGGGTACCCGCGGTCATTTGAACATGTTAAGAGGAATTACCCGCATCTGTTGGATCAGCAGGGAGGGGATGCGACTAGATTTCACCACCTAGGCATGCACCACTAGCCGCTCATGCAGCCAGTCTTCGAGCTGGTGGGCCAAAACTCCAGCCAGTGTGCCACGCCCCAGCTAGCTGATCATGCCCCCAGCAAGCGGGCCACACCCCCAACCAGCAGGTCACGCTCCGACCCAGTGGGCCAGATCCATGCCAGTGGGCTGCACCCATGCTGGTGGGGAAGAAAAATTCCTAGTAGGCCAAACCCACACTGGCAAGACAAATGCATTCCCTTCGGGCTAGTCCAGACGAGACCGGGTTGCCGGGCGACCCAGTGGGCTGGAACCTTGGCCCAACCAGGCTGGGCGTAGCGAAGCCCTTAAGTTCTAGACCATTGGCCTAGTAAGACCAGACTGACCCAAAACTAAACTGCGTTAAGTCAAGTTAGTCAGAACTAAGTCGGGGTATGTTGGACCCCTAGGTTGGGTGTGGTCCGGTCGGTCAGATTGGGTTGAATAGGACCCAAATGCAACCATCCCCTATTTACTAAACTACTAATTACTTTCTACTATGTGTGAATCAACTATGGCCTAGTGGGAAGAACTTATGTGTGACCTTGTAGGGACATGGTAGTAAGAACTTTTGTGTGACTTTGCCGGACCATCGTACGCAATGGGGAGGAGTACCTCAGTTGGCCATGATTAGCGGGAATCACTTCTGTGTGACTTTTTTGGCCCATAGTATGTGATGAGGAGGCATATCTATGTAGTCCAAGGTTAGTGGGAAGAACTTCTATGTGACTTGGCAAACCCACTGTACTAAATATTGGAGGATTTCTCCAGCAGTTGTGGTGTTTGATGATGTGACATATGATTCTTCTATCAATACCCAAAATGTATACATGGTGTGAGTTGTCTCATGCTTCATTCATTAATTTCAGGATTGAGGTGTTGTCTTTCCTTTTGGTTTTGGGGACCCTAATTAATATTTTGTTACTCACCCCTGCATGTGTTTCGCCCGCACGTGTTGTGTTTGGGGCATATGATCGACGTTTCTACAGAGGCTTTGGTGGACCAGGACCTGAGGTTCTTAGGGAGACAGGACCAACAGACGCTATGAATGTTGGATTAGTGGCCTAGGACCAGGTAGGTCCTAGTAGGATCGGGTGGAATGTACGTTCTAATTCAGCTTCCAGTAGCTACACCACTCTCACAATCAGTTGGGGTTTTCGATAGATGGAAATCAAAGTTTACTTTTAGTACTTTGTTGTTTTCAGTTCATCTATTGGGTTTTTATTTTGTCCCAATTATAATATTTTTACTTTTAATCACCTTTTCATTAGTGATATTTGATTCATTTTTAGTGTGTGGGACTTTTTTGGGCGTGTGTGTGTGTACAAGTACTCTAGAAACTTCCTACCACTTGTAGGTTGAATCATTCGATGCTAGTCTCTAGCCCCTGGCGTTCGGGAGGTGGGCTAGGGGTAGTCACAACATGGGCCCCAAAGGGTGGGTCATGAGAAAGTGGTATCAATGGGCGATCGGTCCTACCACAAAGATAGAAATCCTTATGTTTGTTTTGGGGTAATAGTGTTAAGTGTTTTGAGTCTGATTTTCAAATTTGGGGAGTCTAGGGTTGGTGAAGTGGCCGACGTATCCATATATAAGGACCTTGAATTCATATTTTTAGCTAAATACATGAAAATATTGGATTCATAAGTGTCTCATTATGTTTTATTGAATAAGATTCATCTCACTAGGTATAATGTTTTGATCATTGTCCATCTTGATCTATTTTAGGATGCCTCCACATGGAAGACTAGAAATGATCCCGATACGAGGTTGTGAGGACATCCCACCTAACGAGAAGGAATCCATTCATGGATTGGTTCTAGAGATGGCCCCACTGGGTGGTTCACAAGTGCTACCACCACTCGATGGTCAGCATATATAGTCAGTGGTTCTGGTAGAGGACGTGCAATGAACCAGTGCCCTGCATGAGTTTCAGTGACAGTGACCTCCCATGTTCATGGGAGAGACAGATCCTCTAGTCACTGAGGACTAGCTGGATGTAGTGACATAAGACATCTACTTAGTGAGGACACCACCTGAACAGATGGAGTTCTTGGAAGCGAGCCTTCTGCTGGGCTTGGTTGGGAGATTGTGGAGCTTAACCTCCCTAATGCACGATGAGGTGACCCTCACATGTGCAGAAATTGGGCATATTTTTGGGGATGAGTATTTCCCCATGACCTTTTTCTCTCTGTGCATTCAAGACCTACTTCACCTATAGCTAGATTGCAAGAAAACGGATGATTACTCAGTGAGGTTCACCGAGATTTCTCTCTACTTGACTGATATGGTGCGAGACCATTTGTTTAGGGATCGAGCCTTTGAGTAGGGACTCAGGTGAGAGATCAGTGTGTCAGAGTTGTCTCTTTGAATCAAAACTCCAGATGGGGTTTTGGAGCGAGCCCTTCTAGTAGAGATATTCTTTGAGGAGTAGGTTCCCATAATAGAGCTACCATCAGACAATAGGTGGAGGAGTCTTCGATAGGCAGCAGAAAGCAGACGCGAGGGCCCAAGTGGGCTAGGTCTTTTAGGGGACGATCCCAGGACTCATGGTCCGCAGTGCATGGCTCCCATACCAGAGATAGTCAGTCGATAACGAGGATTTCTTTTCATGCAGTGGGAAGGGAAATAGTTCACGTGACTTACCAACCCATCACACATATAAACAATAGACGGTCGAGGGGCCTCCAAGGCATATGAAGTGATTCGACTGAGGAGGTCTGCAGGGTAGTGGACATGGAAGGAGAGTAGGCCAAGTAACATGTGGTGTGAAACAGTTTGAGGTGTTACCACACCACCCCCATGTACTCCACCTCGACCTCAGGGAGCTGGCGGATTGGGGCGATCATAGCTTCAGGCAGTAGAGGATTATGAGCAAGAAGATCCAGAGATGATCAGAGGTAAGATCTATGTATTATCCACCCTAGTTGCTATTCTTATAGACCCAGGTGCTAGTCACTCTTTCCTTGCAATGACTCTCGTTCATATCATAGAGATTATGGTGGAGCTGTTAGATCCATCCTTATGGCTAGAGACTCTTATGGGATTGGATTCAGTTATTACCCATTGGTGCTAGTAGTGTGAGATTATTCTTGGAGGTTATAGCTTCAGCTGGGATCTTCTAGTAGAAACTTTGAGGCCTTACAATTTCATCTTGGTTATGGACAGTTTATTCATAGTTCATGATTAGATCGACTACTTTAGATGTATAGTGTTGTGTGTCCATAGAGATGGAACCAGGTTTTCCACCACTGAAAAGAAGGAAACCATTGCAGTATAGGACATACATTCTTGGAGGAGCGTGCAGCTAATAACTCATCCATTGGCTAGCCTCACCCTCAGTACAATGGATGAGAGGAGTCCAAGAATTCCTTTAGTGGTTGATGAGTATGAGGATGTTTTTATTAGGGATGTTCTGGGACTACCTCCTCGTTTGGAGGTAGACTTCTGCATCGACCTATACCCCGGGAAGACACTGATATCCACACCAGCATATCAATTCTCTCCTATAGTGCTTCACGATCCGAGGGTAAAACTGAACGATTTGTACGAGAAAGGGTTCATAAGGCCCAACGTTTCACAATTAGTAGTGCCTGTTATTTTTTCCAAGAAGGAAGAAGGGAGCTTTAGGTTGTGTGTGGACTTCTGGCGCCTGAACATGGTGACCATAAAGAACAAGTATCTACGTTTGAGAATTAATGATCTCTTCAACCAGCTGAAGGGGGAGAAGTGGTTATCAAAGATAGACCTCAGATCAGGCTATCACCACCTTTGGGTACATGATTAGGATGTACCGAAGACAACCTTCAAGTGCTTGTATGACCACTATGAGTTCCTAGTGATGACTTTCAACGTGATTAATGCCCCAATAGTTTTTTTGGGACACATGAACAAGATCCTCCAGCCTTACCTTGACCAGTTTATTATGGTCTTGATTGATGAAATATTGGTGTACTCAGTGTGAGAGGAGGAGCACACTACACACATGTGGATACTCCAAGATAAACTATGAGAGCACCATATTTATGGTATGCTTTTGAAGTGTCAGTTTTTTATACGAGAGTTACAATTTATAGGACACGTCATTTTAGAGGCTGGGGTTGTAGTAGATCTAGATAAGATAGAGGTGATGCTTTCTTGGGAGATTCCCAAGAGCATGACTAAGGTGCAGAGCTTCTTGGTGGTGGCTGGTAACTATCGTAGGTTTGTTCCTAACTTTTCCAGTGTAGCAGAATCCTTATCGACTTTGAAATGGAAGGTATAGACATTCATGTGGATGTAGAAATGTCAGTAGAGTTTCAAAGAGCTGAGGCAGAGACTGACTAGTACCCCCATCTTGAGACTACCATAAGAGGGATTTGGCAATGTAGTTTGCTATATCACATTAGGGACCCAACTGGGGTGTGTCCTAATTCAAGAGTGAGTAGTGATCACTTACGTCTCATTATAGATGAGACAACATGAGAAGAACTATGTTACCCATGAACAAGAGTTAGCAGCAACAGTTTTTTCCTTGAAGATGTGGTGGCACTACTTGGGGGGTGAACGATTTATGGATTACTCTTACGACAAGTGTCTCAGGTATATATTCTACCAAAAGGTCCAGAAATTGAGTTTGTGGTGAGGGATATAGTTCATCATGCACTATGACTATAAGATAGTCTATACAATTTGAAAGGAGAACATGGTTGCAGATGCGCTCATCTGGAGGACCAGTTGGCAGCTGGTGAGTGAGGAAACATAGCAGTTGGTCATGATATTGATATCATTCGTGGCTGATGGGGGAGCTACTTAACTTTAGTCGATGACTGTTACTCCCCCATCTTATAGTAAATCATGGAGGCTCAACTAGTGGATGTTGACTTCCAGGCCTGAGGTGCTCAATTATCCTCAGGATGGGCTCACGATAGATTTTCGATAGGTGGGGAGAACATCATCCTTTTAAGAGGGTGCACCGTAGTGATAGTGATGCTGCAGGAGGCAGTGTTGTGGGAGTTCCATACATCCCCCTTGGTGGTACATCATGGAGTGGCAACGATATACCAGGACCTCGAACATTAGTACTGCTAGTTGAGGATGAAGAAAGCAGTGGCCGAGTTCATTTCATGATTCCTCAATTTTCAGCAAGTGAAGGCTGAGAATTAGGTTCTAGCAGGCCTGGACCAGCCACTCACGATACCAAAGTGGAAATGGGATGGTATCTATATGGACTTTGTGACAGGGTTACCACATACATCTCAAGGCTATGACTCTATCTAGGTGATCATTGAAAAACTCACCAAGTCAGCTCACTTCCTACCCATTAGGGGGAAGGGACTGATAGAGGTCTTAGGGTGCCTCTACATCCAAGAGATGGTGTGGCTTCATGGGGTTCCTTCGACGATCATCTCATATTGTGATGCTGTCATTATATCCCGGCTATGGAGGGGATTATAAGAGGCGTTCAGGATGCAGCTGTTCTTGAGAACAACTTTTCATCCCCAGACGGATGGTCAGGTAGAGAGGACCATACAAACACTGGAGGACATGCTAAATTCTTGAGTCATGTATTTTGGCTATAGTTGGGAGGACCACCTACCATAGGTGGAGTTTTTATACAACAACAGCTATCACTCCACCATTGGCATGACACAGTTTGAGGCCTTGTACAGGCAACATTGCATATCACCCCTATGTTGAATAGTCCTAGGGGACTCGGATCTCATGGGTTCAGAGTTGGTATGGGATACCACCAAGAAGGTGCAGATTATCAAGGAGTGGACGAGGACTGAAATGAGCAGAATGAAGTCTTATGCAGATAGGAGACAGAGACCCTTGGAGTTTTTAGAGGGTGATCAGGTATTCCTTCAGGTATCACCCTGAAAAGCATTACAGAGATTTGGCTGGGGTGGAAAGCTATCTCCGAGGTTAATCAAACCTTTTTAGATTCTGATCAGAGTTTGCGAGGTGGAATAAAACCTAGATCTTCCCCCATAGATGTACTAGGTGCAAGATGATTCCACGCATCGTAGTTTAGGAGATACGGGTATGATCCATCGCACATCATCGACCGGGGTGAGATGGAAATTAATGATGAGGTGATGTTTGCAGAGTTCTTGGTGGAGATAGAGGATTGAAATGAGCAGGTCCTACACATGTGGTCGATTCCTCTATTGCATGTCTGGTGGCATCACAGTAATCTCCAGGAGATCACTTGAGAGCATGAGGCTCATATCCGTACTAAGTACCCCAATATATATAATTAGTTTTTTTTTGGATTTCTGGGACCTAAAGACCTAAGTTGGTGACAATGTAACATATTGTAAATTTATTGTATTTTTTTAATTATATGCAATTATTATAAGACCCCACGCTTTGATGGCACGTGATTATAAGGCCCGATGATCCTAGAATGAAATTTTTAACTTTTTAGGTCACCTAAGTAAAGGTGCGAGTGTGTTTTTATAACTATTGAACCATCACTCGGATCAAAAATTAGAGGGCTCCATTGAATTTATAATGTTTCTATTTTCCCAGAAAAGAGTTAACTTCGACCAGAAAGGGTAGGAATGAAATGTTAATTTTTGGGACATTGCGGAAAAATAATAAAATAACTTTAAAAAGTTATTTTATTTTTTTCTTCACAGTATTGAGTGGTGGATGATGATGCGGTGGTGTGGTGACGAGGAGATGACGAGGTGAAATTACATAATTTCCATAATGGATATTTGTACAAGAATAACCACTAGGCTATTTCATAAATGAAACTGTGTAATGATGAAACGCCACAATGTAACAGAAATATTGTGGGGTGTTTCTTTTTATTAAAGGAATGCATTGTAGAGTGGGGGAATTAAACACTAAAGATTCTCTGATGAACCTCTGATGAAATTATTCTCCCCCAAAGAATGAAAAATTCCAAAGAACGTCAAACATCTTCAACACACCTTGAAGAACAAAGCCGAAAGTGATGAATAATGTCAACGTCTTGAAACCTCGAGGACATAATGTTGTAGCAAAAATTGTCATAGAGGTAGGTGATTAATTTTTTCATGTTATTACCCTTTATTATTCTAGAAATTAATAACTCAAATCAACCCACACACATGTTGATCTATGAATCATGCATTTATGTAGGATGGTAGCTTTTTTTGGGATTTTATTTTATGAGGGTAGAAATTATCATTTGTTGATTGGACTGAAATCCCCGAACCACCCATGATTAAAAAATTCTAATGTAGAGGGTATAGATCGGCACAATAGAGGCCAAATCCCCTAAAATTGTGATCTTTTTGGCCAAACATCTGAATCGATGAAAAATTAGGTTTGAGACATTATCGGGAAAGAGAACATACCCGAGAGACCGTAAGCACTAACAGAATGGAAGAAAAACCATCAGAGAAACTATAGTGGCCCAAAGAAGGAACCAATGATGGTGGTGGCCGGCGGTGTCTCACGATGGTGGCCGAAGGTAGAGGATGGCAGTATTCCCATTAGCACACAACATCAGCACGAGGCCGATGCAGCAATAGGGTGACGCGACACCAAGCGGGCGCGGCGTGGAGGGGTAGCCCATGTCTGGGCCACACGGACGAGCTGGTAGCCATGTTCATTTGACCGAAGTTAGAGGAACTCCCCACATCAATGGGGCCCATAGGGAGGGAACATGGCTAGCTACTACGTCCTAGGTGTGCACCACCGGCCTCCCATGTGGCCGGTCTTCTGGCTGGTGGACAACGCCCCCAACCAGCGGGCCGGACCAGAGGCGACATGTCGTTTCTATGCCTAGAGACCTGGACCCATGCTAGAAGGAAATACCCATGCCCTTTGGTTCGGACTGGATGAGATCGGTTTGCCAAGTGACAAGGTTGGATGGAACCTTGGCTAAACCAGGTCAGGCCCATCAAAGCCCTTGGGCCTGGCCCACTGGCCAAGTTAGACCGAACCGACCCAGACCTAAAACAGGTCAGGTCGAGTTAGTCATAACTGAACCAGGGTATGTTTGACCCCCCTAGCTAGGTCAGTTGGGTCAGCCTGATGGGGTCGGACCTGACCCAGATGCAACTGACCCCTATTTACTAAAAATCTAATAACATGCAATCATGGCATCCGATTGATGATCTATTTGTGGAGTTGGTACCCTATTGAATATATAGATCTTTTGTAATTCTTTGAGGAGTATTTCATGGAAGTAGAGATGTGACGAATGGATTGAGGGGATGTTCTCCCCGGAGCGCTATGTACGGAACCCTGCCGTTGGATGAGACCCGAAGACTGCTGACTTTCAACTCTGTGTGACTTGACTATGGCCCAATGGTAAGCCCTTTTTTGTGTCTTTTCATTCCCATGGTGGGAAGAACTTTTGTGTGAATTTTTAGTCCCATGGTATTCAACGAGGCAGAGTATCTCAGTCAGCCATGTTTAGTGGGAATCACTTATTTGTGACTATGCAGTCCCACAATACATGATGAGGAGGTGTACTTAAGAAGTCTAAGGTTAGTGGAAAAAACTTATATGTGACTTGGTAGGCCCACTATACTCAATATAGGAGGAGTTATCCAGTAGCCATGGTGTTCTATGATGTGACTAATGATTCTTCTATCAATACCCTAAATGTAAACATGGTGTGGGTTATCTCGTACTTCATGCTTTACTTTGAGTATTATTGTGTGGTCTTTCCTTTTTGATTTGGTGCCCCTATTGAGTATATGGTTAGTCAACCCTACACAGGCTTCACCCACATGTTTTGCGTCTGGAGTAGAGGATCGATGTTTTGATAGATACTTAAGTGGACCAGGACCTAGATGTTTTCATGGAGATGGGACCAACAAATGCTACAACAGTAGATTTCATGGACTAAGACTAGGAGGGCCCAGTTGGATTGGGTGGACATGACGTTCTGCTTCGGATTCTAGTAGCTACACTACTCTCATGATCAGGTGGGTGGTTTTCATGAATGTCCATCATAGTTTTCTTCTATTACTTCTCTATTTTCAGTTCTTTTGTTATTTTGGTATTCTATCCCACTTATATTAGTTGTACTTGTACTAAGATTTTATTAGTGATAGTAGTTTTTTTAGTGTGTGGGGCTTGGTTGGGTGTGTGTGTGGGTATAGGTACTTAGGAAAATGTATCCCACCTATAGGTAGACACCTTCGGCACTAGTCACCAGCCCCTGGCCTTCAGGAGGCGAGCTTGGGGTAATCACGATATGAGCCCCTAGGGACGGGTCGTGGGCCACTTATATTATTTGTACTTATACTCATCTTTTCTTTAGTAATGCTTGTTTCCTTTTCAGTGTGTGTTACACAGTTGGTCATGTTTGTGCATACATGTACTCATGGAAATGCCTCCCACTTTAAGTTTGATGCCTTCTGTGCTAGTTGCTAGCCCCCGGCCTTTGGGAGGTAGGTTAGGGGTTGTCACAACACATGCCTTGGGAGATGGGTCGTGACCGTGGGTTATTGTTTTATATGAAGAAAACTGTATTTTGGTGATGATAAACTTGAACAGGATGCTAATTTATATGATATCCTTACATCCATGGAATAGTTAACATATGATATTGATTAACTCATCGAAGACATATTTTGTGCCATACAGAACGATCATGATGAAGTAATTTGGGAAAAAGAGTCTTTAGTACATTTATAATATTATAGGTAACAAATGATTAATTTCAAATTACTTTTTTATATTTTGTAAGTTAAATATTTTTATTTTATTTTCTTTATTAAAAAATGTATTATAAGTTAAATTGATTGATTTTTATTAGATTATTTTTTCCTTGTTTTCCATATTTACCATTAAGTTACTTATCTATTAATTGATTTGGATAAAAACTAATTATTTTGAATATAAAATTTAAAATAAAAAAACATTTTTTATTTGAATATATTACTAAATAATTCTTTTTGTTGTAAAAATGATTTATCAGGTTGGTGAATTTTTACATTCTCATTTCATCTCTCATGAATATTGTGTAGTTTTCATTCATTTATGTCTTTTCATCTCTTTTTAATATTGTTATAATTCTTGTTAATTATAAAAGCTATGAATAAAAATTTGTTATGTTTGGTTTAATTTTTTTTGATAATTGGTATGTTTTTACATTTGTATATAATTTTTGGATTTTTATATTTCTATACTAATTGATGTTTCTTTTCTTAGAATGATAATTATAGATCAATCCAATGATCCACCACATATTTCTAGAGGCGATCATACTCATACCTCTTGTGAGGAACTTGCACATGATCCTATTGATGATCCTCTTCATCCTTCTATACTTGAGACATCTACTTCTACATGGGAAAAAAGAGTTTTAGGGTTGGTAATTGTGGCACCAAACATTTAAAAAAATTATCATTTACCCATATCGAGGAATAGAGTTTACCAATAGGCTTTGATGATAATGACATTCCAACATTTCCAAATTCATACTACTTCATGATTTTTATATCAGTACATGCTAAATGTAAAGTTAGTATTTTTTTCAAAATTGGAAAAATGCTGACAAAATGATACTATCACAATTATGGGAGACCGTTTCGTTAAGCTTGTTTATTATTATTTTACTTATCTTGATATGTTTATAGTAACATATTTTTCCCCATAATATCATATGACATATGATATATTTGACATTGGAGGAGTCAAGAGGAAATGTTTAGCATTTCTAGCATGGAGATCGAGGTATTTTAAATTGTCCCTCACATCACAATTAATTTTATGGAATAGAAAACATGAAAATACATGTGATTTATAACCATTTATAGATGAAGATACATGGAAAATGTTTGATGAATGTAGATGATGAGAAGACTTTTTATTAATTTAAATTTTACCTTCTAAGTATTTTTACATTAATGACCATGTTAATGATATATTTATTATTAATTGTTAATTTATTAGAATGAAGGATATTTTATTAGGAGATTAATAATAAAAATGTATACCCTCAAATGTTATCTCGGAGAGGGTATAAATTATTATAAAAACAAATAATATAATTAAAAGTTCAAAATTTGAGAGTTGAGTCATTAGGATATGTAGAGGTTTCCCCTCCCCTCACTATACTTGAAAAATAGAGGGGGGATCGAATGGAAAAAAATACAATATCTTACGAAAGTGTGAATAATTTTAGGGTATAATATTGTAACATGTTTATTTATTTATTGAAGTTTAATAAAATCATTATATATTTTGAATCATTACTAATTTTTTCAAGTATTCCATACAAGACTCTCTTGAGGTGAAGAGAACACATGGTGTCTTTATTGCTAAAGGTAGATATGATATTTTAGCTATAGTAATGGGAATGCCTGAACACCTAATTCATGTACGAGAATACTTGATAGGAGTATCGATATGAAATGTGTTTCCACATTCAGAAGCTTCTTTAAAGGAGAATGTTTATAAAAAAATGAAATATTTGGACGATAAAGTTCATGATATTCAAGCGATGATGGATGAAAGGAACATAGCTTTGATATATTCGATGTTTGCAGACATGCAAGGAGAGTTTCGGCCTATCGATCCAACTCCTCCACCTCCGCCTGTAGATAACACTCTTACTTTTCCTACTCACACATATGTGTTTCTAGACCCCACTCCTTATCCTACCCCAACACCCCCTCCTCCCCCACTATCATGTTACTATGTGTTTTTTGTAAATGATCTGGATCATATTGTTGCATATGGTATGATATATTATATAAGTGATGCCATTCATCATCTAAAAATTGATATTGAGCATAAAAGGGTCACAGTAAAGGATATTATTGATAGATCTTAAAAAATACCATCTCATATAGATGAAGTGAGTATAGTTAGACAAAGTATCCATCATTTTTTGGTTTTTCCATCTACACTAATTCGACATATTTCAATAGAGGTATGTATATATATTATATTTAATTTCATTTTTTAGTAAACTTGTCTTCTCATTTTGAATTTTATATATTTCACTAATAATTTCAGGAATACTGTAAAGGTAAATAAAAACTGTATAGACGAAAAACAATTCGAAGTTCTATGACTTCATATACCGATTATACTAGTCGTGATAAATTGTCAACATACTCAAATTTTTTATTGGGATTATATGAAATTCCCTTTCATGCTTCTATTTGTGGGAATGCAATTACTTTGAGCCTTTTGAAAAATTATATCATAGATCTTATAGCCAGAGATTAATTTTGAATCAACATGATATATGTTTTTACCATGTAGGTCGATTATAATTTTTTTTCATCCCTTTATTTTGTTGATAATTTCTAATTATGTCTACTTTGTATTCTGTCTCTATATAACATTTATAAAAAGCATGAAAATATATATGTATAGGGATTTATAAACCCATAATTTATCTCTCATATTTCATTGATAACGATTAATGCTGAAAGAATAATTTATATTCCTGAATGATTTTAGAAGAATGTCATCATTCAGTGTTGGATGTTTCCATATCATGAAATGTATGAATTTTTTTTATCAAAAAGTGTTATATATCACTTAAGATATTGACAACTCATATTAAAATTTATTTTATACTAGTGGTCATCGGATGTTGTGTGATTTTTTTCAATAGAGAATACAATGTATTGGCTATGCTCAATTCAAGATGAATTGAAAGAAAATATAATAAATGTAATGAAAATGTATGTTTTATTATTTAATTAATTTTTAATATTAAAATTAATAATATCTATTATATTTTTTTTATTTTCAGACTGGGCATGGGATTTATTTAGAGAGATGACAAGAGAGAAGAGAACCAGGGGCCATTATCAAATTCGTAGAAGCTAAGCTGAATTATCATTTTCAATTATTAAATTTGGTTATATTAACTAATAATGTAATTTTGAAATAAAATATCTTTGAAAAAGTTACATAAACAAAAAGGTGTAACTGAATATGGATATTATTTTTTTGGATTCTTGTATGAAATAATTACAACCAGTACAATTAAAATGTTTAAAAAAGATATATTTCTTTATAGAGCTTTCAGTAATATTTAATATGTTTTATTGAAAATTCAAATCAAGTTATTTATATTATATTTTTATAGATTTTTGATGATTATCAGTCATATAGTGAAGAATAGTTGAGGCATTTAAAAAATGAATGGGCAAATCATTTTACAGGTTTGATTAGTTTTTAGTTTATTTCAAAGTTTAATGTATTGTGTATTGTCCTACCTATTCTATTTCCTCTTGTGTTGTTTTTGGGTTCTGTTGGAGGAGGAGATGAATTAATATACTTTGAAATATTTTTCAAGATTTTTTTGTTCTCTATTGCTACTTTCTATTACCAATTGTGCTATTTTCTATCTTTTGTTTTTTGGATGCTGTTGGTGGAGGTGATGATTTATTGTACCATTTTTTTTAAATCATAATTTTCAAATTAGTAATTTGATAACCGGCATGAAAAATAAACACAAACTAGTTTTATAATCGGCTATTTAAAATAACTGATGTGATAAATGATTCAAAATTGGTTTTTTCAAACCAGTTATTGGATTACCGATGTGAAATACAAATCACATTGGGTTTTTTTCAAATCGATTATTCAATAACCGATGTGAAAAACCATTTACCCCGTTGGTTAGTTAAAAGGACCGACATGACAAATAGTTTTTAATGTGTTTTTCACATCAATTATTGAATAAATAATTTGTAAATACTTGAAAAAATTATTTATAACATCATTTATAGGTAACCGGCATTGAAAACATTATTTACTAAATCCGTTATAACCACATAGCCTATAAAAAGATATAAAAATCAATAGAAACCTATGTGAAAAAACCTATATTCACTAGTGATAGATGATTCGATAAATAATGTATGGGTTTACTTTATGAATCAAAAGTGTGAGGTATTTGGAGTGCTTTTTTTATTGAGTTCAATTTTAGAAAAATAGATTATATGTACGCAGAGATTCGTATGGTTCATTAGTAGTGGTGAATATAGTAAAATGGTTTTTTTAAAATATACTAGAGAAAATAAATTAGGATTGAGAGAAAAGTACACATGACACTAGAGTATAATGGTGGAAATGAATGGATGAATTACATATATACTAAAACATATCAAATTATAAGGATATAGTTTTAAATTTTCAGGGGGATTTGGGTATAAACTATTAATTTCCCAATGTACCTTGTTAGTAGGATTAGTTTTCACTAACAAAGATAAATATTTTGAAGTTGTTTAGACACTTAAAACAGAACAATTTACACATCTAAACGTTTTTTAAAGTATCAATGATGTTAATTTTGACTCGATGGATCAAGAAAAACTAAAATCTATGTCCCATGAATGTTTATTTATGGGATATCGTGATATTCTTTTTATTGTCTTTGGGATAATGATACTAAAATTATAATTTAATGATAAAACGCTCTAGTCAATAAGAAAGTATTTTGGAACGGTAATAACTTGGTGGAAGTAGCATTTGATTGAAAAGAATCAACTACCAAAATCTAAGTTAATATTAAAAAAAATTCAAGATATATAGTAATTAGAGAAATTTTATAGGGTGTGAAAAGTAAAAATTTAAGGCTAAAAAATATACCAGAAGACCCATGGATTCGGAAGCTCACAACATTGTTATAGAAGCTTATGTTTCAAAATATTTAGTTCTAGAATGATTGGAGTGAATGGTGGAATTATAGAGATCTACCCAAACTATGAGACAAATTTATTATTTCCTAACAAGTACCCATTAAATTATTCCAATTCATTTAGGATAACTAGAGAGATAGGAAAAAAATTCATGTCATAGTGATTTAAAAAATTTGAAGTTATTTATTAAATATTTTTTGGGTTTCATTCATAAAAATGAAACCTAGGAGTTAATGAAATTTCTATAGTGGAAGGAAGAACTATATAAGAAGTGGATCAAAAATTTAAAGGATGAGTATAGGGGAATAAAGTGGCACAAAGTGATTCTAGTTATGAATGGGTTTCAACATAAGTTACTTGTATATTTATTTATAATTTTCTCACCAGTTATAAAACATACTACTATCTATGTTTTTCTATGTTTTTTTCTTAAGGACATTTTTATCTTGAATATATGGATGTATAAATGAAATTACATCAAGGTGATATGCAAGAAGAAGTTGTCATGAAGTTACCAGTTGGTTTCATGAACAAAAATAAGGGGGATATTTTTTTGTAATCAAAATACATGAATTTATAGCTTGAAACATGTGAAAAGGTAAAGGAGCTAGAAATTCAATCTTGTCATGGCTGAGAATTGTTTTTGTGAGATACTTAGATCAATATTTCTACAATAAGTGTCAAATTATGGAATCACAATTATCATCACCCTATATATTAATGACATAGTACAAGGGGTCTAGTCATTAACTGGATTTGGAATTCTACGATGGAATTTTCTAAAAATTCGATATGAAGGATCTCATTTATTCAAAGAAAATATTAAGAATATAGATTGATAGAGAGAGAGAGAGAGTAAAGCTATATAATTTTATTTATCTCAATGGTATGACATATAAAATTCCATAATGTTTTTTATAATTACTTTATTTGAACTAGTTTCAACCCCATTGGAAGAAAACATCAAAATATCTATGGATAAATAAATGAAAATGGAATATTATGCTTTGTACATAGTGAATGTTCTGTTCGAATTAGTGGTAATTTTTTTTCATTTGATGATATGTAAAATGAAATAAATTAAATATATAGTGGGGTTTATTAGTTTATTTATGTAGAATATAATGAAAAAAAGTTAATAAGAAATGAAGTTGATATTATGGTATCTCAAAGGATTAAATGATAGAACATTATTTTTTTAAACATATTATCCATTGCAGGGTTATGTGGATGAAAAAATTGGAAGGTATATAGATACACGAAAGAGTTCCATAGACCATGTTTTTACATTTAGATGAACATCCAAAAAATACATATCATAATTTAAACCACTGGTATCACTATCTGTAATTTAATTTGAGTATATGTATGTCATGAAAAAGGGTATAATTGATTTTTCAAAGTGTTCATTATAGGAGATAAAAACGTTTTATGAAAGTGGTTTTCTCTGGTATGACTATTATAAAAATTTAATTTGTAATAATTTATTATTTCCCTCATAGAAAAAATATTATTGCATAAAATATCATATCATTCCAAAGATGCTAGAGGAAAAGGTTGTCGAGATACATAGTGTAGGATGGATTCTAAATATGATGGATATGATCACTAATATTTTAGTTTGGGAATTCCTGGGGGAACATTGTTTCTTAATAGAAAATGAGTGATTAGATAAGGTTAGAATGACTATCTATTTTTTACTATGTAATTTTGGTTGTTTATGGATTTTCTTATGTGTTGAGGTAAAGAATGTTTCCATGAAATTAGTTTCCAATTGAGAGATTTTGGGAATGCAATTTATTTATCCATTTTAGATTCAAATGAAAAAATATAGAGGTTTAAAAATTAAAATTTGGAATGATGTTATGTCTAGTGGAAACAGATGTATAATAAAGGCATGTGGTCTAAATGTTAGGTTTTCTTATCCTAGTTTATAGATGGTCAGAGGTCAAGAATTTGGATATGTAGAAGTTTTAGTGGTTGTATATTTTTTAATGTATTTACATAAGGTTTTTTTCACATAGTTTTACAAGAACATAAATTTACATGGGTTTCATAATTTCATATAATGTAACTCTAAGTTCTATCAGAAATTTGAAGTTAAGTCCATGGTAGCATTAATAAATTAAAGGATAAATGGATAATAGTGGGTCCATAGTGATTTTTGGAAGGTGGTTGAATTATTTTGCTGAAGGGGACCCACTATAATAGTGTGTTGGGACAAAATGTATATGTTTTCTAGATTGAGTAAACAATATATGAACATAAAATTAGTATACCATAGTAGAAGAGCAAGTCTTGGTGTTTCTAATTTTCACTAAAATGAAGAGTGAAAAAGGGTTCTCTTGTAGGTGTATGACTTAGCATCCCAAACATGTAAATACAAATTAAATTTACTTGTATAGTTTATTTCACTTTAATATATATTTATATAATTTTAATAATATTTTGTAGTGTGGAATGAGTGTTAACTCTATCTACTGATTTAGGGTGTTCCATTACTTCTAATGTTCTGATACATCATGTTGAGAGGTTCCTTTTGATCATTGATGTTATTGTACATTTTTATACAATTACAAGTTATAGTGGTGTAATTAATAGCTGTTGGTGTTCCATGGTTCCCCAAAACAATTTATGATAATGTTTCAGAGAGGTACCAAACTAAATATTGGCCTCATATATATGTATATTGGGGATGTGTCTATGTTATATAACATAATATTATAGTAGTAATAAATTACTACGGTAGGGAGAACCCACTGTCAAAATTAGATATTATGAGTTATTGGGGAATTGCATGTGAGTATCGATAATTGTTATTGACACTATTAAATGGATTTTAGGAGAATTTGATTGGGGGATTAGGGCATGGATGTTATGTCATGGGTGTGTTGTCAATTTTTTAGGATTTATGGTTGGAGATAGCTCTAGGATGAGGAATGTTTTGGTGGGGAGGTTGTAATGGAATGGGGTTTATGGGTAGGTAATTTTAATTTTTTTTTGAAATTGGGTGTTCTATAAATGTTTTAAAATTAATTTTTTCTGAGTGATTACGGGGTTTGAGATGAGATTATTGTATATGAAGAAAATCATACCATAATCCATGTGTTTCTCCTTGAAGAGGGGATGAGGGAGGAATTTGTTATGGAAAATGGTTGGTGGGTTTTCTATGAATCCCTATTGATGGTTTTTTGTTTCAAAATGATGGGTACTTTCATGTCATAAAATGAGCCTCTGTAGAGGGATTTGAGTTTTTTTGTTTGGTCTAAGTGAGTTGAATTGTTTTATGATGAGGCATATCAATCATTAAGAGTTAGGATGTAGTTTTTTATATCTTTATGGAATTCAAGTGTTTCACTATGAGTGGGGGCGGTCATAGAACATCATGCCCATGTCTAGTAATTGAAGAAAGACCAGTGTTGTCATACCTCAATAAAACATCAGGGTTTTTACCTTTTACTCATTTACCCATCAATGGTGGGATCTTTTAAGTTTATAGGTTGATCTATATTTTTTCTAGCATAGATAGTCAGCATTGGTAAGTAATTGTGTCACTCTACATCTATTATTTTGTTATATTAATGTTTTATCATCTCTCACAAAATATATATAATTTTAGGTTTTATGATAGGTTTTGTGATTTTCATTGATTAGAGATGAATCAACTATATATACTTGAAAGGTAAAATAATGTGAGTTCCTTGTAAACATAAATTGAATTAATTTAAATATTAAATATGTATTTTCCTGACAAGTTATGTTTGGAGAAGTTATAAGGGTAAATAATAAAAAAATGGAACCAACATTGATTTACATGAATCTGAAGGGGTTATATGATTATTTATAGTATAAAAATGGTCACTTTGTTTTTGTGAAGGGCCTTGGGGTCATTGATAAAGATAAAATAAATGTGAAGTGTGTGTGTAATTTTTAATTGGGTTCAAATGTAGTGTGAGCATGGAATAAATTATAGTTGGCCACATGTGGTATTTCATGAGTGTACTGAGAGATATTGTTAGCTAGTATTTGGACACAATAACCCCAAAAAAGGGATATCTTAGTATGAGAATTGGGTAGAGAGTGGTGATTGGGTATTTTCTGGTTTTGGTAATGTTGATATGGTCTCTTAGGGTACCCGAAGCGGTATGTGAGAATCATCGGGTTGTAAATCATGTGGGATGTGACTTGTCTTCATAAATTAAAATGTGTAATAGTATAATAGATGGGGAAATTTTCATTCTATATAGGGAATTATTAGAGTAGTTTCCTCTAGTGTTATAGAGTTTTTATTCCATGGTTTTGGTGTTGTGATTGGTTTTTATTTAGATTGAAAAAAATATCACTATGTCTTGAGGATTGAAATACTATGGTTATGGGGTTGAAGGGTTCCTAAGGATATATTAATAATTATTAATTATGGTGGAAGATAATAAAAACCACCTTTGTATGATCACCATTCTATGAAAATAGAAACCATATGTAAACTAAATGAATAGAATGTACCATAAACTAACGCTGGAATTAACTAATTTCCTTAATAACATAATTGATAAAAATATATTTTAAGATAAATTTTTTTTCTTTCTTAAATCGAATTTACATGACATGAATGAGTCACCAAACATTTTATAGGAATATCCTTACAAAAATTATATACAAGTACCTATTTAGGAAAATTAATTAGATGGAATGAGAACTAAATGGAAAATCGATACAAGATTGAGTAAGGATTGAGAACCATTCACAAGGATACTATCTCCTTTATATAGGACTTGGGATACTCTCCAACCTTTAAATAAATTTACCTGAAAGTTTCATAACATTCATGTAAATGGAAGGCAGTTACAAACCCTCTGTAACCGTTAAGAAAATAAAATTCTTTTATATGTTTCGTTATACAAAATATTTAGTTAAGTGATATTTTATCTTACATGGAAGATCACATGAAAGTGGACATTTAACATTTATCCTCATCGTCAATTTTAAATCCACTACAATTGTACGATATGAATATCCTATTATGGTTCAATTATATTGTAAAATACACTGTTAGGAAGTGAATGTATGATATATGTATATAAAAATCAACGATTTACCCAAATCAATGGATTATTATATACAAGACAAGGAATATGATATGAATTTGAATTAATGATTCCATAACCTACGACATTACTATATCATAAATCATAAAATAATAAAAATATATTATAAATTATGACATATAATACGTAACTATCCCATAATTACATGATTTATAATAAATGTGGATGACATATATTCCGATGAAATTTTAGCTTTATAGTTTTAGATAATTAGGACACATCATTAATTAATTAAACCAATGCATTTGTCAAAAAATATACATTTCTACCTCTTCACTAGGAACTAATAAATCTATAATATGTCTTCAATATATCTAATAAATTCTCCACACTTTCTATTCTTCCTGAAATATCATGTGTAGTAGTTTTATTTATAACATGGGTAAATGGAAACATAAAAATTGTGAGCTTAAATGCTCAGTATTGGAAAAAAAATAACAAAAGCTATCATAAAATAGACATAGAATTAATAATATTTAAGGATGTAAATGATAATCTAATAATTCTATTTTTCTAATCAAATATGATTTATATAAATCCATAGATGACTTAAATATTTAAATAATCCCATAAATAATAATAACTGGTTTCATAATGATAAAATACATAATGAAATAATTTTCAAGGTCTTGCGCTATGATATATACTTACATACAATATCCCAACTATTATTTCTACATAAATGTTCAAGAATTTAATAAATCCCAAATCTAGTTTGTATCGTAATACCGACCGATGTATCAAGGTGATATTTTGGGCCCCACCCATCACTTATTAAGTTTAATGCCTTAATAATTTAATGGAATAAATAAATTATACAATATATAACCAACATTACATTGTAATCAATAAATATCAATTTTGAAAAAAAATGTATGCATATTTTAAATTTTATGGAAATAAATAAATTTAATATATTTATATGTAAGCATCTATTAAACTAACACCATATAGAGTAATGGTTATATAGTTAATTCAATAACTTCCATAATCAATAGAAAAAGTTAAATGATCATAAGAAACTCATTGAAATATTTTGGATGTTATTAATATAAAATATACCAAGTGTAACATATTAAGTTTTATGAATGTTGATATATATGACAACACCTTACTTAGAATAACACTTCAAATTGTATCATATAATAATTAATACAAAATTAGATTATTTGATATTTAAAAATTTACCCCCCAAATGAAAATAGTATGAGAAGATTTAGAAGATAATAAATTAAATCTAAATCCAATATAGGTTAAAAACATTTAACATAAATAGAAATAGAAGCAAATGATTAAAAGTGATTTTACAAAAAAATTCATTATAATGAAATAAAAAGAAGAATGTACTAATCACATTAAAAATCCATTTTTGAAGATGTAACATGAAAAACATCTTAGAAAATAATTAAAAAGAAATCCCAATTATAGACATAGGAAAATAAAATAAATGTTTTCCAAATAAAATGTAGAGTGGAAGATAAAAATCGGAACATTAAAAGGAAATCATTTTTAATATTTTTTAAAATACTCTTTTTCAAATCCACATTATGAAATTATTAATATAACATACTTTTAAAAAGTTTTAAAGATAAATAAAATATAAAAACTAGATAATACATATTACGATTTTCAAAATAGAAAATGAAATAACATATGAAAACAAAAAATGCTGATATGGAGGAGAAATTTCCATTATATAGGATGTGTATTATTCTCAACAAAATTTAATTTTTATGAAGAATAAATCCATCAATGAAGAATAATTTATGAAAAAATAAATTGAAAAGGAGTTCATAATAATTGTATTCAAATGAATATTCTAGAAATTATAATTTAAAATATGAATTAATTATAATATTTATTATACCAAAAATATAATAATAATCTTCATGTACAATTATTATAACTCTATGAACCGAATTTGAGTTAGAAAAACACTTATGAGTTTAGGGAAATTTGGATCGAAAGGGTTATAAAGAGGAATTCATGAAGGGAAATTTTAAACCAATGGATATATATTAATAATAAAAATAAAATCTATTGGGGAAGTATGTAAACCATATAAAACAAAACATGGTGAAAAATATGATACATGTATCATGGTATTTAATATTGAGGAAAAGAATCATTAGGAATATCCCAATATTTGTGTAAAAATCCTTTAAAAGTGGTTTATGAGAAAGAATGATAAATCCATGAAAATTAATGTGGAAATAAAATTTTATACAATCATAAGATAATATAATTCATATTATAAGAAGAGGTTTCAATAATAGTCATTATAAGTCAATTAATGGAAATTGAGTTATGATAAACCCTTAACTTTAATCCGACTCGGTTGAATGAAATCTAAATTTATATATAAAAAAAATTATTAATAAAATATTTTATAATATTATTAAACACTATTAAATTTTAAAATCTTTTATAATAATCGTTTATTATACATTTATTGTCTTGTTATATTTTATTTTTATCATTAGATGTTATTAGTTTTGATTTTTTGTTTAGTACTAGTTTCATGATGGAAGGGATGATTATATTTTAAATATCTGAGGTTAAAAATTGCAATATCATTATAGGTATAAGAATGTATGTTTTAAAATTATTTATGACATTATAATTTTATTTAATAATAATTTATATTACAATTCATCATGATAATGCCAATAATGAGATATTTTCAATAATTTTTAGCAAAAAATGTTTGTGCATTAATATTATGCTGAATATTAATATATAATTTTTCTAAATATAAGCCAAAAATTATATTATCATTTATTCCTAATAACACCAATAGTTATTTTTCCATGTACATCTAAGATATAAATGTATAGAATTTTTCATGTATGTGGTTAAAACAACACAAACAAGAATAAACAATAATATATGTGTGAATATGATAAAGGAAGTGATTCATTTAGCATAATATCCCTATTTTATAAGAATAATGATATTATTAATATATTTTAATTTAGCGACTAATTTTTTAATATACATTTATAATTAATAAAAAATAGATTATAATAATGAAATATATAACTTTCATGGAGGAGTTAGTCTGCATGTATGCTGGAGCAATGCGTTCATTTTTCGTAGATTAGAGAAAAGATATGAAATGTTTTATAATTTAATAATATTAGTTAGATTATAAATATAAGATTGATACATTAAATATCTATTTTTAACCATTAATTCTTGGTAGTAATGATAATTAAAACATGTTGTTCAAGGAGGCAGTGGTCTGCAAGTACACATGATAATGTTTTTTCCAAAGTAAAAGAGAGTGTGTAGTTAAAGAATTTTCCATAATAAGAATAAAATTTCATTATATTTATAGTAATTATTTTATTATATATAATTTATAAATTATATCTAAGGTATGTGGTAGACAAAGGAAAATAATTTAATAAAAAAAGTGTAATTACAAAATTGTAACTTTACACATGGGAAAATCCTTTGAAAAAATGATTAATCCTTTGAAGGGTGATTTTTGAGAAGGATAAAACCACATGGATGTTGATGGTAATGTTTAGTAGGTATTTTGGATGAGTTTTGATCACACAAAGTGGCTTTGGGTGTGGGGAGAAGTGGAGGGGTGAAGGATTTTTGAATAAGTAGAGGGAGTGACATTTTTGTAATAATATAAAAGGTAGTGTTATTATTCAAAGGTCTAATGGGTCGTGAAAGGGAAAATATTGGATTGAGGGGAGGATTATGGTCAATAAATCATCATATATACATTTTCATATATGTTTTTAACATGTTTTAAAGTCTTTTACTCTTATATTTTTAACTTTTACAATTTTGATTTTTTCCTGGTATCTAATTTTTATCTATGTAATTTACTTTTAATAACTAAAATTAAAATGTTAATTATTACAAAATTTTTAAATAATTATTCAATTTATGAATAAAAAATTCAACTAACTTTTATAATGGTGAAACAAATATATTTTATAATATTCCATATAACTCATAAAAACCATTTTTATAAATAATGTATATTTATGCTTTAAAATTGTGATTAAGATAAATTTATCCACGTTGTTGATTTATATTAGAAAAATTGGTTAATTTTTATTTAAAAAAATATGTTTTTATTTCTAAAAAACCCAAAACCAAATTATCAATTTTTGAAAACCTAATTAAAAGAAAATTATGAAAATCATTTTTTTTGAAATTAAGTTTTACATAAGATTTTAAATGTTAAACATGGTTTTTATAAATTCCTTATAGTTTTTGAAATGAATAATTTTACTAATTAAATAGTTTTTTCCAATTTTTTTTATATTTTTTTAATTTCATACTGAGTTTTTGATGATTCCATAAAAGCTATGGTGGAGTTATAAACTATTTTTTAATTATTGACATTAAAATATAATATTTCAAAAAAAAATTAATCTCAGGATTTTATTGTTATTATAAATTCAAAATATAGGTAAATTGTATCATATTTAAATTTTAATATTTTAAAATTCAACTATAATAAAAGAAATTATTGGAAACTATTTTCATTAGAATATAAAATTTTAAAATCATTACTATTCTCTTTATTATTTACTATCAATTAATATTTAATTGGAGGTAAAATATTTTTCATATAAACAATAAATTTTATGAATAATTATATTTATTTTCTTTAGATAAAGCTTTTAAAAAATAAATTATAGGGAAAAATGAATTATTAGAAATAGAATAATCTTATTGTTTATTATAGTATACTAATAGAATTTCACCCACAAAATAGTAGTGAAAGTGATATTTAGTTTTCTTTAAACATATATTTCATATTTTACATACCATTATTTGAACTCTCTAATTAAACAAAAACTTTATAAAGGTTGTATAATTCCCCACGATTCATTTTTTCTGTGTTGCGTGTGAAGAAATATATCAAACATATTAGTATTCAAAAGAAAAAATAATTTAAAATACCATGATGCTACATGATACCAATTAAAATAAATTAAATCGAAAAAATTTGAATTATAAATTACTAATAAAATATATAAGGGTATCTATAATGCAGGAATCAAATAAAAACATTTCCACTTTGACATCATCCTCATAATCTTAGGTTATTCTAGAAAAGTCATCTTTTAACTATTAACCCTATGTATTTGTTTTAGTTTTTCACAAAACTTTATACCAAATATGATTCCTTAGTAGTCTTGTAATCTATACGGGTTTCTAAATACATCATTTAGAAAGATTCATTTTGAAGATTTAGTTTCAAACAAAATACTAAGAAAGAAATTGTGCATGATAATATTAAATTAGAGTAAATGATAATATCAATATAAAAACACAATCCAATGATTTATTTTACTATGAAAACTTCATTTAAATCTATTATAATTATGATTCAAACTAATTATTTTAAAAGAAATGTTCGATTTTACATATTATCCTAATATTAAAAGTAATTATCCTAAAATTATCACGAACTTTTATACAATAAACTAAACCACAAAAATAAAGATATATATGCTCTCAAAATTACATATAACCTTTATCTATAAAGTAACATATAAATTTATATATTCCATAACTTATTAATATCTGTGTTTTAATCTAATTTATCCATTACCATTTCCAATTATGTTCTCTATTCTAATTAGTTATATATTCATATTAGTTTTAATGGTTCCTAAAGAGAATATGGATTATCTAATAAATTTCCACTGGGATTTTATAAACAAGTGTTTAGTTTGAGGATCCCTCATATTTCACAGAGTTACAATAGAGTTGATACATAACCATACTTTTTCTGGGTTATTAACTATAAGTTCATCTACTCCACAAGAATATATACCTTCTAGAATCTAGACGGGGATATAATTTCTAAGAGACCAAACACAGTGCAATTTTAAAAAATTTAGGATGTTTTCTAATACATGGACTCATCCTTAGGGATTTCAGTATTTTTCTAATATCATAATCCCTAAACGACACAAAGAATTTATTTTTTACTTAAAATCAAATTATATACCTATCCAATGGTTTATCTATTGTTGGAAATTATGATCAACCTTAGCTTGTTAACTATTGATGATAAATAGGAATCTTGAACTATCATCAACTAATTACATACTAATCTATAGAGTTATATTAATACCAATTTGACACTAACAATGACATACTAGATGTAACTATCTCATAATTACATGATTTATAAAAAATACATCAATACATACATTCCCATGTCATGTTAGGTTTATAGTTTTACAAACATAGGACACATCATTAACTAATATAACCTATCTATTTCTAATAAAATGGATTTTTTTTCTCACTATATCGGGAACTAATTCTACATAATAAGCCTCCATCATATCTTATGAATTATATATATATTATAATCTTCTTTACATATCACGAGTAATACATTTACTCATAACATGGGGAAATTAAAACCTAAGAAGGGTGAGCTTAAATGCTTAGAAATGTAAAACATACACATGATTCTATTATAAAACAAAGAAAGAATAAATAATATTTTAAGAAGTGAATGTTAATAAAATAATTCCACATAACTAGTTTCATGATCTTTAAAAATATCCAGAGAAGAAATAATAATATAATTAATCGCATAGATAGAAATAACTAGTTTTATATTGATAAAATTCACAATAGGAGACTTGGCAAGCCCTTATCTGAAGAAATTACCTTTCATAAATGAAATATTCCATGAAATATAATTTCTATCAATACTACAACCAATACATCTAAATAAATGATCATCCATACATCAAATCCATAAACTAGTTTTTCTCTTTAAGATTACATATGCATTAAGGGGCTATTTTAGGACCCACCCTTCACAAATTTTGTCTAACACATTGATTATATGGAAGAATTAATTAACTAAAAAATACATAACCAAAATTTATTATTAAACATTAAAAATATGAATTAAAAAATTATACATATTATTAATATTTAGCTAATAAATTAGTAGAATATCTCCCTTGTAATCATCTTACAAACTATCATTATACCAAGAAATGGGTACAGAATCAATTCAATAATTTCCCTAATAATTAAATGGAAGTACAATATCATAGTCTATATGAGGAAATAATGTAGATATTATTTTTAATTCATAACCCAAGTGTAACATAAGAACATTATAAGATGTTGATGTAGATAGAAATAACTTCTTAAGAATAACAATTAAATCATTTTGAAATTATAAGGGACCAAGAATTAGATTGTTTGATACTGCAATTCTAATTTACAATACTAAAATATTATTAAAGGATTTAAAAGGTAATACCCAAAATATAACTTTAAATGAGGTAAAAACCATTTAACATAAATATTAAAATTTATGCAAAATCATAAATGTTATTTTATAAAACATTTTTAAAAATTTGTAAAAAATAAGGAAGTTATGAGTCACTTTAAAAAATAAATTTTCTAAGAGGAAACATAGAAATTATTTTTTAAACAAATAATTTTAAGTGAATTCCAATTATATATCATTGAGAATGGAATAATGTTTTTTTATAGAAAATAAGGAGTTGAATATAAAAATATAAACATTAAAGGGAAATCATTTTTAATATATTGCAAATATAATTTTTAAAACCCATATTTTAAAAAGGTTAATACTACATCCTTTTGAAAATTAGTTATAACAAATAAAAAGTACACATGAGATAATAAATATTATTATTTCTAAAAAAAGAATTTATTTTTTTTTGAAAAAGGATAATATGGATATGGTGGATAAATATTCATTAAAAAGGATGTGGATTATTCTCAACAATGTTAATTATTTGTTAAGAATGAAATCCATTAAATAAGTATATTTTTTGTAGAAATTCTTCAAAAAGTATTTCTTGAGAAATAAATTTAATCACATAGAAATTATAGTGGAAGTATAATATATTTCAATCAGAAGGTATTTTTTTACAAACTTATAATCATAAAGTATAAGGGGAATTATTATAACTCCCTGAACATAAATTGAGTTAGAAAAGCACTTATGATATTAGTAAGACTTGAAAAAAATTGATAAAAAATGTATTTAGAAAAATGAATTTAAATCCAATTAAATAAACTTTAATAATTATAATATAATCGAATAAAGATTTAGGTACACCATGTTCCATATAATAAGGTATGTTATAAGATATATATTATAAGTAACTTAAAATTCAATAAACCATTATGAATATCAAAAGATTAGATGGAAAAAAACATTAGAAATGATTTCATGATAAATAATTTTAGATCTTTAGAAATAAATATAGAAATATTTTTAAAAAAAAACTAGGATAATATAATTCAACCTAGAATAATGGAATTCAAGAAAAGTAATCAAAACTCAATTAAATAAAATTAATTTACGAAAAACCCATACCTTTAATACTGTTTAGTGAAACATGATCTATTATCCTATACAAATAGGACAAATATATGCATAATATATTTTAAAACCATATTCAACAACATAACCTTTTATAAAATTCTATTATAATCATTTATATATATATTATGTAGTTATTTATTATTTTCATAATTAGATATTTTTAGTTTCAATTGTTTTTTGAGTCATTGTTTTATATTTGTGGTATTGATTTATGTTTCTATATTCATTGTTAGTAATTTTTTGATCATTACATGCTCTATAATATTTGTTTTGTAATGGTATGATTTCATTTATTAATTATTTTAGTTATGATTCATGGTGATGAGGATGTTGAAGAGCTTGTTTCGATATTTTCTAACAAAACAAGGGTGTTACATTAAAATAACTGTCTAAGTTAAGGGTAAGGTCGAAAAAACCCTCATCCATACATTTTAACAAATGTTTTAACATTATATTAATCCCTTTACAATTAAATTTTTCAATTTTTCCATTTTTAATCATGGTAACAAACTTTTACTTAAGTAATTTAATTTAAATTCAAAAAAATAAAATGAAACTTTTACCACAACTTAGATATTGTAATTCTAAATAAGAAATAATTTTTTTTAAAGAAACTTTATAATGGCGATAGAAATTAATTTTAATATTATCACATAAAACACATAAAAATAATTTTTAAAAGATGTATTTTTTAGCTTACAAATCATGATTAATATAAAATTTTCCATATTTTTAATTTATATAACCTTAATTGATTTACTGTGATCCAAATAAAAGTAATACAAAATTCAAAACAATTAAAAATATCATATTTTTTTTCAAAACATAATTAAAAGAAAAAGTTGAAAAATGGTTTTTTAGAATAAAATTTTACTCTTATTTCAAAATATTAAACACAGTCATCTAAATTCATGAAAGAATTTATAGATAAATAATTTCCATTTTAAGATAATATTATAGAAATTAAATATATTTTTTTAAGTTTTTTATTCTATGCATATTATATGATAATGTCATAAAATCTATTACATAAGTGAAAGCTGTATTTTTCACTATTAACATAAAAATAATGAAATTTATGAAAAATCTTGAAAATTCATCTCATGATAGTATTTTTATTTTATGTAAAAAATGAAATTAGTATGGTCAAATTAGAATTCAAAAATATTAAAATTTAACTTTTAAATAGAAGTATAATAATATAACGAAAATCATTTTCAAAGGAAAATACCTTTTTAAAATATTAAATAATCTAATTATTATTTCCAATAAATTACAAATTAAAGTAGTGTTAATATATTTTTTAAATAAAAAAAATCTTTAATCCATAATTTATTTAGCTTATTGAGACAAATCTATAAAATAATAATTCTGAAATAATAAATTTTAATAATAAAATTATGTTATTAGTTATTTATTTATACTAATTAAAATTTATAAATTAATTATTTTTAAAAGTTAACTTTATTTTTCTTTCTATGTAAATTTCATATTTGTGTAACCTATATTTATAACATATAATTAAATGAACACATTTTAAAAATTTTATATTGTTCTATGTTTTGTGTTGGTTTTTTTCTTTGTAATGAATTCTATCAAACACAAAAAAAATTAATGGAAAATTTAATTCAAAATCTAAGGGTATTAAATATATATTTTTCATTAGGGAATAACTCCATCAATATCATACTTGCAAAAAACCCTAACAGACATTGCATCATGGAACCTTATATTAGATCATATATAATAAATTTTGAAATCATATCTAAAAATCATTTTTTATATCATCCAAAATAGTTTTGGAAAGACATAATAATTTTAGGTTTGTATTATAATTTTAAATTCCTTATAAATATCTATCCAAAATTCCTTTTAGATAAAATTTAATATACTTTTAAATCAGATCTCTATGATTGTTTAAAATCAATCCTCATTCAGGAAACAACGAAATGTGTCCCATTAAGAAATTGTATAATTTAAAAAATAAGAATTCCCCAATTCATAAACATTTGTAAAGAGATTCATCTAAGAAAGAATCATTTTTTTCTTAAGATATAAAGGTATTTTTTGTGATCTCTATCGACCAGATGTGTCTCTATACCTCTTTTCACCATCTATATCATATAAAAGAATGCATTTTAAAATGAAAACTTTTTTATGACATCAATTATACTTGATACATAGAGTATATTAATCTCAAATTTCAACTCATATGTTTTCGATTATATAAGAATAAACTAGATATGAGAATGAATACAAAACATGTTATTCAACCTTACTGATGATCACATCACATACCCCTCAACGAATAAATAAGTATATCAATTATATTATCTATTTATGGTTTTATACTGCTTTTATCATATCTTGATCAATGTCCTCAGTGTTGTACTCATTATACAGGATGAAAATTTTATATTGGTTTAGCCTCGATCGAAAACATAATCAATGACATACCCATCCAACCCCTAATTAGCTAATCATAAAGGATATTTAAATAATGGAATCAAAGTGTAAAGCCTCTAGTGGGAGAAATCCTTCTAAAAATAGATATTGGTAAATCCCAACATGAAACATGCATTCATATTATAAAAATGATATAGTTCATTTCACTATATCTAGTATATATGTGGGGCTATTCCGACACACAAAATTTCATTTGAATTTGAAGAGAACATTTTATATCTCAATAAGAGATACTACTAATTCCAAATTTTTTCATAGATTAAATTACTCCTTGATGAACATCGATCATGAATAACTCAATATTATGATTTTAGTGGAGAATTACCAATACCCTTAAAATTATACATACAACCGACATGGAAAAAATGATAAGGGGAAAATTAATTTTGTATAATAATATAATTTTTTTATTTTTTAACTATTTTATTAATACCATCCTTACTATACATAAGAGACCTTATAATCATATATCATATGATAGAATACTAGATATTCCTTATATTTTCTGTACTTTTTTTGTTTTGATAAATTTATTACATCTATATGTAATTTATGCAACATCTATATGTGACTATTTCATAAAAACCTCAAACGAAGCTCTATAACTAGTAACATCCATAATTAAATTCATTCGGAATAATAGTGGGAATTATTAATAATATTCCAAATTTTTAACTACATAAATATAGTTTTCAAACTCCATTAGTTTATAAATATTAATGTTATTATATTAATAACATATAATGTATACATAGAACTCCTACTATGTTCATAATCACCATCATTATTATAAAATTTCCACCAATTTTTCCTTTATATAATATTGGTGATAAAATGTTACTATTTTCACTATTATATATTAAGACAACCTAACATATTTTAGGATAAAACGTGTCATTCACATTGAATCTTTACTGGAATAATATTATATTTGAAATTTGGACTTCTCTGAGCCTATATATACTCCAACTCACCTCTTGGAAAATATATTCTTTCCAGAATATCATTATAAGATAGAAAAACTCCATTATCTTACAAAATAACACATATTTCCTTTAATGATAATATTTAACAATTAAACCATTAAAACACATATATGATACAATATTCTATGGATTCAGATATTCATTCTAAATAAATCATTGTTTAAAATATTCCTCTAAGGGGTAGTGGTAACTATCTCACTTATATTTTAATAAATGTATCTGTTAAACTCATTTATCTTAGATAAAATTAATTAATCTATTTATTTATTTCAAAATGTGTTATATAATTTTATCTAATCATAACCATTGTTGTAACATTAATTTACTCTTATTTATAACTAATCTTTATTGATAAATTTTTTTGTTATCATATAAGAGAAATGATGTAATTATAATAATTCTTAACTTAGAACTAATTGAGATTGATATATATATTATCATACAAATTCAAATCCACAATCAAATAACCATTTTTGAATACTAATACATGATATGTACTCTCTAGGATGTTTTCCAAAACTTCTTTATAAATTTTTTATAATTCCATCACATATGGAATCAGTAAACCTCTATCATGATACCTATATTTTATTTTAATAAATAATTAAAACTGTGGACAAAGTTAAATATTCTTTATTTACGTCAAGGCTTTACCCTCTTTTTCTATCATCACATTTATATAGTTTATCCATTGTATATATTTCTTATGTATCCTTAATAATTTGTGGAAATTTATAAAAATTATATTGAAATTATTCTAATTATTGAAAAATTTCCATTGATTATTTTTTATTAGATATAATACTTGAACCAAGCCGTAGAAAATATCCTCAACATCACTAATTTATTGGAATGATCAACCATATTGATCATATGAGTAATGTCTAAAATCCCACTAATCATCACACATTTAATTTCTTCGAATCCTTAAGTAAATTATTTTATGATTATCATAAGAATCCATATAAAACATTTGAATCAATTTTTGATATGTTTGCACTGGAATATTTCCATAGCACATATAATTTTTCTTCATATAAGAGAAAAATTCTAAAGGTCATATACTGTTGTAAAATGTTTCATTGATTAATCTTAACCTTTTAAAGGATTGATCTCAAGGAACTATTTGATTATGATTCCATTTATCTATAAAATAATTTTTTTCAATATGAGTATTAGGTTTTACAATTATTTAATATGTAGTTATCTAAAATTTTCTCTAATTAAATTATGATCCCTTTTATAAATTTCCATCATATAATTTAGTGGTCCAAGATCAATATATCACTAAGTAATGAAATTAGTTTAGTTTTCATCAAATGTATTATAACTTTAGGAATTCCATCATCAAAATCATATCATATATGAATATTGGATGGTTGTGTGGACAACTATTTACCCATTTATCATTTAGAAAAATCCATCAATATTTGTCTGGTATCCTTTGGGAGGGTTTTAAACTAAGTGTGGCATGAATATTATGAAAACACAAGCGTGTAATTTTTTTATGCTCATTAATTACTCTCTTCCCTTATCCAAGATAAACCATGGTCACCCAGTTTTAGCATGATACTACTAAGTTGGATAATTGAGTTCAGGGAATGTTTTTACTTTAGAAGGAATTATTTTATTAATATTTTTTAATGGTGATTTAATATCACAATCTTATCTCATTGTATCCAATTAACCTGTATGTATGATTATAATGATTTAGTGTGGAATAACTATTCTTTATACTGAATCAAAATGTTACAATGATATTGACATGAAAATCTTTACATAAATAATGAACAAGAATATTTAACATATAAATAACTAAAATAATTATCATATATAAAGAATAACTCCTTAAATAAATACATTATTTTTTAAATAAGAAGCATAAACACTTTTAAAATAAATCACACATAAATTAGACATATAAAATTAATATTCATGATTTAAATTTGTAATAAAATAAATAAATAAAAAATTCATATATTTAAACATGAGATAAATAAATTTATGAACAATTCATAAATAAATTATAAACACTATATAATTTTGGCATAGATAAAGATGAGAAATTTAATTTTACCCAATATGAACTATTTATATTATCATTAACATTCATTTAATATAAAATCTTTAGTATTCTAAAATATGAGATATATTATGACCAAAATTATTATTGAATAAAATATATTTCATGTTTTATATAAAAAAATTGTGTAATTTAGAAATCCTATGTTTTATTTTATTTAAAATATTGATCATATTATCCAAAACATATTTTATGGAATGGATCATGTGATTTTACAAAGGAGGCCTTAATATAAACATTTTATATTAACATTTATTAATTTTTCATAAATAAAAGAACACATTTATATTTTACCGTAGTATAATTTGTTAACCCATTATAAATTAAGAAACCATATAAATCAAAATTATACCTAGATCAAATCTTTCAATACATTTTTAGTATTGATTAAAACCCCTATATTTGATAGGAGCCTTCTGAGTTAGCTCCATGGATTGTTTTTCATAATTCTCATAGTTGGTTTCATTTTATAACATTTTTTGAAAATATTAATTAAATAATTATTGAAAATTAATAATTAATTAATTTAAAAAATCTATATTAATTAAATAAATTTCTGAAAAATAATTTTTATATTGTTTATAATCATTTTTTAAATTATATAAATATATTCATAAATGATAAATTGAAAATTTAATAGTTTCATTAATATTTTATTTAATGATATATAAAATATCATAATAAATGGAATAGTTGAAAATTAATACCATGACTTATGACAGATACTCATTATCCTACGATAGATAGACCAACCACTCACCATCTAAATCATTGATATTTTATAATAAAATATGTTGTATAGTTTAAAATCTTATATTATGGATTGTGGTATAACCATAAAATGCGAGGAGGATGATTTTTATTTTAGGATGGTATCTCCTTGATGATAAGAGGCTATATTTTAGAAGCACAAAAAAACAATATAGTCTAATATAATACTTCATATCATCTGTCATGATATATCAAAAACCAAATTATTATTTTTTGTAATGTCTTTTATGAAGTACTATATCATATAACATACTCACATCGTGGTATAGGATATCACATATCATAAAAATCAATAATTACATGTTAATATACACTATTAGGATATCCCATATAGTAAGGAAAACCATGGTTCATTATTTATATTTTAGTAAATGATATCAAACAATATATCAAATTTCAAAAGTAAATTCTATACCATATTCTAAAATTTATTTTAAATACCCATAATTTATTTACTTTAGACATGATTTTTTGAATCAAGATGCTTGATAAAGTTCTATACCATTGGAGGATTTCTGTGGATCAAAGAACAACTGTTCTACAAAGTTTATAATAATAGAATTAAAAACCCCAAGATCATCATGTTATAAAAATTTAAACCATGTATGAAGAATAAAGACCATATAACATGCACTACTGATTTCCACAACTACAATTTTCAATCGTATATTTGATAAATATACCGTATAAAAAACATCTTTCTTCTATGGCATATCCATGGGGTGACTGAATCACCCGACATTTATTATAATGAATAAACCTGAATAACCCACCGAAATAGTACCCAAATCATTTTTAACATGACCTAGATAGAATTATTGATCCCTATGGAATGACTACTAGCACTAGGGAGTCAAAACATTCAGGAGGGAATGATTTTAACACCAAGAAAAATCAAAAAGTAAAATAAAAAGAAATAAAATAATAATAAATTATTATTCTAGACACTCCAAATGGTAGAAAATATTCATGTAAATAGACACAAGTATTAAAAGTAGGTAATACAACCAAAGTAATCAGAAGATATCCTCCTAAAATGGACCCAACAACTCCATGTGACATGTGGATCATACATTCCACCAGTCACTATAAACTCTCAAGGTCCACAAACCAAGAACATCGACCACCTCAAAGTGGTTATTACCCTGTTGCAAGACCTTGTATAAGAAAATATACAAATCCAAGAATGAAAATGTATGATTTGACCAAGAAATCACTTTAGGAACTCCCTAATCATTTTATAAGAAATCTATAAAAAATTAAACTTAAAATTCTATATTTAAAATAAAATATTGTTTTGAAGTATTTTCACAATTTATATAAAAAATATGATTTTGAAGACATTTTATTAGATAATATAGAAAAGGAGTTTAGGTTAATTTTCATAAAATGAAGTATACATAAACATATTTAATGGAAAATGTATGAATATACATTTATATCGAAAGAGACTAGAGTAAATCAATTTCAAACAATCATAATATGTATAATCATTGCATTCATATAAATGTGTTTATGTTACCTAGGGTTAGTTAATTATAAATATTCTAAAAAATAATAGTGATATATGCCTCTAGGTGAGAAACAGATTCCCTAAAATATAAATCATAAGAGAAATATTAGTTAATACTAAATAATAATAACCCTTACCTCAAGATAGTTTACTTAGAATTAAAATTTTCACTCTATTGATAGAGTGAGAAAATTAATGGATAACATGTATTATTATCACCCTATTACCCAAGATCAAACATTATTTAAGGTAAATAATAAATTTATGGTAATATTATCGAATTCAATAAATCTATATCATTTCAAATAATCATTTATGTTTTCCTCAATTTCATGTTTCAAAAATATACCTTTCATTTCAAGAAACCAAGAAAAAATTATTTTTATCAGAACCCTAAGGATATAATTTATATCATCTAATTTCATATCACAAATCATTTCATGTAATTCATATCCTATAATAATTATCAAATCATTCATTTTAAACCAATATTATTTTTTATAAATCTACACATTATATAAAAATCCATTTTAAAAAGAAAATCATCACCCACACAAACACCATTCCATTCCAACCATTTATCAAGAGACTCAAATAATGAAATAGAAATAAATCTGATATCCATTTTTAAGTAAACATGAATTATGGGATTCAATTTAATTATATTTCCTGAAGAAACTACATACCTAAATTTGTAATTGATAAACCCCCACATAGAATCCACCAACAGAGAGTCAAGGGATAGAAAGTTCAATGAAGAATATGGGAATCACAATTACCAAATAAAAACCTAAATTAATCAAAAATATGATGATTTAAGTATCTGAAATAAATAAATAAAGAAGTATATACGATCAAAATAAGATTACACTGATCAATGGAAATCCAATGCATCAACTGGTGCTTCAATACAAGAAGAAGTAGTGTCAAAAGAGAACAAACACCTCTACAGATCCTCCATAAATGTTAGGGTCAAATTAGATTAATGGGTAAGGGGATTAATAAATAAATAGTAATTCAAATAATATTACGTCTACCAATTAACCTCCCTTGCTAGAAGAAATTAGTTCCAGTAGCTAACTAATTTTTCTTTTGGATAAATAGTCTCACTGGGAAGAATTCTCAGATTTTTTGAAGTCTCTCTGGCAATATAGTTGGACAGATAGAATTTATAACCTATTATACACTCCATCTATTGGTTGGTGGGTTATTATAGGAACATCCTACTTCCATCCCTCCACTATCTAGCTAGTAGCACTCACTGGTGAGTTGATGAACCTCATATACACATTTTGGATTTAGGTTTTTATCCATCCCCATGCTAACATCATTCATCAATCACTTCACCTCTCTAACAAGAACAAAACCAATATTGTTCCCCACCAAAGGCATGCAAATGAATGAAATATTAAAGAATCAATAAAATGAAAGGAGGTCAAATTCAAGAACATGGTAATACATAATTAAATCATGGTTCACACATGGAAGGTGTTAATGGGATGTTTAAATCTCCCCACCATAATTTCTTCTTACCCACATAAATTATGTAAAGAACAATCTAATGCAGTAGGTGAATCCAATGACATATCATTAGTTCCTCACACTCCCAATCATTATGTGAATCAAAAAAAATATTTCTAGTGTACCCATTCAAGGGAATAGTATCACAAATACAAACCTTTATATGAGAATGAATGATTCAAATTGAATGAACAGTCATGGATAATTAGATTCAAAATCATTATTATCCCAAAACAAGAAATGATATGAGTTTTGGAGATAATTTTTATGCTTAAAAATAGGATACACATTGTGGATTAATGATAAATGAGTGGGAAAATCCAAACGGAAATCCAACCTGACAATTTCCTCAATAAACTCAAACGATCCCACATATCATGGTTGTAATATTCTCTATTTTCATATCCATAAATGAACCATACAAAGTGAAACTCTCAAAAAAATATTTCACCAACCAAAAAATCCAATGGTAGATATCAGCGATCATTATATGATTTATATTGGATCTGATCTCTTACCAGTCTTGGATAAATCAACTAAATTTTTTTTATCATCCCTTCGACCACTCTAGGTTTAACAAGGTAAGCTTAAAAAATCCTTGACCAACAAAATAGATATTTTTAGGGACGACCATCAAAGGCCTCAAAGGGTTCATATTAGTGGATGATCAGGAACTATTGTTATTGGAAAACATGACCATTTCCTAGTGTAAATCTCTAGCTTATCTAAATTCAATGACAAAAGCATGAATCATATCCAAATTAATCTATATAGACCATTTGATCCGTCCATCTATCTAATGATGGTACACAATTCTCAACATTACCTATGATCACATCACCACCTAGGGGCATCTCAAAAAATGATAAGTGAATTGTTAAATTATATCATAAATGATATCCAATAAAACTCCATGAAATATAATGATCACATTCATATATTAATTTTCCATGTCATAAGAAATTCTAGTATAAAAAATGGGAATAAAGTTGTCCTATTTGGTTAATCATAAAATTACCACCATAACTCATTATTTCTATGTGGTGTATGCGGAAAAAATCCAAAAATACCATTGATATCTCATATGTAATCAAAGTCGGTACATGAAGCGGATGCAGTATTTTTGAAGGATTCTGATACTCCACTTTAACCTCCAAAAAAGTATAAAAAAGGGGATGAAAATCAGTAATATCCCATATTATATCAGTCTATTAGAAACAATTGCTCATATTATAAAACATATTCATGGTTATAGGGTGTACCACCCAATAGGAATTATAGGAATCCCCCATCATTGCCTTAATCAATGGAAAATGAATGATATAATGAATTCATAAGCGTATGATCCCTTTACAAGATAGAGACCACTGACCATGGTATCCCCACCATATAAATTATCTATAATTCCTCACAACTCATCATAAATATTTTGTTCCTAAATAACCATCTTGAGAATTGAGGAAGCTAACTAAGAAGTTGAAAAAACCCAATATCGTCATCCCAAACTCCTAAGAGTATATAAGAAAATAGAGCCATTAGATTTTACTCCTCATAATATTCATTCAGAACATGGGATGAAATTTTCCTTTTCAATGAATCATCAATGAAATTATCCATACCAAGGGTGTCGTAAATGTTGAAGTCAAAGGACTTTTCATAATCCACCCTCCATATCTACTGAAGATTCAAATACTTTTAAGAGAATATATAAATCAAATTTTTATTATTGCAGTATATGGTAAACCATTTTTAAAATTTTATTTTTGACCCCTATTTAGAGCATGCGTAACTTTTAGAAGATAAATATCAATCATGTGATAGTTCTTCTCTTGAGTCCTAATCTGACAATAACCATGATCTGTGATGTGATCAACAGTCACAATGAAACACCAAAATCCATAATATAATGCATAATAAAAACTCCATAATATGACCTGGATTCTGGAAGATTCAACATAATATCTAATGTAAAAATATTCTTCACCTCATTAAAGGTTTCCCTAAATTTATAATATTATAAAATTTTTAGTCCATTTTGAGTAAAAGTGGTCATTAGGGAATCCATATTTAATATATTCTTCAAAAATAGAATATAATACCTAACCAATACCGTGACTCCTCCAATGTTGAACAAATTCAATGGTTACTACAAGGTCATAAAAAATTCAAACTATCATGATTAAAAAAGTATCATGTTAGAAAACCATGTGTCTAAATAAAATTACCTTCCATATTTATAAATTGCATTTAGAAGTTGGGAATAAAGTTTGTGATTTATAAAGATGTCCATAACTACTCTCAAGTAAAGCACACGATCCTCTAAAATCCTACAGTGAACCAAAATTTCATACAAAAATAACACTAAAATATAAAAAAGATACTATTTGAATATAATATTCCTTAACGAAATAAAAAAATAGTAGAATTGGTATGAAATTCTACCTTTTTATTACATAACTTTTCATTACATTGTATGAACATAGGATCTTTTCAATATTAGTGCCTTGGAAAGAGGTACATAATACCCAAAAACATAAAAAATATAATCTAATACACTTTAAATGATTCATCATAGGTTCATCATAAGGTTAATTACTTCATATCATAACCTGGGGAGATACATCAAAGGAAAGGGTTTGCATAAGGCCTAGTAAGGGAAAACTAGGGAAACAGTTTACATGTGATTATGAGAATTATCAATATGAACTTAAAGAATATCTTAATGGAATGAGAAATGTTATAATATGAATATAATAACTAAAAGAAAATTATTCAAAACATATAAATGTTCCTACAACATTTTATTGAGTAATTAATAAGAAAATCACCAAGGATAATCATTTAGGTGTTAGAAAAATTACAAATGTTATTCCTTGAGGTATTATAAACCACATAATCTCTAGAGATTAAATTTTTTACCCAATTAATTGGAGTCCTATCAATTATAACCCTTAATATTTGTTAATTAATGTGATATCAACATACCATAATGAAATTTTTACAAATAACCCATGTAGAATAAGATAAATGAGTTTTATATCAAAATCAAGGTGTTTTAGAAAGTTCTTAAAAATTATATACTCTGTCATTATAAACCCACGGAAAACGAAAGGTGGGTTCCATGTATGTTAATGCCACAATAATATATATAATTTTAAAATATATTTTAAAACCATTTGATAATAAATAAGTGTTCGTATTCAAAGAAGACGATAAAATTGTTTTTTGAGAAAAAGATGGAAATTTGAGAAGAAAAATCTACAATATAGTGGGTATGAAACATGTTTTCATAAAACATTAAAAAGAGATAAACAATATACTAACATTAAAAAAATACTATTAATAAATTAAATTTATTGAATAAATTTAATTGAAGAACATAGTATGGATATTTTAAATACATACCACATAAAAAGGAAACTTGAACCGAAAAGAGAAGTCGAGATTCCCATTACCTTGAAGAGTAACTCCTAAAAATTTATGATTGGGAACTTGGGGGATTAAAGAAACCTTTGGAGGAGTCCTTGAGAGGTAATAATATCAATTGTTAGTGGAGTATGAATTTTTAATGAAAGGAAATGATGAAATAGATTGGTATTTATAGCAAAAGAGTGGGAGTATTTTAACAATTTCCTTGGACACCTCAGTAGTTGTATATGAAGAACCATGGAATTACCCATGTTATTGGAAAATTTGAAAACATATTAAAATATTTTAATCCAAAAAAGTCTACCTGAAATTTTTATTACTTATTACATCATTGTGATGTTATTAAACATATCGAAAACTCTAAATTTTATTTTTTTACTCTTCACTAAAAAACCAAATGTTTTAAAAAATTCTCGTAAATTCACCCAAAAATAATTTATACATGATGATATAAAAAAGGATGATTATTTTATCATAATAGTTCTCTATGTAACTTTTTAATATATAATTTTTTATTTATTAAAAATAAGAGTGGACATAATATGCATAGTAAAATGCATAGAAAATTTTTTGACACTAGAAATCGTAAATTTATTTTATCATTTAAATTTAAATAAGAGTATTTTAATCATACTATTTAATTAAAATAAACATTATTAATAATAACTTACATTATTATAATAATTATAACTTTTCAAAAAAGTATACTTCCTATCCAAAAAACCAATTTATCAAATTGATCTCATTTATTAAGAAAAACTAAACTCAAAACAAAATTGGATGGAATAAAAATTTATACAAAGGGATTGTACAATATGTAACTAAGTCCTCGAAAATGTCTCCTTATAAAACTTGTATATAACGTAAGGGTGAGGTGTTTAATAGTAATAGACTCATGGTGCGACTCATTTTACATTTTCTGAGTGGTAATCACCACTAAATTGAACTACTCCCATATGGGATTTCATTTTAGCTTGACATGTTCATGATCTGCTTTAACATGGTCAAGAGAGAAGCCCAAATATTCTACCACTACCTATGTTCTAAAAACAGGCTTCATACGAATTGAATCTATTAGATGAGGCCATCATCTCTTCATTATACATTAATTAACCATTATCATATCTATTTATAATACTAATTATGATGTTAAAATTATTATTTAGAGTATTTTTTCCAATAGTTATATTGACCAACTATTATAATTGAACAACGTTTATCTATCGGTCAAAACCCAATGTTCACATTTCGAATTTTTCTCACTTCATTATTAGAGAGACATATTTATATTGAGTAAAAAAAATTTAACACACATTTTATAGAAACAAATTTTATTCAAAAAGTTATGGTTATTACATTATTCCCCAAATACGAATTTTTTCCAAAAAATTTAAAATTTTCACTCAAAAGTGAAATGGTGTGGGTACTTTTACCTCATTCATTCATATAGTTCCCATGTGTCATATTTATATTTATGGTTCCTCCACAAAAATTTAATGGGGTGGGTAGTCTTGTTGCATAGAACATTGTCATTATGTACAATGATCTTCACCAGTTTCACCTCATAAGGGAGGTCATATTCCAATTGTACCACCTCCAGATTTTGTACATGTGAAGGGTTAGTTATGTACTTCATCAAAATTGATACATGGAAAACATAATGATGTTGTGCTTAATTTGGAGGAATTTCAAGCTAATTGGCCACTACTCATATGAGATCAGAGAATTAATAGGGGAAAATGTATATAAGGTTAAGCTTGCATTTCCTCCCAATCAGCATGATTCTCTTTCAAGGAGAAACTCGAAGGTAGACTTTATCTCCAACATAAAACTCCATGTCCCTTCGACTATTGTCAGCATTTCTCATCTTCTGACTCTGAGAATATTTTATGTGTTTTTGGATGTATTGTATATTTACAGTATTCTCCTCCATAAGATCAAGTCCAAGAAACATTCTCTCACAATATTTGTTTCCAAATTGAGGAGTTTTACATCTCATTTCATATAGAGATTCATAGGGATCCATTTGAAAAAACATATGGAAGATGTTGTTGTATGAGAACTCATCTAACAGTATATATTGATCACATCCACCACTAAATTCCACTGAGCATGTTATCAGCATGTGATCAAGTGTCTGAATAGTCCTTTCAGATTTTCTTTGAGTTTGTGGGTGATAGGCTATACTATAATTGAATTCAGTATTTAGAGCATATTGATGAATTCTCAAGAATTTTGAGTTGAACCTTGGATCAAGATATTAAATGATAGAAGGTGGGACCACATTCATCTTTACCACATCCTTTACATAAATCATAGAAATTTGATCAAGAGAGAAGTCTTCCTGAAAAGAGACAAAATGGGAAACCTTGGTGAGACTGTCCTCTATATCCCATATCACATTGTTTCCTTTGAATGTTTTAGAGAGAATAGTGAAAAATTCCATAGTGATACTGTCCCACTTCTAGGTTGGTATGGGTAGTTGATTTAATACCCATTTTGGAATTTTCTTCTCTAGCTTCACATGTTGACACACTAGGAATCTTGTAGTGTAGTCATCAATATCCCTTTTTATGTTATCACACAAATAAGGATCATTAAGGCCCCTATACATTTTTGTGCTTCCAGGGTGTATACAGTAAGTGCATTTAGAAGCTTTAACCATTACATCCTTCTTTATTTCAAGAATATATGGAACTCATTTCCTTATAAAAAATTCAAATACAACTTCTTGATCATTATTGAAATCAAGAAACTTACCATTCTTCATTGCCTCTATCTTATTTTGCAACAAAGGATCTTACCTTTTAGATTTGATGATCTTATCTAGTAATGAAGGATGAGAAATAATTTGGGATATGGTTAATGATCATCCTTCCCATACGATTCCCATGTAAATTTTTACTAGGAATTTGATTAAATTATTACACGATTCCTCATCATATCTAGTGTAATAAGGCCATTCGTAATTAATGCATCAATGACTTTTCTATCTCTTCTGGGGTGATAATGAATTGATAAGTCATAGTATTTAAGAATTTCCAAAAATATCCTTTTTATTATGTTCAATTCATTTTTCATGAAAATATAATTCAAACTTTGATTTTATTTGTATATATCATAATTCTCCCCATAAATATAGTGCCTCTATATTTTAAGAGGAAAACAACCACAACCATCTCCAGGTCATGTGTAAGATATATCTACTCATTAGGCTTCAACTGTCGAGATGCATCAGAAACCACCTTTTCATTTTTTATGAGTAATCACCTTAGACCTTTTAGAGATTCATTGCTAAAAATAACTAATCAATCTCGGATAGAAGGTATATTTAGCACAGGTGCGGTAACTAATCTCTTCTTCAACTCTTGGACAATTTTTTCACACAACTCAATCTATATGAACTTAACCCCTTTTCAAGTTAACTTGGTTTGTAGATTATGAATTTGTGATTTTTTTACAAACATCTTATAATATCTTGATAATCCATAGAAAATACAAGTCTCATTTAATATTTTAGGATGTGTCCACTTCTCCGTAACCTTTTTCTTTGTATGGTCAACTAACATTCTTTCATTGATTACAATGTGCCCCATTAATGAAAATTTTTGTAATAAAAATTCATATTTTCTGAACTTTCCAAATAGCATCTCCATCCTAATAGTTTGAAATATAACACCTATATGATCCTTACGTTCCTCCCTACTTTTTTAATATATCATAATATCATCAGTAAAAACTACCACAATGTTATTAAGGAGTTCCTCAAAGACTCTATTCATTAGTTCTATAAATATAAATTGATGATTAGTCACGAAAAAATGCATAAAAAATACTTATAATTTATATATCATGATCAGAAGGAGGTCTATAGAATATATTTTTTCTTAACCATAAATTAAGGATAACTAGACCGATGATCAATCTAAGATAAGAATTGAGCCCCACAAAGATGTTCAAATAAATCACCAATTCTCAGAATAGGGAACTTTGTATTCATTGTGATCACATTAAGTTATCTACAGTTAATACATAGTAACATTGATCCATCCTTCTTCAAAAAAAGAGAACATTTTCTCCCAAATTAGACACACTTGGTTAGACAAACTCATTTTCCAAAATATCAAGTCATTTTTTATTTAATTCCACCTGTTGTACAATTTATATTTTATACGAGGTATTTGAAATCATCTTGGAACCTTGCATGAGTTCAATGGAGAAATATAATTGTCTTTAAAATGGAGTTCCATGTAACATTCAATGAAATAAATCAATGTAATCTTGATTTATGGGGACATTATCTTTTCATATACTTTTATTTCCTTCTTTATATTCATTGATAATTTCCCAAACAAATTCTATGGTAGGTGCTTATATAAAAAACTCAAGTCGAGATATCTCTCTTTTGAAAACAACTCTAGGTCATCCATTCAAGAATATTGAGATTTCCTAACTTATATAACTTATCTTAGTATTATATATTGAGAGCCAGTATATGCCTTGTATAATGGTGAATTCCAGTATGGGAATGACTACTAGATTTGTAAAAAGATTATTCTCACCAAAGTAAATACTACAGTTTTTATACACAGTTGATTCTTGGATAATCCCCGTTGATTTTGTAATATATTTTTATAATTTTAGTAGTTTATGGATTGATTCTACATTCTTTAGAAATGTATAGGAAAAAAGGAATGCCTATATACAAAATAAAACAAAGTTCTTACTAGCTGTGAGAAAAAAACGAGATTACATGAAACCATATCATTTAGAGGATCTAATTCATCCATAATGATAGATAAATAATGACCTTGATCTATTTTTCTATGTGGAGGTTGATGTTGATTCCCCTTCATTAACATCATATTTGGAGTTTGATTGGATTTGTCACAAAGATATTCACACATGACGCCTCAAACTTTAGGATGGGCATGTACCATCATTCCATTGTAGTTAGGGTTGAAAGGTTAGGATTCACAATACTATGATAGTTTAGAAAGACATTTCCATATATTCCACTCTTGAAAAATTTACTACTCCTGAAAAAGTAGTTCCCCAAATGCTTCTTCCCACATTTGTTGTATATAAAAAGTTCTAGTTTCTTTAATACTCTTCCTTGATCAAAGATCCTCTCAAATTTTGGTTCCAAATATCTCTTATTTTCATTTGATCTATGGGACCATTGAATCTCTCCATACTCTAGTTCAACATTCATATAACTCTTTAAGATCTCCTCATAGTTTTCATAGTCTTGTTTGGAATGTTCCTTCGATAGATGTGGTCTCCATCCATCAAAAATTCTATCAACATTCCCATTAGGATCCATGAAAAATATAGAGGTTTAATGTGAAAATCATGGGATATTAATATCATAGCTTCCCACATATTCATTTTCCTTCTACTTTATCTCTAGGTATTCCATCTCCATTTTCATTCTTATTGAAAAAGGGAAATAGTTTTTGAAAAAATTATCCCAAACTATTCTCACCGCATATCTTCAATATCCAATATTGGATTTTTATTTTTAATGCATGTCCACCACTGATCAGCTTCCACCTCTAAGTGGTACACATCCAGGGTGAATTTCTCTTGTTTTGAGAAATTATGTACGAAAAAGATATTTTCTATTGATCTTATCCACTATTCAAAAATCAGTGGGTCAGTAGATCCATTGAAATTTGGTGGTCATTGACACATAAAGGACTTAACATAATGTTGTTCTTGTCTTGATGAATCTAGTATCAAATCTTGATTAAATATATTTCTCATAACTTGAGTTAGCTGATTCATCTTTCTCATGATTTTTCCATTTTTTCTTACATCATAAGGTCATCAGTTCTAGGTTTATTATGCTCACCATTTATGTATTTTATTCTATTTTCCACCATTTTCTAAAATCATAAAACCATAGTGAGAAATGTGTATCATTTAATAATATTATAACCGTAAATGCATTTTTATACCATAAAACATAAAACATAAATATTTTACTCATTAATAACAAATAAATTTTCTATAAATCCTTCAAAAGGTTAATATGCCCTTGTGATTAAGAAAGCATATCACATACGAGTGTTAGACAAGGAGTATAGTAAGGCCCTTTTTAATGTACTAGGTTTCACTATTTCATGTCCAATGCACCATATCAGATTTGTTACCCCTAGGTACATCTATGCTCAATAAATATCCACTTGTTCATATCCAGGTGGGGAATTATTTGATCAAAAACCACTTACTGAGTAAATTATGAAAATAGCATGATATTTTCCTATATTTTAGCTTATCTTTATATTTTTTCCTAATGTTTTCATTTCCTAATTTACTCAACTAAAAAAAATTCATTTGATATAAACTATGGAGTTCTGGTTTTTTATTACTTATGTTTTCACTAAATTATACAAATAGAGCATCTTTTAAAGTTTAGTGCCATGAAAAAAGGGTACAAAATACATCAAAACATGAAAAAATTAATCTAATAATGTTTAAAGGATCCATCATAGGTTATTTTATAAGTTAAATTATTCCATCTCATAACCTGAGGACATACATCAATGGAAAGGGTGAGAATAATGCCTAGTAAGGGAAATAAAGGGAAAACGTTTACATGTGATTATATGGATTATCGATAAGAGTTTATGAAATTCCATAAAGGCACAAGAAATGGTAAAACATGTATATAATAATGAAAATAAAATTATTCATAAAATATAAATGTGGATAAAACATTTAATTGATTCATTTATTATCATATCACCAAGTTTTATCACTAGAGAGTCATAAAAATCACTAAGGTTATTCACCAATGTATCATATATCATGTGATATATAGAGATTAAATTAGTTACCAAATTCATTAGAGAGATATAAAGGTAAAAAAATAATATTTATTAATTAATTTTATCCACATAAATCATAATGAACATTTCATAAAAAACCTACGGAAAATAAAAGTAATTGGTAACATATCAAAATCATTGTGTTTTAGAAAGTTCTTAAAAAAAGATCCTTTTGTCATTTAAACCCACAAAAAAGGGATGGAGGGTTTAATGTATGTAAATAATAGAATAAAATATATAATTTTTAATTCTATGTTAATACTCTAATAGAATAAATAGGTTTGGGTATTCAAAAAATAAAATAAAATAATTCCTTGAAAAAGAGTGATAAATTTTTAGACAAAAATTCTACAGCATAACAGGTATGAAATATTGTTTTAGAAAACATTAAAACGAGGGGGGAAATGATATAAATTTAAAAATATAATCATATTAAATTAAAGGGATATAATAAAATTGATATATGAACATCGTATTGAAATTTTAAAGACATAGCACATAAAAAGGAAACATGTATAGAAAAGAGAAGGTGAGATTCTCTTTACCCTATATAGTTACTCCTAAAACAATAAGACTAGGATAATTAGAGATTCATGACACCTTTAGAGGACTACATGGGAATAAATATTATAATAAATTTCAATAGGTTGAATTTGTATTTAAAGGAATAAAATAAATTTGTGAGTATTTATAGAAAAATAAAGGAAGTTTTTTATTAATTTACTTGGACACCTCAGTTTTGGTATATGAAAACCATGTTCTGGTCCATGGTATTTGACCATAATATTAGCCACTTGAGACACCTATTACATTATTTTATCTAAAAATATTTGACCAGATTTTTATATTACAAATTAGATCCTTATTATGTCATTAAACATACAGAAAACTCAAAACATTTTTTTTACAATTCACCAAAAAACAAAATATTTTAGAAAACTATCCTAAATTCACCATAACCTAATTTCAGTGTGAAAATTTAAAATATTTAGTTAATTTTATTTTAATAATCATATAAGTATGAGATCTTAAAATCTTAAATATAAAAAACCAGATTTTTAAAAAAGTAAAATCTGGAAGAAAATTCATAGTAAAATTTTTAGTAAAATTTCTGACACTTGAAAAAAAATATTATAATTTTTTCATTTACATTTTTATTAGAGTGTTTTATTATTAATATTTCGTTAAAATAATCATTATTAAAATATATTATATTATTATAATAATTATATCATTTTTGAAAAATATTATTTTTTTCTAAAAAATCAATTTCTCAGATTCTTCATATTTTTTTAGAAAAAATAAACTCAAAATGAAATTGATGGGGAACAAATCTATAAAAAAGGTTCATCTAATAAGTAACTGATTCATTTCCACATAACCTCTAATTAAACCAACTTATGAACTATGGGTGAGGTGTGAAAGAGTGATAGACTGAAGGGGTGGCTCAGTTAACTTCGCTCAAGTGCTAATCACCACTAACTTGACCTTTCATAAAAATTGATTTTGTTCAAGATTTACATGTTGAATATCGACATGGACATGGTCAAGAGTTAATCCCAAAGATGATACTACCACCTGATGTTCTAAAAACTGGGTTTTGTATAAAACTACTATACTATATTAGTGTATTGAATTTTATTTATTCATTAATTAACAATTATCATTTAAATATATAATAAAAATTATAACATTAAAATTATTATTAAGAGTATTATTTACAATGGTCATATTGACCAGTGGTCCTAATTGATCAACCCTCATATAATTCTTAAAACCCTGTGGTAACATTTCAAATTATACTTACATCATTATTAAATAGATATATTTATGTTGAGTACAAAATAACACGACATGCATTATAAGAAATAAATTTTATTCAAAAAGTTCAGGTCATTCCAATTGGTAAAACCAAAAGTCATATCAAGGCACTCATAATAGGAAATTCTACTCTTACCAGATATCTTAGGTATATCAAACACCTTGATATTTTAAAGGTAACACCTGGACTAAGGATTAATTTTCATGAACCACTTCACCCCTATTTTATGGTAAATAAATCCATCAATTTGGTAGAAAAGATATCTATTCTTAACCATATCCTGATTTAATATTTCATAATAAAAAAGGTGAAGGATTATGAATGTGTTCTTTAAAAAATAACTAGTTCCACCCAAGGTGACACACTATGGTGAATGAATACCTTATATATATATATATATCAAATCATCTTATTGAGACTAGAACTTTTTAAATTATACTACTTCTATTTTGTAAAATGAAATTAAAATAGGTTGGGTACTTGTCACCAAGTCAATAAAAAACAAAACTTCTATAATTGGTGGAAAACTGAAACACTCTAAAGGAAACACATTGGGAAACCCAGCCATTACTATATGAAGATATCTTCAAGAATAAACATTCTTTAATTCAAAAGAAAAGTTAGATATCATTCCACCAAACATTGAAAGAATAGTTATTTCATGACTCAACCTCAAATTTCATTATCCAAGCACTATCTTCATCTCAAGTATCATAGAAATCACTATAACATAATATAGGAGCATTGTAGGATGATTTAACTACTAAAAAATTTGAGTATATATAATATAATTATAGCAAACATTATCAAATAAAGTAGAGGCTAAAACCAAATAAATAGTAGTTATACCTCTCACAATCACATGACCAATATCAGTATCCTTTGTATACTTATCAGTTGTCTGACGAATCCTTATTCGCAACACCTATGGTTGTATCACATTTTTCTTGATGAATATTACTATTCTACAAATACTCATGGTATTTATCTATATAGTACCACTATTTGGAGTGTTAGATACAAGTAAAAACCCCTTTACATGACCATAGAGTCCACATAAGGTATAGATATTTAGATTTCCCATGCAAGATCTATTTGAGGGCTTGAATATTCCATAATGAGAAACATATAAAGTCCTTTAATAGATACTAAGTAATATCTAGAAAATGTTTTCTGCCATGATCTACCACTATGGTTTACACCAACATAATCAATCCAATCTCTCTTCCCTTTAATGGGACAAGATGATACACTATTGAGAATAAGAGTAAATCCCTTAAATCCCAACATACCATCCAATTCCAGTTACACCATCATAGCTATATCTGGAATATCTGCATATGTGGTGAGATTCAGAAGAAGGTCCTATTATAGAATATTTTTTTAAGCAAACAATGAAAAAATCTTGGATTATAGTTTTCATTTTACTCCCACTCAGTTGAAAAATGAGTAATCTTGGAGAGGTGATTGGAGAACTAATTCATATTTTGATCACCGTGATTGAGTTTAAGGAACTCTCTAGTCTTAGGTAAAAAAATTTATTCTAGGAATATTTTTATATAAAAACCCAATAAACCATTCCAGTCCAATACCATAGTATTTTTTATTTTAACTATCAATATTTCACCTTTTTTAGTACCTTTACTCTTGAGGGGAACACATTTAACCTTAAAAGTTTTGTGCATCTCCAAGAACTCAAATAGAAACACAAATTTATTCAAGCTTTTATCTCCCTCATAAAGATAATTATTTCCCAAGAATGGTGGTTAATTTTGATGAACAATTCCCCTCTAATTATTTTTAATGTCCCCCATCCATGGTACATCATCAATAGCTTTAATAGAGAATAAGTTCAGATAAATTAAAAAAGAATATATTGTATACACAAAAACATTCACAAAATTCTAAAAAATGGAGGGTTCTCATTACATGATTTGTAAATAGATCTCTCTTATAGAATATTAAAAAATATTCTTGGGGGAATGGTACTTTAAATCATCAATATATAACAATATAAACATTATTCAAGAGGTTCAAGAAAAACAATTATGTCAACATAATTCTACAAGGTATCAAAAAACTCAGATAAAACCCCAAGAAATGTATATAAGTATGTCTTAAAATTATTTCAATAAAAAAATTGACAATATTATATAGTAAATTAAATCTCATTATCCTGAAATATGTCTAGGAACACACAAATAGCATACCCCTTAAGTTCCTCTATTATCGTCTCCTATATACCAATACTTCCAAAACTATATAATGATGTTTAAAAAGATGTGAAACAACCTTTGATAATTGTTTTTTCTGAAAATACATAAATAACCCAACTAAGGGTACCCAAATTATTCCTCCACATATTTAATGGAATTACCAATCCCCAACATCTAGAGACAATCTATAGGGAATCTAAACAATCTATAAGGAACAATTTCACCATAAGGACAACCCATGAAAAAAGAAGTGGAATCAAAAAAATCATTTGTAATACCAATAACTCTAAAAAGTATGAAAACTATAAGTAAATATATATATATCTATCAAAAATAGGTATTAAATACCAAGTAATACAATGAGAATATCAATAAATCATCCCAATAACTCCATGTAATAGGTGGATCACACATTCCACCGCTCTCTATAAACTCTCAAGGTCCACTAATTTAAAACATCCATAACCTCTGAGTAGTGATTTCCATTTTAATAGATATGTTATAAGTAAATATAAGAAAATATAAAGTAAAAAGGTATAGTTTGGGAAAAAATCCCATAAATGATCTGACAAAGTATTTTAATGTAAATATTTAATTTTTTTTTTTCAGATTTTCTAAATTTAAAATAATAAATTCCATGGAAATAATTTTACAAATCATATAAAAATATGATTTCCAAAAAAATCAATGCATAATATAAAATTGTTATCAAATTTAATTTAAATCATATTAAAAATTCATAAACATCTTTAACAAAACAATCATGAATAAACATTTCTATAAAAATCATGTTTAAATATTTTTCAATAAACTATGAACATATATAATATATTTTATTCATAGAAGCATGGTTAAGTGACCCATGGTTAGTTTAATTATTTGATTCTTAATCATCCTAGATATGTATGGATCCAAGTGGGAACACACTCCCAATATTATAAATACTAGGGGTAAAGGGAGAGAATCCCAAAGAATAATCTCCCTTCCCTCAAGATAGTTCAATTAGTATTTTCATTGTCAATAAATTTCTTGTAGGAGATATCAAATTCCTATCATGTGTTATTTAAACATAACATACTAGGATGTTATTTACTTCATGTTAAGTCAAACATTTATAGGGTATCCTTCAATTCAATGAACCTCAATCATATTAAACAATTTTTTCAATCCCACCAAGTCCATACTTCCAAAACATTTCAATAATTTCTAATCCTAATAAAACAATTACAAGAAAAAAATATATATAATTTCAAATAATATCATTTTATTTAGAAATCATTTCATTACATTAAACTCATCAAAATAATTCCCAAATAATTCATTTCCAATAATTATAATATTTTCAAAAATCTACACTTTATCTCAAAATCCATTTTCAATGGAATTTATCACCCATATAAACACACCATAGAATTTGAACCATTCATAAAGTGACTTAGTTAAATCTTTATAAGTCAATGGGAAAAATAATTTGATGTAAAAAAGCAAAAGTGGTTTCAATTTAAATAGGTTTTGTTATGAAACTTCTTACTTCAATTCACGATCAATAAACAACCACACAAAGTCCAACAATGGAGAGTCAAGGGATAAAATTATAAAAGGATAATTTTACAATCAAAATTAAATAATAAAAACCCAAATTAATCCCTAGAATTAGGATTAATATATATTAAATAAATATTTAATGACGGAAATAAGTATATGTGATCAAAACAATATCACACTTTCCAGGGGAAATCCAATGCATAAATCAATGATTCGATCCAGGAATATATAATGTTAGAAGATTTAAAACACCTATTTAGAGCCTCCCCAAAAGATAGAGTCGAATTAGATTCATGTATAAAGACATTTGAAATAAATGAAGAATTAAAATAATTTTAAATCTAGTTCATCCCCTTTGTTTTTGGTAGACATCGGCCTCATTGTCTAGTCGCTTCCGTCTATCGTCTAGACTTTAGAACATAGAGTAATGATAACATGTATAGAATTTCCACCATTTAGATGATGTTCAATGAATAATACCCAGACCACTAGTTTATCTACAAAATGTCCAGTGGAGTTCTTATAGGAATTCTCTACTACTAACCTCCGCTGCATGGTTGGTGGCACAAACTAACTAGTCGATTGACCTCATGTACTCTTTTTGGATACATGTTATTATCTTTCCCCATTTTAAATTCCCTCATAAATCTATCAAATAGTTTAAAAAGAAAAAATCCCACATTAATCCCCAATAAAATAAAATTCAAGAATAAAAAATCTAGGAATTAGCAGAATTATCAGTGGTTGAATTCAAGAAAAATGAAATCCAAAAATAAATTAATTTTCTTTCTGGAAATTTGGTATCTAGATTTTATATCATGGAAGTACCTTGCATATATCAATGGTAGTCATGAATCAATTTAGGTAAAGAGAAAATGGATGAAATAGATCTACAAGAAGAACAAAAAAATTAGGCAAAGATCAATTACCATTATCAGGGTGACTGGCTCCGTTATATCATCATTAAGAACTCTTAAGAATACCATTTAATTTAATCAATTGTTTCATATTGTTTAAGTAAATTTAATATAGTTACAAACCCTATTTCAACATTAGTTTATTACATTCTAAATAAGTTTCATATTTTAAAATATTTAGATTAATGATATATTAACTTATCTGCAATATCAATAAACATTAAAACATAATGTCTTGATGCATCACCAATAAAAACATCATCTTAATGATAGGATTTGAATAAACTATTATAATTCAATCATACCATAAAATATGTTTGGCAGGAAGTGGTGTTATGATATCATTCTGTCATAAACAATGGTACAACCTAAGAAGTTCCATATGATATTCCATCTATAGAATAAAATTTTCATTTCAATAATGGATATCATACAAAAAATATATATATCATAAATCATAATACAGACCAACATATATATATATATATATATATATCTCTTATAAACATCATGATTTTTGGAATAACTCTAATAGAGGTGATGTACACCCTAGTTTTGGGTTGATGTTGATTCTTCAAGGAAACTCATGTTGATGTGGTCACAAGATGCTAAAGAAACTATGGTTTTAATTTTTTATGGTCATAGGCTATTGATGTCACTACACCCCACTAGTGATGAGGTTTCATGAAATTTATAGACATATTGTGACCCATAGGGGTATTGTTGACCACCATATTATTGGTAGTATTCTCTTTAGATTTGTAAATTTGGGTGATTATGTCGATCATAAAAATGGAATAGAATATAAAATATATCCTGGTCATGGATTGACGTTATATTTAATATCAGATGATGTGGGACAATTGGAAAAAATATATAGAAGGGATGACACCTCATTAGTGGTGATTGGTATAAAATGGGAATATGTGTTTATTGAGATGTCGTCTAACATGGAGTTGTATTCTTGGTGTATGTGGTGGTGATATGGGTATATCAGTGTTTTGATGAGTTATAGTTGAGGTATTTGTGATCCTTTGAGTGTGTATAGATTACTGGAACCACATTCCACACTGAAATTATTCTAAGAATGAATTATGATGCATGGGTATGTTATTATGCTACCCCATGTATCAATATAATTGGTATAAATGATATTAGGTTGTCATTTGATGTTGCATATGCACCTATATTTTGATGGATCTTCTTAGGGGAGTATTGGTGGTGGCCTATAGTGTTTTATAATAACACCCTATATGAGTATCTCAAATGTGTAGTTTCATGCTTTATTTCTTAGGCCAGTGAGTGACCCAATTTTAGGAGTTGGAGCATATTAGTGATGGGTTTATAGTACATTTTGGTTTTATGGAAATATTTTGATATAAAACTAAGTATATATGTGTTGTCGAAATATATAGTCTCCAATACTATTTATTTCTGTTGGTTGTATTAGAGTACTCAAGATGTTGGTGAATTGAGTATCTATAAAAAATTTTGATTGCAATGTTTTCTTAAAAGGTTCCCAATAAAAATAAATACAACCCAGTTAATCAAGCAAATATGGTTATGAATGTTTGACTATTAAAATAACTTCTCTGAAGATTTATTAATTCTCAATAATCTCAAAATGAGTTATTAAAATTACTTTTGAAGCTATTCTAATATGGCAAAACAATTATAACTTTTGTCCAAGATTACCAATCAATGCGAATCTAGTGATTTCTGAATTATATAGTAAAATAGAGAAAATTAAATTTAAAAAACGACGGATATAAAACAAGTGGTTCAGTCTCAAGCCAAGACCGAGTCCACTCCACTTGGTGATCACATATCAACAATCAGTTTATATTAATAAACATGATCCACACCCTCGATTGGGGTAAAAAATAGTGCACAGGACAGCCCAGGCCACACGACCTCTTCCACAGTTCTACGTGGGTATAAACTAACAGGTCACATAGGGACATCTTCCATAATTATACATGGAAGTAAACAAGTGTAAAAAATATATGAGAGTAAGGATATCTTGTATCCTTCAGTTTAGTGAAGGAGACAATGTGTGTATTAATATAAACACACACTCCTCGAAAGATAAAAACAATACACAATAGAGAAATGATGATGACATGAGGTTAAAAGTTCTCTGCGTGTTATTATATGAAGATATGTACTTCTAGGTTGAAGTAGATGCACGAATCGAGTCCACTTGAAAAAAACAAAGTATCAAAGGTCTGGTGCTCTTATTTCCAGTTAGATCTAGATCGTGTTCTTCATGGAGTCTGTATTGAGAAGATGATCTTGATTCTGATCTATGATATCCCATGTTTTTTATTTGTGATTTCTTCATGTGTTCCTCAAATTTATTGAGTTTCATGTATGAGTTTTTTTCTTCACGAATGCTCATGATTCTTCACTATGTTTTTTCTTAGATTCTTGGCCACAATTTTCTTTTTATTCTTGGCGTGTATGAGTTGGACCCGACATGATTCATGTAGTCTACACCTCGTACCTCATACTGTTAGGTTACATGCCTGCAAACAAATATTAATTATGCCAGAGAATTTAAAAGTCTCAAATTTGACCATCAGAAATTAAATTGAAAAAGATAGAACATATTAAGGAATGTTGTCACAGTGTGTCTGGAAATGATGTAACATGGAAATGGTGTCACCACAAAACGGATTCTCCTTCTTTTCCTTTGAGCGGTGAGACAGTTATGATGGTATGATTTTAGAGAGATCAAGAAATGGTAGCACAGATGTGGTGTTAGAAAAATGGTGTATGATATTTTTTCAAACTTCAAACGCTGACAAAGCAAGGAAACAGTGTCACAGACTTCAATAAATCTGAAAATGGTAAAGGTTTCCGGTCACAGTGTCTAGTCACGATTTCTGGTAACAGTGCTTGGACAAGGTGTCTGGGTCATGGTGTATGGTCACCGTGTCTAATTCCCTTTCCAGAAAAATAGAACCGGTGGCAAACTCACATTTTCTCAGACATAGCCAAATATCTGTATACATACTTAAGGAGTGATATCCACAAAATGAATTAGACTTTATCATTCATTAAGGAAACTCAGAACAACACAAAGTAAAATATAGTTTACAATAATCAAACATGATTTATAGAAATTAAGATAATGGATAGGTTTATTTAAAGCACAATTAGACCAACCATTTGTACACATGATTTGAGATAGTTTAAATAGGATTAACAAGTTTTACAGTTATGTATTGGATTTGTGATCATTAAAAAATTATCAAGATAGGAGGAGCCCAAAAATCATTCCTTATATGGTGATCACAAATCATGTGAGTGAGATATCAGTTCTCAGTGGATGTGACTATTGTTGAGTGTGCTTTTAGATTGCATGCCCCCCCTTTTTAAGATTATCAAGAAGAGTACAAAATTAAATAAGAGAGCAGAAAATAAAAGTTATCACTAAATTAGATTTAGAAAGATGTGTCATTACAATTAGTAAGAAACAAAAATACAAAAAATATCCCTATCAAAATATAGTGTTCACTTTTCTTCAACAATGGCTATCTTCTCTTTGCCCTTGGCAGCAACATCAATAGAAGACATAGGCGCAAAGGTAGAAGTTGAATAAGTGAGTGAACAAAATGATAGAGAAGGGAGATGGAGTCCTTAAAAATAGAAGGGTAAAAGGTAGGTGTAGTGGAAGAGAGACGAAAATTATTGGTCAAGGATAATAGGTCTGATCTGAATTAGAGCATGAGAGATAATAATAGAGGTAGAGGAGTAGATGAGAATGTAGGCCAACTAGGTCCCAAGGGTGCAGGTATAGGATCCACCATATTACATCTATTTCTCAAAGTCATCTTTGTTATCCATGAACATGTCTAACAAAGGAGTAAAACACTTTTGATTTTGAACTTGGGTTTTTAAAGATTGAGTGACAAGAGTGTTTTTTAGATTCTCTACAAGATACGTGAAATGGTTTGTCACTTAATGCTTAGAGAAAATCATATTGAATTAGAAATCCACCTTCCTAGAAATTTCTTCCTGATCATCACTTAAATTCTTGTAATGAATTCTTACCAAATTATGGACTCTGTCACTATTCATGACCACCATTGATAGAGACACTTTGTCAAAACCTCTGATCACTGATTTAGGTTCTTCCTTAACAACCATTTTGAGTATATCACTATTCAAAGAGGTTTGAGATGAATTTCCAGAGTCACTAGAAGCTGTAATAGCTCAATTAAGTGACTTCAGTTGATTCAGATCTTTCGGGAGATATCCCTTATAATCATTAGTCAACTTATTAAGACCAATAACAAGCTCACACATTTGTTTAACTATTTTCTTGTTTCTTTCAGCCACTGTGTCAGCTAATGAGGTTAGGTTAGGTTGAATCGAGGAGGAAACATCCTATGGAATTTGACTACCAACATCCTCAACATGATGAGAAACAAGTTCTTATCTTGATTTTAGTACTCTCTGCATATTTTCAATCATAGCCCAGAGAGATGTCACTTCATCACTAAACTTTTTTTATCTACTCTAACCTCTTGAATATCATGAATATTTTTCGGCTGAATCTTCCATATGAAATTTTCTAATGTTATGGAAACATCTATTTCACTCAATTTTGTTAGTGGATTAGGTTGACGGTTCATGATATTTTCACCTCCAGCCAATAACGTAGCTCCAAAGGCGTTCAAATCATCCTTACATACAAAGGTAGGAGGTTCTAGTGAATGTTTTGGAATAAGATATGAGATAGGATCGAGTTCCATTATAGAGGTAAGATTATAGACTGATTTCAATTGAAATACAAGAGAATGTTTTATACCTTTAACTAAGACTACTTATGAATCATTCAAATCCAAATATTTAGGAAATTTATACTATGTATCCATAGTGCTTCGATCAACTGTATTAGTCACTTCAATACATTCCAGATTAGGGTGATTCTCACCCTCAACAAGTGCATCTCTTACATGACTAAGAGATTTATATCCTTGATATATTTCCAAAATTTCATCCCCAAAACCTCCCCCATTTCCTTTCTAGAACTGAAAGGCTTGCTCCATTATTTCTTCAGTAGATGGGATAAACTCAAGAACAACTTGTTCCTCTATGTGTTCCTCAAAATAAGCATCCTTCTCTAGAGAAAAAGCATCTTCTAGATTCTCTTCTAGAATAGCCTATTCCCTTACATTGACACTAGATTATTATTTAGAAGCAGGTTCTTCTTCTTGCAAAAAAATAGATTCTTTAAAAATAGGTACATCCTTCTCTATTAAGACTTGAGGAACCGGTCTGATGTCTTCCTTTTCCAGGAACACTTTCCCTGTAGGTGCAAAAACCTCTTCTTCTTCTTCATTATAACAGTCAGCAATCTCAACAAGTTTCAGACCAGGATCAAAAATGTTTTTAGGTCTTGAAGAATGCTCGGCTGGGATGAACGTTTAATAAACCCTATCATTATCCTCTACCAATGTTTTTCTCCATGTATTACAACTGATTTTTATTCTTTTGATTGTAGACATTAAGATACAAAATTCATAGTCCTAAATGAATTATTCATCCAGTCCAACCAAACCTCTATCATGAAGCATAGATGGGTTTATCCTTGAGTAGATCAAAGAGCTTGACTTTGAAGTTTACTTTATCAACTCACACATATGAAGTATAACATACCTACATAGGTTGATTTTGTGTCCATTATTCATAAGATGTATCAAAAATTAATCCTGATACTTGTGTATTGAAAAATGTCTTTTTCATGGACTGATTAGATTCTGAACAAACATAAAAAATATTTAGGTTTCACCATCTATCTCAGCAGTAATAGATCTTCTCTTTGTTTCATTACTAACCATGTTTCTCAGGGCTTCTACAAAAACAACGATCTCACATGGAGGAGGAGGACCTCTCGGGTAATCCGTAAAAATACCATCATGAAGTATCCTTAGGAAAGCATCCCATAACCTCAAAAAGGTGAATCTTTGGCCATTGATCTAGCTTCTCCCATCAAAACCAACTTCTGTATCAAAAAAGAATTGAACAAACTAAAAAATAGAGAAACTTGATTTGGGTTAATCGGTATAGCCTCTTTTGTGAACCAATCCTGCCATATTTTATCTTTTAGAACTTTCAATACTATATACTTACATAACAACTTCCACTTAAGAAGATTTCCCTTTTAGGTACCACTATTCTTTCCACCGGGTTCGAATTCGAAGGACCTTCAGGCACTAACTTCAGTGCTATTTTCATCTTCATCTTTGATCTGCACTTCTCAGAAGTTGATGAGGATATAAATTTCATTCTGGGTATTCAACAAAGGTTCAAGAGAGAGAGAAAGGTTGGAGGAGGGGTTACAGTTTGAGAGAAGAGAGCTCAGATGAATAATGGAGTGAAACTTCTTTTGTTTTTTATCATTTAGGGATATCGAGCATTGGAAAAAAAGCATAGGAAAATAAAAGAATAAAATAATTAATTATAGAGATACATGTTAAAATATGTAAATAAAATGATAAAGTGTCTTTATGGTGAGACCGAAACATACTTTCATGGTGAGATTGAAATAATTTTTTACAGTGTCATCTTTACTATGTGACTTCTAAACGGTGAAACTGTATTGTTTGATACTGAAAATTCTAAGATAGTTATCTTAAGATTGTGACTTGTGAAAACTTAAACTATGAAACAGTAAGCTATGAAATAGTAAACTTACTATTTAATATTTATCATTTCCAACTCATGTATGATTTAATCAATTCTTTCAAAATTTAATGGTTTGGTGAATATATCAGTGAGATGATATTTAGTTCCAATGAATTCCAAAGTAATATTACCTTTTTTGACAATGTTCTCTTAAAGAGTGATGCCTTAGATTAATATGTTTTTTCCTATAGTGTGAAACATTATTTTTTGAGATGTTAATAGCACATGAATGGTCACAATTGATGGGTACATTCCTGAATTGATATCCATAATCTAGTAATGTGTGTTTCATCCAAAATATTTTTTCACAACAACTACCAGCAGCTATGTATTTTTCTTAGACAATGGATAATGCATCATTGTTTTGTTTCTAACGACACTATTATACTAGTGACTTGCCTAAAAAGTGACATGTTTTAGAGGTTCTTTTTATATCTGACTTACCACAGCCAAAATCAGGATTAGAATAACTAACTAAGTCAAATGATTATCCTCTAGGATAGAACAATCCTAGATTGGATGTATTCGTGAGGTATTTGAAAAATATCTTGACAACATTTAATTGAGATTCCTTGGGGTTCTCTTAAAAATGAGCACACTTACATATACAAATCATAATGTCATGTTGGCCAAAAATTAAGTAGAGTAGTCTTCCAGTCATTCTTTTATAAGTGGTTTGATCAAAAGATTTTTCATCTTCATCCAGATCCAAATTACAAGTAGTACTCATTGGAGTATCCCCAATTTCAGTTCTATCTAAGCCAAAACCTTTTAAAAGATACGAAGTATAATTTATCTGATTTAAAATAATACCATCATTATTTTGAATGATTTGACTTAGATTTTTTTAGTTAGCTTTCTAAGGGAGTGAATGTCACAGTTTCCAAGTCTCCTATGCCAAAGACAAGACTCTTTGTGAATTGCACCTAATCATAAAGAATTTTGAGAAACTAAAGAATCCACGTTAACAGAGTATACATTTTCATTTCCCAATACATAAATCACTAATTCAATTTTATAATTAAAAATATTTCAAGCATGATTTTCAAATCTAACATGAAATCCATCATAACATAGTTGTGAGAAACTAAGTAGATTATATTTCATTCCATCATTAAAATGTACATTGGAAATTAAAACTGAGTTCGATTTATTGATTTGGCCAAGGACAATGATTTTTCCGTTGGCATTTTCACCAATGGTGAAATGTCTACCATCAATTTTAATTAAATTCTTGAAGAATGAATAATCCCCTATCAAGTATCTTGAACACCCACAATCCATGTAACATAAGCTTTTACATGAGCTCTATAAGCAAATTTGTTACATAATAGTCAAATAAAAATAGATTTTGGTACCCATAGTTGTTTGGGTCCAGTTATATTAGTGACTAGTGGTTTAAGAGCCCACATCTTCCCCATAGGTTTCTAATAATAATTATGTAATGTTCTGAAAAAATAAACTCTATTTGGTTGAGAAAAGATTGAAATAGTAGATAGTGTATCATGATATGAACTAAATGAATGTTTTCCAAAACTAGGAGTAAAGCTATGTTTCCTAGATTTAGAAACAAAATTAGTTCTTCCAAAATATCTTTTAATAGTTTGATATCCAATACGAGTAGTATATTTAAGATCAATATATTTACCTAGAATTTGTACCAAAGTATCTTTATCATTAGTAAACCTTACAAGGTCCTTTTTCATTTTCTAATTAGATATCTTTAGTTTATTTTTTTCTTTGAGTAATTGAAAAATTTCTCCCTTTCTACAGTAAGTTCTCATTTTATAGTTAAGGTAAGAGGATGTTGGTTATTTAAAGACTTGTATTTTTATTTTAGATCATTACATGTATCTTCAAGAATATTGAAATTATCAAACATTTCTTCATTAGACATATTATTAGAATCACATTCACATCTATAATAATAGGATTTTTTTTATAGGAGATTCTAGTGTTACATCAAACACGATTTTTATAAAACACATATCAACTTTGTTGGCATGTTCATCATGTGAAGTTTCCAAGTCACTAGAACTATCCTTAGAAGAACTCAATATTGCTTTCACTACCTTTTAATACATTCTAACTTTGTCCTTGTATTTCTTTTTGTAATTGATATTGGTAAAGTCAGCCATTACATGTACCATTCTCTCAAATTCATATCATACTATCTCATCAGACTTGTCACTCTTTCTTCAATCCTTCTTCAAGCTTCCATTTTCATCATATATTCCATTGAAGTTAGGCTTTCTGAAAAATTTATTCTTCTTGTAAAATCTCTTAAACCTTCTGTCTAATTGAGGCATTTCCTTATCACTGTCAGGTAATGATTTTTCACTTCTGGAACATTCTACAAAGACTTCTAATTTCAATTTCTCTTTGTGTTTAGAGGTGGTGGTCTTAAAAGAAACAAATTTTCTTTTGAGTTCATCCTCCTCTTCTTTTTTGACTTTCATCCCCTCTTCATACATCATTAGTTTCCCAATGAGCACTTTTACAAGTAACTTGCTGACATCTCATGACTCTCTAATAGAGATAGAGGTTCGTCTCCATCTATCAGGTATGCATATGAAAATCCTCATGATTTGTTCTTTGGTAGTAACATCTCTTCCAAGAGAAATCACTGTGTTGACAATTTCATTGAACTAGAGATACATGTTAGAAATCGGCTCATCATGTTTCATTTCAAAGATATCATATTTAATATTATATGTATTAAGTCTCATTGCTTTCACTCTAGAAGTTTCTTCATGTAAAATAGACAATGTATCCAAAATTTCATGGGTAGTTTTACATGAATAAATTATGTAAAATTCCTCATATCCTAAGGAGAAATATAAAGCATTAATGGATTTCCAATTGTTATTATAGGTAGTCTTGGTTGGATTAACCCAAGAGATCCAATCAGTAGTACAAATGTTATACTCATTTAGAATTGAAGACCCAATTTCGAAACCCTAACATTCTAAATTCATTTTCATTTTAAATTTCTATTGGGCATAATTGGTTCCGTTAAATAATGGTGATCTTTTTGTCACAGTACAATCCAATCGATTATCAATAATTAAGAAATATATTGAAATAAGTAGAAATTTAGAAATAACAAAAATTTACAGATCTTTAAAGTACAACTAAAATCACAGTCTAATAGTGTCAAAACTGAGTCTTAGTAACTGCCTTTAATGCCAAATGGTGGTCAAAGTAAAGAACTCAGGTGGGGGTGAATTAATTATCTATAAAATTTTTTTGAAGTGTTTTCTTTATAGTTTCCCCAGTAAAAATAAATACCGCCCAGTTAATCAATGTAATATGGTTATGAAATTTTTACTCTTCAAATAACTTCTATGAAGATTTATTTATTCTTAGAAATCTCAATATGAGTTATTGATATTGCTTTTGAAGCTATTCTAATAAAGAAAAACAATTATAACTTCTATCAAAGATTAACTATCAATGTGAATATATTGATTTATGAATTATATAGTAAAATAGAGAAAACTAAATTAAACAACACAATGGATATAAAAAAAGTGGTTCAGTCTCAAGCTAAGCCCTAGTCCACTCCACTTGGAGATCACCTGACACCGAGCAGTTTATATTAATAAAGTTGATCCACATCATATATTGGGGTAAAAAACAGTTCACAAGACTATCTAATCCACTCAACCACTTCCATTGTTCTATATGGGTTCAAACTAAGAGGCCACACATGGACCTCTTCCAAACTTATCCATAGGAGTAAACAAGTGTAAAAAGCTATGGGTTGAAGGATGTCATGCATCCTTCAGTTTAATGGTAGAGAAAGTGTTTGTTTTAATACAAACACACACACAATACTTGAAAGATAAAATCAATAAAAAATAGGGAAAATATGTTGAGATAATGTTAGAAGTTCACTTAGTGTTATTCTATGCAGCCCTGGACATTGAGGATGAGACGTATGCAAGAATGAAGTCCTCTTCTGAAAAACATAGTATTACATGTCTGGTGCTCTGGTTTCAAGTTAGATATGGCTCGTGTTCTTTATGGAGTTTGTATTGTATATATGCTCTTGATTCAAATATATGATATCCCAACTTTTTAATTCGTTATTTCTTATTGTGTTCTTCAGAAGTATAGAGTAACAGGTGTCGGTTATTTTCTTCAAGAATTCTCGTGCTTGTTCTCTATGTCGCTTCATAGTTTTTTGGGCCATGATTTTCTTTTTATTCTTGTATTTTATGAGTTGGAGTCGATAGGATGCATGTATTATGCACCTTGTACCTCATAATGTCAGGTGACATGCCTACAAAGAAATATTAGTTATGTCAGTGAATTTAAAAGACTCAAATATGACCGTTGGAAATTAAATTGAAAATGACAAAACATATTAAGGAACAGTGTCACAGTCTATCGAGAAATTAAGTCACTTGAAAACGGTGTCACCACAAAATGTTGTTTTATTCTTTGAATTTTATTGGTGATATAGTTATGATGGCATGATTGTATAGAGATTAGGAACTGGTACCACATATGTAGTGTTAGAATCACAATCTATGATCTTTTTCCAAACATCAAACAATGTCTTAACATGGAACCGGTGTCACAGACTTCAATAGATCTGAAACTGGTTGTTGTGTCTGGTCATAGTTTTTGGACATTGTGTCTAGTCACAGTCTTTGGTCACGGTGTCTGGTCACAGTGTATGGTCATGGTGTCTAGTCATGGTTTATGGGTCACAGTGTCTGGTTCCTTTTCAAGATAACCAGAACTGGTGGTAGACTCACAATTTCTTAGACTTAGCCAAATATCTGTATACATACATAAGCAATGATTTTTAAAGAATGAATTAGACTCAATCACTCCTTAATAAAACTCAATACAACACACGGTAAAATATAGTTTACAATAATTAAACATGATTTATAGCATTTATGATCTTGGATAGGTTCATTTAAAGAATAAAAAAACAACCATTTTTACACATGATTTGAGTCAGATTAAATAATATTTAAATGTTTTATAGTTATGTATAGGAATTGTGATCATTAAATGATGATTAAGATAGGAGGAGTCTAACAATTTTGAGTATTGAAATATGTGATTGATCTATATGGTGAAATATTTTATTTAATGCATGTTGTATACTTGTGAAACATTTCAAAAAGTATAAATTGAGTTGTTGGTTTCATTTTTATAAAAACGTGCATTATATTAAATAGTTATTTCACCTATTATAATTTTTTTATTATTTAAATGAGGGTATAGTCTCCTAATGATCTCACATAAACCCTCACATCCAGTCTAAAGCCTCTATAATATAGGGATAAGTGTTTGAGGTCACATAGTGCCACCTAACTCTAAGTTATTCAGGTGAACCATGTTTTGGTGTGTTACATAAATAATAATTAAAATCAACAAAATTAATAATATTTAGTATGATAATATCTATATTAATTTCTCTATCTATCTCCTATAACACATTCACATCTTTACCATTTCAAAATTTTAATCATAATTTAAAAAGAATTAAAAAACATACTCTTTTACAATACAATATAATAAAAACATAATTGAGGTGAATATATACAAATTAAAATTAAGTATTGATAATAATGTAACAATGTGTATCACTAAGGATGATACAACTAGTTTATACCTTTGTAAGGGCACATTTCACCTACCATAATCTGATTCACCACCAAAAAAATACTCTGTTCAACCCACTATTTAGGGAAAAAACATACCCCATAATCCCCACATAGGTCCAATGTAATGTCCCCAACTTGGGTGGCACTAAAACAGTGCCCTGATCCAAGTCATCACATGACCTCACGTGCGACTCCCCATACACCACAGGCTGCCGACAGGTAGGAAGGGTTTAATAGGTCACGTGGAGAGACTATACCCTCTTTACTACAGTAATCTACAATATAACTCAATATAAATAATGGAAACAATAGAAAACAACCAATTACATGCATAGTCAAACATTTCTTGAATAGGATATAAACCATAATAAACAGTAAATATACCATATCATACTAGAGTGCCAAGTGATCAACCCAAAAAGAAAGGAAAATAGTGGAATAGCCAAAAAATTTTGGGATCCAAGTCTCAGACCTCTTCCATGCACATAAAAACCCCAACTCACTAGTCAAGTAGAATGCCCTGACCTCTTTGTAGACCTACAACCATGAAATCTGCTAGGGTACATAACAAAGAAATGATAAGGGTGTGCGTACAACTCAATAGGTCAACACCAATAGTGTCTACAAAATATCCCATCAAATATATAGTGCATGCGAGTGATAAATGATGGAAATTAAAGTTAGACGGTTCAATAAGCCATTATAGATTATGATCCTTTATGTTATTCTACCCTTAAATCTAGGTTTACTACCTAATAAGTTCACGGTTTAGTTCACTCTTTTATCATACGTTCAATGGATTAAGAATGTTCAATATCCCAAATTAATATGGAAATAATCAAGTCCTATCTCACTAAGCATTGCATCACAATAACCACATTATACTCACCTTGAAGCCTCAGTCCGAGTGGAATGCGACAGTTAGGGGAATATAACTCCATCCCCTTCCCTAACCTATGAATTTAGAGTAATGAGCTTAAAACAGAAGTCAAACCTGAACCAATTGCGTACAACCTCATGTCTATACTCCACTATACCAAGCCATGTGCACATTCTTATTTATCATCATCCATAATTAACCACATCAAAACCATGCATAGCCAACATCATTAGCAACACCACAACAATATCAATAAATGGGAATTTAAAATTATTACACAATCCATTAACAAACTCATCATTTATAATTCAAAACCATTTAACCCTAATTCATATTCCTCATGCCTATCTCACTATGAATATTCAAGTGTAACATAATTCCTCATCATATTCCCATTAATCCAATCTTACCCATTTACATGACAACCAAACAATCCCTTTGATTTTATCCACATTAGACACAACTTACCACAATCCATCCTAACTCATAAAATAAACCATTATACTAATTATTTGAGGATCTATATCATCATGGGTCAATTAACCACCTTATATTTCTATTTTTCCATTAGAAAGGGTCAGTGCACACCATGAGTGGCCCTAAAAATAGTCACAACATCCTATATGAATCCCACAAAGATCATGAGGTATTAATTTGGTTATTTTTACACTCAATATAATACATATTACCAATGAACCTATGAACACATCAATATGAGAACAAGAATAAAACCCTACAGGCAAAAATATAAATATAAATTATGTGATATAACTTGTAGACCACCTACCTCAACTCCATTGGTGAACACATCCTTAATTGAAGAAGTAGATCCCAATCTAGACCCCTTCAAAGATTCACCCTAAATATCACCAAAAAATAGGGGTCTTAGAGCTTCTGATAGAGAGAAGAGAAAGATGCATACCCAAATCATGAAATAGAATCAAGAAGGGGATTATCCTTACTCAGATCTTCAATCAAAAACCGACATCTCTTCAAATGGCCTAAGATTGATGGATAATCACCTCTAGGATGATCCTGAAATATTAGATCATCACTAGGGTTCAAATTTAGAAGAATGAGGAAAATCCTTAAAGGAACATAAAAATCTTGTAATGGATGTTTTGTAAATTTCTCAAGGTTACTAGGATGCACGGTTTCAGGGAATATTTTTTCAAACTACGTGCAAATCATGCAGATGGTACTATCCAAAAACATCCCCTTTGAATAGTTACCACGGACGATCTGAATAGTTATCACTAACTGTACGAAAACCGTCCAATAGTCGAGAAACTTTTTTATTCTTTCCTTTTTCGTGTCCCGAACCCCCTGATCACCCCCTAATATTCACATGAACTTGATAAACATTTATTTGATCAAATAGAGAGACTTAAACCGAAATTTTATAAAATAGACATTATAAATAAATATGGGTTCTTACAACCTCCCCCCATTATAATAGATTTTCGTCGAGCTGGTACTACCGAGTATCAATGTGTTTTAAAAGAAAAGAGATTGGGCCACAAAGCCCACATATCAGGTTATTTCTCCAATGTTTCCTCTTGAACATTTCTATGCTGCCATACAGAAAGAACCAGAGGCACCATCATTCCCCACAAGGCCGTCTCACTATGATCCACAATATTAATCGGATGATCCTCAAAGAAGGCATCAACCTCAAAATTGACATCATCAGTGTTTATCACATGTGATCTGTAATGACCCACTAATTCTCATTGGATTGAGAAAACAATGAATCATTAATAGTGCTTAAGAAACATCCCCAAGGCACCAAAGGTAGGAAATAAATTCTGAGGGGGTTCAAATATAGGTGGGGGACGATTTACCAATTAATAAATAAACCACTAAACCAACAACAATCAGCAAACCATTTAATAAAAGTTGCATGAACCAAAACAAGACAACAAATATAGTTTATTCATATTATAAAATTTCAAATGTGAAACAATGGAAGAACAAAAAATTATCAATGTATACAGTCAATGAACAATAAAATACTCCAAAAATACCCCATAACCCTACACTCCACAAGATATAAGCTCCATAATCACCAAACATGTCAAGTATCATGAGTTTTTACAAAAAACATGTTATACTTTACCTTTTCTCATGTATTAGATGATATCATCTGAAAAATAACAAAAGTTCCAAAGCAGAGTTGAGTATAAAAATCGGTAGGTTTTCCCCAATGACTTACTTACTCAGACCACTAGGATAAAAGAGTTAGAAACAATTATATAAAATTGTTTATATAAAAAAATTTCTCAAAATAGTGTCAACTAAATATAAACCAGTTTCCAAAACCATTTATAACCAAAATCATACAAGTAAAATTGAAACCAATTCTCTAGATAGTTATTTTTCCAGCAAATTACTAATTTTTTTTAAAACCATTTCTCAATTTTTCTTTGGCATTCCTAATCAATTAAACACATCTACATAACCAACCATGCATGCTACACGATGGTAGTTACATAATAATGAGAGGCTTCTCATCAATCTACCATGTCATCACAAGGTAGTTATATCGCATTTTCCAGGTGAATTTTGGAACAGATCAAAAGTTTATATTTCAACCATGCCCCTGAAATTCAATATAAACACATAGACCTATATTCCCACAGATCATTCCAAAAAAGGATTTTTAATAAAATCCCATTTTATTGAAAAAAAATTTCCATCAAAAAAATCCAAAAGGTAAAACATTTTAACAAAAAAACTTTTTATTGAAAACCCCCTTTCCAAAAAATAATTTATTAATTCTAGATAAACCAAAAAAAATCACTATTTTAAATTCAATAATCCAATGTAATTTACACAACAATTCATCAAGATTTAACAATTTCACAAAAACGATAAATCATCAAAAAATATGATTCATTCCATGAATTTAGCTAAGATTTAATAATAAATTTCATTCAATTTAATCAATTTGAAACTAATCTAAACAATTCTAGCAAGAGGAGATGGGAGTGTAGCCACCTACCTCAAAGGTTTTGTCAAAAACGAACAACAGATGAAGAATGCTCATGCAACCAGTTGAAACTCCCCAAAACACCCTTAGATCTATTTTCCTACCATCAAAAAACAGAAATCTCATCATATTAGGTATTCCTCAACATTGATCTACCCATTACAGTCATTGATCTAAAAATGAAATAGTTTATGAGAAGTAGATATATGTAGATATACGAAATGAGACAAGAACTGTGAAGAACAATCACATACCTCAAGAATTCGTCTTTGAATCAACAAGGGAAGCCTTCATATTTCCTATGGATCAATAGGAGAACACACTTTGGTCTTAAGTGAAGTAAAACCCGAGTTAGACTAGGTTAGGGGAAAAACCAGTGGATTGATGGCAAGGCCAACCTAGATCCACCTTTTTTATATCTTTGTTTAACCCCGTGCATGGTTAGTTCGCACGGTTAGACAAAACATGCACTAACCATGTGTTAGATACTGCCTCAAGTAAACCCTCGCATGACCTCCTATCATATTCTCTCAAATCATGCTCAAACCATGAAGAATCTTCAACCTCGATACTACAACTGTGCATGTGTTTTTTAGGATATCCAAAAGGCTTTGACGAACCATTGGAAGCTCGTGCTCATCTACTTAAGCGCCAAAATAATATAGAGAGTTCACTGAAATCTACAATCTTTCACCCTTACACATTCTAACCATGAAAAGGGTCAATTAAGAATCACATAACAGAAACTGGGGGTGCTACATTCTTTTTAAAAATGGTCTTTCCGTCCCTATAAATTTTAAAACCAATACTGCCCTTAAAGAGTTCGAGCCATTGCTCTTTAATTTCCATATTTTGTTCCCAAGTCTCTTCCTAAATCTAACCATGTTTCTATAAAGTTTTAACTGAATAGATGATATTTCAATGCAATAAATTCTTCTATTTATCAATAATCTACACCAGGATATGTAACAACAATGAATCTATCTTTAGGTGAACATGATCCCATCTGATCAAATTTTTAGGATCAGGCTAATACTTTTTCAACTGTTATACGTGGAACACATTACGCACCAAAATGAACCATGGTGGTAATTCCAACTAATATTCCACCTCTCCAACCCATATCAATATCTAAAAAAGGCCAATATAACTTTGAGAAAACATTCATTGAATCCCAAAATGACAATGTACAAGCCTTAGAGAGATCCTCAAGAACACATGTCCTCTCATGAAAAATGACAATGTCCTTCAATGATGATCCACATAAGATTTTTGATGACTCTGAGTTGTCTCCATACTCTTTCTCATTAGATGAATCTTCCTCATTTTTTATAGGACAAGGATTGGACAAACTGGTGAATTTTCACCTATTTACACCCAATATAGTTGATAATGACATGGACACCAATAAAATGCTTCAAACAGAGCCATATGTATTGAGTATTGATAACTATTATTATATGAGAACTCCACTAAGGGTAAGTGCTCCTTCCATGAGCCACCAAAATCCATTACACAAGCATACAACATGCCTTCTAACATCTGTATCATCCATTCAGATTTCACATCCATCTGAGTAAGATACGCCATGCACATATTCAACTAAGTGCCAAGGAATTTATGTAAGTATTTCTAGAAAGAATATGTGAATATTAGATCTCTATTTGAGACTATTAAGACTAGTATTCCATGCCTCTTTGCTACATCCTGTATTTAGATTTTGGACAGATCCCCAACCATATGTGATTCAAGAATCTGGATGAAATGTGATGACTTGGTAAGATGATCCAATATCACTCATGTGACATCATGTTTCCAGACCATTCTTGGGAGGCCTATAAACAAAGCCATAGTGATCTACTCCCATTTCCATGATGGAATCAGTAAAGATAGCAACATACCTGCTAGTCTCTGATACTCTTCTTTAACCATCTAATAAGTTAAGCACCACGAGACAAACTCGGCCACCTTCCTTTTCATGCCGCTCCACCAAAACTATGTCTTCAATACCTTATACATATTCTATGTACCTAGATGTAAAACCCATATTGAATTGTGGAAAGCATGAAGAAGTTATTCCTGACAAGCCATAGGTACGAACATATGATCTCTGAAACACAAGACTGAACTCCCATTAAGTTTTCAACCCTCAATGATCTCCCCAACATTGTGTTTTGAACACATAACCAGGAATTCTAAAACATATTTATCTACCCCTTTGACAATATTTACCAAAATAAAGAACAACCATAGTTGAAAAGATATCCATAACATCACGCTGGTCTTTTCATTCCCCAAGAATGTCAGGTAGTACCGATATCAACTACCATTGATCTGAAGCTTCTTTCACACACCAATAATATGACTTTATTCCCAATTCATACTCCACCAAATTAAATTTTTCCTTTGTATACATAAAGTTATAGTCAAACATCTGGAGATACTTCATCCATCTCCTTTCCCTCAGATTTAAATCTCTCTATGAGAAATTTTTTTTCATGATTTTATGATCTATAAACTTAGAGAATTTTCACCAAAAATATAATGACTCCAGATCTTCATAGAATGGGAGAATAAAACTATCTCCAAATCATGTGTCTGGTGATTCCACTCATGCACTCTCACTTTTCTCAAGCAATAATCCATATCATGTTCAGCATGTATAAAAACATAACCCAACCCTGATCCCGAAGCATCATAGTACACCACATATCCCTATTCTGATTCAAGAAAAATCAAGATAGGTATCAATGTAAGATGAACATTCAACTCTCGAGAAGACTTCTTGATTTTTATTTCCATTGAAATGGTGGATTCTTCTTTGTCAAATCTAACATTGGCGAGGATAGCCATGAGAAGTCACACACAAAGAATCAGAAGTAGAATGCCAGACCCAAAAAACATTTTATCTAAAAGGAATTCATTGGAGGTTTCCACAAGATTACAACGTCTATTTTAACATGGTACACTAAATCCATTTTCAGAAATCACATGGTTAAGAAAGAGTACCCCTTGTATCCAAAAGTCACACATAGACAATTTGGCATACAAATGATGATCTCTCAAGATTACCAACACTGTATTAAAGTGTTTCTCATGATTAATGCTTTTCTTTGAGTACATCAAGATGTTTTCCACAAACACCACAATAAAAGAGTCTATATATCACTAAAATATCCAATTCATCAAATCAATGATGACTTATGGTGCATTCATGAGACCAAAAGGCATGAATACATATTCGTAGTGGCTATATCTGCTTCTAAAAGATGTATTTGGAATTTATTCCTTCCGAACTCACAATTGATGATATCCTGATCGAATCTAAATTTTATAGAACCATGGTGATCCCCTAAATTGATTAAACAGATCATCATTTCATGGAAGTGGACACCATTTCTTTATCATAACTTGTTAAAGCTTAGAATAATCAATTCAAAACTAAAGAGTTCTATCTGGTTTCTTAACGAACATGACCAGTGTTGCCCATGGAGATTTACTTGGCTGAATGAAACCCTTACTTTCTAGAACCACCAACTGCACGTTTAATTCCTTTTACTTTGTCTTTGCGATTCAAATGAGATCAATTGTAAACTCCAATTCCCTTAATGATGGTAACCCTGAGAAGTTCTCAGGAAAGACATATGGAAATTGATCCAACGATATGAGAAAACTAATATCCTGGATCTATTCCATCGATCCCAAATTCAACACTACAAACTATTAAGAGATCATTCCCACCGCTAGTTCAAGAAATCTTAATGCACCTTTCTTCACAACCTTCTCTCCTCTAAAGAGATTCTCGACATCATCCTCTAATGTGAAACAGACTGTTATTATATGATAGTTGATGTGATCCATGACCATTTTCATACAATCCATACACATGATTATATATTAGAATTAAATCTCCAACATTGAAAAGTCCCATTTCATCTCATCTCTATCAAAAGTTTTATCACATGCTCTATACACAAAGGATTGAAATTCTCCTTCTTCCAAGGGAGTTTTCAGTTTTATCACAGAGGGAACCATTTCATGTTTTAAACATAATAGGTCAACAACATGAAAATAAATGAAGGAATGTGATGCACATGTATTATATAGTACTTTCATAAAGGTATAATTCAAAAGAATCATACCTCTCACTATAGATGGTCTAGCCTAAGCATCAAAAATCATCTGGTTATCTCCATACAGTTGCTTCGTCGCTACATTGTACTACTTATTTCATTATTGATATTTCTCTTCTTAAGGAGTCATGGTATTTAAAGAATCAACATGGATAGAATTTCATGGTTGATGAGACTGATTCTGCTGGCCTCGTCCTATCGAATAATATAATGCTTATGATACCAGAGAAATTCATGAGCACTGAACCTTAGAGAACTATAAAAAATGCACTTAAAGTGTCCCATATTGGTGAAATTATGGAATTCTCTTGGTGGTGTTGTAAACTCCTAATTTACGTGGTCAAAGTAACCATATTGGTAGCATCTCACTTGGCTCTTTGGTCACGGAGGATGATTTAATGATCCTACTGGCAGATTCAAATTCACACGCCCACCATGAAAATAGGTGTCTCTCTTTCTCTTGATCCTAGCATTAGAGTTTCCACAAATTCTAGTAGGGATCATCATAATTCCACCTACCATAGCTCTTAATATGTATCACTTATCCACCACCACTCTTTTCACCATCTCAGTATTGTCTTTAATATAGAGCACAACAATCTTTGATCGAATTTTCTGTCTCAGCCCTGATTTGAAGATGTGTTCCTTTAGAGATGTACTCACCACAACTTCTAGTGAAAAGTGTATTAAATTCAATAATTTATATTCTTATTATATGATAGTGAGATTTTTTTATACCAAGATAAATAAGTCTTCCATCCTTGTGATCTTCAAGATGTGAGGATAGAATTTTTTGTTGAAGAATTTCTCAAAATCCATCCATGTAAGGACTCGATCCACTTTAGCATGCACTAATAGTTCCCACCACTAGCATACAAGATCCTTGAGCATGTACATTTCCTACATGACTTTGAGCTTTGATATTGTGCTGATGAAATGAAAGATATGATTCATCATGTTTAGCCACACATCTTCCTTTTCTGGTTAAGAATCAGCATTGAAGATGGGTGGATTTTTCTTTATGAACATAATGGAATGCCCAAAGTTCCTTGGATTATCCCTTTGGTTCCCCATGTCCACAACTTGAAATTTCTGAAAAGTAATTGGAACTAGTTCATGGTTCACCTTTGTCTCAGGTGCAACCATATCATCCGTAGCTTCTTCTGGTTGGTTCCTATAATGCCTACCAGGTAACATTTTCTAAAAAAAAGATAAAACTATGTAAATCTAACTCTCTAGAAACTTATGTAATAGTATATTAAATTCTACCACATCAACTATCAAAAACTGTTTTCCAAAAACCACATTTTTTACGTTCATACACTTTCTGAAAAATCAATTCTTGTTTTTGAAAATCAAATCATTTTCAAAATTCCATAACAATCTCTTTTTTCTAAATATTTTCTTTGAAAAACAATTTCATACTCTTTAAAAAACCATACTTTTACACACAAAAAAATAATTAATCTAAATTATGTTTTCACTCATAGTGGTAAATAATTCCACTAATTAATGGCATGCTCATCTCATTGGATAAACCCAAGGTTATGAGAGTTCAAAATCATAGAATTGTCTCCAAATAATTATGTACCCAAATCACTCATAACTTTATGTTTAGAATAAAAAAGTTAGCTATGACATTTTATTCTATACACATAACGTCCCAATAATCCTACTCCTGTCTTAGATCATAACCCAAGGAATAGAGATGATCTAATTTTAACTCCATGACTAAGAAAAATAAAGGCTATTTTTTAGGCAGGGATAGAACAAGGTGATACCATTTTTAATAACCCTCTAATTCTCATTATCATGATGATAAAATGAATCATTACTAGGTCTTAAGTGACATTTCCAAGATTCCAATGGCTTGAAATAACTATTGAAGGGTATGAAATACAATTGGGGGTTGATTTATCCTTTATGAAATAAACTACTAAACCAACAACCATCACCAAACCATTCAGTAAATGATGCATGAACAAAATAAAGACAACATAACTACTTTATTCATATCATAACGACTCTAAAGTGTGAGAAATTGAAATTCCAAACAATTATAAATTTTAATAGTGGAAGAATAACTACAAACTCTAAAAATTACACAAGACTCCATGCTCTATATGATCTAAGATCTATAATCACCAATAACACAATGTATCATGACGTGGTTCTAAAAAATTGTGATACTTTACCTTTTCCCATGTCTATGAAGATAACATCTAAAAAAGCACCAATGTTCCAAATAAAGGGTGAGTATAAAAATCCATAGGTTTTCCCCAATGAATTCCATACTCACACCACTAGGATAAAAGAGTTATCAATAATTATATAAAGTTGTTTATATAAAAATATTTCTCAAAATAGTTTATAACTAAATATAAACCAGTTTCCAAAACCATTTATAACCAAAAGAATACAAGTGAAATTGAAAATAAATTTATAGTAAGTTATTTATCCTAAAAATAACTGAAAAATCATTATAACCATTTCTCAATATTAATTTAGCAAAACCAATCAATTCCACACATGCACAAAACTAGCCATGCTTGCTAAATAATGACAGTTCCATACTCAAGATTAGTTTCTCATTGATCTACTAAGACATCACAAGGTAATTATATCCTATGTTCTAGTTGAATTCTGAAACTAAGAACAATTTCATATTTCAGCCAAGCCCCAGAAATTCAATATGAACACACATGCCAATATCCCCACAGATCATGCCAAATTTTTTTTAATAAAATAACCTTTTATTGAAAACCATTTTCCATCAAAACCATCCCAAACTGAAACCATTTCAATAAAGCACTTTTTTTATTGAAAACCCCCTCTCTAAAAAACCATTTGGAATTTACATAATATATAAAATTTAAAATCACCATTTTAAATTCATGAATATAATGAAATTTTCCCATCAATTCAATAATATTTCACAATTTCACAAGAAAGATAAATCATCATTAAAGAGGATTTATTCCAAGAGTTTAACCAAGATTTCACAACCCATACATATCTACTTTAGCCCCAAAAACATATTTAGAGTTCATCCAAGTCTCACATCATTTAGCCTTACAATTTTTAACCACGAATATCATCATGTAAGGGTTGAATACCAGAACTAGTGGTGCTGCAAGATGGATCAGAGTGATACTATCAGAGCTGTGAAACATGGAATGCATCATTCATTCAACTATATCACTGTGGAAGAGATAATCAGTCATATATTGGTCAGATCCTCTCCATAATATGAAATGGCCCCATATACCTAGTTTCCATCTTTCCATGCTTTGGAATTCGATGCTGACCCAACCTTGGTGACACCTGAAGAAACTATCACTCACCCTAAACTCAAGAGATCTACGACACTGGTCTGCATATGATTTTTTCTACTATGAGCCATTTCCATATGCTTTGGAATGAATTAAACCTTCTTTGATGCCTCCTTTACAAGACTACATCCTAACTACTCAGACTCTGTAGCCTTCAACCAACACATCAGAGATCTACACAGTATCATGTAGAGAGCTTCAAAAGGAGCTATATGAATCATGGCTTGAAAACTGTTATTTTAGTGAAACTCAATGAGCAACAAGTACCATCCCCATGAACCACCAAAATCCAAAGCACAGGCTCTCAACATGTCATCCAATAATTGGATCGTATGTTCTAACTACTCATTTTTCTATGAGTTATAAGCCATACTCAAAAACAGGTGTGTATGAAATGCCTTCTCTAATCCCTTCCAGAAATGTGAGGTGAAACATGGGTCATGAACTAAAACAATGTTTATTTCCACACTATGAAATCATACTATCTCTTGAACATATAAATTACCCAACTGGTCCACATTATAAGTATCATAGATCATAAATAAATGAGCTACTTTCATCAACCTGTCCACACCTACCTAGATTATATTATTATCCAGAGGCATCCTCAGTAGACTGACTATGATGTCCATCATTACGTTATTCCACTTCCACTCTAGAAAGGGAAATTAATGCAACAACCCACCTATACAATGATGTTTTTTCTTCACCCGTTAACATGTAAGGCATCGTGACCCAAAACCCACAACTTCTTTCTTCATTCCCCAACACCAATACTACCTATGGAGATCATGGTACATCTGGGTCAAACCAGAATGCACCGCCCACTTCAATATGTGGAACTCAGGTATAAAATCATCACATAAACCTGTAGGTACTACACCACAACCATGAACATTAGAAACTATAACAACATCAAAATCCCAACTAGAAGGTGACTCCCCACCTTTAAGACTTTTCATTTATTGCCAAACACTCTGGATCTACCATTTGAATCCCCATGGACTAGTTCAAAAGCATATATTCAACTACTATGGATGCAAAATTCATTCTCTCGTGGTCATCCCATACCTACAAATTCATCTTAGCAAACAAGTCCATCATCTTTCTCTATGAACTAAATTCTTGACCCATCTTATTCTGAGTCTTCCAGATCAGAGTATCAGTAACACTATTCCATTTCCTTGGTGTATAGGCCAACTCGAAATAAAAGGATTGTAGGTACTTAACTCACCTTCACTTTCAAAGATTCAAATCCTTTTGAGAGAATATATACCTAATACTTTTATGGTTTATAAACACTTTAAAGGGTTTTTCACCAAAAGTAATACCTCTAACACTTCAAAGAATGAACCACAGTAGTTATCTTAAGATTGTGAGTAGGGCAATTTATTTCATGTGGTCTCAACTTTCTTAAACTATAAGCTACAAACCAGACATCTTGCATCATAATTTCCCCCTATCAATCAAAAGATGCATTACTGAATAATGTGTAATTCTTACCCAGTTCAGGCAAGGTAAAAAAATTTATGGTAGTCAAGATCTTCTTCAACTCTTAAAAAAGCAATATTTCAAGCCTATAACCATTCAAAATTAAAGCCCTTCATTTTTAATCCTATGAAAGATGCCTCAAAATGAGGTAAATATCTGATGAAACTCGGGAAATAACCAGCCAAACACAGAAAAATATATATGTCAGAAACATTCTTGGGATGCTCCCACAACACCACATCAAACACCTTTTTTGGATCCACTGACACACCTGACTCAAAAATTATATGTCCCAAAAAGTGAACCTCATCAATCCAAAATAGATATTTTTATTTCATTGTATAAATCCTATGATCACTTAGGGTACACGAGACCATGTCATGGTGTTTCTCATGATCATCATGAGTTATGGAGAACACCAAGATGTCATCCACAAAGACAACCACAATGTGATCATGATACACATGAAATATATCATTAATAAAAGCAATGAACACAACTGGTGTATTGGTCAACCCAAATGACTTCACCAAAAAATTAAAAAACACGTAACAGCTTTGAAATGATATTTGGGGCACATCAAAATGCTTCACCCTCAACCGATGGTATCCCAATCTCAAATCGATTTTATAAAAAACTATGGTACCTTTTATCTAGTCGAATAGGTCATCGATTCTAGGAAGAGGGTATCGGTTCTTCATTGTCATCTGGTTCAACTTCCAATAATCGACACACAACCTTAGTGATCCAGCATCCTTCTTATAAACTAGTATAAGTGATCCCCAGGGTAATGTACTAGGATGTATAAACCCCTTATTATCTAACTCCTCTAGCTGAAAATTCAGTTCTTGGAGCTCTATTGGCGCCATTCAATACAAATGAATGGAAACTAGCATCATTCCTGGTAAAAATCCAATAATAAACTTCAATTCTCTTTTAGGTTGTAGTTTTGAGATGTCCTTGTGAAACACATCATGAAATCGATTCACAATAGGAGGGAATACTGACTTATCTTTCTTCTCATCATCGAACATACGTCATGCTAATTAGGCTGTGAGTTCTCCCAATTGTTTTTATAGTGGCCATTTGGGACTTGATCAAGTATCCCACTAAAAATAGAGGATATAAGTTCCTCCACCAAGAGATGTGAATGTTACCTGGCTTCGGAAACAGTCGATATGGGATTGAAACAACACTTACCAACCCATAAAAAATGATTAGGTCAAAACTTGGCATCAGTTGAATAAAACATAACCCACATAAAATGATATCCACCAAATACTAGTGCACAACCCTTACATTTCTTGATGTTCTCGACCCATACCCCCAATAGAGTATCATGTAACATTTCCCCTCACACACTCTCCACAGTTTAGCCCAACACAACTATGAACTAATCAAAAATAGAATAATGCGTAGAAATTGTATCGAACCAAGAAATAGCAAGCATGGAAGATACATGAATTGTACCTCGAATAGTGGATGATACTACCTAACCACCCTTGGGTATAATCTGAGCTGCATGGTGATGACTATCCAATCTACCCTAGACATCAGTCTGAATACCATTCACTGCACTACCATGTTGGTTTTGCTGATCTCTCCCCTGATTTCCACATCCACTACCTATACCAGTACAACCTGTAGAGCTCCAACTACATTCCTGATATGGGGTAACTGGCCCCCTACCTACACTCAACATCTACCTCTGACTTCCTTCATTTCCCGACTGACACGGGTTCTAGTGGAATCTATACACATGGCTTAGACTACCGCATTCTAAGCACTCGACTAGTGGTAGGGGACACTGGCCACACATGTGCCTCAACCTTCCACATAGACAACCAAACATCTAATCACCATGCTGAGAGGCTAGTCACCTCTATAGTATATTCTATGAACTTCCTCCCTACTATTAGTTTCCAACATGGTGCTTTCGACTCTTAGAAGTCACACAACATGCTCGCCCAGTTGGCACCACAAGTTCACTACCCAATGCTCCGTTCAATTTGCCATCCGAAATTAGGGCATGATCCACAAATTTATAAAACCATTTCAAATGTAAAATATTCACTTGTGATATGATCTCGTGTCTCAGCCCATCCTGGAAGTGTTTCACCACATCTTCCTCATCTCCTGTCAACATCAAAACAACGCATCACAAATCCGTTAAATGAATAGCACAATACATTATCGATGTCATTCCTTTAATCAAGCTCATAAATAATACATCCTTCTCATACGCCAAAATTTTGGGTAAAAGAGTTCAAGAAATTTATCCTGTAAGTCCTTCCACAGCATTCCTTAAGCCTAATCTGTTTGAACCATGATGTCCCACCAATGCTTTGTTTGGCCTCTCAGCATATATGACACTTACTTGAATCGCTTATTAAGAGGAGTCTATAGGTGGTAAAGAATAGTCTGGATAGAAACAATCTAGAACTCTACTACATCAAGACCACCCTCTCCAGTAAAGGTCAGATGGTGCTATAGCGGAAACACCCTGGTCAGCTCAAACATACTTGGTGAAACCTTCCTTGGGTCCTGTTTCATCAGTTGTATAAAACGTGAAATGTTTTCATGGAACTGATCTTCCCTATTTTTCTAAATCAACACATTCTATTGTGCCACCACTGAAGAATTGTTTTTAGCAACATCCTCCTATCGCCCAACTGGCACATGTCTTGGTGGAGTCATCTCTCAACAATGAAAAACTAAATCTTTAGAAGACATACCACAATGCTTTCACAAAAAAATTAATGAAGGCTCATCACTAGAAATAAACAAATAATTTCTCACACACTACCCAAATGATCCTGGTCACAACCAAACACTTCCCATGGCCACCCCACCAAGGTCAATTCTAACTCAAAAACCAACTCACACGGTAAGAAACATTACATTCCACATCATTCCAACCAATTTATTAGAACCAATTTTCATCATTTTCAACAAATAAAATGCATCCTATTATATAGGTCCCACACACCCATCTCATATGTGTGCACCTACTATGATGCATGTCATTTATATTCACAGGTACCTAGAATTACACATTACTACACAACATAGTTTCATTCCTAACAGGAGTAAAATATCATAAAACTACCACATCACACCACATGTGAACCACCCAATGGTGAAATATCATCAAATGTAACAACACTAAACAAGAACAACATTTCCCGCCCAAGGTGACATGGGTTTTCACCTATAACTTGGATAGCTACTCCCAGGCATGAGATCATTACCAAGGCCAGAAAAAATCCTAATATTCTATCTACCATCAACAAATAGTAAAAAAGAGAAAAGAAATATTATGATATAACATTGTAATGTCCCTGAACAATGTGCCACTAAAACAGTTCCTTGAGTTGAGTTGTCACATGACCTCAAGCATGCCTCCCTATACACTTGAGGTTTCCAACTAGAAGAGAGGGTATATTTTGTCATGTTGGGACACTATACACTCTTTACAAGAGTGATTTACAGCAAAACACAACATAACTATCCAAAACAAAAGGTATAAAATCAATAGCATGCATAGTCAAACATTTCCTGAATGGGATACAAACCAAAATCAATAGAAAATATGTCGTGTCATGATAGAGTTCTAAGAGAAAAACCCAAAAACAGAAATGAAAATTGAAGAATCCCAAAAATGGTCATGGATCGAAGTCCCAGACCTCATACATGCACATACCAAAATTGACTCACATCTTAAGAAAAAGGCCCTTACCTATTTCTTATCCTGCAACCATGAAATCTTCTCAAGTACCCCACATTAGCTAGAGCAGGGTGTGATTACAACTCAGTAGGCCACCACTAAAAGTTTATACAAAATCTTTAGTCAAATCAATTGTAAAAGAAATTGATAAATGATGAAAAGTAAAGGAAACTAGTTCAATAAGCCATTATAGACTTTGATCCTTTATGTTATGCTACACTTAAATCCTGGTTCACTACTTAAGAATCTCAATGTTTAGTTCACTCTTTTATCATGTGGTCAATGGAATAGGCTTGGTCAATATATTTTCTAGGAATATGGAAATACCCAAGTCCTATCTCACTAGAAATAAAATAAAAATAACTACATTATCCTCACCTCAAAGCCTTAGTCCGAGTAGAATGGAACCGTTAGGGGAATAGAAATCCTTCCCCTTCCCTAACCCAAAAATTTAGAGGTTGGATCTTAGAACCCCAGTCAAACACAACCTGTGGGTGTAGAACCTCATGTCTATACTCCACTCTACCAATCCATGTGCACATGCTTATTTATCATCATCAACAAGTAACCACATCACAACCATGAATAACCAATATCATTAGCAAACTCAAAAAAATATCAATAAAATGGAATGTAAAATTATTCCACATTTCATTAACAGACTCATCATTTATAACTCATAACCATTTATCCCCAATTTCCCTTCCCCATGCCTTTGTAAGTAAGAATATTCATGTATAACATAATTACTCATCATAGTCCCATTAAACCCATTTAAACTATTTACATTTCTACAAACCAATCCCTTATATTTTAACCACATTTGATACAACTGGCAAAAATCCATCCTAACTCATTAAATAATCCCATTGAAACATTTTCTAAGGATTTACATTATCACGGGTCAATTTCACAACTTATATTTCCATTAACCCATTCGGATTGGTCAGCGCACCCCTTGAGTGGCCCTAAATATAGTCATGGTATCCTCCATGCATCTAAAAAGGATCATGATTGGGTCATTTGGTTATTTAGACACTCAATATAGAAGATCATATTACTGACACCATGAACACATAAATATAATAACAAGATTAAAACACTACAGTCATAAATCTAAATATAAACTACATGATATAACTTATAGACCACCTACCTCAAATACATTGGTGAATGAACCCTTAATCATGGACTTAGATCCTGATCTAAACCCCTTTAGAGGATTCACCCTAAATGAAACCAAAAAAGAAGGGTTTTAGGGCTTCATATAGATAGAAGAGAAAGATACAAAACCTGATCAAGAATAGGAAGAAAAATGATGATTATCATTAACCAGATCTTCAATATGCAACTAAAAGAACTCCAAACATCCGACTATCAAAGTATAATATCCTCATGTAATATCTTTAAATCTTGGATCGTCACTAGTGTTACAAGGAGGAAGAATAAGGAAAATCCTGAGTAGAACAATAAATCCCATAATAGAATTTTTGTAAATTTCTAAAAGTTACTGGGACAAAAAACGTACTCTAAAGGGTTTCTAAATCATGAAAAAAACATTCTGAAGCAACAATCCAAAAATAGATCGTTTTCATGGCTACTAAGGCAGGTCTTCATAGTTATCACTAACCGTGAAAAAACCGTGCAAGAAAACAGAAACTCAGTTTTCTACCCTTTTTCATGTCTCAACCCCCCGAAACACCCCCAAATCTTTACATGAACTTGGGAAACACATATTTAATCAAAATAAGTGGCTTAAATTGAAACATAAACAAAACATACATTATGGATAAATCTGGGATCTTACATCAAACTAGTAATATACAATTATCCATCAGATCAGGATGTTACGAATGTCCTATGTATCACTGAAATGATATATATAGGTTTAATAACTATCTCCTCAAATGGTGTATTAAATCCAACACAAAAAACCAAATATTGATTAACTAATAAAATATGACATTATTTTCAAGATATGTGTATAAAACACAACTTAAAATTTCCAAAAAAAACTATGTCTAACGAACACCCATAATCACTTTTATAATGAGTGTTATTCTCTTACAAAATGTTGTGATTAGATTCATTTATGATAAATTTATTAGATAATAACTATAGTAATTTTTTTTTGTATAACATATTTATTTGATATTTGTGTGAATTTTTTTAAGGATTATCATTTTTTTATTTTATTCTTCTCATTGAAATTATTTACTCATTTTTCTTGTTAAGTATGGTATAAAATACTAATTTGAAACATATTTTTTACCATCTTAGAAGTAAGTTTAACTAAAATTCATAGAGAATGTATATTTTATAAATTTTATGAATATTAATAAAACTAAAATAAATTGATTAGTTCAATTCTATATCATTTTATGTTGATAATTAATTAAAAACAATGGTTTTAGTCTCATAAAATTAAATTTCTATTCCCTTTCAATTGGTTTGTTGATCCCGCACCAAATCTATTTTGGTCGAATGCCCCACCCCCACCACATTGGCATACTCAATGGTGCTAAAAAACTATTACTTGTCCCTCTTTCCCAACCACCCATTATCTTTGATTACACCACCTCACTCCCCCAATTTTTATATACCACAATGATGCCCAACATATACCACACCATTACATGGATTAATTATGGTATGTTTTGTCAATATATCATGGTAAAACATAAATGATATGTATTATATATTCATTTTAAGAAGACTTCATGGAGTAATAGAATGAATTAAATAAAAATTAAGATTTGATCCCGAAATTATAAAAAATTTAATTTTTTGAATAAAAATGAATCATGAAATTTATTTCAATGGATATAAGAGAACATGATTATGTTATTTAAAAATTCTACAATTGAAGAATACTCTATTGTGTTTAAAAACTGATCATCATTATAAAATTACTCATCTAGTCAAATCAATTGGTGATTCTTTGAAAAGGAATATAAGGAATTAGAATTATTTAACTTATAATATTTTTATAAAATCATTATTTATAATCGAGACTCCTCTAATTTTATGGGTATGATCTCCCTTGAGTTTTTATGAGTTATTGAGTTAAATTTTTTGTTTTTAGAGAAGTAGGTAAAGGTGAATAGTTTGTAACATCGTCTATAAAACCATAAATTATTATAATTACTTAAACAATATATATTAGATAATGTTAGTATAGAAGCTCAATTAATGGAACCATGTGAACAAATTGTGTTATCTAAAAATCATACATGAAATACTGACATGATTTGTTTGAAAAGTTTCTGAAACTGTGTATAATAACCACATGTTTCAGAATTAATTATGGGAATTGACATTTTAATATATTATTTCCTATCTAAACCTCTATTTATTTCTTTTTTATCTTCTAAATTCTTTAGGATTTCTTGGGTTATTTTTGAAGTAGATTATTAACTATTCTAACATCCATTAGTTTAAGCCATAGATTTGACTAAGATTTTAGTAATGAGAATGATCTAGATTCTCTCTCTTGTTTTCTCTTTATCTATCTTCCTCTCTCACTCTCAAATAAAAAATTTGTGATTCTAAAATTATAAATCCATAGTTGTGGCCTGAGGATTTATATTCATTTTGTTATGTAGTTGATGTATCAATTCCATTGGTGAAACTTTAGACCTTATAATTGATGGTTTCTAGAAAATGATTCTTATAGGTAGGTGGATAGAATTAGTATATTGATATTGATTAATTTAATTTATTTCTTCGTGATAATTTTTATTTACTATGGATTTAAAATTCACAATTATTAAGAAATATTCATTTTTTGAAATATATATTTTTAGAAAATATTATTTTCACCCAAAATTGTAGGTTTTATAACTATGAGAGTTTTTAATATAAAATAATAATTTTAAGTTGAATAGATTTGGATTATTGATTATTTAATTATATCAAACAGATTAATGATATATATCTTGAAAATTTTATTATCATTTGAATGTGATTTAATATGTTTCTTGTATTTATTTCATAGTTCATGTTTGGGTGTAAAAATGGATTTAATGTTAAAACTATTTATGAAAACTCTATTATTATTCCACATTGAAGTAGTGACTTAAGGACCATGTATTAGTTCATGAAATATATGGGATAATCATGGTATAATGGTGAAACTCAATATAGTGAGAATTCTGTAAATGTAAATAAGGATTCCCTCCTTGAAAAATATTTACCACATTATATTATTTAGATTACACTTGAATATGAATTATCTTTGGATATTTAAAATAAGTGGAGATTTTCTATTATATCATATAAAATAGGGAGTTTCAATAGAATTTTATGAAAAAAAGTAATTTTCCTAGAGTATGGGAAAAATGGTTTTTGGTAAATATGTTTTAAAGAAAAAAACATGATTTTTATCTTGTTTGAAATCATGATTCTGATTTATTTTTTCCCGAAAACTAATATATTTTAGAAATATTGTTATATTTTGTTTTGGAGTTTTTGAAATAGGAAGAGTTAATGAATTTTTCAAAGATTATTTATAATTTATCATTTTAATTGAAATTTAATATTGATATTTCTCACACATGGATGAGTGTTGTATTTTTTAATAAAATTTTACAAAGTTTATAATCACCCCTAAATGTTAAATTTTTTGTATATGTAAATACAATTGAATGTGAAGTTTGTAGTTGAAAGAATTTATTCTTCATCAGTGGTGATTTTTTGATCTATTTTGGAGATATCACAGTGGAGTTGGGGGTTTTTTGTTCATTATATTTATTTTATTATGTAACATGAATCATTTTTTCTCTTTATATCTTATATTTTTGAAGATAATGTTTTTATTTTTCATAAAAAATGGTTTCCATTAATTTGAAGGTGTTTTAGATTCACATTTATCATTTCAATTTATAGTCATGTGGGAAAATAATTCCCTAAGTGGTATACTCCATCATGATATACGTTTTTACTTATAAGAAGAAGAAATATTCCTAAGGCCATGTGAAATCTTATATCGATCCTAGGGATTCATGCTCCTAGGCCACATTGTTAAAAAAATTTATCAGAGTGATATTTTTTAATTGATTAATGTGAAGTTTTGTAATCAAGGATAACATCATGGTTGATAATCAAAATATACTCATAAAATGCAAAAGTATACCATTTATAGTTAATATTGATTTATTGAGAATTCGTAGTAGGATGGAAGGTTGGTTGTAACACCCCAGCTAAATAAAGAATATGACATTTTTATATTTATCCATATTTTTGAATAAAATATTAATATTACTTTAAAGGGGATGCTATGCTCGATGGAGTACCCAATACGCAACAACGAGTTTCTTGGGAATCTTAAGTTGCACTCTAATAATAAAATAATATTATTTTAAATAGTAGTTAACGCCTAGCCATTGTAATGGTGGGAATGAACATAACTACCTACAAAATGATTATATATTTTTGCCAAATAGTTTTACTCTTTACAACAAATGTTAGAGGATTAAAAATGCGAATGAATCCAATTTTAAGCATAGACATTCTAATATTCTTTAAAAGGTCGATTAACCACCTTTTGAAGGCGGACCTCTTTTAAATCCACTTTTCAAACAATTTTATGAGTTATATTTGACAAAATAAAATTCTCATTTATAATCAGGACATCAAAATTTACTTTTTTTGAATTTTTGGTAAATTTCTGATAAAGTTCATTTTTTAATGAATAGTAAAAAATGTTGTATTTTAATTCAAAACCTATTTTTAATCTAGTTTATTTATATGATTAGATTATCTTTTGGATTGTTCTTTTAGTAAAATTAGAATATATTTTTACCATTTAATCCAATAGTGGTCATTGGAATTAATTTCACTTTGAAATTGGACTTAAACTAGTGTCAATCTTTTGATACTTATAGTTTCATAAAAACACGCTATTTGCTCTGACTGTGGGAATTAATTATAAAATTAATTAATGCAACTTCTATGTTATTAATTTGGTAAAATGTACATCATTTTTGAATTCGTAATATCAAATATATCTTAGGGTGAATTTTTGGTATTTTTCTGAAAAACATCAATTTTTGATGAATAGTGAAACCACAAAGTGGTGGTTACAAAATTTGAATGTTTGATTAAACGAGACTTTACCACTTCTGTGATTTGAATTTCAAAGATCCAATTTAAATGATTTTAATTGTTAAGTAAAATGTGGTTCAATGGGATGAAAATAATTTTTTATGAAAAGTAACTTTTAAGTTTTATTAATCGCGATTAAAGGTAATTAGTTTGATTTAAGGTAAAAATGATATTATAATAAAATGAAAATATCTTGACACATGTCCTAAACCTATTGGATGAGTTATGGCCGACCAAGACAACACATGGGTCGATTTTTGGTACCCCATGGAGCCACTTGGGTTTGATAATGACATTTATGCCTTTTATTTAAAGTTAAAATAAAAATGTCAGAAACATGATTTATTTTACAAAAATAATTTTTACATGTGGTTATACAAGTCAGAATTTTTACTATAAATAGTCATTGGAAAGATAAAAATATACCCTACATCATGGTAGTTGTTTTATAATTTTTATACATTAAATAAATGATATTATTTATGACATCATGATGATGCACCGATGACCTCATTATTTAACAATTTAAATAAAATGGAACGATAATGCAAAATTTAGAACTTACAAATTTCAAAAACCTATTGGATGGGTGGATTTAGAATCCTTATCACCTTATACTTGAAACAAATCAATGTGGGACCATTAAAATCCGAAAACCATTTCAAAATAAAGTAACATTTTATACTTTTCCAAGAGTGCCCCTCCACTCCTCTTGTAAAAGGCCCCCACCTCTACCACATTACCCACATCTCTCTAGCCTTTGGTTCGGAAAAGTTCTAATCATTTTGTCTCTATAAGTCCCTCTCCTTATCCTAGAAGCCTTAACATAGGCAGGAAGCTCTTCAAGAAACCCTTTTGGTTCAAACCAAAGGGAGTTACCCAATTTTAATGTAACGTCTTCACTTTTGCTCTTTTGTTTTATTTTTCTTCTCCAACCCCCTAAACTCTTTTTATTCATTTCTTTTGTAACAACTACAGTATCTTAAATATACTAGGATGTTTTTATAATAAGTATTCGAGCTACACTTACACACACCTTAATCTAATGGTTAAAGAACATATTGTTTCTGTGGTTGGTGAATTTCTGCCTCACGAAACGATGATTGTTCAACACTCATATAACACCTTCAAAGGTGGCCTTTAAGATGTCACTATGTTTATATATGATATATAATATTTTTATTTTTTACTTAAGCTTCTGTATTTTTCATTTGTGGAATACCTTTATGGTTTCCATTATGGGTATACACGATATCTTCATTTTAGAAAGTGCGGACTACCTCCCCCTCAAAGTGATTTGATTCGTTAATTCCATATGTGGGATATATAAAGGGTGGATTTAAAGTTATTATATATGATTTTATACTGGAATTATAATATACTTTTATATCATTATTTTTTTCTTTCCATTAAAGTATGAGATGAAAATGAATGTAGCGTTCATGCGTACGTACGGCTTACCGTCTCCATGAACGGTGCATTTCATTTCTTATCCTCAAATGTAATGTAATATTATAAGTACATATAATGGATATATATGATGTATGATACATCTATAGGATGAATATAATTCTGTAATTAAATATATACACATCTCTCATTTAGTTTAATTCCATTAATATGACATGGAAATGAAAGTAGCGTTCATGCGTACGTACGACTTACCGTCTCCATGAACGGCACATTTCATTTCTTACCTCTAAATGATTATATAATATTATAAATACATGTATATTCTGGATATATATGATATATATAATATTCAAATCAGGAATTTCATTCTGGATATAAAGAACCTATGACCACACGAACAACATGTAATTGTAAGAAGTCCACTTTTGACTTAAGAACCAAATATCGACAAAATAAACATTATTAACTTAAATGATTACATAATGTTTATATCATGTCAATAATTGATATAAAAAGAATAATGAACTTGAAAAAGGTTCTTAAGAAAGTATAAATTAGCTCAAGTTTATTATTCACGAGATTAAAGAACGATCGAGTCAAGTCGGACCCGGGGTAAGGGATCCTACTCCTCTCTTTCTTTTTAAGTACGCTCTTTTATGTCATTCCTTTTAAAGATCATATTTCCTGTTATTGGGATGCTATTTTTTATTACTCTTACTTTAATTATTATGTTCATATGATGAGGGACCTTATTCTCTCTCATCAATCCATTTTGTAAGTTTTGAGTGGCGCTGTTAGGCTGCCGAATTTTCGTAAGAGATCTAACCTCTCTCTTTCATTTTAAGTAATATCCTTTATGTTACTTCTTTTAAGATAATCTTTGTTATGATGGTGGATGTTATTTTATATTCCTCTTGCTGTAAATTTTATTTTAATACGATGAGAGACCCTATTTGATCTCATCAATCCATTTTTTTAAGTTTTAAGTGTCGCCGTTAGGCTGCCGAGTTTTCGTAAGGGATTTTTCATCTCACTTTTATTCCCGTGAGATTTATGCTACATTTTCCACAATTTCCATTGAGTGGTGTATGTACTGCCCATTATTTTACTCATTGTGTAATATACTTTCATTTATGAGTATTTAAATCAATGTTTCATTGTTCTTCTTTCACAGGATGTATGTTTCGAAAGATACCCATGTCGGTGAGGGAACCTTTCACCCTCCTCTTTTTAAAAGACTTATTTAGTTATGTCTTTTACTTCACATATTATTATGTTGGGATATGTTCTTCTATATCCTTACTGATTTAAATTTTATGTCCAGGTAATTAGATACCCTTTTTATCTCTCATCAACTCATTTTCTGAATTTTGTAGTGACACCGTTAGGCCGTCAATTTTTTGCAAGGGAACTTCTAAACCCAAATTTGATTCTTTGGGATAAACTTATACTCCTTGAATATGTCGTTCTATGAATATGTGTGAATAACCTAGGATTATTTTACCCTTAATATCCACTTATATTTGGTGTATTCGTTTGTCACACATAATTATGTAATTGATTTATCCTTAAACTAAGGATACCGTCTTTGTAAGGGACTTCGTCTCAATCGCCTTTCATTGAGGCATATTTCGTTTTATACAAAACCTTCTTTTATAAGGTGTATAAACCCCTTTGACTTTGAATTTTATACAAAAGGAATCTTTTTCTACAAAGTGTTTTACTAAACAAAAAAAAAAGGAATGTTTCTTTTAACGTACGCGGTGACAACGACCTTTTCCGCCGCCGCGAGTATTATTTGATCTTTGGTTTCCTTAACAAGCCGTAATATTTTTAAAATAAAATAAATACCATATATTCTTTTATGTATTTTGGTATTGAAAATGGTTTTGATAAATGATTGTATTATGTCAATATATTTAAATGATATATTGTGATTGAAATGTGGAAATGTCATCATTCCCTTATATTGGTTTTATGTGTTATAATTTAATAATGGTACTTGGACATTATGACGAGTTGTGCCGTGAATACCAAGACGGGTGGTTATGTTATAACCTCCAATGCATTGGGTATAGAAGTCGGCCATATGGCTATTCCATTAAGTATGTATGGAAGTTGGCCGAATGGCTATTTTATTAAGTGATATGTGTGGCAGTTGACCTTATGGTTACTCCACTTAAGTATGTTTATGTCCCAAGTTACCTTTATATGTTATGTTATCTTTATATGGGTTTTATGGTAATCTTTTGGTTACATAAGGGTAAGTAATGAACTTTTATTCAGTGAAGAGTCTTTACTACTTCGAAAAGGAGAAAAGTATTACTTTGATTAAGTATACATAGTTTACTTGTTGTTTTGAAAAACTAACAGTTTCCATTCTTTGTGTATCCCTTACTGAGCTTTTTATGCTCATCCCATGTTTTTGAAATGTTTTTTACAGGACATAACATGGAATAGGGTCAAGGATGGGATCAAGGGAAAGTCATCCAACCTAAAACATGGAACTGGACATGGTTCTTTTTAGGAGTTTCTATTTTATGGAAACTTAGTAATAGTTTCTACTTTGTAATCTTTTGAGATGTAATAGTTATGTCCTAATTCTCTAAAACTCTAAACCTGAAAATTTCCCCAATGTGAATTATTCATTTAATTCAATATTAAGTAAGGTATAAGGCTGGGGCCTTATAGTTGGTATCAGAGGTTGGTTTAGACAACTATAGGGATTAGGAGTTTTTGTTAGACACATGATTAGTCCCTATATCTATTATTTCAGATAAATCTTTTTTTATAACTTTTTTTCAGGTCAAGTAAAGTCGGTTACGAATGGAAGGAGAAGGATCTCAAACAACATTCCTATCTCTTCCTGATGACATTCTTGCAATAATTATTGCAACGTCATGTTTGGATGATTGTGAAACTTCTTCTAGCATACAAATCACTTGCAAGTATTTGTTTGAGATATCAAACACCTCTACTATACCTCGTTATCATCATGGATCATGGGTTGTTTTTAGAAAAATACTATTTTCACAATATTCTCATATTTTCAAGAAAGGTAAATATTATCAAGGTATTTTAAAATATTTTACCTTATCACAAGAATTTGAAGCATATTATGATTTTAAAGATGGTGCTGAGGAAGGAGACCCTTGCACAAACTATTTATATTTGATTTTAAAATATAGTCTCTCATAACATACTTATGGTATTTTAAAAGGAACAATAATAGAAAGTTTCAACTCAAATTCTGTCCGACTATTTTATAGATATCATGTTTTATCAGATGTTTTGGAATTATATATCTTACATGATTATTTTCCAAAACTGTTTTTATGTGAACACCCATATGACCTATGTTGTACACGGTGTATTTGGATGGAGGAAGAAAATGATTTTAAAAGATCTCTAAATCATTGTTTTAATGCATGGGACTTCTACTTATGTGAGCAAGATGATGATGAAACCGAGTGGATGCCATGATCAAGGTATGATGTTATTCATTTTGGGAATCGTTTTATTTTATCTTATGGGGGTGAAATAAGACTTCAAGAATTAAGATGTTGAGACCATAACGAATTTGTATGAATATGAGAGGTATAATGAAACTATTAAGGTTAAAACATGGTAGGGTTATTTTTGGAGTTTTATAAAAAGGACAACACGCAGACTGTGTGACAACCCGTCGCGTCAGACAAAGTTGTAGGAATTGAACCCACAACCAAAGTGTGACTTGTATTTATCACCTACCACTGGACTATGTGAATTCCTGGTTAGTTTGAATGATTCTTTTTAGTTAGATGATTTTGTGAATTAAGAGTAAGTTGATTTTGGGTTATCTATGGAAATTTATTAACCTATCATGGACGATCTGTGATTAGGTTAATTACTTTTCAATACGAGACATTAAGAGAAACTGATGTTGTTTGGAGATAACTGTTACGATTTAACTTGGAAGACCATGTGACTAAATCCTTCAAATATTTGGGTTTCAATCTTAGTTTGGCTTACTTTGAATAATTTTATGGACAAATTGTTTATCCAATGGTCCTCGTTGAACTTTGGGTTTTGTTGGAAAAATTTTGTAGATTAAGAATATATTTTTCTTTTTATAAAGGGTTATCCTTTTCTAGATTATCTGATCTTGTACTAACCTTTTTAGTTTTGGTTTTAGTTAAAGTCTAAAGAAATGGGAAATATATAGTTATATTTTGTGGATTAGGTGATTCTTTATAGGTTGATTATAGTACTCTTAATGTGACCAAGTCTTCCTAAATACTCGTCTTTTGGAGAAAATATGTGTTTGATTAAGGAATCTAGTAAAAGTTGGAAGTCTATGTGACAAGTAAGTACGTTTCATTATGATTTAGTTACGCTAAAAAATAAATTCCTCAATGAAGAGTAACATAAAACAAAAATGTTTTTTGTTAACTTTTCCTTCTGGGGAATCGAATACCGTTTAACCCATCACAAGTTTGTGATTTTCTTTTGGTTAAATTTCTCCTAAACATGTTTTCTATCACCCTCCATCAGAACATGACCCTATGTTTTCTCCTCCATGTCCATGTTTTCCTACATGTAATCCTAGTATGGGTTAACTTGGGTGACCACTATACTTATCTTTCTTTATTTTAATGTGATTGTTTTACCGACTCTTGTTTCGATGTGGGACTTTCAAGGATATTTCCAAGCCCAATTTTAAAATTGCGAGGACGCAATTCCCAAAGGGGGGAAGGATGTAACACCCCAGGTAAATAAATAATATGACATTTTTATATTTTTCCATATTTGTGAATAAAATATTAATATTACTTTAAAGGGGATGCTATGCTCGATGGCATACCCAATACGCAACAATGACTTTCTTGGGAGTCTTACGTTGCACTCTAATAATAAAATAATATTATTTTAAATAGTAGTTAATGCCTAGCCGTTGTAATGGTGGGAATGAACTGATCTACCTACAAAATGATTATATATGTTTGTCAAATATTTTTACTCTTTACAATAAATGTTATAGGATTAAAAATGCGAATGAATCCAATTTTAAGCGTAGACATTCTAATATTCTGTAAAAGGTCGATTAACTGCCTTTTGAAGGTGAACCTCTTTTAAATCCACTTTTTGACAATTTTATGTGTTATATTTGACAAAATATAATTCTTATTTGGAATCGGGATATCAAAATTTACTTTGTTTAAATTTTTCTTATCTTTCTGATAAAGTTCATTTTTTAATGAATAGTGAAAAATGTTGTATTTTAATTCAAAACCTCTTTTTAATCTAGTTTATTTATATGATTAGATTATCTTTTGGATTGTTTTTTTAGTAAAATTAGAATATATATTTACCATTTAATCCAATAGTGGTCATTGGAATTAATTTCACTTCGAAATTGGACTTAAACTATTGTCAATCTTTTGATACTTATTGTTTCATAAAAACATGCTATTTGCTCTGACTGCGTGAATTAATTATAAAATTAATTACTGCAACTTCTTTGTTATGAATTTGGTACAATAGACATCATTTTTGAATTCAGAATATAAAATATATCTTAGGGTGAATTTTTGGTATTTTTCTGAAAAACATCAATTTTTGATGAATAGTGAAACCACAAAGTGGTGGTTACAAAATTTGATTTTTCGTTTAAATTGGACTTTACCACTTCTGTGATTTGAATTTCAAAAATCCAATTTAAATGATTTTAATTTTTAAGTAAAATGTGGTTCAATGGGATGAAAATTATTTTTGATGAAAAGTAACTTTTATGTTTTATGAATCGCGATTAAAGGTAATTAATGTGATTTAAGGTAAAAATGATATCATAATAAAATGAAAATATCATGACACATATCCTAACCCTATTGGATGAGTTATGGCCGACCAAGACAACCCATGGGTCGATTTTCGGTACCCCATGGAGCCACTTGGGTTTGATAATGACATTTATGCCTTTTATTTAAAGTTAAAATAAAAATGTCAGAAACATGATTTTTTTACTAAAACAATTTTTACATGTGGTTATAGAAGTCAGAATTTTGACTATAAATAGTCATTGGAAAGCTAAAAATATTTCCTACATCATAGTATTTTTTTATAATTTTTAGACATTAAATAAATGAAATTCTTTATGACATAATGATGATGCAGCGATGACCTCATTATTTAACGATTTAAATAAATGGAAAGATAATGAAAAATCTAGGACCTACACATGTAAAAAAGCTATTGGATGGGTGGATTCTAATATCTTATCACCTTATCCTCGAAACACATAATTGTGGGGCCATTAAAATATAAGGCCCCAGCCTTAAACCTTACTTAATCTTGAGTTATTACAAGATTACACATTGAGGATCGTTTCAGGTTTAGAGTTTTAGAGAATTAGATCATGAAACATTCATTACATTCCACATTTAAACAAAGTGGTTACATAAAATACAGTATTCATTCTTCCCATCAATGGAAACATATTTAAAATATAACACGGATTCTTTCTTGACACATCCTTGACACTATCATCACATCGTGTACCTTTCCCTTGACCCGTGAAAAACATTTCAAAAACATGGGATGAGCATAAAAAGCTCAGTAAGAGTTATAAAAAATATGGAAAGGAAACATGAGTTCATATATACATAAGAATGAAATCATACTTAACCCATAAAACAAAGGCACTTTAACTTACCTAATCAAACCATGAATAAATCATAGAAATCATAAGACATAAAGGTAACTTGAGGCATTCATAACATTCTTACGTAGGGAGTAACCCTCTTGGTTACATTTGGAATACCCATCAGAGTATATTCCCTTATTCTCTTCGGAGAAACCTTAATGTTTCACTCCTTCGCGTTACCCAATGCATTGGAGAGCTATATCAGGCTCACCCGCCCTTAGTTTATCACGGAACCACCCGTTTTCATAACAATGCCCAAGAACCCTAACATAAATGTGTCACATAAAACATGCATAAAGGAAACATAACATTTCCAATTTTCAATCACAATATAATATTTTAGTATATTGAAATATTGAATCCATTCAAAAAGAAACCATTTCCAAAACCATTTAAAACATTTAATAAAGAGAATTTTGAATCAAAGTGTTCCATACCACCTTGAAGATTTTAAAATGTTAAACCATTAATATCCATATAAATAAATCCTTAAAACCATTTTGAAAACATGGATATTAATAATAACAAATAATTAAAACATTTAAAGTGATATTTTGGTTAAAGGGTTTTTACCAAAATTAGAGACACTTGAATACAATAATTGAGGAATAACATTAAATCAGAACTTTATAATATCATGAGAATAAATGGATTCATGATATAATATTCCAAAAGGCAGTATATACACCATATAAGAGTGAATTGGTGCATAACAACAATGAAGTCTCAATAGGGATGTAAAATGTGATGAAATCCGTTATAAAGAAGGTATCCTTAAGTTAAGGATAATTCAATCTCAAAATTATGTGTGACAAATATAAATACACCCAATATAATTGGATATTAAGTTTAAAACAATAAAAGGTCATTCACACATATTCAAAGGATGACATATTCAATAACTACAAGTTGAACCCAAAGAAATCGAAATTGGGTTAAAACGTTCCCTTGGTAAAATTCGACAGCCTAAACGGCGTCACTTCAAAAATTCAGAAAATGAGTTGATGAGAGATAAAAGGGAATCTCATCACTTGGACATAAAATTTACATCAATCAGGATATAGAAGAACATATCCCAACAATAATAGTATGTGAATTAAAAGACATAACAAACGAAGTCTTTTAAAATGAGGAGGGTGAAAGGTTCTCTTACCGACATGGGTATCTTTCAAAACATACACCTCGTGAACGAAGGACAATACAAAATTGGTGTAAATACTCATAAAAGAATGTATATTACACAATGAGTAAAATAATGGGCAGTACATACACCACTCAAAGGAAATTGTGGTGAATGTAGCATAAATCTCAAGGGAATAAAAGTGAGATGAAAAATCCCTTACGAAAAATTCGGCATCCTAACGGCGCCACTCAAAACTTCCAAAATGGATTAATGAGAGAAAATAGGGTCTCTCATCATATGAACATAATAATTACAGTTGGAGTAATATAAAAGAACATCCCAATCGTAAGAAATATGAGCTTTAAAAGGAACGACATGAAAGAGTGTACTTAAAAAGAAAGAGAGGTGTAAGATCCCTTACCTCGGGTCCGACTTGACTCGATCGTTCTTTAATCTCCTGAATAATAAACGTGAGTTAATTTCTACTTCCTTAAGAACCTTTTTCAAGTTCATTATTCCTTTTATATCACTTATTACCATGTCATAAACATTATTTAATCATTTAAGTTAATAATATTTGTTTTGCTGATATTTGGTTCTTAAGTCGAAAGTGGACTTCTTACAATTACATGTTGTTCGTGTGGAAAAATTTTTATTATATCCATAATTTTATCATGATGTAGATATCATATATGTCATATATATCCAGTACATGCATGCATTTATAACATTACATAATCATTTATAGGTAAGAAATGAAATGCACCGTTCATGGAGACGGTAAGCCGTACGTACGCATGAACGCTACTTTCATTTCTATTTCGTATTTTATAGAATGGAATAATAATGATATAAAGGTATATTATAATTCCAGTATAATATCATATATAATATCATAGTTCCATCCCTTATACGTCCCACATATGGTATTTAACGAATCAAATCACTTTGAGGGGGCGGTAGTCCGCACTTCCTAAAATGAAGATATCACGTATACCCATAATGTAAGCCATAAAGGTAAGACACAAATGAAAAATTCAGAAGCATAAGTAAAACATAAAAATGTTATTTATCATATATAAAAATAGTGACATCATAATGGCCACCTTTGAAGGTGTTAAATGAGTATTGAACAATCATCGTTTCGGAGGCAGAATTTCACCATCCACGGAAACCGTATGTTCTTTAACCATTTGATGTAGTTGTGTGAGAGTGTAGCTCGAAACAATCTTATAACAACATCCTAGTATATTGAAGATACTGTTTTTGTTACAAAAGAAGTAAATAAAAAGAGGTTAGGGGGTTGGAGAAGCAAAATAAAACAAATGAACATGAGAGAATGAATTACCTTTAAAAGTGTAACTTCTTTTGATTTGAGCCTAAAGGCTTACTTTGAAAGGATTCTGACCAAAGGGAATCCTCTAGGATGAGGATAGGGATGTGGATAGAGTAAATTTGCAGTGTATGGCCGAGCCAAAGGCTTGAGGAGTGTGTGAAATGAGGTAGAGGTGGGGGCCTTTTATAAGAGGAGAGGAGGGGCACTTTTGGAAAGTAAGAAATATTACTTTATTTGAAAATGTGTTTCGGTTTTAAAAGGTCCCACATTGATATAATTAATGTATAAGGTGATAAGGGTTCGAAATACACCCATACAATAAGTTTTGTACATGTGTAGTTCATAGATTTTACATTATCATTCCATTTTATTTAAATCATCAAATAATGATGTCATCGCTGCATCATTATTATGTCATAAATAATTTATTTTATTTAATGTCTAAAAATTATAAAAAAATTACTATGATGTAGAAAATCTTTTTATCTTTCCAATTACTATTTATAATAAAAAATCTGACTTGTATAACTCTACTTAAAAATTGTTTTAGTAAAACATATCATGTTTGTGCCATTTTTACTTTTACATTAAATAAAAAGTTATTTATGTCATTTCCCAACCAAAGTGGCTCCATGGGGTCCCCAAGTTGACCCATGGCTTTTCTTGGTCTGCCATTACACATCCAATGAGGTTAGGACATGTTTCAAGTTCATTTCATATTATGAAAACATTATTTTTACCTTAAACTACACTAATTACCTCTAATCGCGATTAAAAACTTAATAAGTTACTATTCACCAAAAAATTATTTTTATACCATTGAACCACATTTTACTTCTTAATGACAACCATGTATGTCAGATTTTCGAAATTCAAAACACAAATATGGAAAAATTTCATTTAAACGGAAAAATCAGTTTTTATAAGTACCACTTAGTGGTTTCACTATTCATCAAAAATTGAAGTTTTTTAGAAAAATCCCAAAAATTCACCCTAAGCTATATTTGATATTCCGAATTCAAAAATGAATTCTATTTTACAAAATTCAAAACATATTAGTCACATTAATTAATTTAATAATTAATTCCCGCTGTCAGAGCAAATAGCGTGTTTTAATAAAACAATAAGTATCAAAAGATTGACACTAGTTTAAGTCTGATTTCAAAGTGAAATTAATTCCAACGACCACTATTGGATTTAATGGTAAAAATACTTTTTAATTTCACATTAAAACCAATTCAAAATATAATCTAATCATATAAATAAATTATATTAAAAAGAGGTTTTGAATTAAAGCACAACATTTTACACTATTCATTAAAAAATGAACTTTATCAGAAAAATACCAAAAAATTACACAAAGTAAAATTTGATGTCCCGATTCTTAATAAGAGTTTTATTTGGTCCAAAAGAATGTATAAGAGTGATCAAAACTATATTTAATGATGGTTCGCCATCAAAAAGCGATAAGTGAACCTTTAGTGAAAACTAGGGCATATACACCTAAAATTGAATTCTTTCCGTATTTTAAGCCTTTAGCTTTTATTGGATAAATGTAAAAACATTTAAAAACATATATAATCATATTTTAGTTTGTTGACCTCACCTGTTTTGATAATCTCAATCATGTATTTATTTGTGTTGAAAATCCCAATTATGTCTTCATCCTCTATGATATTGTTAAGTATTGTTGATCTATACTTTAATTCTTTCCAATCTGTGATCAATCCAATAACATCTTTTTTAAATAGTCTTTGGAATATGTTAATCATCATTTATCCATGTTCATACAAGTTCTAAACTGATTCAAACACAATCGGATGTGTTCTGCCTAAAACAGATAAGTAATCTGCCTATAGCTACTGATAAAGAGCTACCGGTAACCAGTCTACCGATAGACTTAGTCTACCGACAGACAGCTACCGATAGACTTAACACAGAGTTACCGATGTACTTATAAATACAGCTACCGATACAAACGTAGAGCTACCGGTGTAAGTAAAAATAGCTACCGATGGAATAAGTCACCGATGGACGAAGCTACCGATAGACTCGCAGCCACCGACGCATGGAGCTACCTATGCATGTACCTACCGACGCATGGAGCTACCGATGCATGTACCTACCGACGCATGGAGCTACCGATGCATGTACCAACCGACGCATAGAGCCACCGATAGAGTCAAAGCAACTAATGACTTCAAGCTACCGATGTTCAAGCTACCGATGTTCAAGCTACCGATGCTGATTACCTACCGATCACTCAACTCACTGTTTGAATTTCTTTATTTCTTATATTTAATCTATCTAACGGTCATATCATACATTTTAATGATTTGTCAAATATCTGATAAAGGTTGTCGGATGTCAGGAACCCGTACCTCGTACCTGCTGAAAAGAAATCTTTTCTGTCCCCTGATGAGAGATAAATACGAGAAGACTACATACCAGAAAAGCAGATGCGAACGCGAACGTGTGAAGAAAACAAGTGAACCAGAAAAGTGTGGTGCATCCAATATACCAAAAACGACACAAAGCAAGAGAAGAACACAGAGAAGTTTATAGACAATCAAGCATACTCGAGGAGTGTTCTGTGCTTACAAGAAGAACTTCATCGACTACATTCTCACCACCTGTGAACCTGGAGCATACGACACTCTGTTTCTCAACAGAAACAAGAAGAGGACTCAGACTCACTTCTAATCGAATCCAAAGGAGTCCAGTGCTATACTGAAATCACCAGAACCATCTCTAAACTCTACATCTCTTGTTCTGTGATTTATTACCATTCATTTCGAGCAGTGTGTGTTATCTGCTATATCTAACACATACACTGTCTCCTGTACTCAAACTGAAGGATCTGTAAATCCTTACAAAACTCTTTCATTCTTTCTTTCCCACGAAGAACTGTGGTAGAGGTCGTGTGTGACCTGGACAGCTGGTTGCTGTTGTACTGTTTCCCACGAAGAACAGTGGTAGAGGTCTTGGACCTGGACAGTTGTAAACTGTTGAACCCCGATCCAGGGTGTGGATCATTTTTATATAAACTTTTGAGAGGACTAAGTCTCGGCTTGAGACTGAACCTCTTGGTTACATTGTTGTGCCATCTATTTCAAAGTTTTATTCCGCTGCTAATCACTTTAAAACCAATACTGTTTTTAAAGTTACTTTGATAATTAAATTAGCAAGTGTTTATGTTAAGAGTAGATTAGTAAGTTAGTTTCAAAAGATAATCACACACTCCTGTGTTGATTAACTGGGAATTAATCAATCCCTTGAGAACCTAACAGAATCTCTACATTAATATAAATTCACTACAGTTTAATTTATTATTTTATTTGGGGGTCTTCAAGACACTGCTTTTAAATATAGAAATTTTAATTGGTACTCAATTCACCCCCCTCTTGAGTAAACCACTCCGACCAACACTTGGTATCAGAGGTTGAAAATACTTTCTAAAAGTACTCTGCTTTTGAACTATGATTTTAGTTGTATTTTAAAGTTCTTAAAATTTCTGTTATTTCTAAATTTTTATCTCTTTAAAATTCTTTTTGTAATATCATGGATAATAGACTTGAGGGTGCTGCTACCAACCGGCCACCTTTCTTCAATGGAACTAATTATGCTCAGTGGAAACTGAAAATGAAAATTCATCTAGAAAGCATAGGTTTTGATATTTGGACTGCTATTGAATCAGAATACAAAATTCCTACTACTGCTAGATCTACTTGGGATGAACCTACAAAGACTGCTTACAATAACAATTGTAAAGCTATGAATGCTCTGTACTGTGCTCTAGGAGATGAAGAGTTTAATAGAATTTCTGCATGTAAAACTGCATATGAAATTTGGGATACCTTAGCTGTTTCTCATGAAGGAACAACTAATGTTAAAGAAATGAGATTGAACACCTATACTATCAAGTATGATAATTTTAAAATGAAGCCTGACGAACCCATTTCTGACATGTATCTCAGGTTCAACGAAATTGTCAATACAATGATCTCACTAGGAAAGGATGTATCATCGAAGGAACAAATTATGAGAATTCTGAGATGTCTACCTGATAGATGGAGAGGCACGTCTGTCTCAATCAGAGAATCCTGTGACATAGCAGCTCTACCTGTCAAGGAACTAATTGGCAAGCTAATGATGTATGAAGAAGAGCTTAAAGTGAACAAAGAGGAAGACAATGAACCTGCAAGAAAGTCTGTTGCTTTCAAATCCTCAACCTCAAAGAATAAGGACAAGGAAAAGCTTCAAGCTGTAGTTGAAAGTTCAAGCTGTGAAGACAGTGGAAGTGATTCTGACAGTGATGCTGAGATGGCTCACATTGCCAGAAGATTTAAGAAATTTTATAGGAAAAAGAAGTTCTTCAGAAAAACAAATTATAAGGGTAAGTATGATCACCAAGGCAAATGGAAAAGGGACTGGAAGAAGAATGACAAGTCAGATGATGTTGTCTGCTATGAGTGCAAGAGAAAAGGACACATTAAAGCCGACTGTCCAAAGATGAAATATAAAAAGAAATATGAATATAAGGACAATAAGTTTAAGAAAGCTATGAAGGCTACTTGGAGTGCTTCAGAAGACAGCACAAGTGAAGCTGAATCTTCAGACTCTGAAAGGAATCGAGCCAACATGTGCTTTATGGCAAACACTTCTGAGGTAACTGCTGAAACTCCTGCTTCAAAGTCATATTATTCTGGAGATGATTCTGAAGGTGATAACATGTCTAAATCTGAACTGTTTGAATACTGTGATATGCTGGAAGAGACATGTAATGAACTTAAGGATAAATACAAGTCATTAAAGAAACAGCATGCTCTCACCACTACAGTTAAAACCGAACTTACTATTGAAAAAGAGAAAAATGCTCAACTGTTAAAAGAAAATACAGAACTGAAACTGTCAAATGAGCAACTTAGAAAAGACTTAGAGAAGTTCACCAATGGCAAGAATACTCTAACACAGATGCTAGGAAAGCAAGTAGCACCTAAATATACTACTGGTATAGGATACCAACCTGGACAAAGGAAAATTGCTAAAACTAGATTCATTTCTAAATCTGGACAGAATGAAGGTAATTCTGGAACTTCATATGCTTCAACCAGTTATATACATAGCTATGGATCTAATAAAGTTTATCTTTCAAAGCATGTCAATTCTACAAATTATATGAGATCCATTAGACAGATATGGGTACCTAAAGTGTTATTGGCTAACCTGTCTGGACCCAAGAAGATCTGGGTACCAAAATCATCTCCTATCTAAATCTGTTTTGTAGGGAACTTGCTTAAAGAGATCCTGTAAAGAGACATGGTATTTGGACAGTGGATGTTCAAGACATATGTCAGGAGACTTCTCTTGTTTCAAGAGTTTAATAAAAGTTGATGGAGGCTTTGTCACCTTTGGTGATAACTCAAAAGGGAAAATCATCGGCCTAGGCCAGATTGGTAACACTGATTCAATTTTGATTTCTAAAGTTTTATTTTTTGATGGCCTTAAATACAATTTATTAAGTATTTCTCAGTTATGTGATGATGGTTTTCATGTTAAATTTGAAAATGATTCTTGCAAAGTTTTTGATTCTAAGAATGTTTTGGTATTTTCTGCCTTAAGAAATGAAAATGTTTATGCTGTTAATCTGAATTCTTTAGCTAAGCAGAATATTAATTGTTTGAATGCTTTTCATAAAGAATCTTGGCTATGGCACAGAAGATTAGGACATTGCAACATTCACTCACTTAGAAAACTTTCTAGGAAAAACCTAGTTAGAGACCTACCTAAGTTAGAATTCCCAAATGATAGAGTGTGTAACCCCTGTCAAAAGGGAAAACAACACAAAGTTTCTTTTAAATCAAAGAAAGAAGTTTCAACTTCTCAACCACTTGAATTGGTTCACATGGATTTGTTTGGACCATCAAGAGTTTCTAGTTTAAATGGGAAGCACTATGTTTATGTTCTTGTAGATGACTTTTCTAGATATACTTGGGTATATTTTCTAGCTCACAAAAGTGAAGCTTGTTCTTACTTTGTTAAATACTCCAAGTCTGTAGAAAATCATAGTGGACTCAAGATAAAGACCCTGAGAAGTGATCATGGTCGTGAGTTTGAAAATCAAGATTTTGAATCTTATTGCTCACACAATGGCTATACTCATAACTTCTCTGCCCCTAGAACACCCCAACAGAATGGTGTAGTAGAAAGAAGAAACCGAACTCTTCAAGAAATTGCTAGAACCATGCTCAATGAATATGACCTGCCTATTTATTTTTGGGCTGAAGCTGTAAATACAGCTTGTTATGTTATTAATAGAGTCTTGATTAGACCTGTTCTTAAGAAAACCCCTTATGAATTGTGGAACAATAGAAAGCCTAAGGTTAATTACTTTAAAGTTTTTGGTTGCAAAGTATTTATTCTGAATACTAAAGATAATCTGGATAAGTTTGCTTCCAAAAGTGACGAAGGAATTTTTCTGGGTTACTCTATTTCAAGTAAAGCCTATAGAGTATTCAATAAGAAAACAAAATGTGTGGAAGAATCTGTTCACATCAAGTTTGATGAAACTGATCCACATGAGCCTAAAACCTCTCTTGAAAACCTTGAAGAAGACTTATCTATTCTGGACCTTAATGATAAATCTAAAGAACCTGTTATAAAAGTATCCAGTTCTGGACTTTCTCCAGAATCTGCTTCTGTTGAACCCGAACCTATAGATGAACCTGAAATTTCTAGTCCAACCTTTACTAGATCAACGAGGATTCTAAAGAATCATCCTTTAGAAGCTGTTGTTGGTAATCTGGATAGAGGAACACAAACTAGAGCTTCTCTAAGAAACCAGGTTGAACATCAAGCCTTTCTTTCGCAGCTGGAACCCAAAAATATCAATGATGCTATCAATGATGAATTCTGGGTAATAGCTATGCAGGAAGAATTAAATCAGTTTGAAAGAAACAAAGTCTGGGAATTAGTTGACAGACCCAAGGACACTTTGACAATAGGCACAAAATGGGTGTTTAGAAATAAAGTAGATGAATCTGGAAATATAGTTAGAAATAAATCTAGACTAGTTGCACAAGGATATAGTCAAGAAGAAGGCATAGACTATGAGGAAACTTTTGCACCTGTAGCTAGACTAGAAGCCATTAGGATCTTACTTGCATATGCTGCACATCTGGATTTCAAGTTATATCAAATGGATGTAAAAAGTGCATTTCTAAATGGTTTTATAATTGAAGATGTTTTTGTAGAACAACCACCTGGATTTTCTAACCCCCATTTTCCAAATCAAGTTTTTAAACTTTCTAAAGCCTTGTATGGTTTAAAACAAGCACCAAGAGCTTGGTATGATAGACTTAGCAATTTCCTTATTTCAAAAGGTTTTACTAAAGGGATTGCTGATCCAACTCTTTTCATTAAAAGAATTTCTAAAGATGTTTTAGTTGTACAAATATATGTTGATGATATTATTTTTGGATCTTCTAAACACTCTTTATGTACTGATTTTTCAAAAAGTATGCAAAATGAATTTGAAATGAGCTTAATGGGAGATCTTAAGTACTTTCTTGGATTTCAAGTATTTCAAAATGAAAATGGTATTATTTTGAATCAAAGTAAATATACAAAGGATCTTTTAAAACGTTTTGGTCTGGATAGTATCAAGGAAAGTGAAACTCCTATGAGTACTACCTGTAAATTGGACACAGATGAAACTGGGAAACCAGTTGATCAAACAAATTACAGAGGTATGATTGGTAGTTTACTTTATCTTACTGCTAGTCGACCTGATATTATGTTTAGTGTGTGTATGTGTGCTAGATTTCAAGCTAACCCAAAAGAATCTCATTTGCTTGCTGTTAAAAGAATTTTTAAATATCTCAAACACACAGTTAACTTAGGTTTGTTTTACCCAAAAGGACAATCCTTTGAGTTAATGAGTTATTCAGATGCTGACTTTGCTGGTTGTAAGCTAGATAGAAAAAGCACATCAGGAACATGTCATTTGCTTGGAAAATCCTTAGTTTCCTGGTGTAGTAAGAAACAGAACTCGGTTGCATTATCTACTGCTGAAGCAGAATATATAGCTGCTGGTAGTTTCTGTGCACAAATTCTGTGGATGAAACACACTCTTTTGGACTATGGATACGTTTTTAAACATGTTTCAATCAACTGTGATAACACCAGTGCAATAAACATCTCTAAGAATCCTGTATCTCACTCTAGAACCAAACACATAGATGTAAGACACCATTTCCTAAGAGATCACTATCAAAAAGGTGATATTTCTCTTGAATTTATTGGCACTGAACATCAATTGGCTGATATTTTCACTAAACCTTTAAGTTCGGATAGGCTAAGTTTCATAAGACATGAACTGGGAATGTTTAATCACAACCGGTGTGAAAATTCTCACCGATGTGAAAATCCTCACTGATGTGAAATTCTCACCGATGTGAAAATCCTCACTGATGTGAAAATTCTCATCGATGTGAAAATTCCCACCGATGTAAGTTTCTCACCGACGTAGAAATTCTCACCGATGTACAACACTCACCGATTTGTTTTTCTCACCGATGATTAACTCACACCGATGCAAAGTTTAAAGCTTCTGTCTGCCGCCAAGAATACGAATCGTTTTATTTTATTTTATTACTCTATTTTAATCGTTTATTTGGAATTCCTAAATGATAAAACTAAGTCTAAGCCACTTCTTACCTCACCGAGCTCAAAATCTCTCACCTTCGAACCTTAGCATCCAAATCGACCAAGAACCCTAAACCCGCGATGGCAAAAACCAAGCTTCCTATCGTCAGAGATGAAAGTGCAGAACCAAATGCCAAGAAGCAGAAGACACAGCTTAAATCCAGTGTTAGTGAAGTCAAAACTAGATCGGGAAGGCGACCAGTGAATCCTCACTTGCAGAATAGAGATATAGTAATCGAGAAGGAACTGTGCGTGGAATGGCTACTGCCTAGAAAATCCTTAGTGCTCGAGATTCTGGAAGACCAGAAATGGATGGATTGTTTCTCGAATAACAATGGCCCATACTACCCGAAATTGGTAAAGCAGTTCTATGAGTCTGTAACCTTTGAGAAATCTGAGAATGAGAATCGGGTAAGCTCTTTTGTAAATGGAAAAGAGATGTCTTTTTCTTCAGTAGAGTGGGCTGAGAGTTTAAAAGTACCACATGAAGGTGTCTCTGGGTATGTGTCAAGAGCAATGCCACCTAGTAGTGACATTTTTGATTATGAGACCGCCTTACAAGAGCTGACTGGGAATGGAAATCAAAGACAAGTGGTAGCTGCTGAAATGGATGGAGAGAATCGACTTCTTTTCAAATTTGTTCAGCATGTGTTGATACCGAGGAGAGGAGATTTTGCAAATCTGAGATATCAAGATATCTATCTTCTTCATTTGCTAAGACATGGTGTAAAAGTCAATCTGTGCAGATTGTTGATGCTTCAAATGGAAGACATGATTAGACCAAAGTCAAAGACCAATGCCTTGTTCTTTGCCAAGCTGATTTCAGTGATGATAAAAGTGAAAGAAATAGCTGAGTCTCAGGATGAGACAGTTGTAGTCAAGAACAATTTCTGCATCACCTCGACTGTTTGCAAGTATATAAAAATTAACTGGAACCCATGGAAGGGAGAATGGGTCAGTGATGATCAGAAAATCTATGATAGGTTTAATCCTGTGGATTATCCCTCAAGACCAAAGGATATGAGAGATCCGAGTCTAAGACCTGATGAAGAGGAACCTGCTTATAGTGATGAGACAGAAGAAGAAGAAGAAGAAGAAACTCCTATGGATGTTGGAGGAGATCCAGACTTGCCCCCAAGTCCTGTTGCAGAACTGGTTTATTCTAGGAAGGGAAAAGTAGAGGAAGTTTTGCCTACTTATGAGGAAGACCAGTCTGTACCTCACCAAGAAGAAGAGGAAAAGGAGAATGCAGTTGAATCGCCTGCTTCTGGTAGGTTAAGTATGAGTCCCTTAATTGGAAACTCAGCTATACCTGCTGCTGAAGAAGAAAGAGATAGAGAAGAAGTTGTACCTGTATCAGAAGATCTTCTAAATGCTGCTCCTGTAGAACTTGTGGTAGAAGATTCTGATGAAGAACGGCCAGCAGAAAAGGCAGTTGTGATACATGAGAATGCACCCATTGAGGGGGAGCATCGGTCTGTGCTTGGGAATGTAACAGTAGCTGTTGAGATTGGAGACTGGGTAGAAGACCTAGGGTTTATAGTCTGTGGATTAGATTATCCAGATTCTGACAATGAGATGTCTGTGGATAGACCAAAGACCAATTATGATCTTGCTGCTGAGTTGTTGCCAGATGATGTGGTCAGATTTCATGATTTGACTAAGCTGAAAGAGGACCTCAAATCCAGTTTTGTTGAAGAAGTAAAGCTAATGGAAACCTCTCTTGCATCCTCAATCAATTCAATAATGACTACTTCGGTAGTTAATTTGGCCTCAGCAAAGAAATCTGCTGCAGTTGTCTCAAGTGATTTTGTCTCCAAATCAGATCTTGAATCCATGAAGGATGAGATAAAAGAATCATTCAGTGCTTCAGTTGCTGAGATGAAGGAAAGCTTTTATGAAGAAATGAAAGTGCTAGAGAGATCCTTCGAGCTATCTCTGGCTTGTAATTTATCTTCCTTTATGTCTGAGCTTATGGAAGAAGTGAAAGAATGCCAGACTCAGTCTTCAAGAATCGAAGCTGATCTGGAAGCTCTCAAGACATCAGTGGTTGCTTTGGATTCCTATATGAGCTCCAAGTCTCAAGCTGACAAGGATCTAGCCTATGTGAAGAGTGTAGTTAGCCAGTTTGTCTCAGTGTTTGAAAGTTTCAAAACCTCAGTGAAGGATCATGTTCAATTACAAGACTCTCAAGTTCAAAGCCTAATCAGTGGTTTGTCAAAGAGTTTTAAAGAAACTGTTTCTTTCTCTCTTGGCCCTCTCACGTCCAAACCATCAGTTGATATGAACTTAGTTCGAGCAATATTGAAGGAGGAGATTGGTTCTATTCCTACCAGTGGCTCTGGGGACTCATCAGAGTTAAGCCGAGTGGTGCTTTCTACAAGGGATTCTGCCAGAGAAATCATGAAGATAGTTCAAGATTTTATGCGAGAAGCCTCTGCCTCTCAAGAAGCCATAAAAAGCAAAGTGGACTACTATTTCTCCAAGATCTTCACCAAGCATCAACTCGAACACCACTTCAAGCTAATGTTGGAACACATGAAGCTCCCTCCAGTCACTCAAGCCTTCAAAGAACAAGTGAGCAAGCTCAGAGAATTGACTCCTGCCTTAGAGAAATTCATGGAGAACAAAGATGATTTCCTCTCTTCTATGGAAAGAGGAGGAGGAATTATTATGGATTTCAGAAATCTGCTGCTGCCCTTCTTGCATGTTGATGCTAGACCAATCATCATCCCTCCTGCTTTGCCTGCTTCTGCCTCAGCTGCTCCCTCAGTCCAGCTGACTCCTGCTCAAGCCATTCAAAGCCTCAAACCAATGATCACCCAAAAATCTTCAACCTACAAGCCTGACTCTGTGTCAGTGGCCCAGCCTCCTTTAATCTTTTCTGGCATTCCCAAACCTTCACCTGAATCCTCACCACCCGAGCATCCTTCTGATCCTAAAGGAAAATCTCACATTGCAGATGCGGAGTGAACCAGTGGCCAAGCTTTTTGATAGGAATTCCTGTGTAATCTGTATTTGTTGTACTTTTTGACTAACTATAATACAGACCACTTTTTACTTCTCTTTGTTTTATTTCTCTCCTCTATATATATCTATATATATGCTTTCCCCATTTTTGATTATCACAAAGGGGGAGAACAATAAGAGAGGGGGAGAAACTTTTTATACGAGAATGAGAACAAAATGAGAAATATTTTCCATGGAGAAAAATAAGGCATAAGGGGAAACACATTATCCTTTGTTTTGTTTCCATTCTTATCTCTAATACCTTATGTCTATATAGTACCTTATTTTTTTTACCTCTGATAACTTATGTCTATATCATACTATTTCTAGTATCTATGATGCTGTTCTCTCTGAGCAAATTGAATTCAATATTATACTCTTTACTATTATATTTTCACTATGTTAAATGCCAATGTCATAAATTGTGATTATCAAAAAGGGGGAGATTGTTGACCTCACCTGTTTTGATAATCTCAATCATGTATTTATTTGTGTTGAAAATCCCAATTATGTCTTCATCCTCTATGATATTGTTAAGTATTGTTGATCTATACTTTAATTCTTTCCAATTTGTGATCAATCCAATAACATCTTTTTTAAATAGTCTTTGGAATATGTTAATCATCATTTATCCATGTTCATACAAGTTCTAAACTGATTCAAACACAATCGGATGTGTTCTGCCTAAAACAGATAAGTAATCTGCCTATAGCTACTGATAAAGAGCTACCGGTAACCAGTCTACCGATAGACTTAGTCTACCGACAGACAGCTACCGATAGACTTAACACAGAGTTACCGATGTACTTATAAATACAGCTACCGATACAAACGTAGAGCTACCGGTGTAAGTAAAAATAGCTACCGATGGAATAAGTCACCGATGGACGAAGCTACCGATAGACTCGCAGCCACCGACGCATGGAGCTACCTATGCATGTACCTACCGACGCATGGAGCTACCGATGCATGTACCTACCGACGCATGGAGCTACCGATGCATGTACCAACCGACGCATAGAGCCACCGATAGAGTCAAAGCAACTAATGACTTCAAGCTACCGATGTTCAAGCTACCGATGTTCAAGCTACCGATGCTGATTACCTACCGATCACTCAACTCACTGTTTGAATTTCTTTATTTCTTATATTTAATCTATCTAACGGTCATATCATACATTTTAATGATTTGTCAAATATCTGATAAAGGTTGTCGGATGTCAGGAACCCGTACCTCGTACCTGCTGAAAAGAAATCTTTTCTGTCCCCTGATGAGAGATAAATACGAGAAGACTACATACCAGAAAAGCAGATGCGAACGCGAACGTGTGAAGAAAACAAGTGAACCAGAAAAGTGTGGTGCATCCAATATACCAAAAATGACACAAAGCAAGAGAAGAACACAGAGAAGTTTATAGACAATCAAGCATACTCGAGGAGTGTTCTGTGCTTACAAGAAGAACTTCATCGACTACATTCTCACCACCTGTGAACCTGGAGCATACGACACTCTGTTTCTCAACAGAAACAAGAAGAGGACTCAGACTCACTTCTAATCGAATCCAAAGGAGTCCAGTGCTATACTGAAATCACCAGAACCATCTCTAAACTCTACATCTCTTGTTCTGTGATTTATTACCATTCATTTCGAGCAGTGTGTGTTATCTGCTATATCTAACACATACACTGTCTCCTGTACTCAAACTGAAGGATCTGTAAATCCTTACAAAACTCTTTCATTCTTTCTTTCCCACGAAGAACTGTGGTAGAGGTCGTGTGTGACCTGGACAGCTGGTTGCTGTTGTACTGTTTCCCACGAAGAACAGTGGTAGAGGTCTTGGACCTGGACAGTTGTAAACTGTTGAACCCCGATCCAGGGTGTGGATCATTTTTATATAAACTTTTGAGAGGACTAAGTCTCGGCTTGAGACTGAACCTCTTGGTTACATTGTTGTGCCATCTATTTCAAAGTTTTATTCCGCTGCTAATCACTTTAAAACCAATACTGTTTTTAAAGTTACTTTGATAATTAAATTAGCAAGTGTTTATGTTAAGAGTAGATTAGTAAGTTAGTTTCAAAAGATAATCACACACTCCTGTGTTGATTAACTGGGAATTAATCAATCCCTTGAGAACCTAACAGAATCTCTACATTAATATAAATTCACTACAGTTTAATTTATTATTTTATTTGGGGGTCTTCAAGACACTGCTTTTAAATATAGAAATTTTAATTGGTACTCAATTCACCCCCCTCTTGAGTAAACCACTCCGACCAACATAGTTATTTCCATCCATTCCCACCAATACAACGGCTACATGTTAACTACCATTTAAAATAATATTATTTTATTATTAGAGTGCAACGTAAGATTCCCAAGAAACTCGTTGTTGCGTGTTGGGTACGCCATCGAGCATAGCGTCCCCTTTAAAGTCATTTCAAGATTTTATTCACAAATATGGATAAATATGAAATTTCATATTCTTTATTAACCTGGGGTGTTACATAAAATCCAAAAATCATTTGAAAATAAAGTAACATTTTATACTTTTCCAAGAGTTCCCCTCCTCTCCTCTTATAAAAGGCCCCCACCTCTACCACCTTACCCACACCTCTCAAGCCTTTGGTTCGACCAAGCTCAGATCCGTTTGTCTCTCCACATCCCTATCCTCATCCTATAAGCCTTGAATTAGGCAGGAAGCTCTTCAAGAAACCCTTTAGGTTCAAACCAAAGGGAGTTACCCAATTTTAAGGCAACGTCTTCACTTGTGCTCTTCGGTTTTATTTTGCTTCTCCATCCCCCTAAACTCTTTTTATTCATTTCTTTTGTAACAACTACAGTATCTCCAATATACTAGGATGTTTTTATAATAAGTATTATAGCTACACTTACACACACCATCATCTAATGGTTAAAGAACATACTGTTTCTATGGATGGCGAATTTCTGCCTCACGAAACGATGATTGTTCAACACTCATATAACACCTTAAAAGGTGGCCATAAAGATGTCAATATGTTTATATATGATATATAATATTTTTATGTTTTACTTAATCTTCGGTATTTTTCATTTTGGCATATCTTTATGGCTTCCATTATGGGTATACGCGATATCTTCATTTTAGAAAGTGCGGACTACCACCCCCTCAAAATGATTTGATTCGTTAATGCCATATGTGGGATGTATAAAGGATAGATTTAAAGTTATTATATATGATGTTATACTGGAATTATAATATACCTTTATATCATTATTTTTTTCTTTCCATTAAAGTATGAGATAGAAATGAAAGTAGCGTTCATGCATATGTACGGCTTACCGTCTCCATTAACAGTGCATTTCATTTCTTATCCTCAAATGTAATGTAATATTATAAGTACATATAATGGATATATATGATGTATGATACATATAAAGGTTGAATATAATTCTGTAATTAAAAATATACACATCTCTCATTTAGTTTTAATTCCATTAATATGACATAGAAATGAAAGTAGCGTTCATGCGTACGTACGGCTTACCGTCTCCATGAACGGTGCATTTCATTTCTTACCTATAAATGATTATGTAATATTATAAATACATGTATATTCTGGATATAATTGATATATATGATATCCAAATCAAGAATTTTATTCTGGATATAAAGAACCTTTGACTACACGAACAACATGTAATTCTAAGAAGTCCACTTTTGACTTAAGAACCAAATATCGACAAAACAAACATTATTAAATTAAATGATTAAATAATGTTTATAACATGTCAATAATTGATATAAAAGGAATAATGAACTTGAAAAAGGTTCTTAAGTAAGTATAAATTAACTCAAGTTTATTATTCAGGAGATTAAATAACGATCGAGTCAAGTCGGACCCGAGGTAAGGGATCCTACTCATCTCTTTCTTTTTAAGTATGCTCTTTTATGTCATTCCTTTTAAAGATCATATTTCTTGTTATTGGGATGTTATTTTATATTACTTTTTCTGTAATTTTTATGTTCATATGATGAGAGACCCTATTCTCTCTCATCAATCCATTTTGGAAGTTTTGAGTGGCGTTGTTAGGCTGCCGAATTTTCATAATAGATCTAACCTCTCTCTTTCATTTTATGTACTCTCCTTTATGTTATTTATTTTAAGCTCCTATTTTTTATGATGGGGGATGTTATTTTATATTCATATTTCTATAAATTTTGTTGTAATATTACCAGAGACCCTATTTGATCTCATCAATTCATTTTTGGATGTTTTAAGTGGCGTCGTTAGGCTGCCGAGTTTTCGTAAGAGATTTTTCATCTCACTTTTATTCCCGTGAGATTTATGCTACATTTTCCACAATTTACTTTGAGTGGTGTATTTACTGCACATTATTTTACTCATTGTGTAATATAATTTCATTTATGAGTATTTGCATCAATGTTGTATTTTCCTTCTTTCATGGGGTGTATGTTTCGAAAGATACCCATGTCGGTGAGGGAACCTTTCACCCTCCTCTTTTTAAAAGACTTCTTTTGTTATGTCTTTTAATTCACATACTATTATATTGTGATATGTTCTTCTATATCCTTATTGATTTAAATTTTATGCCCAAGTGATCAGATACCCTTTTTATCTCTCATCAACTCATTTTTTGAATTTTGTAGTGACGTCGTTAGGCCGTCAAATTTTTGCAAGGGAACTTCTTAACCCAAATTTGATTCTTTGGGATAAAATTATACTCCTTGAATATGTAGTTCTATGAATATGTGTGAATAACCTCTGATTATTTTACACTTAATATCCACTTATATTTTGTGTATTCGTTTGTCACACATAATTATGTAATTTATTTATCTTTAATCCAAGGATATCGTCTTTGTAAGGGACTTCGTCTCAATCTCCATTCATTGAGGCATATTTTGTTTTATACACAACCTTATTTTATATGGTGTATAAACCCCTTTGACTCTTACTTTTATACAAAAGGAATCTTTTTCTACGAAGAGATTTACTAAACGACAAAAAGGAATGTTTCTTTTAACGTACGCGGTGACAACGACCTTTTCTACCGCCGCGAGTATTATTTGATCTTTGGCTTACTCAACAAGCCATAATGTTTTTAAAATAAAATAAATACCATATACTCTTTTATGTATTTTGGTATTGAAAATGGTTTTGATAAATGATTCTATTATGTCAATATATTTAAATGATATATTGTGATTGAAATGTGGAAATGTTATCATTCATTTATATTGGTTTTATGTGTTATAATTTTATAATGGTACTTGGACATTATGACCAGTGGTGCCATGAATACCAAGACAGGTGGTTACGTTATAACCTCCAATGCATTGGGTATGGAAGTCAGCCGTATGGCTATTCCATTAAGTTTGTATAAAAGTTGGCCGAATGGCTATTCCATTAAGTGATATGTGTGGAAGTCGACCTTATGGTTACTCCACTTAAGTATGTTTATGTCCCAAGTTACCTTTATATGTTATGTTATCTTTATATGGGTTTTATGGTAATCTTTTGGTTACATAAGGGTAAGTAATGAACTTTTATTCAGTAAGGAGTTTTTACTACTCTGAAAAAGGTGAAAAGTATTACTTTGATTAAGTATACATGGTTTACTTGTTGTTTTAAAAAACGAACAGTTTTCATTCTTTGTGTATCCCTTAATGAGATTTTTATGCTCATCCCAAGTTTTTGAAATATTTTTCACAGGACTTAACGTGGAATAGGGTCAAGGATGGGATCAAGGGAAAGTCATGAAACCTAAAACATGGAACTGGACATGTTTCTTTTTAAGAGTTTTTATTTTATGGAAACTTAGTAAAAGTTTCTACATTGTAATCTTTTGAGATGTAATAGTTATGTCCTAATTCTCTAAAACTCTAAACCTGAAAAGATAATCAATGTGAATTATTCATTTAATTCAATATTAAGTAAGGTTTAAGGCCGGGGCCTTATATTGGTGATAATCTCATGTGATTTTAATATCTTCCAGGTCAACCCATTACCATTAAAATTTAGAAATAACTTAGGAAACATGGTTGGCATGGTAAGGGTTTCATCACAATAATTAATATTGAATATTTTTTTCAAATTTTTTTTTACAATGTCATATTGGGTCATGAATTTTAAAAAAACATTTTTTTAGAATGATATTATGTGTTGAACTTGATTAAATTATTATGACATGGTGATTAGTAATGGGAATATCCATGTGAATGGAAATACCCCTTAACATAGTATGGAATATAGATTGTTATGATGATAAAAAATAGAAATATTGTGTTTTATTATTGAGAAACTTTGAGTGATATTGAAGAAACTATTTATAGGATTTCATGTTGGTCATGGTGAGGGAAGGTGGAAACCCAAGGATCATAAACTAGTGAGTGCTATTATAGTTGATATCAAAGGGATTCAAAAAATTAAATATGATAGAACATAGGATATTCAATTATTTATTAATGTCCACATATTTACTAAAAACACCAAATATATATATAATAATCAATGTATTTTTAATATAAGGAGTTGAATATTTTATATAACATTAAATTAAATGTACCTTAAATAGTTTATTTATTTAACAAAAACAATTATATAATTTTTGATAGCATACAAGAGGATGATTAAATTTTTTTAAAAAACATTTAAATAGTGTAATTATATTCCAAAATTATATATATTTTTTCATGTGATAAATACTATCAATGACTTTATAGAAACATTCAGTATCAATAATTTTAAATTTTTAACACTATTTTAAAATAAATAAACTATGATTATTTAACCTGTATCTCACTAAAATAGCTAAATGAATCTAAAATAAAATGAAAATTATTTAATGATATTAATACTTCTATTATTTTTTAGTCAAAAAAATTGAAATAGATGTTATCCCACATATAATATGAAAAGATAATAAAAAATTATGTCATGGTAATATAATAAAAAATAGAAATATACATAAATGTTAATCAAATGATATGACTCACTACATGATTCATGAGAATAATTTCTCAATATAGCCCACCGAATATCTCTGGCACTTATTTTTAAATTTGTAATATCATACATAGGAATGTCATAGTATAACTGATTTGATACTAGGTTTATCCCAACCCAACACCACGACCACACTAAAAAATGGATTTCATTATAATTTTGTTGGACATACATATTCCTAGTCAGTATTCTATTTACCATTTCAAAAATATACTACAAAAAAACATTGGATATATTTTTACAACCTTTATTAGACACCATTTTGAAAATTCCCAACCCATAGAAACCATTTCCACCATGTCAAGGGTAAGTTTCTATAGTATAAAGTTAAATGAATTAATACAATCAAAATTAACCACCTAAAACTAGTATTTTTCTAAATTGATTAATAAGTTCATTTTATTTGATGAATATATTAGATTTTTGGTTTTTGGTTTTGTTTGGTTAAATAAATCATAGCCTTTTGTAAATAAATATAAAATATTAAATAAATTCAAAAATCATTAGTCTGTGTAAATGTGATGATTAACTTTCTATGATAAATATGGGAATATAATGAAATATGTTGAACATATGAAATAATTAAGTGATTATAATTCATTAATTACATTGAATATTTTCCTCTAAATTATTATATCCCATTAAATATTTACCTTATTGATTGGATTGTTCAATTATTAAAAAATTAAATTAATTTTAATAGTGAATGGATCATTTTGGGAGAGATATTACTGATGCAATATTTATTTTTATCTTGATATTTACTTTATCATAAAATGATTCGTTATAAAATTTTATGGGCTTACCTATTTTTAAAGATTCAATTTTAAGTATTCTATTTTTTATCATGTTTTTTTGAGTCAATCTAAATAATTTTTAATAAAAATTATTAGAATAATTTAGTTTATAATTATTTTGGACTAAAAATTGGTTATTTAATATTTTAAGTTAAGGTAAATTTATTTTTATCCTTCTGTTGAAACATTTTTTCTTAATGGATTTTAAATTACCATGTAGAAACCCTTTTGAGGATTATATTCCTAAGGTATATTAGCATAAATAACATTGGTTGATAACCGAACGTGAGGTTCAATATGTAACATAATTAAACATTATATATTAGTTATAAAATTTACATACCTTTGAATAATCACAACCCACCATGATCTATTTATGTTTAATCCTAATCTAATTATAATTATCAGAAAAATAAAATATCCAATGATATTTTCCATAGATAATACAATGATTCAACTTCCATGAAATTTAAAAGAACACTCTGTATAAAATTTAAATGTCCATGAAACATATATGATACTGAGAAATAATAAAATCCATAATAACCCATATAAATCCTTAAATTTTCTTCGAAATACCCATCCATTAACTCTGTTACAAACCAATAACCTAATTATTCTATGGAAATAATATTCCTAACATTCGATAAAAAAAACTAAGGTCTATATTTATGCACAAAATTTTATAAAATTTTATGATAATTTTGATATGTCAATATGATGACCCTAAGTCAATGATTATAACTCAAGGGTTTAAATATCATGTATTCATATTCATATAATTATTATAATTGGTATAACAATGAAAAAAATATACAAATAAAGAAATAAATTATTAACGAAATCATTATCAAATGACCTATAAACAATCATTATTATAAATTTAAAAAAGTTTCTTTCAAATCATTGAATATTTGAATAAATAATTATTTGGTCTATAAACCACAATGATTATGGGAATATTCACTAATCAGCCATATAAAAATTAAATATGTCACTGTTCATGGTTATAAACATATCTAATCCTCTTAGGTGGATATAATTCATGACGTGACTACACAAATGATCATATAACATATCATGATCAATAAATTATCTTTATAAAACATAATATTATCATTTAAATAATTAATTATAACACATTTCAACAAATGAGGACCCTGTATTCAATGAGCATCATGAGTTGACTTGAATTTTTTATGAGATTTTATACCTTAGGCGCAATATGAGTAGTAATATTTAATATTCATATCATGTATACAAATTGTTATGCATGAATTATCTTTACCATAATAGTATTTTTACATTCTCGTATACTATTTACCGTGTAATTTGCAAGGATTAAAAATCCTATCAAAGGTTTTAGCATTTCCCAATAATAATAAGAACCATGATATGCTGTGAAAGTAATATTTAACATCTATTTTGTATAAACATATACTGATATGTCACAAATGATGTCTCACACTTAGTTTCTATGGGAAGATAATAACTGAGAAATCGTTACATGATGGCCACTCTTGGTGATCTCATATAGGGGAGAGAATGTTGATAAAACTTCCAATAAAAACAAGCCATGTTTTCAACATCATTGGATGTTTCTATATATGAGAATTTCTATTGGTATATCGACCTTGTATCATTAGAAATTTGATAAATTTTATCCTATACAATAATGTATGATGAATAAAAAAACCATTTATGTTTTTGTTGAGTTTTCTTACATTAAGTACACCACTGTTGGTAAGACACTGAATGAATGATAAAGACACGATCTATTAACTCAAATTATTTGTAGATTATATCTTTAGCCACATGATGGGGATGTTAGTTCCTTTAATTAATATATATAAATTTTATATAAAGACAATACCATACACAAAAGTCAATAATGATAAATAAAAAATTGAAGTATGAAGATAAAAATCAAGAATCCTTCTTTATAACTTATCATGTTAAAAAAATACAATATTACAAATGAATTCATATGAGGTTTTCAAAACTTTTAATTATCCAAATATCTTTATAAACGATTATTTTTTTCTAGATACTTCATATGATCTATGATCATAACAAACTGATATCGAGATTATGGCATATAGGGTCACACAAAATGGGTGTCTATAAGTATTATAAATTCTTATGAATTTGAGTTGATGACAACGTGGAACTTAAATAAATGTCCAGGTGAATGTATGAGTGTGAAAAATAAATATTTAATTAGCAATATATTATTATCCAAATTATGAATAATAAAAATTGAATTTATTTTTTTTGGTATTCATGAACTATTTAAATTGAAATGATTGAATATGAGAATTTTTTTTCGAACAGAAAATTAAATATTCAAGGATATATAAAATAATATTGGGGAAATAGGTTTAGTTGTTCAGTTTTATATTATCATGATACATGTTAAGGTGTTAAATGTGAGTGATAATATATGTTTGTAATTTATAATAACATTAATGAGCTGTTTTTAGGTTTTTAGGTCTGTTTAAAAGGTTATATTATAGAAGGAACCAAATGGAATTTACTCAATTTTAATCCTAGCCATATAAGACATTTTAGACTAAAAAATGATTGTAGTACAATCTTTATTGAATTATATTTCCTCAATTATCCTCTTTTTTGTTTTATAGTGAAAATATAAGGATAAAAATTATTATATCAATACTATCTTATCAGATCTAGTCTATATACCTCAAGTAATCACATGTTTTCTCTAAGGTTATTAAAACAAACCTTAGAGAATAAGGGACTGTTCAAGTCATGAACACATTTCTTAATGTGAATATATGAATTATCTAGTGGTATAATAGCATATATCCTTCAATATATGATGATTTATCATTAAGTATAATGTACATGGATCATGACATCAAATGTTGTACCATTTATGATTTGCGTTAATTGGTCTTTGTGAATTAGTGGAATTTATTGACTTGGAACTGAATATAATATCCAATTAGTGTTTTTTGTTTATTCCTTATGTATATATTCATAATATTATCTTCTTATTTAAAATTTTTATTTTTCTTATTTTTATTTATTCCTATATGAGATTCTTTTAATCATACCTAATTATCATTAATTATTTTGTGATGTATTTTTTAATTATTTCTCCTTTAATAGATGATTGATGAATCATTTTTGGGGAGTATATATAATAAACCTTTTGGGATATATATTTACCATCCATGAGATATAAAATCATTCTTACATGAACTCCATTTATTTATATGTTACGTTAATTGTATTATTTTTTAACCATACATGAATGTTTTTTCTCTCCTATCATAGGTGGTAATTATTCAAGAAGAAGAGTTTTTATTTTGATATTGGATTTTTAATATCACTCATGTATATATTTCACCACACAAGAGAATGGTGTTTTCAACTAAAATGATTTACTACTCATCCATTTATTCTTAAATTCCATACAATCAACAATTTAATCTTACATAGAATAAATATTGATTCTCACACAGTTTTAATCCTAACCTATCATAGTATAAGGGATGTAATATCAGGTAATTATATGCACTTATCTTTTCATTTGGTACTAAAATGTGTCAATAATGGAAACCATAACATATTTTCTATTATGGAAAACATGATTATGATCATCCACCTATTTTTATTGGTTATTTCACTACATTGTTCTGAGAGCATAAGTAAGAGTAAAATAGTAAAATAGAGGGTCTGGGGAAGTATAATTACCTATCCATAATTCAAATTCTATATTCACCAGGTATAATTATTGAGTTTCTATGTAATTGTTGTGTGCCATGGACTGTATTTCTAAATTCCAATGGTGAATCATAACACCATCTTGTAAGGAGATATTATTCATGTGATATTTTCAATTCCTATCCATTATAAATAACTAAAATTACCATTTGATTGGTAAATATAACACAAATTGAACATTGATGTGGGTTACTATTTATGGTTTTATCCAAGAAGTGTGTAAAAATGTTATTTAATGGATGAATATGGTATTGTGGTGGTTTGGTAGAGACAATGAGAAGGTTGGGAAGGACCGGTAGCATTTTGAAAGTTTAATGGGTCCACTAGCTAGTCGTGGAGGAGGCATCGACCAACTGGTTGGATGGATAGAATCACATGGTACTTTCTAGGCTCACTAGCCCACCGGTGGGAAATTAGCCTAATTGTGTGCCACTACTGACTCACTAGTGGAGATCTAAGAATTTTTTTTATTGAAAGTAAAGGTTGGATATTCTCCCATATACCCCTTGTTTCCTATACTCTTTTACACAAACCTATATATGGACTAGGTCCCCTTAGAGCTACCCTATAAGAATTTGCAGTCCCTCCCCCTCACCTATATAGTCATTTTATTTTCATATCTTTTCGATTGGGTGCATTAAAAGAGTCTAATACCATATATCCATAAACACCCCTATTTCCTGTTGTTTCTTGTTTTTTCTTATAAAGCCTAATAACTAAATTCAACAACTAATTTTTAATGAAATTGAATTCTGAGATTTATTCGGGTGGTAATTCTTAGAGAGTTAGATTTGTTGAGATTTTGGTAGAATGTATTTACATTTTTAAGATGTTTAAATAATATTGAATTTGATGATTTTTATGTGTGTCTATTTAGCCCATGGGAACTACTACTTTCAATGTTAGTGTGAGTAGAGGAGGCTAGAATACACATAGTTGGATCCTTGGAGGGGGAGTGTGATGTCTGATACTAGAAAATGATGAATGGAAGAAACATATCAGGAATTATATTTTGGATAAATTCTTGTAATTTTGGGCTTGGATAGAGTTTTTTAGGCTCATCTGTGGTTAATAGGACTTGGGTGAGTGATTTTGGGGGTTTAGTAATGGATAAAAATACTTTTATTAAAGACCTAGGATTTTAGGTTGGGAATCAACTTACATTAGTAAAATGGATCGATGAGTGTGAATCTTATACTAAGATTGATGGGTTGGTATGTATAATTATTTAAAAGGTATGGAAATGTCCTAATTTGGTTCAAAGGTCATTGAATTAGCTGTTGAGTTGATGTCTGGGTTATTGAGATGGTAGAATCTAAATCATGACATTGTGACATATCTTGTTGTGTTATGAGAGGATAACCATGAATGATATGGTTCAATACATTGTTGATATTTTCCATTATATGTGTGGAATTAGTATGAGGTAGATTTGATGATGATGATGGTCATCCTGAGTGAGATATTGGAGTGGGGAAAGGTTTTACGATGGTCTTTTTGCATGTTGGTTCTTAACATTTCATGTGAATGACCCCTAGAACCTATGGGAATAGGTCAGCATGTATGTGGAATACCTAAATTCTAGGGGAATGGTTAAATGTACTTGTATTCAAGTCATATGCTATGTGATAGAGTAATGGTTTAAGAAGGGTTCATTTCCTTTTGTGAGATGGCATGAATAACCATGTCCTAAGTAGGAGAATGTCAGTTGCCAATGATAGTAGTCATTTCTAGATATGGCTCAGGTTGGGGTGACTTGATTGACCACCTAATTATGTGTGACGGGTCAAGGTACATAACATGGCCATGACCTAATTTATAAATGTGGGTTTTAGGTGTATTTATTATGGTTTCTGATAGAAATTCCTTCTGGAAATGTGATAAAGTAGGTAGATATGAGGTTTATGGAGCCTGATTATTCCATAGTTACATGATAAGTAAAATTTTTATTGATCTATTTATTTTAATTCATCATGTACACTTTTTTATGAAATAATTAATTTATAATAAAATCACATTGGTGGTATCCGAAGGGGTTTATACTCTCACCATACAACGTCTTCTAAGTTCTTATGCATTCTTTTTTGGTAGGGGATTCAGATAAGGGGAATGGACCAGCTTAAAGAAGTTATAGAGGATAGCCATGTTTTTTGAGGTGAATCATGGGAATATTCATTGATCTAGTAGTGATTCCCCATTTATATATTTTTATTAGATTATTGTATATAGATCTTCTACATTTGTTGATATATTGAAAGTTCTACTAGGTATTATATGTAATTTGATATATATTTTGATATTTTTTGTTATTGATTCCAATTTTTTACATTTTCATACTATTGATATTATTTATTTCTATTGTATGAATATTATAATGGCTATCTATTACCAAGGGAATTGTCTCCACATGATAATTCTTAGGAAGTTATCACTAGTTGGAAGCCACTTGTATACTGTAGGGCACTCATGTTTCTTATATGGTGTCCCCTAGATCTGGATATGTGACTTAGGCTCGGGAATCATGTTAAATCTAGCTGGTGTATGAGTTTGATTTCTTCTTTTAGTGCTCTCTTAATTTGTTAATATGTGTTTTTCTTCTTTTACGCTCATTCTCCTTTTATCTTTTTCTTCTTGTAATACTTGTTTGAGCTATAATAAAACAATTAATGTAGTGTTTTTCTTATCATAGAGTCAAACCAAAGTGGTATAAACCATATTACATAACAGTGTATTCATTTATGATGTCCTTTTCATTCTTTGTTAGTCATTTAGAATCACCATAGTTACCAGATATTATTCATATATTGTTGTTTTTTCATTTTGAAATATAAATATCATTATTGATTTAGGAACTAAAAAACTGTTAATATATCTACTCTATTTCTTGAGGGTCTTTCCTTAAGGTTTTCCTCAACAATTTTCATCAAATATTATGGTATATGAACATGGAATCCAATAATTACAAAAGTGACAAATTTTAGGGTGATAATGACTTTAATCTAGGACGAGTAAATATAATAGTGTTCCAAGTCCATCATTTATTACATGATGTTATTTATGGACGGAAGAAACCTCACATGAGTTAGCCTACTAATAGATAGACTCTGACCACCTCCACTAATTTCCATATGAATATATTAATGATATCACATAGTTATATTATACTATCATTGGATTATAATGTTTTTAAAGAGTTTCTTTGAAAAAATGATACTAGAAATGGATATAATCTTAAAAAAATATAACCGAATCATTAAATATAATGCCATATATATAAGAAAAATAATATATATAAAACTTATAGATTCATCCTCAAACACAAATTTAAGCACATCCGGATGTGTTTAAAAATTATTCTATATTTGGATTATATTAATGTTACAATAGAATATGAGTACCACACAATAATAATACTAATTTATATGGATAGTTAATTTGATTATATTAATGATTATATGATGAATGTTAGAGAATATATATATTTCAAGAATGTGAAATCGAACCCTCTTTTATATGAATTACATGGTAAGCCAATGGTTAGGATTGAGGATATTGGTTTAGGAATTAAGGGTTGATCTAAGTTTCAACATAAAAAGAAATGAAACATAGAATAAAAATAGTAAGAATTGTAATCAGTCTTGGGATAGTCATTTTATGTCTATGTCAAGAGATTTTTACAACTAATAATAAAGGAAACATAGACTTGGTAAATAAAAATTCACTAAACAAATGTTTATAAATAATAAAAAAATGTAAATATATGGTAGTCAATAATGTCATTTTCATAACTAAATTTATGAATTTAGCTTATCCTTTGTGTTAGGGGTGTCATGGGATAAAATTTTATAATTTCTGGGACAATTAAAATGATTCATGGTATGGAAAAATAATTTGGAAACCATAGATTACAAATTGTGAGACTTGTGCAGTTTATTGTAGTAGATATTATTGGGTTAGTACATGGTTTGGGAAGCCATATAAGTAAACTATACAACCTGCTAAATTTTGGGTATTTTTTCCTTTTTTATTATTTTTATTTTTGATTTATCCCATTCTCCTCCATTCAATCCCCTTGAACAAGGAACCTCCAAAGCCCATTTCATCAAATTTAAAGAACCAATATGGTAGGATTTTTCTGATTTCATTTTCTTTTCTTTAATATATTGAAATATTAGGGTTTTTCCTTCCTTATCATATTTGTTTCTCTTTATTTTGACCATTTTAAATAACCATAGTTTCCATTTTGTATTATTTCTATGACTAGGGATGTTTTTATATTGGGGGTCTTGGTTCTTAAGGGTTGTGAGCTCATCCTTAAGACCAAATCTAGTGGTGTTATTTGAAAGTGACTTACGTACACTAGTTGAGGTAGGGGTTTCCATTACAGTTTCTTTTAATAGATATTTCCATTTTATTCTTGAATTCATAAATGTTATTTTGAAATAGATTAATATAGTATAAGATATATTCATTTTTTATGTAAAAGGGTTTTGATGCTTTTTTCATTTGAAAAAATTCACAAATTTTGTAGTTCAATGGAAATGTGATTTCAAATAAAGTTTTATATCAACAAATTTATGATCTGTGTGAACTCAGTCCTAAATTTTTTAAATGAAATGAAAATTATAAGTTCATCTAGAAAAAGGTGTTTTCCAAATAAGAGAGTGGATCTCAGCCTTCATATCTACAACCACAAATGGTGTACACTAACCAAGATTCGAAAATGACAACTTCACACTTTAATCCATGGATTTTCTTGTCAAAAAGATATCCAAAACATGATTTGACTCGCTATATGCATTATAGACCATCGGGTTGAGTTATATGGAATCTTGAAAACATTCAGTCTAATAAGGAAACAACTTCCTAGTCTTGAAAACATTCAGTCTAATAAGGAAACTACTTCCTTGGAACATTCTTGATCCTAGTCTTGAGGGAATAAGTCTTAATTTTATAATTAAATTCAATCCATATATATCACCAATCATTACCGAAATCATTATTAATTGTGTAAATCCTAGACCCATGCTTTTCGTCATACACAATTCCTATTCTAATATAATGATAAATGTTGAGCTTGATGAAGCCTCGATGATTGGGGAATAATTCTCCACAATATGAAGGTCCTGGTATACCATAGTCCACACCATCAGTTTACACCATGATCCATAAGGTTATCAGGGGATTATATCAAAAAAAATTCTACATGCTGGGTTTTCTGGGCCTTCCATAACACCCATAACCTGTAAATTTTTTGATCACTAATAGTGTCATCCATCACACATCTTTCAATCATAGATTTATTAAACAAATTATTTTCTTGTTTGGATTCCCACATGAATGGAGTGGTGTTGTTTATCAGACAACACAACATTTTTTTATATCCAAGTGAAATAGATGAATGTGAATGTGGCTACAAGGAGAACATTATTAGCCTACTCACTCAATTCTAGTTCAATGATGAAAACATCAACTTTCAAGGCTAGTTGTGTATGTAGATGGTGATACTGAATAGATTCTTCATGTAATTCCATAGCTGTAGAGTAAAGTTAAAGCTTATGAATATACTTTTTGTATTCTCTTCATCACCCATACATATATAGCATACCAATTCAAGATTTTTTCCGACATTTTTTAACTGAGTATGGGTAAAAAGTCACCCTTTATAAATTCTAAAAAGGATCATGAGCCTAGTAGGTTGGATGAAATGTCATTGAAACATAAAAATCCATGGAGGAACTTTTGTAGAAGTGTCAAAATTATTCTTATAGAACTCATTGGTATTATAATGTTTAGTTCTATTAAGATTCAATATTAATCTATCTCTATCTATGAAATAATACCATTGTATTTAAAGTAATATAGCATATATCACAGTGCTATCATGGTTGTTTTTCCAATATATGATATTAAAAATGGTTATATGTTGTCTATTTATAGTTATTACCATGATGACTTTCAGTGGGATAGAAACCCAAGGTGTAACATAAAAATTGAGGCCAGACTGTATGGAAACAATCCATTTATAGTTTCACATGAGTTCATATATGAGGATCTAATTAAATCTCTAATAGAGGATGTGATATCATAGGGTTAACCATCCAATATTCTTTTATTGAACTTATTTGATATAAAATCCAAGTTAGAGTCATTAGAATTTAAGATATTACAAGTAGTTTATTTAAATATGAATAGTTAAATATCCCATGATCTTTTATTAAAATAACCCATGTCAATGGGATTTATGTATTCTCTCTATAAATCGTTTATCAATTTACTTCCATGGATAGATCCAATCTAGATAATTTTTTTGACCAAGTTTCATAGATCACTGATGAGACTTTTGGGTGATCAATACAAAGATAAAGATTAAACAATCTTGGATGAGTTCACTGAGTTGACCAATAACACTATTCTATCATCGGAAAAATATTTCTCCTTCTATACAAAGATATGAATAACAATTCTAGAGTGGATTCTCTCAATGTGTCATAGTTTAATCATTCCCAAAAATAATTTTACAATAAGGTATATGAATGGGTGGGATACCCTCTTCACAGTCATGACTTTGGGGATCCATTTCTTATTATAAATAGAAAACCCACACCAAAAAACAATGAATTACTTATTCCAGTTTATGTTTCTCCTTTACACCTCCTCATAGTGAGAAAAAAGGGATTTTACAAAAGAAATTATTTTTTAAAGTCTTGACCAAGGAGGAAAATTCTTTCAATATAAAAGAAGTGTGAGGGGATAAAGAGGCATCTTCCATCCACAATTTTTTATAGAGTCCAACCTAAACAACATCAGTGATGAATTTACTAAAATAACTTTTATCAATGGGAAAGAGGACACCTAAACGAGGTTCACCCTCACTCACTCCCCTAGTGTAATTGAAAAATTCTCTTAGATATCCATGAATCAAAATTGAGGTTCTATAAGAGGTATGTATGATGTTGATGATTCTACTAAATTTATTAGAAAGTCCATACTTTATAGGGAAAAAAGATAATGCTCAATTTTAGGGTTTAAAAAGGATTAGATATGTCTATTTTATGGGAAAATTTTCCATAATTCAACTTCCTTATCTTTAGGTTGAAAATTATAAATGATGTAAAAAGGGTTCTTTGGATGATTCTACCAGGGAAAGATATTAATTAATTTAGATTTATGATGTCCCTAATAATGACTCCCAATTTGGTAATAATGATTTTTCTAATCAAACTAGTAATAATTTTCCCAATTGAAATCGGCTAAAAATATATGATGTCAATGAAATTGTTCTTGTTTCGTATGAGGGAAATTATTTTTTTGATACCATAAGGTATATAGGTATGTAATAAAAATTACATAACAAAAGTGGTCACCACATCAGGAAAAGTTTTCTAATAGGTTATGAAAATTTTATTGGGGAATCCATCAAGACCAGAAAAATATCATTATTGAGGGAGAAGATATATGCTTGTAATTCTTCTTCAAAAGGATAAATGGTGAGGCCTTGGTTTTGGGTGTCATAAATTTAAGGGAAGATGTTATAAATTAGCATGTGGGTTTTTTACACCCCATTATCAAAATTAATTCCTTTAATGTAATATTCCACAGTAATAGTGATATCAATTTTAGATGTGAAAATAAAACTAGTAACACTAAGGGAATTATTACCTCTTCCAAATACATTATTTTTGTGTAATAGGTGGAAGATATCAGAGCTTATGCCACCATAATGTAACCTTATTGCATTAGGTTCATTTCACTCTAACCTGAATTTCATTTTCAATAGGTCAATCGACATGGAAAGGGCTTGGATTTCTTCTCTAGAGGTAGTGATTTGATTCTAATTACTATTTATAAAAGGAAATATGATCCTAAGTAACCTTTTTATCACAGTTTAGTTTAAAAAATAATTTCTGACTCCAATTTCTTAACAATTCCTTGGTGTGTTTATGTTTTCTATTAAGTTCATGGAGGGTGTATCCCATAATTTTTATTTTCCAGGCCTCTAAGACAACATCTCTACATCTAGGATTGAAAATATATCCATTAATAAAATTAAATAGAAGTGGGGATGAACATAAAAATCTACAAGAAAGCCCAAAAATTATAATTTTATTATCTAAGTGATATTTTAGGAGTTTGAAACAATATATTCCAAAGGTTGTATTCTTATAATACACCTAGAAAAAGATTCTATACTCTCAACTTTTTTGAATTACATTTATGGAGTATCCACACCATCTGAGGTTATCTCAAGTAAATAAAACTTTAGTGATATTCCAAGATCAAAATAAGGGGATGACTCATGAGAGACAACCATGTTAAAATGAGATCTACTCTTCTCATCTGTCCTCACATAGGAATTGAAATCCCCTAGAATAATTCATTTATGAACTTGATATCTGATGTTGTTTCTTATTCCTTCCAAAGGCCCCATTTACTGATATATATGGTCAAACCATAAATAATAGAAATGAAGAGTGCATATGAGTGAGTGAATACTAAGACTTTAATGTACAAAGAGAAATTTTTTCATTCATGGAGTTGAATACTATCATTTTTATGTATCCAAAGGGGACCCATATTAGTGTAATGTAGAATATGTGACAAATAAGTGTACCAGAGTGAGTCACATTTAAATGCATTTCCTTTTTTCAAAAATAATTCATTGTTCATAAAGTCTTATTAAGTGGGGTTTGTAGGTATTGATAAGGTGTATAAATGAATTGGACCATATGGGGGTTCACCAACCATTGAAAATTCCAATAAATACGATTTATATCCTTAAGGACCTACCTCTTCTAGTGCCAATTTCTCATGGGATTTCATTATCTTCCCTATGTAAACTTTTTTTTCTTCTCAATGAAGCCTAAAACACATATTACTCCACCCTAATTTCAGGATGTTTTGGGCCGTTATTGATTTTTAAAGGGGGTGTTTCATTTTTTAAATAAAATAATTTTTTTAGTGGGGTGTATTTGACTAATAGAATTGTTTGGAGATGCGCTTTGACGATGCTATTATTATGACATGTGGTCAAAGATTAAAATAAATTTTAACCTGACCTACACTAACTAAAAAAGTGTCAAATAGTGGAATGTGTAAGATAAATCTCATGAGGATACATGAATCTTAGTGATCATATGAAAACTAATTATTATGTATTCTTAATTTTTTTGCTGAATTAATAATCAAACTATACTACTTTATAATCACCAAAATTTATGTAGACATTAACTAAAATAAAAATTATATTAAACAGTAATTTAGACTATTTATAGATTATTAATATATGGAAAATGATTTTATAGTAAAATTTTATTCATTTAATGTATTATACTATATTTATTATGTAATAAAAGTAACATGCACAAGACTATTTAAATAAATTAGTCCTACCTATATGCAAAAAAATACACTACATAGGACAATAAATTCCTCTATCAAAGTGATCTAGAAATCCTAAGTGTAGTAAGTTCAACCTCTATGATAATGGTGAGGTTAGGTTTACCATTTCTTTACTCCTCCATTAATTTTATTAGGTGGCATACCCGAATAATAATTATTCTCACTAGGTTATTAGAGATAAATTAAATAAAAATTCATAGAAATAAATTCAAATTTTAAAATAATTCCAAAATAATAAAGTATATAAATCATCTCATGAACATACCCATAAAATCTAAGCCTCCCTCTTACAAAAACTCAACCACTCATGGTCAATGGTTCGTCGACCATGAATGATCCAAGTGATGATGAGCGAGTAAAAATAATTAAACTAAAAATAAATTTACTTTTAAAATATTGAAAACACAATTCTATCAAAATTATTAAATGATATATAAATTAAAATAATAACACAATAAAAAAACTAAATGAAAATAAAACCAAAAAACACAAAACCTCCTCTACTTTAGAATCAACTTTCACTTCCTCCTCCTCTGAAGTGGTGATTCTCCCAAATAATATATGAATATTATTTTATTTTTAAATTATCATAATAGGGTAATTTTATCCATCCTATTTTTCTTAAAACATTAGAGGAAATAAAATTTCTAAAACTCTTGGAATATTTTAGTTTGTAATTTAAAAGCTGGTATTTTACCCTCCACTGTGGTATAAACACCACCCATATACTACGATATCTCACATTAACAACTCCTCTAAGGTGTAAGGAGAAATATTATGTAGTAACAATCCAATAAATGGATATATAAGGAATCATACTTTAAAAAAATATTTTGATCTAACATACCATCATATTATTTCAACTGATCTCATAAAATTTTAATATATATTTTTCTTCCTCAAAATATGGCTAGGACATGGCTAAAAACTTACCGTGTAACTACATGTAGAATACAGAACTGAACCAGGTCCATTTTGAGAAAATACATAGTATAGGTGTAACCACATGATGTATCATCTTATAGAACACCTAGGTAAATATTAAAAGTTACTACCATTATGAGATACTCTATGTCATTATTCATGAGATAAAATATATCTTCTTTATCATTTCTTCTCCACTTTTGAATCATGGTAAAAATGATATAACATATTGAACTCTAATTCTATGGATTATCTATATATGGAGTATAAGAGAATTTATAGTGCAAGGGAAAACCTTAGTGGTGAAACATTTATCTCTAAGTTGTAGGTGGTTATCTACAATGAAAATGGTACCCATGGAGGGTTTGATAGTCTGTAGTGATGGTTGGGTGAGCTAGGATAATAAGCAAGTGAATAAAGATGAGTGTGAATGGTGGTAGAGTCATGTGGTAGAAGAATGATGATGTTTTAATAAATGGTGAATATAACCCACATGTTTATATCATAAATATTATTTTTTGATTTCCTAGATCTAATTAGTAAAAAATGTTGTGGCTTAGGTGGTAGAGAAGTTGAATGGGGGTTAGAGGATTACAAACACCACCGTGTTCCACCCCACACGGGTGTGTATATCCCCCACATAAAAATTGATAATCCTCTTATGTTTTGGTTCATTTATTCCCACATGATCACATGAACATTAACTTGTTCTAAGACACGTAGGGAGAATACAGACTTGTAACATCATCCCTGGAGCCTTGGACAATTTCCCATCTCTCCAGTGATGTGGATTTAACGTTGGTTGAGGGATGGGCTAGTGCTGACCTTCTTTTTGGACAAAAACCATCTAGAGTAATTTCCAAAAAACTTCTTCTTAATGATTTTGGAAATTGTATCCAAACCAAATCAATTCACCTAAATACATAAATTATACTTTGAGACACTATTAAATACAATTTAGTTCCTTAAATAATAATTTATTTGTTGACAAAAATGGAAAGTAAATCAAAATAATAAATCAAGAAATTAATTATATAAATTATAGTCATTAAAAAACCCCAAAATTAAACATTTACTCATCCATTAGAAAAACATCACTATTATTATCAAAATGTGTCCAAAAATTAATAGCGGTAATTTTCAAACAATAATTCTCAAAAAATAAAGTTAGAAATAAATATTTGTTAATGAATAAAACACGACCAAATTCAAGTTCCAAAATGAATGAAGATGCTTTTAAAATTTCTAATTCCAAAAATTTAATTCCATTGTCCTCACATAATTTAAACATTTATTAAATACCCATGGATAAATTGATTTAAATTACTTGAATACATGTCAGTAATGACTCAATAAAATTTGAATAATCATTTGACTTTCATGAAATTCCACCTATATATTTTCCATTTATGGGAATGAAAAATTAAAAATTTTCAAATATAATAAAAATATATATCCTAAGTGATTATGATATCTCCTAGGTCAAATAAAAAAAATAAATCAAACATTCTAGTATCCTAGGATGCCCCACACTTAAAACAAAAATAATATTTGATGTTCAACCAAGGTGAGGGGTGAATGATTTTAATGAAATTATGATAAAAATAAGGAATGGATACAAAAAAAGATTTTAAATTACAAAAGGAATGAAATTATACACTATAATATAAATTCATTTATTTTATTACTTAAAAGTGTTTATTTAGCATTGAAATAATAATATTTTGATCCTAATCTATCTTCATATCTCCCTTTATTTATTGATTTTTCATATTTAGACCATAAAATTTAAATTAATCTCTAAAATAATTGTTTTCCATACATTAATGTTAGAGAATAATAGAGGGTAAATATAACACACTAAGATAATTAATTAAACTAAGGTAAAAATTAAAAGTCAAACTGAAATTAGAATTCAAATTAAATACTTGAAAGTAATAAACACCTTGGTTTCCTCTAAGAATAATGTTATTTTTGTTCTTTATGATTGATAGTTTACCTTAGGTGTTTGGTAATTGGAGTGTGAAATATTGTTAAATTGTCTACATTGAGAAATTACAAGAGTTGTTGTAAATTTTGACTGTTTTTATCTCCTCTATGTCATTTTAATGAATCAGTATTTTTTCATACATATATATAATATCTTAATCTATAAATATTCAACAAATTTTGAAAATATATAAACATGGACTATAAAGGATTATATATTTGGATAATATAATAAAAAATCATATTTTATGAAATATCTTAAAAATTATCTACAATGATCATCCCAAAAATTACTCTTCCTAGACATACCAAACATATAAACTTTCTTCATAACATGGAAAAAGGAATGATAAGAAAGGGTTATCTCAGATTCAAATTATGGGTAAACTGGGTGATATTAATGATCAATTAATAATAACATGAGAATACGTGAATGTGGACATGATAATTAAATTTCAAAAAAATAAACAACATATCATAGATCATAATATTGGGTCATGGAATAAATCTTTGATGTTCATGAGACATGAATCACAAAGTATTCAAAGAAATTGATCTATGAGACAATAACATTGACATAAAACATAAGTCTTTGGAATTTACATAATTATAGAAGACCAAATAATTAATAAATTATATCTTCTAATACTATCATTTTGGATTTGGTTCACTCACTATTCAATCATATCATTAGTCAAGCTTCACTTTGAAGACTATCTTGGTGGACAGAGTCCCTTACTAAACTGGGTTTACTCTATATTACTTTTCTTATTATTTTAGTATATATCCTTATTTACACAATGAATACTAAGGATATATATTTATAAGACCACCTAAAAAATAATCACAATCCATTCATATGTGTTATACAAGATTATAAATCATTCTCCTTATATCCTAACACATTGAAAAGAAAAAAATTAATAAATATTTCAACATTTCGTCGTAACATGACCCTTGGAAAATAAATGGGTTTCATGAAATTCTCATCACTATAATACTATATTATATATTGAATGTAAAATTATTGTATAATTATACCATATCCCTTGTAATAAAATTATTATATCAATGGATTTTACCTTAAATGACAAATGACTTTAAAATATCACTAGGAATACTTCTTGAGGAAAAAACCCATTTTCATATTTAGATCCCTTATTAAAAATATAAAAATTTAGAAAATATTAAGGGAAATAAATTAATTGAAAATAAACATGGAAACATATAAATGATTTTTAAAATCATTTATTAGTCATGAAAATGGGAAATTATGATCATTCCATGTATGCTAAAATATATATTCTATTCACTTTTTCTATGAAAGTCAAAAATAGCTCATTCAAATAGTTAAAAGAACATTAATTTAAAATATATTTTTTTATAAAACTCAATAATTAGTATAAATGAATTTAAAATATAATATTATAATGTTTAACACATTATTTAAAATCTTTTTGAAACAATAAGGATATAAAAGAAAAATAATTTTTGATAGGAGAGATAAATAAATATTCTTTTACATAATAATATTATATTGGTACCTTATGTAATTATTGAGTGTAAGATGAAATTAAAAAAAATTATATCTATAAATAACCATATTATAATAAAATTATTTGTATCTTTGAGTTATAGGTCATATAATTTCATCATTATAAATCCAATCACAAACAATCCCAATAAACAATGTGATTGTAAAATAAATCCCAAAGATCAAATTTGGCTTGATTCAAAAGTTCTCTAACATATGAATAATAAATTTAATTTTGTTGTACTTTTATAACAATTTAATTCCCATATAATTTCTCATTTTACCTGTTGTAATATTTTAACACCAATTTATATATAATTCCATTAAAATCATTGTTTTCGGGTGTTACTTCATTCATTTTTCTTGAGAATTTCAGTTCGATAGTTCTGAACCTTGTACTTTGGGCATGGTTAAATAATTTCCAAAACATTAACCACGATATAAAAACATATATATTAATTATATATATATATATATAATTCGATTAATTCATAAAAGGTAGAGATAAAAAAATGGATTACACCATTATTGGAGTCAGTAGGTCGTACGTTCATGTGAAGGTTATTTTTACTTCTTGACGAATAAAACAAAAGAAGTATATGTAATAATTTACCATTAAATAATAATTATTATATTATATATATATATCAGATATATTAATTAAATATATCCATATTACCATCCATTTAAATAGTAAATAAAAAAACGATTCACATCGTTTCATCGAGGTGGTAATCCACATGTTCACACAAGCGACATTATCGTATTCTAGATGATGGAAAGGTAAGAAGGAAAATTAGATATTATATTTATAGAAGAATTATTATATTATAAATATCATATAAAACATTAAAAACATAATAATAACTATCCATGAATGATGGTGATGGAGAATTAATTGTATCACAACATGGAGGAAGAAGTCCAGGATTACGAATGAGAGATAATTTCACTTAACATTTGATAGAAAAGAGGGTGAATACTGGTGTTTACAAAATCATTAAAATAATATAGTATATTTAGGACCATGAATTTACTATTTTATAATTAATAACCAATATTTAAAGGATATACAATAAGAAATGATTTTTAACATGTTGGGTAGGATGATTACCTCTCCTTCGATCAACGTCCTCTAGATTATTTCTTCAAGACCGTTGAAATGGTATTTTACAAAGATCAGAACCTCTAATTCATTTATTGGGAAGCTTATTAAAGAACTAAATTAGGTTTAGTCTAGTTATATGGATTAAGGTTATATAAATAAAAATGCATAGGTGTGACTTTTTATATGTTGAAGAGAGGACCCACATTTAATTTCTTGAAATATTAAAATATTATTATTTATTTATCAAAAAAATGATACAGAACTACTTTTAGTTTTATTACAATTTTTACTATTCAAAATGACAAAAAATGAATATGGGATCATTGAAAATTATTAAAATGATTATTCCAAATATATAATACATTTTATCAAAATTAATTCATAGAAGTGGAAGAATTTAATTTAAAATCAAACCTATAAAATGAGATGAATATTAGTTTTCCATAAAAAAATGTTTTCTTTAGTATAAAATGTTTTTATTAAAAAACTAAGCATAAAATTATTTTTAATGAACTTAATTAGATTAATAATAATATAAATGAATTAATGTTACTTTTAAAAATATTTTAAAATAAAATTATACTTTTAAAATTATTTAAACAAAGAAGAAAATTTTCAGTAAAAATCAATATTTTCTCTATTCATTGAAAAATAAATTTTTCAAGGAATTATAAAAAATCAGAATTAGAAAATTTTATAATCTGGTTTCTAAAATTATGTTAATTTTTTCAAATAAATTTTATAAATTTGGTTTAAATTATTTATATTATTTTGTAATGAAAATGAAGAAAAACCATTTTGAGGGAAACCTGTATTTTTTAAGAATTTTGTTAATTTATTAAAAATCGAGTAATTAATTATCAAAATATATTTTATATAATCCCTTCCTTCATATTTGTGTCAAAATTTGGTCCCTACGAATCACTCTAGAAACTTAATTTCTATATTATAATGGTATAGTATTTTATGATTCATTTAGACATAGTGTTATGTGTATCACATGATATCGAAGAAACTGAATTTATTTGAAGATAAATATATTATAAAATTCCTAGGATGTAACCTTATTCGACCCTAAAAATAAATTTTCCTTCAAAATTACATTATTATTATACAAAAATGATGATTTATCTATTTAATCACATCCTCAAGCTCCCATATTGTTTATTCAAATTTATGAATCCTCTAGATATCTTTGAAAATGTGATTAGTATTTTTTTCCATATCACCTGGTCTCTACAATCCAAAAATTGTAATAGTTTGAATTTATAGAAAAGATCATGATCTAGTGGAATAATCTATGAATTCAGTAAATGTGATGGATTAGGTATTTCTTTTCCACAAAGAGATACAAGAAACACATCGTGAAATTAATAGATACTTAGTGGAGCACTAAGTGATTAAACCTCATCCCCAATCGATCATGAATATAAAGGAGACACCATATTTAGGGACAAAATTTACCTTACATCATAATATCATAACCTTATTCCATAGAGAAATTAATTGGAATACCTTCTCACTAACATTGAGTTCTATATATTTTTGATGATTTTCAGTATATATTCTCTATTGACATTGAGCATCCATGAATTAATGCTGAATGATTATGAAATTCATTACCACTTCCTTAGATATCTCATGTCCAGATTTCATTATTTATCCAACTTTATCTCATAAAATCGATGTCCTAAAAACATTAATTCGAGGTCCTCATAAGCATCTATCTGATTGGTTGAGGGAAATAAATTATTATAAGAAAAAATGAACAAAGTAAGGTATTAACCCCAAACAACATTGAAATATATAAAAAAATTTCTCAAAAAATAATATAGGGTCTAAATAGTTATCTCATACTGATGATCTATTTAAGGATGATAAGTAAAACTGAAACACAACTCAAAATCTAGAGTTTGTTGAAGACTTCCTCAGAACATTAAAGTAATCCTTGGATCCTTATCATATATAGTAGAATGTGGAACTCCATGGAAACATACAAATTTATTAATATATATTATGAAATTATTATTAAGTGATAACTATTCTCTCATAAGAATGTTGTGTCATAACATAGTAATGAGGTTAACTGCAACATTAATAAAATTATTTCCTTTAGACATTTTGGGTAGTCCGATGAAAAAAACCTAGTGATTTTTAACATTTCCATTCTAGTATGGGTAATGGTTGTAATAACCCATTAAAAATAGGTCCATTTAACTTAACTTTATAGTATACCAATAATATAGATACATAATTGTTAGTATATCTCTTCACATTCCACAACTATTAACACTATTTTAGATCTCTATAAATCATTCTAAATCTATAATGACTTTAAAATTATGAAATATGAGATTCATCCAATAGATCATTCTTTAAATATAATATAGATGGAAAAACCTACATGATTCCAGAACCTTATTAGTCTATAAAAACTATCATTTATCTTAGGAATATTTCATACCCTCTTTGGCGGCACTACATCCTCCTTCAACAACTATTTAATCATAACACAAATAGATAGTATAACACTCATTTTTGGAAGATAATATTTGTTCCGTTCCTTAAATATTTCTAGATCTATCATATTAAAATCCATAAATACTAGATATTTTTGGATCCTCATAATATATAATATAACATTATCCTTTTGACTTAGGGCATTTTGGATCTTGTTTGCTTTCACAAGGTGGTAATGTATTGAGAAATCATAATATTTAATCAACTCCAACCATATTCTTTGACACATATTAAAAAAAATATGAGTGAATATATACTGTACTATTATATGAATAGTGTATATTTCACAAATGTCTCTATAATTATAAGTCATCCATATATTTAATGAAAAAAATTATTGAAGATAACTCAGAATCATGGGTTGGGTAATTCTCCTCACCAACCTTTAATTTTAATGATGAATAAGATATGAACATATCATATCCATGAGGATGAATCTCATTCCCTTCTTCAATGAATCTGTATATTTTACAAACACATCTCCACAATAAGGTAGTGTACGTTTAGGTGTCCAAACTAAACTTTTTTTTTAGTTCTGTTAAATATTTTTCACTTTCAAATGTCTAAAGGTTATTAGATCCACTGTGAGTTAATTTTATGAGTGGATTATACAACAATGAAAAATTATTAACAATTATTCCATAATGTCCACACAAAATATGGAAAATATGGATCTCAGTCAAAGTGGTTGGTCTGAGCCAATGTTTAATAACTTCTATCTTTGATGGATCTAAAAATATACCCTTTGTTGAGATTATGACCCAAAAATGAAAAATTTTATCGAAAACATACACACTTGGTTAACTTCTCAGAGATCTTATCCTTTGTTAGTGTATTAAAGACAATCCTCATATGACCTTAATTCAATTACATAATCTTGTAATATAAAATAATGTCATTTATAATGACTACTACAAACTTATCAAGATAGTCTATAAAGACTCAATTTGTTAAATCCATGAAGATGTGGAATTATTAATACCAAATGGAATCACTATAAATTGAAAATTTTCATACATCATATAGAAGTAAATATTGGGTATGTCATTACATTTTATACACAATTGATAGTATCCAAATCAAATTCCAATCTCTGAAAAATACTGATCTCTCATAATTGGTTAAACTAATCATCAATATGACACAACATATACTTATTATAGATTGTGATTTTTTAAGTTCCCAATAATCAATGCATAGTTTCATTAAGCCATCATTATTCAAAAATGAAATAATATGTACACACTGTACTGTTGAACCTGGATAAATGAATCCCTTATCATGATTCTACTTTATTTCCTTCTTTAATTCATCCCACTAAATTGGGGCATTATTTATAAAGTCTTTGAAATATGCGTACCATCATAAATGAGTCCTATTTAAAACTCAACTTCATAATTTGAAGGAATACTAACAATCTTATCTAGATATAAATAAATAAATAATTATACAATAACAATAACTATGATGTTTAGTTTCTCCCCAACCATATAAGATAGACACCCAATTCTAATTGGAATCAAGACCCACTCAATAGATGTCATTTCGATAAAAAGTGCATAATTGTTATCATAGATTTAGATAATGACTGGATGGTTTATAATATCAAAAAAAACTTCTCTACCTCAATAATTTATATTTAATTTATGTATCGAAATCCAATCCAGGACTATAATAGCATCACATTCAACTAGAGGAAAAAAAATGAGATTTTGAGGAATCACATTACCACAAAAAATCAATTTGAGAATAATTATATGCTTAATATATGATCATCATACCATTAAGGGTTTTAAGATAAAAATAAACATATAATTTATAATGTGGTATTGTGATACTACAATAAAATAAACCAGATATAAAAAAGTGGTTAGATCTATAATTAAATAATACATTAATAATTCTTCAGTTCCTAGTAAGTATACCTTTCACAACTTCTTTATCATACCTCACACCGAAAATTGTGATCCCATGATTGTTTCTTTTGTATATGGGCTTTAGTGGTTACTGAATATGATTATCATTATTAACCTTCATATTTGAGAACTAGCTAGCATAATTTCTGCACTCCTTGCATTTGAAACATTAGAGTGTGGGTGGTAAATTTTATAGTGATTTATCTCCATCATTAGAAAACTTATTCACTTCAATTTGGTATTAAATTACCTGATTACCTTCATTTCCACACTAAAAACCTTTACTAGTCCTCTTAATAAAATTTCCTCTTTTTTTCCTTCAACACTTTGATCATAAAATAAATATCATCTTCTTATATACATGGTTATTATCATTATAACTTATTTTTAATTCTATATATCTTTTATTATAAATACTATAAGATTTATGGGACACTCTGATATTCATTTCTACCTTGATATCACATCAACTAATTTTATCATAGCTACTAATACCCCATATAGATAACACCCTTTAGAGAATTAATTTTATTCTACTTAAGAGTCAATCAATGTTTCTTTTAGATTTGATGATAACACCATAATTGTAACTTAAATGTATATTAAAATATTGTCTATTGTTACTACTAGTTATACCTCCATATAATTTAGACCAAGGAGTTGCTTCTCCTTTTTTATATTAAGAATATGAGAAAAGTACATATAAAAATGAGACTATAAAATCATCCTACTATATGGTTTGAATTTCTTCCCAATTCCTCATGTTCTTGATTAGAGAACACCATTGATCTTCTTCACATGATAAATATTAAAGAACCGTAATATTTTTTTTCAAATTATAAACACTAGATAATTAATAATATCTCTTTATTGGGACTAATCCATATATAAAAAATTATTGGAATTGAATTCCCACTAAAATATGGTGTATATTTCTGCATGAAGGAATATACATAATATTCTTTCCACCTTTGCTAATTTACAATATCAGCATTATTCATTGCTTGAGGATGTTTTATAAGAATAAAAATAATAGTATTCATTCCATATCTTATAACATGCAATTACTCTGGAGGAAAATCATTTGGTTATCAGTATCACTCATCATTATCATAGTTCCTTCAGTTTAAATTCATTTCCAAAAACTAAGATTCATAGTTTGTGTGATAATTATTATAATGGGAAACACCATAATTATGAAAAACTAATTTTAAGATGGATAAATAATTCCACCGACATTTCAATACAAGGAAACATTTTTTAAATCTTGGTCATTCATGGTTACAATAAATTATAATTCTTTATGATTGTTCATAATGAAAATGTGAATTAACCTAAGAATATCGCATGAGAGTTTCAAACTAGGGTCATAGTAAGACAAACCCCACAATGGAACAAAATGATGGCCAATATATACTTGAAAAACTCTTTTTGGGGGGTATTTCCCAAATATTAATCTTTGATAAAACCACATTAACTTGTTGTATCCATACTTTTATGTAAAAATACGAAAATAACATAATATCTTCCTTACTAAAACAATATAATGTTATCCTATACATAGAATTATAACTACGGTTTTCACTAATGTTATCTAATATTAATCTATAAACATTACTTTAACCCTATTATAATACCAACTATAGAGACCCATAAATTTCAAAAATATATATTAAATCTTAATAGATGAATATTCAATATATAATACAAATACCCAAATAAAGACAAGAGAGGTTTAGTTTTTTGGAGACTAGATAGAAAATTATCTTATTTATTAGAAGATCTTAAACATATCCCACTAATATATTCCCAAATAGAACTATTTTTAGACATACCCTACTTAAAAAATTTCTTCATAACATGGGTAATGTACACATAAGAATGTGTGAGATCATGTTCTCATTAAGGGTAAAAGGGTTATATCAATTATCACTATGAAAAATATAAGAATAAGGGAATAAGAACATGAGACTAACATTTGGAAACCATACTCAACTTAACATATATCATATTCATGATATTGTAATAAATCCTATTTGTTCATAAGAAAGAAAACATAAATGAATCAATGAATGGAATCTAGGAGAACATAATATTTTCATAAGACTTAAGTTTGAGGCATACATATATTTTGAGAAAATCATTTCCATAGTCAATGATTACAACCGATAATATTAGATTTTATTTAATTAAATACCTATTCCATCATATTCGTAGCTAATGTTCTCTCCCAAGTATATCATTCATGAAAAATAACCTTACTAAACTAGGTTTACTATCAATTCTAGACCTTATTATCTCACGAGATATCCTTATATAACCAATGAACAAGATGATTATATAATATTCTAGACTACCCTAAAATGAATTAGATCAGGATATCATCCTACCGAACACCCAAAACAACTTTCCACAAGCCATAAAGGGAATTTTTATCCCCAAAAGATTGTGATAATTTATTGTGAATCATCAGAACTACTTTTGGAATATATTTAAAAAATAGAAGATATGAAAGTAGAATAAACAAATAAACATCATGAAAAAGAGGCCATAAAATACTACCATGATCTAATCCTTTTTTATACAAAAAAATAAACATAAATAAAATAAATATTCAAGAAACATATAGAAGAACAAAACTGACCAAAAGAAAAATACTATAAAACAACAACGTCGATCTGAGCCTAAAACCAACTCCAAGAAACTACTGGTTTCTAACCACCACCCCACTCACTCAAAAGTTTCCTCGATGAACAATAAGGATCAAATAAAACATTTGTAACCTAAAATATAAAGAAATTATCTAAAATAATAGTAGGTTACCTACACCCACTAAAATACTGAATCTTATTCCCTAAAGAAATATATAAGTACTAGATTGAAAAAAATATTGAATGTATGCTTCATAAAACATATGATGTGCTGACACCGAAAATTCTAGTAACCATTTTCAAAGATATTTTCCATTTGTTTCCCAAAAAAACACATGAATTTGGAAAACAAAAACCATCAAACAAAGCCACTTGAAAAAATAACATAAAAGATAAACATTTCTCTAATCAAATCACACATTCTTTATCAAAATTACAATAGTTTATTTTAAAAATCCCATTGTATGAATACATAATTAAACCCAAAACACATTCTTAAATCCAATTTAAAGAACTCACACACAAGAGCCTTTAAGTTCATCATATATTACTTCAACACTTCATTATAGACCCATTTTCAAAGGAAACAAATAGTTACCATCATGGGTCAATCATAACAAGAAGAACCCACACATATATCACAAGGAATAATAAATACCAACACATGCATGTAAGGTTACATGATATAACTCATTGAATAGTTGATACAATATAATAATAAGGTAAAACACCTAAAAATGATCCAAAGGATACAAGTGTCATTGTTGTAACCAACATGCTCTAGAGAGATACTAGCATGACTATGAATAACCCTAGGCTAAATTATTGTACATAAAATAACTAAAAATATGTTGAGGATGACACAATCCTCAATGGGATCTCACAGTCCCACCAGTGCCCTTGTGGTCCCCAACAGGGAATTACTGGTCCCCAACCACCCATTAGCACACATGGACTCATGGGGGAACGTTTCCACAATGGTCTCTCTCTATCCTAGGGGAAGCACTCCTGATGACCAACCTAGGTTAGTTAATCAATCACTTTAGCCACCTAACCCATTTCCAATGTACAACCTTTAAACATATATTGAGGTGAGGCATAGTGAAAATTATCCAAGTCTATCACACACGACATAACCATAATACCCTCACCCCCAACACCTAATAATGGAATCCCCCTTTTAAAGGAATGTCACATAATTAATAATATGCATATTCCTCACAAGGGAACAAAACATTCGTATCTCATATTTCCTATCTATTTCAGATATTATGAAACACATTCCAAAAAACATTTCAAAAATGATATAAGTCACCCATATAGAGACCTCGACTTCTCATTTATGGATACTACATCTTTTTATATGAATATTCATTATATTATAGAAACACACACTTGAGGTATGTAATTGTATAGTTCCATTGGAATAATAGTACATAATCTTATAATCAGGTGAAAGATCATCAATGTTTCCAAAAAATATCATACAATCTATTACTCCTCATAAACATACCCTACCTAAAACCCTTTATCCTATCATGGGGAAAGGAATAACCAGAAAGTGTAACCTGGGACAATGATTAAGGTTAGAAATAAAGGGTATAAATCTATGAGAATATGAAATAATAATAGAATCATAAGTTCTCATGATAATGAACATAACGTACAAATTTAGTACAAAACTTTTCAAATATCATAAAAATGTGTAATGGAATAAAAATACGCAGCTTATAAGACATTAATTGTATGGGAATCAACTAACATGAGCCTTGCAATTAAAACATTGTTATAAAACATAGATTTATTGAATACACATCAGCTTATAACACTGAGAAATTTTATACATAGAAATATTATTACTCATAAATTATTTTAAATTAAGTAATTCCATAGTACATACGTATGAACATGCAACAAGGTCAACATGTAACATTATGAACATGAATGATAGGGCTATGCACAAAATTTTGATCATTCAATTAGGTTCACACATAACATAGTGAACATGTAATCAGGTTTATTCGTAATATTATAGAGATGAAAGAAAAGCACACACATAATATCCTAGTCTTCAGGGTTCTCTCCCAAGACCATATTTGTGGAAAAAATCCCTTACTCAACCATGATCACTCCAAATACTATTTTAATCTAGCTCCAGAGACATGTATATTTACCTAATAAATTAGAGGGAGATATATGCCACATCCATATTTGGTTATAACATAACCACCATCCTTGGTTAAAAGTTAACCACTATTATATAATGAAAATCATACTTATGTGTGCTATAATATCATAAAACATTCATCACATTATAACCCAGGAAATGAAAAGTTTTTTCAAAAACATTTCCTCATATAATAACCCCTGTTAAATAGGCATGATTAATAATATTTTCATCATTTAATCATACCATATCCCATGAAAATAAGTGGGTTTCATATGTGTTCAACAATGTTATAAACCATTTAAGATAAATAGGTTTCATAAAAATCTTTCCATCATATACATAAACCTTTAATAGAAAGAATAAGAATGGTATCCTCAGTTCATATCCCTACTCAAGCATAAATTATATAAAAGGATGTCAAATTTTATGGAGAATTATTTTGAAATATCACATGGACAATTTCTTAAAGAAAATAAACATTCTTTTGAAATTACATTTAAAAACATAAATGATTTAAAAAAATATTTAATTTCAAAAATAAGCTTTAAAACCTATCAAGGAGGCTTTAAAATTAATTTAAATTATTTACTGAGGAAAATTACATTTACTATTTAAAAAACTATTTTTAAAACATAAAAAATATAGAAAATAATTTGTTTAAAACCATCCTTGAAAACTTATATTGTAATCTTCAAAGAAACTAATAGTCATGATAACAGGATGTTTCGTTCAAGTCGTACACATTAAAATAAAGACTCTTTTCACATCTAAAGAAAAATATAAATGGGAATTATTTGAAAAATGACATGAATATTACATTCAAAACTTGTTTAAAAAAATATAAAACGTGGTTAAATATTTTTTTTAGAAATAATGAGATATTATTAATAAATTTTTTAAATACATTATTTTGGAAGAAAATAGTTTTCCGAAAAAAGAGAACAATAAAGTCTGATTGTTTTCTAAAAGTTCATAATTATTTTAAGTGAAAAATAGCGATAACATGGTACCATTACTAGAATGAATCATAAATAACCATTGCATAAAAATATTTAGGAGACTTCTTGATATCAGATCATGTGTTGTCAATGTTTGAGAGTTAATCATAAACAATCCAGATAAACGATGAGATTGTAACATAAACCCTTTACCACTCCAGTAACATTTAATCATAAGTCCCATGATAAAATAACATAAAATGAAACATAAAATATCATTAGAAAGAATAAATTCATGATATTAAGTATAAAAGGGGTTGTATATACTCCTCCTAAAATAATATTGGTGCATAACATATTAAACATCTTAGGGAAGGGAAATTCAGACAAAAATCCCTTATATTAGTGGTAATTTTTGAACCATTAACCCCATGAAATAGAGATCCTATAATAGATATGTAAATCAAAAAAATTACTTATAATAATCATAATATAAATTAATGGTATGTACATTCACTATATGCAAAAATAGTTGGTGAATATGGAATGTGTCTCACAGAAGAAAAAAGTGACATGGAAACCCCTTATTTTCTGAGTAACTTTTTAATTATAAGACCCATGAAAGAATAAAATCAACAGAAACATTTATCATTATTAAATTAGGTATATTCATGATATATCATTTCATATGGAAGTATATACACCACAAAAAATAAATTATTTGTCAATTGGCATAAGTCTCCCACAAATAAAAGGGAGACTAAAAATCCCCTTACCTTAAGTCATAACATCATTCGTTCTCATTCAAATATCCTATATAATAAATATATGTTTATTATAAATCTAATAAATAAAAATATTTATATATATTAGAACATATAATATTTTCTTATGTTATTTTATTACTCAATTATTAATAATTTTACGTTAAAGTTTTGTTGTGAGTGATAACTATATTTTCTTTCTTTTATTTTTTGATTTGTTATATTTTTTACATTATTACATTGATCAGGGATCCATAATCTCTATATTCATAAATTTTTATAAATATAATATATATATAGTATATATGTATTTATGTTATTACACAAAATTTAGTGATAGTAAATGAAATACACTATTCATGGAGACGGTAGGTTGTACGTACAAATGAATTTTTTTATTCATTTTCATGTTGTGTTAAAACATATATAATAAATGATATATATTAGAATTATATAATAACGATTATATAATGTAGATAAATAATTTTTATTAAAAAAATCCTTCAAACAATTCACGTAAATCATGAATGAATCAAATCACTTCACGAGGCGGTAGTCCTCCATACACACGAGCAATGTTATCGTATTCCCAAAAAATAGAATGCATGAATGTATGTTTGATAAAAAAATTATAATCATAATAACATCATAAATATAATATATATTATATATAAATAGTAATTATATCCTTATGGTAAGACTTTATAAGTGGTAATGGAAAAAAGAATGACATCGGTTCACAAGGCAGTAGTCTGCCCTATACACAAATAATGAATTCAGAACCCATTAGATCGATTTGGATAGGGTATTGGGTCATTAAATTAACATGAAAACATTTAAGTAAATTTAATAAGATTAAGTTATTATAAAATCATGATATAATTCTATTTTTTTTGATGTGGAGGAAGAATCTAAATAAAAAACACTTCTTGAGGAATGCTACCTCAACTTTGGGTGTCCTCCTTAGGTTTTCAATAAAATCAATCCTACGATGGATTTAAACCCATAAAAAAGTATTATAGGATACATTTTGGGAATTTATTATGTTATTAGGGATGTTTTAAACTAAAAATAATAGGTTTTAAGGGGTAAATAAGAGAGAAGAGTGGGGGCCTTTTAGAATTGTGGGAGAAGACAAACATGGTATTTTCGAAAGAAAATAAGTGATACAACATTTTTCATATGTAAATGGGTATAAATTTTTCCATTATAGAACCTTATAGGTTTATTGGTAGATATATGAATAGAAAATAGTTTTTTAGACCACTTTATTGGTTATTTTTTCCCTTATCATTTTTAGTCTATCCCAGGGTAAACCAATTTTTACCTTAGCTATGGTAATCTATTTTTACTACATCCAATATAATTTTGTCTGTAAAAAATTAAGTTTTTTTGTTGTAAATTATAATAAATAGTTATTTAATGTATTAAATCCATTTTTATTTATTAAATTAGAAAAATTGGAAGAAATTAATTTAAAATTAACCTCAGAGACGTGATGAGAAAGAAGATTTTTAAAGAGAAATGATATAACATTTACAATTATTTTATATCTGGTGTCAATATTAAAATGATTCTAAGGACCAAAATTGGATTAATTTATGTGTTATTGAAATAATTATACTTTAACACAAAGTTATAATAAAAGTTATCTATATAAATAAATTAAATGAAATTAATGTTTTCAATTAAAAATCATTATTTTTCATTATTCATCAAAAATGATTATTTTCAGATAATTATGAAAATAAATTCTAAGATAATTTAGTCATTATTAATTTAAAAAAAACTTTATCTTCTCAAATTAATTTTTAAAAAGGGGGAAAAATTAATCTTATTAATTTTCAAAAAATGATATAAAATCATTTTTTGTGAGAAGAGTATTTTTTTAAACGTATAATGACTTTACCAAAAAAAAATTATTTGTATTATAAATATCTTATATTTGTATAAAAATATTTTAATTAATATTTTAAAAGTATTTATCACTATTAATATCTTTATATTTGATTTCTAGGTTATAACAGGAATGGTTAAAAAACTATATTATTAATATATCATGGTTTTATTAAAACCCAGTGTTGCATGTAATAGAAGACAATAAAGTGTTGATATAGATCATTCTTGATAATGTATTTTGTATAATGAAAAAATATCCCAATATTTTATTTAATGAAGGTTATATAAAAGATTACATTTAATTGAAAAAAATATTTCACAATATATCTGGGTGTTACATTCTACGCCCTTAAAATGAATTTATACCAAGAAATGATTCTCTTTAGTGACACAAACTGATGATATTTATGCCTTATTATTCCCTAAGGTTCCCAAGTATATTCCTCAAGATAGTGGTGCCTCTAGAAAACTTTTACCACATGAGTGGTATTATTTTTTAGAACATTTTTTATTCGATCCAGAATCTATACTTGTTGTCTCTCACAAGGAAGATCATGATCCAAAAGCACAACCTTTGAGGTGAGTAGATGTGATAGATCATGTAAGTGCTTCACAAAAACTGATACATGAAACATATCTGGAATATAAGAGAGGTTATCTGGAATCTTCCAATGATAAGATACTATCTCGACATGATCGAGTATTTTATTGATACCAAACCAATATATATAGTGCTTAGTTTTTCCTTCATCATCCCACAATGATTTTTTTAGAAACAAATTATCACTAACATCAATCAATATATTATGTTAATTATTTTCAGCATAATATTTTGATCAAAAATGTGTATCCCTTAAATGTTTCTTAATGTCTTTAATCTTCCCTTACATATCATCACTTTTCTTAAGTTAGAATATATTTCTCTCTATAACATCATTATAGTTTGTTGGATTCCTACAATTCCTTCAATAATGGGATTCATAACAAGCCATGTAAATGATCAATTGGAATCTATAGTATTAGGAAAACTCAACTTGAGGAAGGTTTTGATACCAACCACCTTTTATATCCATTTAGAAAAATATTAGAATATCCTTTAATCATATATCCACTAGTTGTAAGGGACTTTCTCCTCAAATAACATTTTCACTATATAAAAACCAAAGTGTTGAATTAAAATAAATTTCTCTTTAAATATCATTGATCTTGATAAATCACCCTAACATAAAACCTAAAAAGGGGTGTAAAAAACCTAAAATTATTATCCACCTTACACTCATCAACACATGACAGTATCCACAACACTTATGTTAGTTATACATGGGGATATATATGCTTCAATAATATAATTCTATCTTTGTTCCTTAACTATGATTCAATATTTTACATTTTTTCAGAATATCGGGTTCATCGTTTTACCAATAAAATATGAAATGTGATTTTATTATTCAAGAATCCATGTTTATAGATATAATCATATGAAATTTCAATAAATTAAGAACAATAATATTTTCATTGGGCCCATTAATACAAAATAAAACAGGAAATTTTCAACTAATGAGGGGAGGATAAGTTCTAGCTAATTATCATGATTATCTTAATCTATTGTGATTACATAATATTTCCTTTTGGACATTTTCTTTAAAGGGGTTTCTATCTTATCATCCATGTTAGACCTTATATTGGGGAATTCATTCACAAAATTTGAAAAACTCCATTAACTTGAAACTCTAATATGTGGGTGGTTCATTCTATTGATATCTCTATCCATTCATTTTGTTGAAAATAATTTTAAAATAACATATATATATTCATTTTCTTAAGGGATATGATTACAATAATAGAAACAACTTTTTATTTCATTCATGAACACACCTAAGTGATTCTTCCCACATTTTTGGAATGTAGGAGTTTGACACTTTTTCTTCCCTCTATGTGAAATGTCATTGGATTTTATATTGAACCCCATTTTCTTTTCCTTATTACCAAAACCAGGATGGTTTTTGGATTCCTTTTCACTTTTAGTTCTCACAGAATGATTTCTTCATAGAAATCAAATTAAATTATGGATAATTATTTTTCGATATTTTCTTTCAATACATTGATGAATTCTTCAACCATTATTTTAGGATGAATTACAATAGCTGAATAATACCCTAAAATTCATATAATGTTTTCATGATAGGTACTAACAGATTTAGGAACCTTCAAATCAAGCTATAGGGATTTATTATCCATTTTTATATGATGGATATGATAAATTTTATTATAAAAATAATAATTTTTTTAACTCATCCCACTACCTGGAATCAACAGTTTTCCCTTACACTTTACTCTTTATAAGATTACACCATTGATAGGCCTCAACTTCTAGATGAAAGATATCCAGAGTGACTTTTCTATGCACTGAACGATAGAGGATGTCAAATATATTTCTGTCATACTGATTCATTTCTCAACCACAAAATAATAAACAAAACCACTAATATAAGGTGGATGTTCTCTCATGAAGTTCTTAATAGAATGTTGTTATTAAATTTTCTCATTTGGTTGTTCTTTATGATTCATAGCTTGCGAAAGTTGTACGAGCATAACAATGAGGTTTTTCATTTCATCTCCCATAACATTTGGGTTATTAAGAGGATAACCATTTCACTGTTCACTTCACTCTTTAATAACGTGGTTCCTTTGGGTACCATCTATTAACTAATACCATAAATTATAGTGTGAGTGACACTAATCATAATGAAACACCACATAGTCTGAAAACTAAATTGGATGTTTTAATCAAGATACCTTTTTTATACTATGACACCTTAGGTTTACCCAAGGTAATTTATAGTCATCATATATTTAAATCCATTATGAAGGTTTATAAAAAGTTTTTGAATTTACAAATCATGTCCCTCAAGGGTTTCAATCCAGTTGTGCAGCAGGGTCCCTTTTTGTGAACTAGTTCCCAAATGAGTCTAGCTGAGTATGGATTTTTTAGGGGTTGTTCCCAATAAGTACATCTATACAAGATCCCTATCTATATATAGTATCCATAAAATGATATAATTTATTGGATACCACTCACTCTATAAATTACTAAAAAACTAGTACATTTCGTATACTTTAACACATCCTTAGACTTATACGAAGAGAAATACCTGTAAAAATCATTAGATTTGTCCGTTGGGATATCACTAAATATTTATCATCATAGTATCCAAAGGATAACTAAACATTTATTTTGATACCAACTATATAGATCTAGGTATCTTATACAAAAATATTATACCCTTTTAAATGAATATTCATTACATTGAAAAAAACACTCTAGAGGATTGTAATTATTATGTTCAATTATAAACATGAAAAAAACCCTTCTACTTCTTTCAAATATATTTAATGTTTCCCGTAATGATCTTATCATTTTTTACTATTCACATATATACCCAACCTAAAACTTTTCATCATAACCTAGGGAAAGGAAATATATGAAAGGGTGATCTAACGTATACAATAAGGTTAAAAATGAAGATATAGATCTAAGATCATATTAAAACATAAAATAATTATAAGGTTATGTGATAATGGACAGAATATACAGTGTTCAGAACCATGCTATCATAGACCAGAAACATGATTCATGTCATAATCATTATAATATGATAAGAAATTAATCATAAAGTAATTAAAGAATATTATCTGTGAGATTATAAATTTGGAATAAAACATATATTTTTGGCATAAACATTAGATTATAATAATTTGAAAATGTATAAATAGAATCATTTTCCATCATCATGTTGAGGACATGAAATAATGAACTTGAATAAACATGTGGAAACCAAAATAGGTCAATGCATAAAATTATGGACATAAAATATGGATCTATGCTTAAAATAGTTCACATGTACTTAGGCCTATGTATCAAAATTGTGAATAAGTATTCAAGTTCACTAATAACGTTATAGACATGAAAGTCATGTCCAAAAAAACATCATAGCATTCACGGTTCAATCAAAAGACCATAATAGTGCAAAACACCCCCTACTAAACCATGTTTACTCTATATTTCAGTCTTGTTTTTCTCATGAGATACAAATCTATACACAATACAATGGAGGGAGATATAATTCCCACCCTTCATTAGATATAACACAACCACAAAAATCAATTATAATGTTACAACCTTAAAATAATTAAAATCATAGATATGTGTGCCACAATATCATAAAATATTCAGCACAATGTAACCCTTGAAATAAAAAGGGTTTCATAAACATTTCATCATACCATAACCTTTAGAAAAGTGGTAAGATTAAAAATAATTTCATCATATCATCATGGAATAACCTTTGAATAGAATATGATTTCATAAGAGTTACATTATGGTATAACTTGTGGAAGATTAATGGTTTTCATAAAAATCATTTCATTATAGGCATAAAATTTTCAGATAAAGAATAAGATTAGTAATCTTGGTTTATATCCATAGTAAATTTTAAATTATATCAATGGATATCATCTAAGATGGAGAAGGTTTTGGAAATATTACATGGAACATCTTTTATGGAAAACAACCTTTCATTGAAAATTAATTTTATAAAACATTTTCAAAATTATTTTCTTTGAATATAACCATGAAAAAATATAAAGAAAGCTTTAAAAATAATTTAAAATATTTCTTGAGGGAAATATCCATTCTAATTTGAAAAAAACATTCTAAAACAAGAATTTTTTTTAAAATATTGTTCATTGAAAATAACCTCGAGAAAATATAAAGGACTATCCATGGAAAATAATGGTTATTACATTAATAATTTTCATATATACCATATATTTTAAAAACATAATATTTTTACATTTTCGGTAAAATTGGTAAGGGAATTGTTTGGAAAAAGACACAGGGATACGATTCAATTTTCGTAAATTAAAAAACATGAATAAAAATATTTTTTTAAAATAATAATTGAGTATGATATCATTTTTGGATATTTTTTCAAAAAATGTTTTTTATAAGAAAATAGATTTCTAACCGTATAGAACAATTTTTCCCGATATTATGTAAAACATTTTCTAAATTAGTTTCTTTATAAAAGAGAATGAAAATGGTACTGTTACATGATTATATAATGAATAAACATTGAATAAGAAAATTGATGATAATTATTGATATGAATATGATTTATTTTCAATCATGGATACTTAATCATAAATGGTATCATTAAACAATGATATTTTATCATAAAGTGTTTAGAACTTTGGTATAATTTAATCATAAAAGCGATGAAGGAATAAAATAAAATTAAATATAAAATATCCTTTGGATGAATAAATTCCTAATATTACATGTAAAATTTTCTTTATATAAACCACATGAATGAATAGTTGTACATCAAATAATGTACGTCTCAATGAAGGAAGACTAATAAAAAACACTTACCACTTTTATAACCTTTGAACCGTAAACCACATAAAAGAGATATCATAAAATTTAGATGTAAATTCTAATAATTTTCATGTGAATAATCATAATATTCATTCATGTGATGAATATACACCATATAAAATAAGTAGGTGGGAATATTCCTTGTCATTGAAATAAAAAATGAGATAGGAATCAATTAATTCTTAGGTATCTTTTGAATCATAAGACCGTGGAAATAATAACAACAACAGAAATGTTAAATATAATAAAATTAGATAGATTCATTATATATCATATCATAAGGTATTATATTCACCACACAAAAGAAACAAGTGGTCAATATGGCATAAGTCACTTAGAAATAAAAGTGAGACTTGATATCCCCTTACCATAAGTCTCGACTTCCATCGTACTTGTTCAACCCTCTTGTGTAATAAATATAATTTAAGTATAAATAAATATCATAAACATACTCATATATATCATATGATATATTATTTTATTATGATATTTTATTATCTTTTTATTTACAATTTCATGTTTAAGTTATGTTTTAAGGAATAACTGCTTGGTTTTTCTTATATGTGTTATTATGTGACACTTTTTTTCCTCTTAATATGATCATGGGTTCATCATCTCCAGAATGATAAAAATTATATTAATATAATATATATTCAGTATATATGTATTTATGGTAATCCCAAAAATTTAGTGATAAGAAATTCAATAAATTGTTCATGGAGACAATATGTCATACGTACATATGAACAATGTTTTAATTTTCATGTTGAGTTGAAAGAATAAAAATTAAATGACATATATTGTCATTATAAAATAATGTTTATGTCATATATATCATTTTTTTATTAAACCCATCGTCATTTCATTTCATGTTATGTGTGAATGAATCACATCATTTTGATATGCAGTAGTCCACCATACACACAAGTATTTTTTTCATATACCCAAAAAATGGAAAGCATGAATTAATATGTGATATAACTATTAAGGAATCATAAAAACTATCATGAACTATCCCCCGGGGCCCATGCCGTGATGACCCAAAGCTTGCCTTCCATAGCCCAGGGGCTGGCGACTAGTACCAAAGATATAATTCCCCAAAACTGGGAGGGCATTGCCTTTATAACCTATAAAAACACATAGAAGATATAAACTCGAGTAAACTATATAAACAACAGGTGAGTACTGTAAGTAAAAAGGGACTAGAATACAAGCCCAACCAGAAAGTATAAGAAACTGAAAGTACAAGTACAACTGAGGAAAAAGGAAAAACATATATTGGGTCGTCCTCCGAGGTTCCTACCTGAAGGGTAGGTACAGATAACCTCCTCAGCACTCCACATTTTTCTATCTCCTCTGCGTAACGACACACCGTATGGTTCACCACTAGGTATCGTCCAGTCCTGGTACTCTCAGCCCCTGTCAATGTTGTCCATCGTCTGCATCAAACCCAACGAGGTGCAAGCACAGCCCGTGTAGGGGTGAGTATAACGATACTCAGTAGGGACCCCAAGACCCCCAAGGTCTCACTAAATCAAACCAGGATAAACCACAGAGTATGAAATCAACATATAACCTTACTTATGTATATGACCATACATGTACCTAAGATTTCAATTGATCCATCTCAATCATGAGGAAAAATAGAAAAACTGACTCAGATCAACCAGGATTTTGTTATAGGGGTAGTAACATTTCAAACCCTCGTCTACTGGAGAAATCCTCCTCTATTGAGTACAGTGGGTCTGCCTCCAAAACCAGGCACTTCCCACTAACCTTGGACTGTTGAGGTAATCCCCCTGTCGGGTACCATGGGTCTGCACCGTCACACATAGGCACTTCCCACTGTGCGTTTGCCACCATAACCAGGCACTCCCTCTCATAGCCTGCAGAGGTACTCTTCCTGTTGAGTATCGTAGGTCTGCTTCCACAACCAAGTGCTCCTCCTCCATGGGAATGCCTCCACAACCAGGTGATTCCCACTGGGCTAGTCGAGTAACTCTGAATCAATCCGTCAGCGGTCGTCAAGTCTCAGGCAGCTACTAGGTTCCTGCACAAATGCTCGCTCGTCTCTGAAAGCACTTCTCCACAAGCTGTTGGTCGATGCTCCAACTTCTACAAAGTCCCCCAAAGAAGTATCCCAAAGGTCCACCATGTCATAGGGGCTTCAACGCAACTAAAGTCGCATAAATTGGACACCCAATGTTTGAGTTATTAGCCTTTTAGTCCCGGGGCCCCATTAGATTCATGCACGATCCAACCTGACCGTATCTCATCTATACCCCAAACTATAGTGGAATATACTCAAAGGGGCCTCCATGCTCTTATATTACCAATGATGCTGAAATTTCATCAAACGGACGTCAGATGCCCAAGATATGGCCAAAAGAGAGTAAAGGGTTGTAGTGGGCACGGGTCCGGTCTGACCCAGTCTTGGCCGACCCGGTTCAGGTCGACCCAGCCCAACCCATTGGGTTTGGCCTGGACCTTTGGGCGGGCCTGACTGTTAGGTTCGGCCTGGCCCGCTAGGCCCTGGCCAACCGACCGTGAGTCAACGCGGAGAGCTGCATGGGCGTGGGGTAGCTCGACCTGGCCCGGGGCGTCTCGGATCGGAAGGGTGCTGTGAGGGGCCGGTTCAGCCGGGGCGCTTTGAGGACATGGCCATTTCGGTCGAGGGCAGTGCAGCCGGGGCTCAGGGGCATGACCAGTGTGGGGGAGTGGTTGCCGAGGGCAGCGAGGGAAGCGAGGCAGTAGGGCGGACGATGGCGGCGCGGCCGGCGAGGCGGTGCGCTCGGTGAGTGGGGTGTGGCCTGTGAGGGTAGTGCAGTTGGAGAGGGGGGCCTGAACGGTGAGGGCGGTGTGGCTAAAAAGGTTGCGCACCCAGCGGGGTGGCGTGGATGGCGGGGCGGCGTGACCGGTGCGGGCGGCATGGTCGGTGTGGGCGGCGTTGCCGGGGAGGGCGCCACGGCTGGTGGGGCAGGCACGCCAGCGCGACCAGAGATGGTGGTGGGGTTGGGGTGTGGTGCGGCCAGTGAGGGAGGCGTAGCTAGGGTGCAGTGTGGTTAGGGTGCGGGGGCTGGTTCGTTCAGCAGTCAGAACACCGTGGGGGCTGCGCAGGTCGCTGAGGTAAAATTATGCTAAAATAAAAACACCATGACACTAGGGGTATAACACACACATCACATAATAATAACATATTGATATTTTTATCACTTGATCATAAATGAATCATAAAATATCATATCCATTGGAAAGGAAATGTGTTTCATAAACATTTCTGTATTTAATTATAACATAACACATTGAAAATAAATGTGTTTCAAAAATAACTCACCATTATAATCATAAACCAACCCGATAAAAAATAAGTATGGTATCATTGGAACATATCCCCATTAAATCATAATTAATATTAAAGGATGTTCTCTTAGATGAAAAATTCTATAAAAATATCACTCAGAATATTTTTTGAGGAAAATTACCTTTTCATTTTGAACTTGATTATTTAAAATATAAGAATATACCAAATTTTAAGTAAAAAATATTAGTTGAAAATATCATTGGAAACATGTAAATTAATCTTCAGATAATTGATCAGTGATAATGGTGGAAAATTCTATTCATTCCATCTACATTAAAAGAAATATCCCTTTCACATTTTAAAGAAAAGTAAAAAGCACCTAATTTTGGAAAACTGCAAGAAGATTAAAATAAAACATTTTTTAAAAATACTTTCATGTGTAAATGTAAATTTACAAAATCATAAGATAATATAAAAAACGCTCTTTAAATCCTTTATATATAACATTTATATGGAAGGAATGGTTTTTTTGATCGAAGAGAGAAATAAGATCGATTTTCCATAAAAATTTCATTTCTATATCCTGAGAACTTAAATAGATTAATATTAAAAGAAACCATGTAATATATCGAGATTAATGTATTATAATAATATTCATTATATTTAGGGGATATATGTCATAAAATTACATCATATGTAACATAATCACAAACAATCATGATAAACAATGATATTGTAACATAAATCCCTTACCCCATGATTGAATTGCCTAAATAACTCTAAATTATTTATAAGAAATATAAAATTAAAAAAATATAAAAAAATTAATTTAAAACTTATAATATCAAATAATATCCTCTTATAACATTTGAATACTCAATTGTTAATAATTATTTAAAAATCATTGTTTTTTAATGTTAATTGTTTCCTTTTTCATGAGATTTTCAGTTCAGTTGTTTTGATCTTTATATATTGATTATGGTTCAACAATCTACCTAATTTTAATCATGATATAAATATAGTATATATTGATTTAATATATATAAGTATTCTCATCCATAAAATACAGAAAAATGTATTACAACATTCATGAATATGGTAATATGTATATACACATAAATGTTGTGTTAACTTTTTGAAGGTCGGAAAAAAACAAAGGTAAAATATAAATAAACTTTAAATAATAATTATTATATCATATATATCATATATATGTTCATTAATTATTTCATTATTAAAATCTATGTACAGAAAAAATGAAAAATTATTCACATTACTTTGTGGTGGTGGTAGTCCACACATACACATGAGTGATGTTACCATATTCCATGAAATATAATTGAAATAATTAAGATATGATATTATAATTAAAAATAATAATAATTTCATAAATACAGTATATATATCTTAAACCCATAATATTGATCAAACATGAATGTTGGTGTTGTAAAATCAATTATATCATTGCATGGAGGTGGTAGTTCACACGTACGCGTGAGAAATACTTTCACTTCCAATTTGATAGAAAATAGGGTCAATAATTATGGTTATGTAATAATAATACCATTTATGTAAATTTCTAAATCTTAATATATTATTTTATGATAAATAATCCCAATTTAGTGTAGGTAGAAAAATAAATAACATGAAAGAGGTACGGTGGGATTACTAGCTTCCCAAAGCCATTCTCCTTTAAATCATTTATTAAGGACCCTCGGAATTGTATTTTAATAAGACTATAACATTTAATTTATGTATAGTAATTTTCATAGGGGACTATGGTAGGTTTTGTTTGAGATAGATGGCTCAAAGTTTTGTCAAGAAGAAAGGGGAGGGTGCCCTTTTATAATTGAGTGAGAGGGCACACATGGGATTTCATAAAAGATAAAATATTGTAATGACACTCTCAGGAAACATGTATAAAAATGGATAGATGTTTTATAAGGGGAAAATATCATTTGTAAATATTTCTATTCAATATTAATTAAAAAAATTATTTAGAAAACATACCCTTATCTCTTAGTTTATCCTCTTGGTAAATTTATTTTAACCTTAAACACAATGATGAATTTTTTCTATTTTACTATTCATTATAAAAAAAATTAAATGTGGGATATTTAAAAAGATTTTATATTCTGATTAAAATTATGGAATTCATTATATCAAATCAAATTCACATAAGTGGAAGAATTTAATTTAAGATTGAACTCGTAATGCGTGATAAATGGCACTCTTCCATTAAAATTCTTCCTTAAGGGTAATATGTTTTTATCCCAAAATCCAACATGAAACTAATTATAAAAACATTAACTGGATTATAAATAATAAAAATGAATTAATTTTAAAAAAAATTAAAATAAAATAGAACTTTTTAAATGATTAAAACAAAAATATAATTTTCAATAAAAATTAGTATTTTTCAATATTCATAAAAAATAAATATTTTTTTTTTCAAAAAATTATCAAATATTCAATCTAAGGTAATTTTGGAAAGGCTCTTTCTTAAATTAAGTTGATTTTTTCAAATAACTTATCTAAATTTTATACAAATTAATTATATTATTTTCTTATAAAAATAATTAAAACCATTTTTTAGTGAAAAATTTATTTTTAACGAATATAATTACATTACTAAAAATTGAGAACATATTTATCAATATATTTTTTATATATAAAACCTATATATATATATTTATTTAAAAATTTTCTATTCATATGCAATTCACCAACATAACAGATATTTTACAGGGGTGTATTATATTATTATTCATTTAGACTTAGGGTTACCTGTATAACAAGCCTCCAAAAAAATTAAATTAATTTTATGAAAAATATATCTTAAAATATTGGTGTGTTAGAGTCAAATTCAAGACACAATTTTCTGGTGGAATCGATATTTTGAATATATTTATAGAATGAATACAGAAAGATAATTCTGGATTTTTTTTGTTGCATTATTCATCCACCAATTAATCATTCTTATTGTAATGGAATACATTACCTAGTTTTTGAATTTAAAAAACCCACCCCTTATTTAAATGTGATATAGGTATGTGTTTTTTAGGAAAACAGATTGAGTAAAATAGTACTCCCCTTATTCAATCTATTCATTTCCAATTTCTATAAATCCAACCCCTATAAATCAATCTTTTTATAATCCATTAAGTACTAGATTGTGTTGATTAAAGTATATCATGTATTCTTTTTCTATTATAGGATTATGTGGTACTTATTCCTAAATTTCCACACCCACGATAAATTCCTAGTCTACAAATTCATTTTTATTTAATGAATTAACTTATTTAATTTAATCACACTATAGTAGTATTCGTCTATTGTAAAACATTATTTCCCACATCCATGATGGTTGTGACCAGTGTAAGAATTACAGTAGACATTCCATAATTATTTAATTTTTTAAGTGATTCTTCTATGGTAATTTTATAAATCTCCACATTCCTATTTTCTTTGACCAATCCCTCTTTGATTTATTCTTTATGTTTTATGTCATTGTTGGAAATTTGATAAATTATTCGCTCCTTAAAATGTTTTTGTAGTTCCTCACTGTGAATGGATAAAGTGGGTGTATAGTATTTATCCTCTTCATTGGGTTTTGAGGGTTCTTATTCTAAAAAATGTATCATATTACATGTACTATTCCTTCCAAGATTCTTCTATATTCTTCACTTCGTATCTATTCATTTTAGTATCATTACCAATATTTTAAAGTGTTGGAGTAGTGTATTTCTTAAATATTTTAGCAAATAAAATTAACTCATGATCCTCCAAGAATTTTTCTTTAAACACCCATTTAAATATTTTATCTCCTTTAGGTTCAACCTATGGATTCTTCTTTTTCAATATTTCATTGATGAGATCCACCAGGGGATGTTATTCTTCTTCATGAAAGTGAAATAGGGAATCCAATTAAGTTTAATCATTTCAAATTTTAGTGAGGTGTAGACACATATACTCATCAGCCTTATATTATCCAACATTAATTATGTGTACTTACTAATGTACTTATTAATGTTCCATGAGATACTATTCAAATATTGGGTGGTCCTAATTTTCCTAGATAATTTTATCATGTTGAGAGAATTATTCCTTTTGCATTATAATTCTTCTCTTAGCCTCAGATTGAACCTCTCTATTAGCAGCCATTACATTAATGGGTTCTAACATGGAATTTTATGTTTCCTCTAGCATATATAAGAGTAAAAATTATTCATCTTCTTCATAGTCATTAGTTGAATATCTTTCTAGTACTGGAGGTTATTATTAATTGGTTATTGGTTTGAATTTGAAAATTATAAAATTTTTAATGAGTATTGTTTCCTTTATTCCATATTCCACTGGAACCACCTTTCCTTCATCCAGTTTCCCTTTTTATTTAGGTAAGTTCTTCCTTTCATCAAGAAAATGTAGGATATTTTCATTAATTAACTCAATATTCTAAAATAATTGTGTTTTTTCTCAAAAATATATTTATTATCTTATATTTTTTCTTACACATTGATTTGCACTTTATTGATCATAATATAGTTCAAGAGTGTGTTTATAATCTATTAGTGTGTACTTTTTTCATGCAAATAATTTAGTTTATTATTATGATATATCATATATTTCACTTGGACCTTTTTGGATGTTATGATCTCCTTATCATGGTTAATAGTGGTTAGTGGCAGTCCATTGTTGGTTTTATGCCTAATTTGGGGTCCCCGTGAATTTTACTTTGATTGGTACACAATATAATCTAATAATTATGTGGCATAATATCCTTTGTTAATATATCCCATCCTACAAAACAAAAAGAACCCAAAGAAAATAACACAAAAAATGAAATAAAAAACAAAAACAAAAGGTAAACTAAAATCAGAAAAAAGAAATGATAAAATAATATACCTATACTAAAAAGTATTTCAAATACCATCACTAGTTTCAATTTATTTCCTCAACATTGATTCTGAAAAGATGATTTTATCTGACTATGTTTTTATTATAATAGGATATCAATGTTTATAATACTTGTTAACATCACATACACTGACTAAAATATCATAGAATAGTGTTCAGCGCAAGGTCAATCCCATGATGAATCAGGAATCTCAGTGAACATATTTGAACTAATGGTAATATTTCATTAAAATTTTCACTAAATAAATAATTAAACTATATTAATTAATATTCCATGAACAGAAAAAGATTAAACTAAAAGTAAACCAATCTTAATCAAGAAATAAAATATGTTGAAGAGGTTTAATAAAAGAAATCTACTGTCAGGGGATAGTTTTTATTAATATACAATCCTTGAACATAAATTTTGATTTGATCCAATGAAATGTTATGAGACTCATTGAATTAAATAATAATAAATCTCAATAGAAACTAAACTATGTTTGGTAGTTCAACCCTCCCTCACGGTGATATAGTAAAGGTAAGTTTAGTATATTCAGTCTATAAATAAAAGGATAAATTAGGATGGATCCCAATTTCCACCTCCCTCAATTACATTTTGTGTTGTCATCTAATTTTTAAAACTATTTCTAGGAGATTATGGATAAAATAATTATGAAATTCAATTCAATGAAATTTTATATTGAATAATTTCTTAATTAAGAAGAATGTAAATCATGTAACACACATCCACTTTAAATCAGGACCACCCTCTTCTGCAAACATATACATTCATTGTTAATGGTTCATTGACTGTGAAAAATGAGTAATAGTTGATGGGATATAAATAATTAAACTAAAAAATGTGTTATTATAAAAAACATACATTTATTGTAGTAAACTGTCAATACATGAAATTAAGATATTGAAAAACATACAACAGAAAAGAAAAGGAAACTAATAAAAATAGAACCTCTTGTAGTATATTTTCCACTCATTCATTCCCTCCCCCAAATTTCTAATACCTGAAAGTTATGTGTGAATATTATTTTATAATTATATTATTTTATTGGTGAAATTTTTTCCATCCAATCCCTCTCAAAACCCTGACTAAAATCTTATTTTTGAAACTCATAGAATATAGGATTTTGGATTTCAAAAGATGGGATTTGTGTCTGTACTATGATATGGACTCCACCACCACACCATAATATCTATAATTGAGAGATACTCCAAATTTTATGGTTAACTACTATAGTATATCACCCTAGTAAATGGAGATATGAGAAATAATCCTTTTTAAAACATTATGAGTTCATTTATGCCAACCTCTCCATTTAACTAATCTCAACAATAGTTAAATATACATTTTCATTGATTTAACTATAAATTTAATGTTGAATAAGTTTATAATGATACATGTTGTATAATGAAAAACAAAATCACTACCAGTGTTGATGAAAGAAAATTACATAATATCTTTCAAAAAATTTGGGACAATAATATGATCAATTAATATTATGAGATACTAAAATTTCATTGAGTATAGGATATGATAAAACATTCCTTTTCATATTATCCACTATCAAATCATAATACAAAACAAATATCAAACTAAAATATCATTTCATGACTTATTTGTATATGGGATTGCCTGAAAGCCCACAATACAAGTGAAATACCTCGGTGGTGCAACATTCATCTCTACATCATAATCATTTGGATATAGTGTAAGTGCCAACCACAAAATATTTTGGTGGCCAGAATCGATTGTCTAGTGAGTCAAGAAAATGAGCGAGTGTTGAGGTATGTGTATGAGTTCATGTTTATAGGCGTGGAAACAAAATAATTGGGTTTTGGTTAGGGATGAATTGTTCCAATGTATTCACATCCCACATAAAATTTTCACATGTTTTAGATCATCTTAAAAATAAATCATGTATCTTAAAGTGGAATCAATAATGTATGGTGGTTGGAGGACCCTACCACCGTCATGTTGAACCCCACACTAGTGAACCCAGTGTCCCACTTAAGTATAAATATTTATTTCATGTGTCATTTTCCATGTTCATTCATGCCCGCATGATATTTCCCCCAAACTGACCCATGTAGTCTCTTACTGCACCAGCACTACCTTCCCTGGGGTCTTAGTCACCTACCCATTAGGATGACTAGTTGGATTGACCCTTGCTTGAGTGTTTTATAGGTGTCATATTTGATTTTTATTACAAAAATTACACTCTTTTTTTCAAAAAATTCTCCAACTTCTAGATTTTACTAATTGTAACTAAAACACATAAATTTACTTGAAAACATAAAATCTACACTATGTCTTAATTGAACATAATGTGATGTATTAAATTTGAAAATCATTACAATTATGCAAAAATTATTTTAAAATAAATATAATTAATGACTAAATAATATATATAAATTAGATTCAACATTAAGTGACTTCCATAAGTTAATTGTGGATTTTTTTATTTTTATTGATTTTATTAATGGTGTTCTATGTGGTTTAAAAGGAATTTCTAAACTAATTCTTGAATAGGTGATGGAATTTATTTTTTCCCAAACTCCTCTCCAGTTCTTATAAAAAAATCTCATTCCAAATAGATTTAATTGAACCTAAGAAACATAAATTCACTTCAAAAATAAACGAAACATTTAAACATAATTTTATTTAATTTCACGCATCGTACAATTATGAAAATTAGATTTATCAAAAAATGGAAATTAATTCAAAAAAATAAATTAATAAATTATATATATAAATTAGATTCCTCATTCGGTGGATTCCATGAGTTGACTATTACATATAGATTCCATTGGTTTTATTCTTGTCTTCCTAGTGGTTTGGAAAAGGTATTTACAAACAAATAATTACTATATCATAAGTATAGGAATAGTTTGAACCTTTTGTATGGAATCCATTATTGATTGGTTGTTTCACCCTTGTTGATCCCCATGTTTTCTATAATTGATTATTTAATGAATGTGTATTGGTTATTGAATGATTTTCGTTCAATAATTTAGGTGATATTATGGGTTGGGTGTCTTACTAAATAGGTATTAGCGGTGGGGAGGATCTTATCAGAGTGTTATCTTTTGGACCATGTAAATTCCATGTGACTGATGTTTGGATTGATATTGGACCACCACCTTTATCTAATATAATATGAAATTGGTGATTAAATATAGTATATATAGATATTTTTTCCTTAGTATATGAGAGTTAAACATATGATAGTGTCCCTGAGTTCAATTTTATGACTATTCTAGTGGATGTTTTACTGATGAGGCTAGTTTCAAGATATTTATGTGGTGAGTTGTGTAACTATAACCTATATGAAGTTGGTTCCAAAAATTCATGTAAAGGATTGTCCCATTAGTATATATGGTGTTACCTCATGATATTTATCATATGTTAAGAAACTTTTTTTTATTATTATACACGTTTCTTATTTCTTGGATTTAGGTTACCCTGATTTATTGATATCTTTTTTCATTTAGTCTTAATGTTTAATTGTTTTTCATCATCCTGTGATTAATATTTTTTTATGAATATCTACTGATTTAAATTTTATTATGGTTTAAAATCAATCAATTATTTTATTTTGAGGAATGTGTGGTAATTTTTTTGAATTAAATAAAAATGGAAGTGGTTTTCAAATTATTATAATTATATTAATTTATTTGAAATTCGTATAAAAATTATGAAAATGGGGTTTTTTGATGGTGATATTATAAATTGAAATAGATGTTTTAATATGGGTAACTTATAGAAAATAATTATAGAAATTATGTGTTTTTGTGTTTTTTATTTTTATACAATTGTGGTTAAATTTGATTCTATGGGATTTTAATTATTTTCATGATATAATTATTGAAGTCACATATAAAAAAATTAAATGTAATCTTTGAGGTATCTAATTGGGAAATGGATCACACACTATATACTCACATAAATTTTCATGTAGATTTATTATATTTTTCAAATCACTTATGTTTTGGAATGCATGATGGATTGATGTAACTCTCCAATGGGAAAGCATGTGATGTTGAGTTATGGTAGTATGTTAAATGTCACATAGTGATGTGTGGTTTGTCCCTTTATTTTTTTACTAGTTTGAGATGTGTTATGTGTTGGGATCCCCAAAATCCCATTTTTTTTGTTTTATCATTGATTCCTTTTCTTGTAATGTCAAATATTTTTTATAAAATTGTATTATTATGAAAAAATTCACACAAGAAAACCTTGGTTATCATTTAAGTTATACCATATTTGGATTTTTTTGTAGTTTATAATATGCTTATTGTCTTAGTGTGCTTATCAAATGATTGGAGACATAACTTTAGGTTCTGTATTAGAACCCATTGTTTGTTGATATTTTTCATAGGGTAAAATATTTTCCACATGGTTACTCATGATAAACTAGTACTAGTTCCCAACCTGAGATGGTCGGGAATGATCATTGGGCCTTGTGGAGAGGTGTTCTATGTGACAAGCCAAGTAGACCTTTGATTGTTCATTACAAAATGGAATCTGATCCCACATTTTTATTTTGGGGTTGAGAGTAGAAAATATTTTGAAACATTCAATATTGAGTGGTTAGTGAAGAAGATATCCTAGAAAACATTACCTTAGAATAAAACTTGAGTTACCAAGGGTGTTCTAGAGGTGTAACTTATTAATAAAAAGTATTTTTATGAACCCATTAAGTTTATTTAAATGGGATGAAAATATTTTTAGAAATCTGTAATTGATTTTATGAAGGATGTTCTATAATCATAATTTGTTTTCCTTATAATTTTTCCCTCATGTTGGTATTTGGGGTGTTTTGATTAAATGTTATGTGTTAGTGACGTATTAGAATATTCACCCCATAAAAATAATTTTTTCAATAATATGATCAATTAGAGTTTCATTTTAATGATTTCGATGCAATATTAAATGGCTCTAACACTACCCAGAATCTTGATGGTTTGGCATTTTTATGTTCTCCATTGCTTTAGGATTATTCAGGAGTGTTATTAAATTGGAATGTGCTTGTGTTTTGTGGTGATCAAGTATCCTAGTAGGCAATAAACTGGATATATAAGTTCTAATAGATCTTTGAGTTACTATTTACTCCAAAAACCTATAGGGTTAGGTGAAACACTTCTTTGTTTAAAATCTTGTTTTGGGATTGGTGTAGGATCGCTATCCATGACCAACCATTTGAGGTTTTGTATTCACAATATTCTAAATATAACTTTATATATTGGTTTTATCCAGAATATGTGATTTTTTAGAAGGTGTTGGGGTTCTTTTTTCCATTAGGGAAAATTTTCAATTGTATACTATATCAAATGTTTCACTAGTCTGGTCCCCTTCTCCCCTAAGTTGGTCGTTGCTGACTCGAAGAGGGTTGGTTCTTTGAAAGAGTAATTTTTTATATATCTTATCTCATTGGTGTTCTAGTTGATCCAGAATACATATATGTAGTTGGTGTGTAAGTCCATTATCACTATGTAAAAAATTACCTGGATGCCTAGAGAAAGTGTTATTTTGACTATTTCTAGTGATAATATGGGTGATATGACTAGCGAGAAGTGGTAGAAGGAAGGTGATGACAATGGGAAATCTTCTTTTTAGCATGTTGTTACTATTTTAGATAAGGGAAATATGGTGTTAATATTTTTATGTGGAAATCATTTTCATGTGATTTTCTCCTGTCTGATATCTATGTGGACTAACCCTATTCAGGGATATCATAGTAACCTTAACAGTTTTTTATAAGTTGAATGGATATATGAAGAAGAATTGTTAGATCTTTGATTAATCTATATAGTAGTATATGGTGGTGGTTTCACTATAGGGTATGAAACGTTTTTTTGTTTTGGGAGTATTCAATTTTGAAATATTTATTTTTTGATAACTTGTTCAGTATATTGTGTGAACCCCATATATTTTCTTGTAATTGATTAAACTATTTTTGGATTATAGTTCATATATTTTAAGATGTTAATTACTCATTTAATTATGATGGTTATAATCATTTGTGAATGGTGTGGACCATGGGTTCAATATTTTATTATGTATAACATATGGATTCCTTGGCGAGGACTATGATAACATGTATAGATTTTCAATAACTGGTTACTCCTTGAGGAATACTGGGATGGTATTTTTCTATAATCACTATGGGTTAGTGTTTTGTGAGAGTGGAAACAGGTTTCCACTCATTATTTTTTTGTGATACAATGATAGAAACATGAAATTCCACATTGAGGAATGTTCTTGTTTGGGGTGATCCTACTATATTTATGGAATATTTTTATCTTATTGATATGATATGATGACCATTTTTGGAATTTCTTTAGGGTTACCATTTCATGGTGTTTTAAGATAGTTGTATTATGGTTGTTTGAGGATTTTTTTGACCCATCATTTGGTGTGTTTATCTATTGTTTCACCACTTTAGATAAATTATAAATTTTAAGGGGTCCTTTTCCTTTTCTATGTGTGTCTTACAATTTTTTTAGGAGTTATCTCCCATTCCATTTTTTCATGTCTTTATACGGATGATTCTTTCTATGAACTTAGTTGTTTTAGTGGTGTTGGACTATTTTTGTTCTTTGAAAATAGACTAGGGGAGAACATACAAGTTATCATTGATGAATATGTTTTATTTCCATAATTTAATGTAGATTAGAGGATTAACCATCAATTTTTTACAATCATCCTATATCTTTACTTTGGTAATAGATATTCTTTAAAGATTTATAGTTATTATGTTTTTGGTTAATCATATAAATTTTTAGAAAGCACTTTCCTAGTAATGGTATCCTCAATCCCTATGATATCTGTTTTATGTTTTGGAAGTTGAGTAGTATAATATGAAAAAAAGGGGTTTGGTGGTATTTATATTCCAATCTATTCTAAGATGGTTGAGAATTTATAGGGGATACAATGTTTCATAGTGGGGAGAATTGTGACCCCCCAAAATTTTACTTTTCTATTTTTGATTATGAGGTTAAATTCTCCCTTGATATTTGGGTGTCTTGAGACGAAATATTGGAAAATTAGGGACTTTTCATGGGACACGTGAATTGGTGCATGGTTTAAGAAACTCTGCAGTATAAATCATGTAACCAATATAGTTTATAATAGCGCAGATCACATGATTACAATATGGTTTGGTAAATCATGTATGTTAAACATGTACCCTTCTCAATTTTGGTTATTTTTGTTTTTCTTATATTTTTATATTTAGTCTCTTCCATTTTCTTCCCCCATTCAATCACCTCAACCAAGGCTCTTCTTGATCCCATATCTTCATCTTCCAGGAACCTCTATTATAGTATTTAGGTTATTTCGTGGTTTTTTATTTCAAATATTAAATGTCTAATGTGTATCCATATTTATCATCTTGGTTTCTCCATATTCCTCATAAATTATCTAACTATTTTGTCCATTTGGGATGTGTTTTATATCCTGGTTTGTTAAAAAATTGGGGTTTTGGTTTACAAGGGCTGTGATCCCATCATTGGGATCTAATGTGATGGACTTTGTTAGAAGCACTTGGTTATGCTAGTTGAGGTATGTGTTTCCATTTCATTTTATTTTACAGGAGGGGTCATTATATTCTTAATATATATAAATGTTATTTTTCACTATTTTAACTAATTATACGATATATTTATTTGTTTTTTCAATGGTTTTCATGTTTTTTTGTTTTTTCATTCAAAAATTTTATAGATTTCATTGTTCAATACAATATTTACTTCAAATGGTATTTTATTCATTTAATTTTTTTGATAAAATGTGAATTACAGTTGTGATAAACATTTTTTTGTCATGATTGTTTTGGGACAAGTTTGATTTATAAAGTGGGGTGTTTCGTTCAGTTACAGGGGATTCAATATTTTTTAAAGGGGTGTATTTGAATTATGTAATAATTTTTCAGTTTAATTATGATTATTGTAACTTGTGATTTCACTAGGTTTTACAATTAGTGTCCATGTTTCTTTAAAATGTTATTTTTAACAAATAATTACTATATAATGAGTGAAGTAATATTTGGATAATTACAATGGAAGCTTATGTTGATTTATGGTTCCACCCTTGTTGAGCCCCATGTAATATAATTTGATGCATAAATTAATATATATTCATGGTTGTTGGTCGTATTAGAGTAATCAGCGAGGGAATCAGGTATCTATTTAAAATTTATGTTTAATAAGTATTCATAAATGGTTTCCCCAATAAAGTTAATTACAGCCTAGTTAATCAAGGTTATACTCCTATGAATGTTTGACTGATTAAATAACTTCTTAGAAGATTGACTAATTCTAAGTAATCTTAAGATTGGTTATTACAATTACTTTTGAATCTATTATAATACGTAAATACAATAATAACTTGTTTTCAAGATTAATTATCAATGTAATTTTAGTGATTTCTTGATTATATATTAAACAGAGACCACTAAATTAAGCAGCACAACAGGTATAAAACAAGTTGTTCAGTCTGAAGTTGAGACCTAATCCACTCCACTTGGTGATCACTTTCCACCAAGAAGTTTATAGAGATAAAATTGATCAACATCCTCGATCGAAGTTAACAATAGTACACATTACTATCCAGGTCACACCACCTCTTCCACAGTTCTTCATGGGTAAAAGCTACCAGGCCTCACATGGACCTCTTCCACACTTATCTGTGGGTATACACTATTGTAAAAGGATGTTTGGGAAAGGATATCTTATATCCTTCAGTTTAATACTGGAGAAAGTGTGTGTCTTTATACAGATATACACACTTCTCAAAAGCTAATAAAATGATACACAACAGAACAGAAATAATGAGACAAGGTTAGAAGATCTCTCAGTGGTTTTCTATTCAGCTTTGGACTCCTAGAATGAAGCTGATGCAGAGATAGAGTCCTCATTTGGAAAATAGAGTATTGAATGTCAGCTAGATCAGGTGTGTGTTCTTCGTAGTGTTTGACAATACAAAGATGTCCCCAACTCTGGGATTCAGGTTTGCTTCGTGTGTTCTTCAGGAATGTTGAGTTTCATGTGATGGTTATTTTCTTAGGTAAGCTCGTGTGTTCTTCTTGTTAGTACACTCTATGTGTATCTTAATTCTGAGCCACTCTCCTTTTTTATTCCTGAATTGCATGTGTTGGAGCTGACATGATGCATATATTCGGCACCTCATACCTCATACTATCAGGTGACATGTTTACAAAGAAATATTAATTATATCAATGCATTTAAAATCATCAAATTTGACAGTTCGGGATTAAATTAAAAAATTACAAAATAGATTAAGAAATGGTGTCACGGTTAGTCATGATGCAGTGCCTCCATGAAGCGTTGTCTTATGGTCACGGTGTCTGGTAACAATGTCTAGTAAATGGTGTCTGGTTCATGGTATCTGGTTAGGGTGTTTGGTTCATTGTGTCTAGTTCATGGTGTATGGTTTACGGTGTCTGGTTCACAATGTCTAGTTCACTATGCCTGGTTAATGGTTTCTTGTTCACTTTTCCTGAAAAACATTACAGGTGGCAGACTCACGGTGTCTCAGATTTAGCCAAATATCTGTATTCAGACATAAGAAGTGATATTCATAGAATGGATTATACATAATCTATTATCAACGAAATCATTATAAAGTAAATCATATATATTGTATAGTAATCTGACTAAATGTATAGCAATTATGATCTTGGATAGATTTACTTAAAGCATAAAGATGCTAATCATCTATATAGGATTTAAGACAGATTATAGGATTACCAGGCTATACAGAATATATATGATTTGTGATTATTGAAACATAATTGATACACGAGGAGTCCAAAAATCTCCCTCTTTAGATTATCGTAAATCATGTGTATTTAGTGTGTATTTTTCTCCAATATAAACTGCATATTTCAGTAACCTTACTTTGGGCGTGCATATTTCTCCCCGTTTTGGTATTATCAAAAGGAGTGAACAAGAAATAGTCAATAAAAGTGCACAATGCATTAGACAAAAAGAGTGGCATCACAATGTTTAAATCAAATGCAGCATGATCCCTATCAAGAGATAGTATTCACTGTTCTTCAACACTAGCTAGTCTTCTCCTTTCCCTTAGTAGTAGCATTAGAAGAAGAGGTCATATAAGAAGAGTTTGAAGTGGAAGAAGGGGGTGAACTTGTTGACAGAGAATGTAAAGGATGAACATCAAAGACAGAAGGGCCAAGGTAGGTGTATTAGAAGACCGATGAAACTATTGGTCAAGGATTACATAACTGATCTAACTAACAAACATAGATGTGGAAGATAGGGCAGAGGTGAAGGTAGGTCAATCTTATATCAGAGGTGCATCTGCAGGAGAAAAAATGGTAGTACTTTGAACATGAATATATGGCAATATAAGGTTGATAAAGTCAGAAATGATTTCACCACCTTACTGCATTGCTTTTCCAAAGTCATCCTCGTTATCCATAAACTTTTCTAACAGATGAGTTATCCGTGTGAGCTTTTGGACTTATGTCTTGAAGGATTGAGTAATAGGAGAAATACTCAGATTTTCAAAAAGGTACATAAAGTGATTTTTCATGTCATTCTTAGAGAATATGCAGTTGAAGTAGAAATCCACATTCTTGGAAAATTCTTACAGAGCATCATTGGAAATATTAGAATTGATTCTTACCAAATCAAGAAATCTGTCACTATTCTTGATAACTTCAGATAGAGATTCTCTATTAAAACTAGTAGGCACAACCTGATGTTCTTCATTGACCACTATTTGAAAAGGATCACCGTCTAAAGATGGTGGAGAAGATTTTCCAGAGGCATGAGAAGTAGTGATAACCGAGGTAAGAGATTTCAGTTGATTGAGAACTTTATGAAGGCACCACTTATACTCATCTGTTAACTTGTTATGTCCAATAACAAGTTCATGCATATGTTGAACATTCTGTTTGTTTCTTTCAACTAATTTTCAGCTAAAGAGGTTAGATGATGCTGAATCAGTGAGGCTACTTTTTTTGGGTTCTGTGAAACAATATTCTCAATAGGATAAGATGTAGGCTATGGTCTCAGGTTTAACACTTTTTTCATATTGTGAACCATACAACTTAGAGTCTTTACTTCATCACTAATCAGTTTGTTCACAATTTTGGTTTCATTAATCTCATGAAGCATCTTTTGTTGAATCTGCCAAATAATTTTCTCCATCAATAGTGAAGCATCTCTTTCACTAAAATTTGTTACAAGAGCTGGTTGGTTATTCATGAGCTTTTCTACCCCAGCTAAAAGGGTAGCTCCAAATTCTATCAGGTCATCCTAATTCACCAAGGTTAGAGGTTATTTTAAAGGCTCAAAGATAGAAGCTGGGACAATCTTAGGTTATTTGGCAGAAATATCTTCAGGATTTGATGCCATTTTAACTGAAACATAGTAGTCAGATCAAAACCTTTGACTGAGACTTCTTTTGAATCATTCCCATAAAAATAATTGGTGAATTTATACCATGTGTCCACTAAGACCAGATCAATCATATTTGTTACTTAAACATATTCTAGACTGGTGGGCTTCTCACCCTCAATAGGTGCATCTTCATGAAGGTTGGGATATTTAGATCCTTGATCTATGTGCACGGTTCCATCCCTAATTTTCTCAACCATTTCCTTTCGAGCCAATATAGAGGCTTCTTACATTCTCTATTTATTAGAATAAATGACTTCAAGAATAACTTGTTCCTCTAGGAGTTCCCCAAGTTCATCTTCTTGCATAATAGGGAGATATTATTCTATATTTTCATCCACATATTCCTGTTCGGTTACCTTAACAATAGATTCTTCTTCCACATGCTACTTATTATCTGTTTCTTGCACAAGAGATAGATTTTAATCTATATGCTCTTCTAAAAATTCCTTTTCTCTTTCAATAGAAATGGATTCTTCTTCAGCATTGGGTTGTTCATCTAAATCAACAACCTTTTTAGGAACATGTATTTCATTCACAATTATGACTTGAGGATCCAGTGTACTGTCTTCCTCATAAAGAACAGTTTCTATCATAGGAAAAACAAACTCTCCTTCTTCTTCTTCATTAGAATATTCAACAAGTTCATCTAGCTCCAATCCATGATCATAAATTCTTCTAGATCTTGAAGTTTATTCCACTGGATTTAACTTTTCATAGACTATATCATTATATTCTACCCATTCCTTTTTCCAAGGATTCAAATTGATATTCATTCTCTATAGAATAATATTTGAAATACATAACTCATATTCCTTGATAACTTCTTTATTGGGCTGAACTAATCCTTTGGCATGAAACATTGCTGAGATAAGACTAGAATAAAATAGGGAGGTTGACTTAGAGGTGGTTTTGATCAACTCATAGATATGGTGTATAATATACTTGAAAATATTGATCTTCTGTCCATTCATCATGAGATGTATCAAAAATACATCCTGATATTTGAGTACAATGAAATCAAATTTTCTAGGGCTAATTAAATTCAGAATAATCTTTAATAGAATTCTAGATTATTCATCTATCTTGGTAGTAATAGTTATCATCTTGGTTCTATTTCTAGTTAAACTCCTCGAAACATATTCCAAAACAAAGAATTCACTCAGAGGTGGAGTACCTCTCTGGTAGTCCTCACAAATACCTTCATGAGGTATCCTAATGCATGAAGCCCATAACCTTGATGAAAAAGTGAATCTCTGGCCATTTATCCAACTTCATACTACATAACCATCTACAAAATCAAATGAAAATTATTCAAACTGATAAAATTGTGTAATTGGATTCGGGTAGATTGGCTTATCCTTCATAGTAAACCAATCTAGCAAACCTTTATTTGTTATTACATTCAACACCAAATGCGTACTCATTAGAAGCCACTTAGGACCTATCTCATTCTCTGGTACTACTATTCAGTTTACCAGATTTGGATTAAGAGTACCCTCAGCTGCTAACTAAGGATCGATCTTCTTCTTCTTCTTTGAACTGTGTTTCTCAGGAGTTGATAATGAATGTTGTTTCATCTTGGGAATTCACCAACGGTTCGAGAGACAGAAGGGTTGAAGAGGGTTGGAAGTATGAGAGAATAGAAGAGGGATCGAGTGAAGATCAAGTGAAACTTATTTTTCTTTGTCATTTTGGAATACCAATCGTCGCAAAAACAAAAATGCGGGAATGTAAAAAAGGTAAAATAATGAAATAATGCGACATAGATTATAATTTATAAATAAAACAATAAAGAATATTTACAGAGAGATTGTAACTAACTCTCATGGGGAGAGAGTTACATGCGTTCATGGTAAGACCATAATCAATTTTCATAGTGGGACCATAACAAGGTGATTTCTAGACTATGCGACTGTATTTTTTGAGATAGTCAGTGCCAGACAGAAACCCATAAATAGTAACTGTGTGGCAATAAATATGAAACAGTAAGATATGAAACAATATGATATGAAATAGTAGGATATATAATTAAGTTTTATCATTACAAATTCATGTATGATGTAATTTATTCTTTCATAGTTTAATGTTTTGGTGAATATATCAGCAATCTAATATTCAGTTCCAATGAATTCCAAAGTGATATCACTTTTTTGATAATGATCTCTCAAAAAGTTATGTCTTACATCAATATGATGTGTCCTAGATTGAGAAATAGTATTTTTGGAAATATTAATAGCAATTTTATTGTCCCAATTTATAGGTACATGCCTGAATTGATATCCATAATCTAGTAATGTGTGTTTAATCCACAAAATTTGTGCACAAAAAATACCAACAACTATGTATTTAGCTTCTGCATTAGACAATGAAACCAAATTCTGTTTAATACTACACCATCATACTAGTGACTTCCCTAAAAAGTGACATGTTCCAGAGGTGCTTTTTCTATCTAACATAGAGCCACTGAAGTCATAATTAGAATAGATAACTAAGTCAAATGATTATCTACAAGGATAGAACAGTCCAAGATTGGGTGTATGCTTGAGATATTTTAAAATTCTCTTTATATTATTTAAATGATATTCCGTAGTATTTTATTGAAAATGAGCACACAGAGACACACTAAACATAATGTTAGGTCAGCTAGTAGTTAATTAGCGCAAGCTTCCAATCATTCCTCTTTAAGTGGTTTGATCAATAGATTTCCCATCTTCATCAAGATCCAAATTACACGTAGTACTCATTGTAGTGTCACTAATTTTGGTGATATCTATAAAAAAACATTTTAGAAGATCTCCAGTATATTTTCTTTGATTCAATATAATACCATCATTATTTTTAATGATTTGAAATCCAAGAAAGAACATCATTTCACCCATTAAACTAATTTCAAATTCATTTAACATCATTTTAGAAAATTCAATACATAAATAATTTCTTGAATATCCAAAGATAATGTCATCTACATAAATTTTAAATACTAAAAAATCATTGGAAATTCGTTTTATAAAAAGGGTAGGATAAGCTATTCCTTTTGTAAACACATTGGAAATATGAAAGTTACTTATTCTATCATACCGAGCTCTTGGAGCTTGTTACAAACCATATAATGATTTTGATAATTCAAAAATATGATTTGGAACCTGAGGATTTGAAAAACTAGAGGGTTTCTCAACAAAGACATCCTCAGTTATATTCCTATTTAGGAATTCACTCTTAACATCCATTTTATTTAGTTTGAAATTTAGATGTGTAGCTAAAGAAAGCAGAATTTTGATGGCTTCTAGTCTAGCTGTTGGTGCAAAGGTCTCTTCATAGTCAATTCCTTCTTCTTGAATGTAGACTTGTGAAACCAATCTAGCGTTGTTTCTAACTATGTTACCAGCTTCATCTACATTATTTCTAACATCCCACTTAGTCACTATGGTGAATGTTTCTTTGGGACTTCCAACAGGTTTTCTAACTTTGTTCCTTTCAAACTGATTAATTTCTTATTGCATAGCCATTACCTGAAATTCATCATTGATAGAATCATTAATGTTTTTAGGTTTATGTTGTGACCAGAATACTTGATGATCAACCTAATTAATAAGAGAAGCTCTAGTTTGAGTTTTTTTATCCAAGTCACCTACTACATCATCTAAGGGATGGTTCTTAAGAGTTATAATAGTTCTATAAAAGGACGGACTTGTAATTTCAAGTTCATCAGCAGGGTAAAGTTCATTTTGACTTGAGTCTAATTAATTTTTTCCGCTGGAAGTCTTCATAGATTTCTTCATAGGATGGTTAACGGATTTTGAAATAATGTTCATATTTGATACATCATCCTCCAGGTTCTCTAGAGTGGTCTTAGGCTCATGTGGATATATTTCATAAAATTTTATATGAACAGATTCTTCCACAGATTTCTTTTAATAAACACTCTATAGGCTTTACTAGAGATGGAATATCCAATAAATATTCCTTCACCACTCTTGGATGATAATTTTTCAAGATTATCCTTGATACTAAGTACATAGACTTTGCAACCAAAAAATTTAAACTAGCTAACTTTGGGATTTCTATTGTTTCAAAACCCATAAGGGGTTTTCTTAAGAATAGGTCTAATCAATACTCTATTGATTTTATAGCATGATGTAATTCCATCTTCATCCCAAAATTAAACAAGTAGGTCATACTCACTAAGCATTGTTCTAGAAATCTCTTGCTGGGGTATATTTCTTCATTTTATAACTCTATTTTTTGCGGTGTTCTTGGGGAAGATAAATTATGACTATAGACATTTTGTGAGTAAAAGGATTCAAACTCTTTGTTTTCAAACTCACGACCATGATCACTTCTCAAGGTCTTGATTCTATGTCCTCTATGATTTTCTACAGACATTGAGAATTTAATGAAGTAAGAATATGCTTCATTTTTATGAGCTAGAAAGTACACCAAAGTGTATCTAAAAAATTCATATACAAGAAAATAAAAATAGTGCTTCCCATTTAAACTAGAAACTGTATATGGTCCTAAAAAATGCATCTAAACTAGTTTGAGAGGTTTAGAATTTGACACTTCTTTCTTTGATTTGAAGGAATGTTTGTGTTGCTTTCCCTTTTGATAGGGATTGCACACTACAATTAGGAAACTCATGTTTGGGTAAGTCTTTGACTATTATTTTTCTAGCTATATTTATAAGGGAGTGAATATAACAGTGTCCTAGTCTCTTATTCCAAATACAAGACTCTTTATGAAATACACTTAGACGTGAAGCATTTTGAGAAGCTAAAGAATGTAATTATGCAGAATAAACATTTTCATTTCATAATATAGAAAACACTAATTCATCTTTAAATTTAAAAACATTTCAAGCATCATTTTCAGATTTAATATGAAATCCATCACCACATAGTTGTGTGATTCTAGGAAGATTATATTTCAAACCATCAATGAAAAGTACTTTGGAAATTAAAACTGAGTTAGAGTAACCAATTTGGCCAAGGCCAATGATTTTTCCTCTAGCATTGTCACTGAAGGTGGCATGTCCTCCGTCAATCTTTATTAAGTTCCTAAAGCATTAGTAGTTTCTTTTTATGTGTCTTGAGCACCCACTATTCAAGTACCATAATCTTTTACAAGAACTCTTTATGTATCTTTCCTACTAAATGTTCAAGTAAAAACAAATATTGGTACCCATACTTGTTTGAGACCATTAACATGAGTGATAAGTGCTATGGGAACCCATATCTATCTCATAGGTTTCTTATAACCATTATGTAGAGTATTTGAAAAATAAAATCTATTTGGTATAGAAAACATGAAATAGTATAGAGTATATCATAACATGAACGGGTTGATTTGTTCCTAGAATTGGGAGTTACGTTGTATGCCCTTGATTTAAAAACAAAGTTTGTTTTTCCAAAAATTCTTTCTCTAGGTTGATAGCCAATGCTTAGAGTATATTTAAGAGAAATTTGTTTGGCTAGAATGTTAGTAAGAGTATTTTTTCCATCAGTAAAATTTTCTATTTCTTTATTCAATTGCTCTTTAGACATTTTTAATTCATTTTCCTCCTTGAGCAGTTGAGCATATTTTTCTTCTTCAGTTGTGAGTTTAGATTCAACAGTCACAGTAAGTGTATGCTATTTCTTCAATGATTTATGTTTATCTTTTAGTTCATTGCATGTTTCTTCAAGAATATTGTATTATTAAAACATTTATTCATTATATATATTTTCATGGTCACTCTCATCTACAGAATAGTATGAATTATTTACATGGGAGTCCAGTGTTACCTCAGATGTGTTTTTCATAAAACACATATTGGCTTTGTTAGCCTGTTCATCATGTGATGATTCAGAGTCACTTTAACTTTCCTCATAAGCACTCCAGGTTGATTTTATTTTCTTTTTATACTTTATTTCTTTGTCATCATATTTATTTTTGTACTTAAGCTTTGGATTTTCAGCCTTGATATTTTGTTTTCACTTAAATTCATAGAACACAATCTCATCAATCTTGTAACTTCTTTTCATATCTTTCTTCCAACTTCATTTTTTATCATATTTTCCCTTGAAGTTATGATTTCTAAAATAAGTTATTATTCTTGTAAAAGCTCTTGAATATTCTAGATAATTGAGCCATCTCATTATCACTATCAGGTGATGACTATTCACTACAGGAACTCTCTACAGAGGCTTCCAATTTCACTTTGTCTTTTTGTTTAGAGGTGATAGATTTGAATGCAACTGTTTTTTGTTTCGGTTCATCCTCCTCCTCTTTGTTGACTTTTAGCTCCTCTTCATACATCATGAGTTTTCCAATGATTTATTTTATATATAGATTTCTAATTTTTCATGATTATCTAATAGAGACAGAGGTTCCTCTCAATCTTTCAAGTTAACATCTGATAATTCTTATAATATGTTCCTTGGTAGTGACTTCACACCCAAGAGATATGATTGTGCGGACAATTTAATTGAACCCGAGATACATGTTAGAAATAGGATTATCATGTTTCCTTTTAAAGTTATCATATTTGATAGTATAATTATTATGTCTCATCTATTTCAGAGTAGAAGTTCTTTCATGTGAAATAAACAAGGTATCCCAAATTTCATGGGTAGTTTTACAAGAAAAAATTGTATTAAATTCCTCAACTCTTAAATATATGTATAAAACATTCCTAGCTTTTAAATTTTTGTTGTAGGAAGTTTTGGTAGGTTCATACCATGTGATTTTATTAGTATATATGAATATTTTATTCATATATAATGGAAGACCAAATTTCAAAACCCATATTTTATAAATTAATTTTCATTTTAATTTTCCATTGATCATAATTGGTGCCATAAAATAATGGTGGTCTAATAGTTGCATCACCTTCCAATATATTATCCATAATAAATAAATACCTTAAAAGAGATAGGAATTTAGAATTAACAGAGATTTACAGATCCTTAAAGTCAAACTACAATCTAAGTTGAATAAGGTTAAAAAAAGAGTCTTAATATGATTAACAAATGACCCTCTGATACTAAATGTTAGTCGAAGTAGAGTAATCAAGGGGGGATTGAGTATCTCTTTAAAATTTATGTTTATAAATTATTCCTAAATGGTTTCCCCAATAAAGTTAACTACAACCTAGTTAATAATGGTTATACTGTTATGAATGTTTGACTATCATAATAACTTCTTATAAGATTGATCAATTATCAACAATTATAATATTGGTTATTAATATTATGTTTGAAGATATTTTAATAAGGCAATGAAATTATAACTACTTTCCAATATTACTTATCAAAATCAATTTAGTGATTTCTGGATTATACAGTAAACAGAGAACACTAAATTAAGTAGCACAATGGATATAAAATAAGTTGTTTAGTCCCATGCCGAGACCTAATCCACTCCACTGGGTGATCACATACCACCAAGCAGTTTATATAGATAAACATGACCCACACCATGGATTGGGGTTAACAATAGTACATATGACTATCCAGGTCACATAACCTCTTCCACAGTTCTTCATGGGTAAAAACTTCCACGCCTTATAGGGACATCTTCCACACTTATCCATGGGTATACACAAGTGTAAAAAGATGTTTGAGAAAGGATATATTTTATCCTTTAGTTCAATACAAGAGACATAGTGTGTTTTTATACAGACACAGACACTACTCGAAAGCTAATAAAATGATACACAATAGAATAGAAATAATGAGACAAGGTTTTAAGTTCTCTGAGTGGTTTTCAATTCTGCTTTGGACTTCTAGAATGAAGCATATGAAGAAATCATGTCCTCATGTGGAAAATAGAGTATCACAAGTTATCTAGATCTGGCATGTGTTTTTCATGGTGTTTGACAATGTGAAGATGTCCTCGACTCTGGGATTCTATTGTGATTCATGTGTTCTTCAAGAATGTTGAGTTGCATTTGTTGGTTCATTTCTCATGTAAGCTCATGTGTTCCTATTTTTATTAGGATCTCTGTATATCTTATTTCTAAGATGATCATCACTTTTATTCTTGAAGTTCATGTGTTGGAGCTAACATGATGCATGTATTCTGCGCCTCGTACCTCATATTGTCAGGTGACATGTCTATAAAGTAACAATAATTTTGTCAGCGCATTTAAACTCTTAAAATATGACCGTTAGTGATTAAATTGAAAAATGAAAAAATAGAATAAGAAATAGTGTCACAGTTAGTTAAAAAATGGTGTCTCCATGAAGAGGTTTTTTATGGTCACAGTGTTTAGTTACAATGTCTGGTTCAAAGTGTATAGTTCATGGTGTCTGGTTCATGGTGTCTGGTCACGATGTCTAGTTCAAGGTGTCTGGTTCATAGTGTATGCCTAATGGTGTCTGGTTCATAGTGTCTGGTTCACGGTGTATGGTTTAAAGTGTCTCGTTAATGGTGTCTAGTCCAAAGTGTTTAGTTCAATTTTCCAGAAAAACATAACTGGTGGTAGACTTCAGGTGTCTCAGACTTAGCCAAATATCTATATTTAGACTTAATCTATGATATTCATAGAATGGATTAGACATAATCATTTATCAAAGAAATCATTATAAATTAAATCAAATATAGTGTATAGTAATCATACTGAATGTAAAGAAATTAAGATCTTGGATAGCTTTACTTAAAGCATAAAGATACTAATCATCTGTATATGATTTGACCCAGATTATAGGATTATCAGCATTTATAGAATATATATGATTTTTTATTATTAAAACATTATTGATACATGGGGATTTCAACAATTGTTGATTTATTTTTGTTCATTTTTGGGGATTTTAATGGTTTGGGGATCTTATCCTGGTGGGTTTAGAGGTGGGAAGGATACAATTATGTTTTTATTCTTTGGGAAATATGGTTTTCATGTTATTTAAATTTGGATTGATAATGTCCCACTATTTTTTCTATATCAGGATGAACCATGGGATACTAAGTTAGAGATCAAGGGATGTATTCCTTACTAATTGAGAGTCACACATTGTCTAGAACCTAGTCGGATGTTATGATTTGGCTATGGGATGTGTCCTCAATGAGTCTAGTAGAGAGAGATTTGGGTGTTGTGTTGTGTGACTATTTTCCTATGGAAATTTGGGTCCAACTATGAATGTTTATAATTGTACGACTAGTTCATATGGTTTTTCCACATGATATGTATCATATGCTATTCTTCTATATAGTTTATTGATTTTCAGGTTTCATGTTTCTCAGATTGATAATTACTTGATGTATTGATTTCTTGTATGGTTTATTCTTTTGGTTTATTCGTTTTTCCTTATCCTAGGATAGTCATTATTTTATGACATTACAAATATTTAGTGTTTATTATCATGGATACTTATTACTTAATTGGATTTTGGGGATTGTGTGGTAATTTTTTTAAAGAATTAAAAAGGTTTGTGGTTTCAAAAGTGGGATACTTTATCTAAATGTCATTGATATTTATTACCAATCAATGTCAATTGTTTGTTTCAAGAGTGATGTTTTAAATGAAAATGAATGGAATGTAATAGTTCTATGAAAGGTTTTTTTAAATTATGTTTTTATGTATTGTTTTATATCAAACCATTGAGATTAAAAAAAACTATATCCATATTTTTATATTCAAAGATGAATTCTTAGTTTATGTTATAAAATTAATGAAATAGAGTCATGGTGGTATCCTAATGGGGATTGTCCCCCACCATACAAACTCACATAATTGGAAGTGTGTTATTCGTGTATTTTGATGGTCTCTAATGTTTTATATTTCATGGTGGATTGACATTAAAATACCTTTTATGAATGGGTGGTGTTGAGTTATGGAGGTGACATGAGAGTCACATGATGATGTTTGGTTCATCTCTTGGGTTCATTTGACCAGTTTAGTTTATATTGTGCATCGGCCTCCCAGACATCCCATTTTTTATTTATTATATGTTTGGCTATATAAAAAATTCTTATAGAAGAGTTTTATTTTTTAAAAAATATTTCTCATTTTTTTATTATCAATTTTCTGTATGGAATGTTTAAATGATGTTGTTTTTTCATATGTGAACTTTTTTTGTGATGGTTATCTAATTTATGGAGAATTCATGTTAGGTTTTGTGTTGGAAAAAAATTTATTTTTTGTTTCCCAAGGGTGAAATAATTTCCCCAAGATTACATCAAATACATCATAACTTGCTTCCAAATGAGGGAAATCAAGTTGGTGCCCAAAGAATTATAGAATAGTAGTCTAGGTGATTGTCCAGGTCGACTCAACCCTATTCATTACATAATTCCACTCACCAGATTATGATGTACAAATTGATAGTGCTAAGGTGTTGATAGTGTATAATGATATATTACTAGACTATTAGTTTTTGGACATAGGATTCTCTATCCATATGAGACCAAAATAAGAATTCAAATTCTATTATTTCTAATTTATTTGAAGGAGATGTTGTTTACTTTGAGAAAAAGACACAGTAGGTCATGGGTAGGGGTTCTATTATGTTTGAGATTGATGTATATTCTATTGTCATTGTGCTAAATGGGATATGGATTTTTAATTTACGTAGGAATTTCATTTTATTATAAATTTTATATTATAATGGATTTACAATTAAATTTGATTTTGTTTATCATAAAATCTCTAAGCTCTCTCATATGGTAATTAAGGGATCCAAAGTTATTGGGATGTATATCATAAATAGAAATACCCATAATAGGTAGCTATGAAACACTTATGTCACTAATAGTGATAACATAATTCCTTGATATAATAAGTGTTTTCATGTTTATGATATGGGTTTGAAGGAGTTTTATAGAGAAGGAATTCTTAATCAAGTTACACCATATAACATACCATTTTATGAGGGATATTTTTTTGGAAACTCTAGATGGGATTTTTTTTCATAAATCATAACTCAAGGCCAGATTCCTACTTGAGTAGTTACACTATAGATTGTGGGAATACAAAAAATCAATCCCTCCCATGGTGAAGGATCACATTTCATGACATTTATTGATTATTTTTCTATGAAAAAATATATATTTATATTTTTCAAAATAAGAATGAATTTTTGTTGTTTTTAAGACATGGATGTCCTCTATAGAGAACCAAACTAGAAACAATTGGAATGATATGACAACTGATAATGGTTTTAATTACTTTTCATCTTTTTTTATTGAGTTACATGTGTGTGAGGGTATCAATATGAACCATATTATGATTTATACTCTATAATAGAATAGTTTTCATTAATGCATTAGATAAACTATTATTGAGTGTGTATATAGTATGTTATCATACTAGTGCCTATAAAAATTATTTTTGGATGAGCCTTCCACTATAATATTATAACTCATTAATCAGTTTCCTTCCTTTAAAAATAATATATATACTCTAGAAGAAATTTAGATCACCTGAACCCCATTTTATGTACATATAATGGTGTTTGGATTCACTAAAAATTTCATAAAAAAATGATTAGGTTGTTGGGTGTATTTTCATAGGCTATCTTGAGGGGATGTATGGTTATACGATTTTCAATGACAAACCATGATTCTATAAATGAATTATATTATAGTGTGGGGTCTTCCATGAGTCATTTTCTCCAGGAAAAAACCTCCCACTCATTATACTAAAAAACACTCCCAAAAAGGGAAATTTAGGTTGAACCTTGTACTGAGTCTGAGTCTCCAATTGAGACTCCTACAGTAGCACTTCCCCCCAAACTAGAATCTAGGTTTGATTTTATTTTTGGTTAAATATGATCCTTTTAATGGTATTATTAACTGCTATTTGATTAGGGATAGAGATATGAGTTTTGTTAGACATCTTTTCAGGGTTTTCCATACCTAAATGGATACCTTTATTTTCGACACTTCCGTGGATTTCAATAGAAAGGATCCGTAATGTTATAAACTATATAGTAATTATATAAAGTAGAAAATATTAATTGATTACAAAGATAATGAAATGAACTACTTATAAAAGAACAACACCTGGTCAATTTTGAAAAAGAAACCAAATTCCAAATTTATAGTTTGTAAATGATTCTTTAATAGGAATAAAGATAAAACCACATAGAGTAAAATTAATTATATGTCTATTTTAGTGTGTAAGTGTTTATTTCATATATTATGAGTAGATTACTCTAATATTATCTTTCCTATAGATAAATGTTCTTTTAAGTGATAAAATATAGATAATTAAAAAAACCACTATTCCTGAGTTAATGTAAAATAGATTATTTTCTTGGTAATGCAATATTCTTGAATCATAGTTTAATAAACTAATAATATATCAATTATTGAGGTAAACACACATAGATTATTTTCTTAAGAATATATTGTGTATAAATTAAAACAGTAAGAAATTAACATATCATCCATTGTTATGAAAGTGTAACCCAATAGTTTTCCACAACCTTTCAAACACTTTCATCAAACCATATACATAACATGATTAACCTACCATGATTACAAATTCTATAACAATAACACCATTACAACCAAAAATTATATTAGTTCATTAGATTAAGATGGTTATAAATGGAAGATTCATCTTCCACTAATACTAAAAACATTGAATCTCTAAGGGTTGAAAATAAATCCAATACATTCAATATTTCCAATCCATAGGTTCTCCAATTTCCAATTTGGATTTATTTTCAACATCAACAACTATTAAATTATTTATTTAGAATACCAGGAATCCTCCACATTTATAAAATTCCAATTTAATAAAACAACACTATTGGATAATGATTTATTGAAATAATATCATCCTTTGATGATAAATAATTTGTTGCTAAGTTGTTTTTATGTAATATTCTTACTTTTCTAAACATTTTTAAGATAACACAACCTTAGATTCACAAATTTAAAAGAAATATATGAGTATATATCTATCCCATATGAAATTTTATACAAATAATAATGGGGATTATATCCACACTATTTCATATCAGAGGAAAATGATAAAAATTAATATTTAGCCTTAAATGAACAAATTTTTCCCGTTAAACAATTTTTTTTAATAATAAATAACCTTCCATAAAAGGAAAGTGACAAATCTCAAAAGCTCCAAAATTAAAATAGTTTAAGTGGGGTTTATTTACAATAATCACTTTAAAGAACAGTTATCATGCCTTAGATAGAAAATTATATGTCATCAAGCCTAAAATGGTCACCCCTCTCCTAGAAAGACCATAGGCTTGTGACATTCCTCCCAGAAAACCATGTTTGATGAAAATTATTCATGCTTGAAATAGTGTCCAATAAATTTTTCCATTTTCCCTTTATATTAAAGGATAAATAATAGTCACTATAAACAATTTCATGCACCATAAAATTTTAACCACATTGAAAGCAAATATTATCCAAATTTTTATGATTTTCAATCTCCAACACACTCATCAAGCCAAGAATTTCATCCTCCATCTAAGTTTCAATTCCGTAGATCTATAGAGAGAATAAATGAAATCACCATTATCATCTCTGAAGACTACCCCATAAACATTCATGGCATGATTTCATATTGATTCACTATTTGAGTTTCATTTTATCCATTAAATAGGTGGTGAGTTCCAAAATACTTCCAAGGTTTGGTGGGGGGGGACCAAACATTCTAGTAATGTCAAATATTCTTAAAAGAAATAGATCACAAACATAGTTTTTAGAATAAAAATTTTGAATGCTATTTTATTCTTTCACTGCCACTATGATTAGAGAAATCACATAATAAACATTGATAAGTTTCTTGATTGAGCTTAATTATATTTATTTTGTACCAAATAACATGAATATTCTCCAAATAGGTTAACATGATCTTTTTAACATTCCTTGAGAGAGTCATGCGGCATTAGTTATTGATTAAATCATGAACTAAGTCAACATGCGGGATTTTGAGCTCGAACATGTCAAAGAAAACCATCCATATATTTGATGAAGTGTTGCATATAAGGAATAAATAGTTGAAGTTCTCTTCATGTGGATTACATAGTTTTCATATAAATTAAATTGAAAATTGTGTCTATTAAAGAATAGAACCAACAGTGATTTTATATTTACTGAATCACCAGATGAATGTGAATTTGGATGGCCGTATAAATTTTTTTTTCTGAAAATAACATATCTAGATATGAGGTTTTATAGGAGTATAATTTCATTAGTAAATTTGAAAATAAAAATATTGTTCAATGTAGGTTTCCAAATAAACATATCACCATATGGAATGAAATTATAATTATTGAAAATATTTTTAATTAACTCGATAAAAATATCCAGGTTCTCTATTAGACCCTTTAAATCTACCTTTGTGTCAAATTTTACATTAGAAAAAGATAATAAGTAAACAAAAGGAAGTCCCACCCAATTTCAATTCCAAAAGATCAATGAGTATTCCCTATTGAAAAGATAATGTGAATATAAGGAAATTTTTGGAAAAATATATTTGGAGGTTGACTATACCAAGGATCCCACATAACACATAATACAAGATTTTAATTTGTTAATAAATATAGATCCAAGAAAACCAGGGGCATCCAAATTTTCATTAACCAGTCTTCAGATAAAATTTTCATGTAGATAGTGACTATAATTAATAATATTATTAATACCAAGTCTACTAAGAAAATGGGTCATCAAACATTATTTCCCAGATACTATATTAAATTTTCCTTCCATAATGGATCCACACCAGAGAAAATTCCTAATAAGAGTATTTATCTTTAATGAATTTAGTCCTAAAATTCATAAGCCATAATAGAATTAACCATAGTAACAAAAATTATATACTTCACAAGACATAATCTCTCAACCATTGAAAGAGACATACCCTTCAAAGATTTGAGATGCCTTCTAACATGACCTAAAACTGATTATAGTGGCATACTCTCGGCTTTTCCAAAAATAAAGGACCACAAATATAACTGAAAGGAAAATTTCCTTCCCTCATTTCACTTTCATTTGTGAAACCTAATGTTTTGGCTATAGATAATTTATTTACAAAGTATAAAAAATGTTTTTTCTTGTTGATTTCTTGTCCAAAGAAACATTCATAATTTATGGAATAATTTTTCATGTTTCTAATATTTATTATTATCACCGTAGAAAATGGGATGATTTCATTTGTATAAAACAACTGAGAAAGTATAGGAAAACCTATAGAAGCTCTAATAGTTTTTGAACATTCATTTAGAACCATTGTTAAATAGATTCTGCTGAGATAAAATTCAGCTATGATAATGATGATGGCTAAAATCGGATCACCTTTTCTAAAGCCCTACCAAGAATGTAATGTATACTTGAGGATTTCCATTAACAATCACTAAAATATTTTAATAGAATAATTGAGTTATTATCAAACGCACAAACTTTTCCTCAAATTCAAATTTGAGAAGTACTTTCCATATGACACCCCAATCCATAATAATAAAGGCTTTCATTACATCAATCTTTAAGGTAATATTACCTTCCCTTCTCAATTTCTTGATAAGATGAACATTCTCATATGATTATGTGAGATAGTCTTAAATTTTTCTCCCTTTAGCAAAACCAAATTGAATCCAAGAAGTGATTTTGGTAGAGATTTTGGAAAAATTATTTTCAAGGAATTTCACTCTAATTTTATAAATAGTATTAACAAGGGAAACCAACCTAAAAGCAACAAAATTGTTAGAACTACCCATTTTTGGGATTATAACCAACAATTGAGCATTAATTACATTAGTGGGAGATCTATCATTAAAAAATGTCTGAATAAATTAATAAAATCATTCTGAATAATATCCTAGAAAGATTTGAGGAGAAAATAGTTTAAATATAAAGATTAGTGGTGTTCACATAATTGAGTCCAAAGACAACCTATTTAATCTCAATGTCTAGGGGGGAGATCAGTAATATTGACATAAAAATCACAAGTGATTAAACTATGAGATGATACCTACCTTTAAATCATAATTTCATGCTGGACTATTGAACAGATATATAAACAAGGATACCACATGGTCAATAATATCCCTCCCCTCCTCCAAAAACTTTTCCACCATTTTTGAGCACTAAAAGATTCCTATTATTCCTTATATACCTTTAAAGAGAATTGAAAAACCTAATATTCTTATCAAATCATTCTACCATATAGTTTTTTCAATTTATTTTTGGATACTCTCCATTATGTTTTACAAATTTTTGAGTTTCATTAAAACCTCAACCTCATTCAGCAGATCACTAGGGAAGTCCCTATAAGAGTATTCCTATGAAATGTGTTTAAAATTTTACTTGTGGGTAGAAATATTCATGTATATATCAGAAAATAACAACTTTCACCATTATTTCAACTTTCTATTGAAAAATTAAAGATTTTATTTGCAAGGCAAGGCATTACCTTGATGTTTAATTGAAGTGAAAACTTATTCAACCAACCTCCTGCAATGTTATTGAAGAACCCAGTAATTATTAAATCTAAATGGTAAGGATAATTTCACTTCATTATCAATGAATATCATCAAAATAAGATGATGGCCCAAGAATATTTTTTCTAGTGAAACATAATAAATTGAGCTCTAATGAATAATCGAGGAATCATTAAAAATGACCTATCAATTTTATTAAATTTCATTATCTCAAGAACTATTATATCCCAAGTATACATTATACCCACAAGGACTACCTCAAAATAAATTTTATTTTCAATCTAATCATTGAACTCGCTTGACAAAATAGAATTGTTCTAGTTTTCTAATTTTTCATCAGGATTAAGGATTGAGTTAAAATCACCAAGAAAACACCATGGAGAATCAATATCCTTGGAGAAAAAATATATTTACAGTAATAATATTATTATATCATGGTAAATATTAAAGGATATATGACATAGAAAAATGTTGTTTAGTAGCCTGCTTAAAAGTGAAAGTGATGATTTTTTAACTACATTTGAAAATAAAACGATCATCAATCCTATCCAAAACTAGTACCCATAGTCTCTTAATTTCACTAGAAGACTAATTCACACTCAACATATGGTTACCCTAAGGTTATTGAGAATAAAATTTATGGGAAAATTTTTTTGGGTCTGGATAGTCCAATAAAACATTGTTTGTGAGTATGAATAAAATCGATTAAATAACTAATAGTTTTAGGGTTGAACGGGACCTGACAGTTCTACATGAATTCATTCAATTTTGGAGAATATTAGGGATACCATCCACCTATTTTGATCATTTAATGTTTTATTTTTTGTAATTTCATGATGGATTTTGATTTCCTTTCAATAGAATATGAATTTTCTAAAATCAACATTCTAGAAATTTCTTCTAAATTGTAATCTAGCTTTGTAATATTAAAGGGAGTATCATCCAAAACTCCTGATACAATAGTATTTTTGTCCTATGGATCAACATATATAGAAACTAAAACATTAAATTCATTATTTTCTATAGTTTAATCCATATTTTGAGTATGTGATAATACACTTTTGTGAGTACTTCATGTTGTTCTTAGTGCCTCAATCTAAGTTAGAATCATGTTGTAGATTTATTTCTCATGTCTTTATAAATTAATTTTATGTTTTATTTGATTCAAAATTAAAAATTATTTATTCCTTAATTTTTTCCATAATCATATTCATCTGAACATTTTTATCATTTTGTTGATCAACCTGCAAATCTTCAGCATGCAAAGAGACAACCAAATCTTTAATTTATTATGATATCTCTTATGCCAATAAATTTTAATTCTCAAAAGTGATAGGAATATCCATCCTTCTGAATACCATATTATAAATGTTTTCATCACATATTTCATTCTCTTGTTTTTTAACAATATCTCCCCAAAAGGGTTCTATGGATTTCTTGAGTCATAAACCTTTACCTAATTTAGGTTAAACATAAAACTCGTTTTTTTATAATTTAATATGAATTTGATCATATCAGGGGTATTCAAGTCCATTCCAATTTCAATTATAATAATATAATACATTATAATGTCTCTAATCAATGTGTGAGGATCCAATTTTAAGGGAGTTCCATTCCATGAAGCTAGATCATTGAGTATTTGCAGATTCCAAAACACTATGGAAGGCCATGTAGTCTAACCCAAACAAGTTATGTATATTATTTCTTTGTGAAAGGGTTTATTTTCATGTTTTAATTAAATATTCTCATAAATATAGGCTTTATAATGATGTTTATAGTCTTGTAGACATTGTAAAAGGCCTCTTTCTTCTGAAGACTGATGTGGAAAAAAATTATTTCCATATTATTTTTAGTCCCAGTTATTAAGATTACGAAAAATTGAGGTTATGAATTTAAACTCCACACTAGACCATGGATTCCCACCATTGAATTGTGTAATGTGTCTCAAGATAGAAAATTTTCACTAATATAACATTTTATGCAAGGCATTCAGATCATCTGCCATTGAAACAATACCCTCATCCAATTTTGAGATCTTTGAGAAGGGATCATTACTAATTCTATAGATATTCCATTTGGACAACAATAAGAAAAATGGATTCCCTTACCTAATATATATGTTGGGAAACTATGAATTTGATCTTTTAACCTTCAATTACCATTTCAAATAATTATTATTCATCATCCTTAAAGGATCTTTCCATTCCATGTCAAATGAATCCATGATTCATGATTGATCTAAGAGAACAAAAAATCGCCATCAACATTTTGAAAAAAGACATTCATCACTCCCTTTATCATTAGAAGTTTTACACAATTCCTTCAAATAAGGAAATGTAATATTTATTTCCCTTAAAATAGTTTTAATATACATATCAATAATAATATGTTTTGTTGAAATGTATTGATCCCTCGCACCTCTATTTAAAACATTCTCATTGATGAAATAATTTTTTTTCATTATATGTAGATCCTTAGTTTTTTATATAATTCTTGTATTACACCACAACACACTGGTTATCTCATGTAATCCTTATTGGCTTCAAAGATTTTACGTTCAAGTATTCCAACTTCATATTCTACAAAACGTTATTTATAGAAATTATTTTTTTATATCACTGATATAACCAACACAATAATAATTTGTGAAACCCCATATATTCAATTATTTAATTTTTATATACATAACACCATAAGTCAATGTGACTTTCATATATCTGATAAATATTTTAGGAGAAAACATGTCTGATTCCATTGGATCACTTTGATATCTTACATGTAGAGTCAGTATACATAAAAATATCTAGATTTAATACTATATGCTATATCTTGTTTCCAAAAATCATTTTAAATTCAATTTTATTTAATCTATTTTTTAATTTATCACCCATCAATTTCATACCAACTTATATGGTTTCTGATACATCTTTCTAATATTGTTCGCTAAATGTATTTAATAGTCATATAACATATTTTTCTCTGGATAAGAAGATATAGTTATCTTTCTATGAAACTTTTAATCATAGAATGGATGTAACCTTTCATAGAATTAACATCTCGGAAATAAATTATTATTTCTTTTTAGAATTCCTAAAAATTATAATTTTCTCACTTTAAAAAATTATGGCATACACATAAACTAGAAAAATTTGAGTACCTATATTCATTACATTCACATATAAGTTCATAGCATCTATTCATATAGAAATTATCAATTAATTCAAAAAAATATTTATCTAATAGTATTGATATCTATGAGTCTTATTTGAACCATACAACGATTTATTCAATTTTGACACTATGCTTCTATAACTATCATATATGAATCCTTTTGGTTTATCAATAAAACATTATAATAAATATTCGCATTTATAAAGGAAGACTTCACATTTATTATATTATATTATTAATTGATGTGATATGTAACATCCACAAAGATTATAATATATTTTATTATTATAATATATTACTATTTTTCATCATAGTTTATACCATCCACTAGTGAATAACTATTGAAAACTCTTCTCACCTAGTTCCTTTATATCTCCCCTTTTCATGGATTTTATTTCTAAAAAACACTTTATTAAATAAAATTATTTTTTTATGGTCTAAAATAAGATCCAAGGTTTCATTTTCCTCAATCCATTATAGTTATTCATTTATTATATTAATAATCCCCTTTTACTCTATATCTTAAATAATTAATTATGATTGCACCTATAAATAAGTGTGGTGTTATTTTCATTTACCACTCCACCTCTAGTTAGTATTGGAGCCTCATGATTGATAATTATATTTTATGGCTTATTGAGATTCTATAATATATAATGCTTCAAATTGATTATCTTCATCAGCTCTATCCACACTTTTGGTTTGATTAGGGACATAATGTATGACCTCTGGTTCATTTTCTTTTTCTTCATTATTTTCTCTAATAGAAATCTACTTTATGTTTTATATTATGTTTGAAAATATGGTTTTATTTTATAGATAACCCATAATAATCCCTTCATCATGTTTCTTCTAAAAATTTCCTAGATTGGATTTCTTATTTTTAGTTTATCATTTACTATAAATCACATTGAATAACATAAAATTTATACTATATTTGTACCAAATATAGTATGGAGTCTTATAGGATTCATGTAGTATCAAGAATATATTATATAAATGAAAAGTTGTGCAAACAACATCCCTGTAGAATTTTTTTGAGAGTTTGTGTTTAACAATAATGATACTCACCATTTTAACCACAATATTTTTCTTTCTTTCCACAAATATATTTTGTGGAGGTGTATATGGAGTACTATATTGGTTTTTAATTATATTATTTAAAAGATATTATTTAAAATAAATAAAAGTGAAAATTCTAAGGTTATCAGATTATGAATATTTGGTATAGAATCCTATTTATCTTTTTTTTATAGAGTAAATCAAAGACCTCTTTTAACTGGGTAGAGGGAGACCCATCACATAGCCCGAAGGCCCAGTGGTCTTGAAGCCCATTACATAACCCGTAGGCCCAAATCATTGGCCAAATTCCTATTCTGTGAATAGTAACCCAGCTGCTACAGTACCCGCACAGTACTGCCGCCGCTACAGTGCCCTACTGCCGCTATAGTACCCGTCGATCAACAGTACCTCTGCTGCTACAGTACCCGCTCCAGTACTGCTACAGTACTGCTACAGTAACCAGCACCCAATGGGTTTTGAACCCCCATTTTTCATGTAATTTATAAGGATTACATTAGTATTTTTAGGTAATAAAAAATGAATGTGATAATGAATAGATCTCTTTTGGATAAATTTTCCCCACAATACCACATAATTTAGTAGGAATTAGATTAAGTATCCTAATGGAGTGAATATAAACCCTTTTATGGGTTTCACACACATGTTTCCTCATTTGAAAAAATTCAAAGGAAACTTATTTTCCTATTTTCAATTAGAAAATTCATCTCACCACATAATTCATTGATATTTTAATCCTATTTAATTTTAAAATATGGATACAATTTACATTTTATAGCTTTTTTCATACCTGGTACTCAAATAATAATAATTTGAAGGATTTAAAATTTAGAATAGATTACTACTAGTTCTTTCTCCCTTAGTGAAAATTATTTAATATTTTAAAATCTTTTTGATGCATGAATTATTCATGAAAATAACTTCATATATATTATCAAAAAGTTTTCTAACACTAAATAAATTGTTTTTAATCCCTTAAATAAAAGAAACATCTTTGGATATCCACTTTCGATGTTTTATTTTAGTAATATTGAAAACATTTATTTTTAAATAACTATCATTTCGAGAGGTCACTACCTCACCATTATGATATTAAATGTTTTTGAGATCTTTTTATCACCTATCGCGAGAGGTAAACAACCACTATCAAGAATCCATATATTTTTTACTAGTATTCAATGAAACTTTAGTAATTAATTATTTTTCTACTATCCACATTATTAGATATACCATTCCCTTTTCACAATAAGAATGATTTTCAAGAAGACTAGTCTTTAAATAATCTAAATAGTTCCCTAGAAAATCACATCACATACATATTAATTCTAATAATCAAACATTATTTTGAGTATATAGATATTATTATGTTTCCTTTATAGATGTTCTATTCCTAATGATTTTATTCATTTTTTCATAATGGAATCCATTCCTTTAAGTATTACCGCCTTCAGCTATTTCATAAACATTGGGAGTGACATGTTGTAGAAAACTGTGTGCATTTTGTGCTTAAATATTCCACAACTCTTGTAGTACCCTATTTATTTTGAACATCAATGTTGATAATACTTTTTTCTTGGAGAAATATGTTGTCATACTTCCATATACTATGCTTCATTACGTCTTTTCAGGGTATTTTTTTAAAAGAATAAAAATCATCCATATAATATAAGTGAATTTTTCAATACTATATTCTAAAAAAATCATTATTTTCAAATAATCTAAATCTTAAGTAATAAGAGAAATATTTTTATATTTAGTAGGATAAGACTCCACCATCCTTTTTGGGAAAACATGCTCAGAAGATTGAGAAGATTTAGTTTTTATATTCACTACATTATTAAAATCCTCAATGATTTTATTCAGAGTTTCTTTAGAATTAATACACTTTGAATGTGTATTACGTAAAAAATCATCATTTATAGATTTTTTTATCAATATATTTCCCTGTTTAATCTTGATCATAAACCTACAACATCATATTATTGATTTATTAATGTAATAATTATCTATTTTGACAACTTATTTTTTACCTTAATTTCATTTTTATTTACTTAAATCTATTTCATTTTCCCTCCTTTTTATTTTTCTTATGAAATGATTCAAATTCATCTTTCAACATATTCTCTATATAGTACTATTCAAATTCATTTTCTTAACTTCATAAAACTTCATCATATATTACTATTCATTATATGAAGTTCTTTAAATTTCCATGAACCTATTATTCTTAATGAATACATGGAGGATGTATTATTATTATTCATTTTTCCACATAATTCGTCTTTTCCTTTATGGAAATATTTTCCGACTCTCAATACATTTTGTGTCCTCCTTTAAACTTTTAATCTATTAATATCTATAAGTTCATTAATCATTATCTAGATTATCATACTCATCACCGTTCTTATTTTTGAATTGATTGTCAAATTTTATAATTTATCATCAATTATAATACTTTACTGGGTATTTTTTGTACTTTTATTTTCCTTTTCTAAATTTTTGTTGGATAAAATTAATAATTATTTTATACACTTTATCTATTTCTTGTTATTCTTCAAAATCAGTTGAGTTGTTATCTATTTTTACCTTGATTTTGGGTTATCTTAAGGCTGGAAAAACCCTAACCATTTATCTTTATATTGAATAGATTATGTTTCCTTATCTCACAAGTGATAAGAAATTTATGAAATTCATTATGTTTTAAATGACCTATATCTTTTAATATAATAAATTATGATCAAATATATTTTGAAATTTCCTCATTAACATCTTGAAAATAGTGGGTTCCTTCAGTTTTTGTATATAGTATTTGATATTTCTAAGAAGTTAAATTACTATTGTAAAATAATTTTCATTAATTTCTTCATAATCAATTAGAACATCTGAGAATTTACTTCTATACATCTAAACCAATTATTATATTACTTCTACACTCTCTTGAATGATTCTTTCAATTTTAACCCATACATCCTTAATAATTTTTCTATCGATAACCTTCATTAACCTTTATGTGATAAGGATATAAGAATATCATTTATTTTTTTAATCAATATCTAACTACTCATTATTAGAATTTTTTCAATAAAAATTCTCCCTTGGAGGAAATCCTATATTAACAGCATATATAACAACTAGTCTAAGTGAGACAATTCAATCTATGAAATTTTTTCTATAAAATGAAGGAATATATCATATGATGATTTAATTGAAATTATCTATATTTTTCATATGAATTATATTATTGAGGAATCCTAGATTTTTATGATACAAGTTGATGTTCTCAGTTTTAGGTTGGACAACATAGAAGGGCAAGTTGAATATGTGGTTCTTATTTTAGAATTTATTCTCCTGAAATAAACCTCATGTGACATATTATGGTACGATCTATTGTATTTGGAATTATAAGTCGTACATTAATTAAAAAATTCATATAAATACAATAAACATAATATTTTTACAGGGTTTGGCCCTAGGATAGGTGTTTATATGCTTTATATGGCCCGATCAAGTCTGATCTTAAAATTTATTAATAGAATCAATTATTATTTAAATTAGGTAAAAAACTATCATCTCAAACCCAACTTTATTTCCCATCATGTTATCTCATAGTGATTTTTATGCAATTTTCCACAAACATAAAAAACAATGTAAAAAATGGGAATGATCACTTTGAATCCAGGATATTTATTTAATAAAATGTGATATTCTTCTAAACCTCTAAGATAATAAGATTATTCACCCTCTCACAAATTAAATTACCAAAAATTAATTGTACATATTCTCAATGATTGAAACATATGTTCGAAGATACTTTCCTTCATTATAGATATAGACTGTAGATATCTATAACATTTCCTATAGTATTATTTTTCAACATATTATTTTATTTTATTAATTTTTGGTTCACTAGAATTCATGAATATCAACTTACTCAACATAAATGTTTTTATTTATATTGAAGTATATTTATCATTTGATATTTATAGAATAATATTCATCTAATTAATTCTTCATATGAGTGGTGAGGAAACCCAGTCATTTCACACACACACACACACATATATATATATTACATCATTTTAGATAAATAATCAATACCTAACATAATTATACACTAACCATAATCGTAAATGTTTATTGTCTTTAGAGACTAAACAAAAAATAAATTTTATTCATTAAGGATCTTAGAAATCTCCCAGGATTGTTTTCTTATTATTACCCTTATTGACATATCACAGATGGAACCCTCCATCAATACATGGGGAATAAAAATATAATAAATTATGATTTTAGATTCTTAGTAAGGGTATCAATATAAAATATTAATAAATGATCCTACATGAGAATAAGGGTATAAGAACATAATTATAACAAAAGGATTCCATAAAAAATTATTTTATATCTTTAATCATGATCCATAGATTATAAATTTTTTATAAAAAATAAATAAATAATCATAATAGTTTAGAATCATAAATAATCAATTATGATCTATGAAATAATATCATAAAAATAAGAGTAAGGAAAATTAATAGGGTTATAACATTGTGAACTTCTATAAATTGAATAATGTTTAAAAATAATGTTGAGGACATGAAATTAAGTCCCCACACAAACATATTGACATGGAACTACACCATATATAAACATGTGTACCTGAAACTAGGTCCACGCATAAATTTATGGACATGAAACCATATCTATGCATCATTTTTTAAGAATGAAATAAGTGTCACATATATATATTTATCTCATGAGTTATCCAAATTTACACGATACATTAGATATCTATAATAGAAAAATGAATCTTATAAGCATAATCAACTCATATGTATTCTATAATATCATGGAAACATTTAATATATTATCATAACATAACCCATGAAAATAAAATCTATTTTTTTAATATTTTATCCTCATAACCATAATCTATCCGAATTAATAATGATTAAGGAATCAAAGATTCATATCCCTAGTGAAATATAATTTACATTAAAGTATTTCATTTTATAATAAATATTCTCTTAGAATATCACTAGAAACATTTCTTGAGTATAATAACATTTTAATTTAAAATAAAACATTTAAAATCGATATATTTCGAAAATATTAACAAAAAAATTATCTTTGAAAAGCATATTTGAAACATTTAAAGTACGTTTCACAGAATTTAATGGTCATGATGGCTTATATTTTCATTTATTCCATAATCATTAAAATAATTAATTTATTTATACCTTCTATAAAAATTTCATTTTTCAGAAATCAAAAAGAATATTATTTTAATTTTTTTAAAAAATTTAATCATTGGTATAAATGAATTTAAAAAATTATTTATTAATTTTACAAAAAATCAAAAAAACATTTTAGAAAACATAGATATGGAAGAAAAGTGATTTATGATAGAAATATGATAATAAAGGCCGTCTTTTCATAAAAAATTTCAAATCTATTTTGAGTATCAATGATATAAAAATGGTACTAAAAGATAAAAATTATTAAAATATAAAAAGGATAAGAAAATTAATTTGTCTTAATATATAAAGATCAAATAATTTCCCCTATTGGAAATTCAAGTATAAAAATCCAAATTATAGTGGGACTAAAGCATAAATACCTTACCTAAAATCATATCATACATAATATGAATTAAAAAATACTATATGATAAATAATATATTTTTTATATATATATTACAAACCCATGTTCATACATATAATACCATATATGATTTACTTATAACATCTTATCATCTGTTTATTAATATGTCCCTATTAAAATCGATAATCACGGTGACAACTGTTGCATTTTTTGGCAGGTTTCAACTAAGAAGTTCCAATCATTGTACTTTGATCAAGGTTACCTACTCTAAAAAATTTTAATAATGTAATAATAATAATATATAATTATTTTATACACTTTTATAACTATTAATATAATTTGGTCATGAAAAATGAAATATGTCACTTTGTGGTGATGGTAATTCATACGTACATATGAGGGATGTTTCCATTTTTTGATGGAAGGAACAAAATAAAGGAAAATAAAAATTCACCATTAAAAATGGTCATTATATGATAAATATAATATATATTTAGTAAATTTACCCTTATTATCATCCATGTAATTATTAATTGAATAACGAATGACATATCTTCATTGAGGTGGTAGGCCACATATACTCACAAACGACATTATCATTTTACAATGAATGGAATGGTAAGATGGTATAATTTTATTATAATTATTGAATTTTAGTTATAGAGTAAATTTAATAAATAAATATTTAATCCAAAATGAAAACAAACACTGAATTATTTTAATGGAAAATTCATTATATCTCTAGGCGGAGGTGGTAGTACACACAGACATGCATGAATGATACTTTTAATTTACCATTTTTATGGAATAGAGGTGAAGGATTGTTGGTACATAATTAAAATAAAAAATCCATATATTATATATAATAAATTAATTATTTTATAATTTTTACCATATATTTAGAGGATACATAATGAGAAATTAAATCAAATGTTCCCTATTAACAGCCATACCACTTCATTGAGAAACATCAATTTTTTACACCTTATGCTTTGAAAGGATAATATTATTTTAAAATAAAACCTCTAGGATGTTAGTATGGATGTTCAGTAGTGATTAGGGAAGTTGATATGATATATGCAGATATCAATAAGTATGAGTAACAGGGGAGTTGTGCCATCCATTTATTAGCTATGTAGAGGACACACTTGAAATTTCTCAAATTATTATTATATATTAATTTATTAGTAAATAAAATGATTGATAATGAACAAGAATTCAAATAAAAATAGTCTAAGGTATAAAGTTCAAAAAAATAAAATTTATATAGATTTTTTTGACATTTTAAACCTATCATGTTGTTTAACTCCATTATTAACCCTTTTAAAACTTATCCACGGTAACATATATTTTTTTCATTTAAGGGTAATTAATTTAATTATAATGTGAAAATATGAAGAAAAATGGAAAATTGATGAAATTTTATCCCATTTACCATTCTAAATAATCTATTTTATTATTTTTTTACTTTTATATCATTTAGTAAAATATTATTTAGATAAAATTTCAATACTATAATATTCTGGACTATTTGTTTTTTAATTAAAATAAATTTAGAAAGTAATTTAATAACAATATAAACACATCTACCATTATTCATAATTTATAATTATCAATTAAATTCATTTCATACCACAAATCATCCAAGACATATAGATTTCATTATTTTAAAAATCATTTATCTGGATTTTTCTACTGCTTGCACAATCACTACATTAGGGATGTGTAGGTCTTTAAGTTAATTTAACAATCACTAAAATTTATAAATAAATTACCATAAAAATATAATGTATTAATTTTAAATATATTGTATTTTAAATTATCATAACCTGTTACTATCTCAATGAAAATAAAGTTGAAACATTAAAATAAAGAGAGTGACATTTAGCAATTTTCATGACATAAAACAATAATAATCTCATTATCAATGTATAATTGAACGAAATTAACATATATTAAAATTTATGATGAATAAGGATGAATTAATCTCGTACAATGTTATAAAGGAATGTTATTTTTTGATTTTAAGACCTTATTTGGTAGTTTTAACCCATTTTACCCTTAATGAGGAGGAAAATGTTTTCCTCACTTACAATTCATAATGATCTAAAATAAAAGGGTCCTATTTACCAAATTTGATCACTATAATTCAGAATAAGAAATAAAATTATTATTATTCAATTTATATAATAATTATAATTTAATTTTAATATAAATTCATAAACCACAGAAAAAACATTTAAAGGAAAAAATGCATTTCATGCTAAATATATATATATATATATATATATAAATCAGGTATAATACTGATTAATATGTATTTAACAATACTATATAAACTTAATGGATACATATATTAATTTAATATTAAATTAAAAATATAATTTTACATTTAATTAATTTATTTACTAAAAATAAATGATAGTTTAAAAATTCGATATATTTACTATTTACTTTCAAAAAGAAATTTCTAGAAAAATAAAATAATATTACCCTAAGATAGTACTAATTTATTTATTTTTATATAATATTATTTTACTTTAAAATTTTTTCAAATATTTTTCAAATTAATAACAACATATGCACAAAAATTGAAATAAAAATCATTTCTGATGAAAACATATTTTTTTAACTATAAATGATCTTTACTAAAATTGAATACCTATATATTGTTAATAAATAAAAAAAATTGATTCATATAAGAAATTTATATATATTTATCTCATAACGTGTTTAATCCTATTCATACCCAATAATTTAATGACTAGGTTATAATATAGCACAAATTTTTTTAAGCATGGTTTTTTATGGTAAGAAAGCTGTTGAACATTTAATATCTCATTAATGATTAATATATTCTAAAATATTAGGGTGCAACATTTTACCCCCTAAATAAATTAAATCATTCCAATTTTGATTATCACTGAAAATAAATATTGTATCTTGGTATGATAATAAATTATTATGTAGATAAAATCTTGACAACTAATTTCAATACCATTACTAGGAAAAATAGTATTTCCTAATTAGATATTTATAAAAAAATTATATATCATTATATGACTCATGATTATCCAAAACAATACCTTGATAGTTGAGAGATACATTCCGTATAATATTTAATAAATCTAAATTCCTCTTGTAATAGTTGATAAAATCTGTTACTATCATGGTAGAGAATATGAGATATCATACATACATAATTTCCTTCCACAACATTATAATTATTTCATCCTATGATTATGCTACAAGTATTTTCCCATCCATTCTTCATCTTATATTATATATGATATATAACCATAATTAAATATATATTTTCATGCATGAAGTGCTAAAAATAACATTTAACATATTATAATATCCACAAAGTATTGACATGGCACTATTCATGTTTGTAGATAATTACCAAAATTAAAATAGTATTCACAAGTTATGAAATATGAAAAATATTCATACAGGAATATTGAATATGTCTATAACAGAACCCAAAGTTCATATTAAAAATTTCTATAAATTACTAACAATAAAATACAAAAAAATATGATGACAGAAAATAAAACCCAAATATTACACTGATTTAATCATATATTATTTAATGATCAACACAATTAATATATCAAAATAATATCAATAAATAATAAGGTGATATACTAAAATTATATAAAACATAATCATGCAATCCTAAAAAATAAACTAATTGTTTCCATATATATCCTAAATCACTATAAATCTACAGTAAAATAATATAATATTCAAAAAAATTAATATATTACTATTTATCAAATAAAATCATAGATTATCCAATATATTCTACAATTATATAAAATAAAATAAAATCCTTCAAATATGACATAGATGATTAATAAATTTCAAGTTCACCAATACTACCTAATTTACATTATCAATATCAATCATCTCCTCATCCAAATTAATAATTATTACCCCAACATCATGCATATATTAAGGGTTCAAAAAATCAAGTGATTCCTAAAAATATCACCTTATCACTAAATAATTTTTCTAGGTTATAGATACCTTTAATTACACACTTGTATATCCTTTAATAAAAACTATTGTAGAACCACATGTAGTTGCTATATGATTCTTATTACCAGAATACCATTGATAAAATGATACTATAATATAATTCAGGAATTCCAAAATATAAAATGATTAATAATTCTACTTAAATGATTGGAATCATATTGGACTTTCTTTGGTCTAATAGTTTTCCCCTATATTATGTAAATGGATTCTATAACACCAATGTTTTTCATACATAAGAAATTAAACTATAATAGGTATCTTAAAACAAGTTTCATTCTCCTTAATCTAACTCTTCCTTTTTTCTCAGTAATTAATTACAATATTTCTTAATTTTTTTAAAAAAAACCTCTTCTCATTCCTTTGAGAAACTTCCCTGGGATTGATATTCCCACACACATGAAATATAGGAAGACAAATCATTTTCCCTCATGGTTTTCATAAACTAAACTACAAAGAAACGCCATTTTTATCTTATAATATGTGTTAGGAAACTCACCCAAGATGAGTTTTTTAATCAAATAATAAGATAAAAAATAAGGTATAACCAAAATTTTTTTCATTGCATCTCTTGTTTTATTTGGTTTCTCATAAGGATAATCCTTCTATTTTCTATAACATTTATCATTAACATGATCCCTTCTGGTTCAATCCATTACATTAAACAAAAAAAGAATAGTTTTAGAAATAATAATCATATTGGCAAACAATAAAATTATTAAATATATTTCATTTAATTTATAAATCATGCAACTTAGTTTTAATCAATTACACTTTAGGTTTAATGTTGTCCATCTATAGTGATCATCTATTCAAATCCTATATAATGGTGGATAAAAAGTTTTAATTAATGCAAGAATGTACTATCATATTTTCTTTCATGGTGTCTAGTATTAGGCACACTCATTATTCACAAGGTATTATTGGGTTAATACCAAATCCACTCTTTTTAGAGTTATTACCCAATGGTTCATCTGTTCTATAGTCATATCCAAATTCTAGAATCATGATAGGGATGAAATTTCTCAGTAAACATGAAATTTGTTTCCATAAAATATATATTCGGAAATTATTATATACATTGACTAATCAATAGGGTGTTTATTGATTTTTTTACCCTAATCTCTAAAAATATAACTAAACCCTTCTCCGAGTCAATCTATGGTGACCCAGAAATTTCATACAAAAATATTACATCATTTTATATGACTGTTCAATACACAAAAAAATATACTCTACCCTAGACTATAAAGGTTTGGTTAATTAGGTGACTAGGAAAGAAGACATATTATTTCATAATGTATCTTCAAAATATCCCATAATTTTCTTATAATTACTACTCTTCTAGACATATCATACTTAAACCTTCCATCACAATATTATGAAGGAAATCAAAAGAATGTTTTACATTATATTCTCAGTAATTGGAAATATAGAACATATCAATCAATGATTATAAATGAGAATAATTTTTTGAGAAAAAAATAATAACATAAGTAAGTACTAAACAATCTATTTAATTTCATTAATCTAGATATATGGCATAAATATTTTTTATAACAAAATAATATAATAAAATTAGTTCAAAATCCTCTATAATCAATCATGAGCAATGAGAGTATATTATAAAATTAGGACTGTAAAAATATTAATATTAAAACATCATGAAAATTTATTAATAGAAATAGGTGGACTCATTATGTTACAAACATGAAATCAGGTCCTCTCATAAACATATGGGCATGGAAACAGATCCATGGATAAACTTATGGACATGGAATAATGTTCACTCATAAACATATAGAATTGATGCTAGGTCCACACATCTTGTTCTGAAAAAGAAATTAGGTTCATGAATAACATAAGTATAAAATGATTTATAAAACATTAACAAATTAATTTTAGGTCAAGAACAGACCCGGTTGTCACATAGTTATAATCAATTCATATGGGTGCCACCAGATCAATAAAACTTTAACATGTCATCAAAACAAAAACCATTTAAAATAAATGGGGATTTTGTTGTAATTTATCATCATAACCATATACCATATATATAAATAATAAGTATTTTATCATATAATCATATCCCTATAGAAACATAAGTAACATTAATGGTTGTAGTCATAGATGAAAAATTACTTTATAATTTAACTGGGAACATTTCTTGAGGAAAATACCCACTTCATTTTGATACCATATATTTGAAATCCAAATATCTAAAAAAATATTACGGAGTAATTTTTTTGAAAATAACCATAGAAACATGTAAATAAATCTACAAATAATTTAACGGTTATGATGGAGGAAAACTACGTTAATGTTGTAATCATGAAAACAAAGATTATGTTTACACCTTTAGTTAAAATCACCTTATTCAAAAAATGATTAGTAGAATATTTTCAAGAAATTATAAGAAAATTAAAAAATGGGTAAATGAAAAATTATATAATCATTTCAAAATAGTAAAAAAATTCTATAAAACATTTTGTAATACATGTATATGGAAGCAAAGTATTTCTAGCAGAAAGAAGAGGAATAAGTTAGGATTTTCATAAATATATATTCTAAACCATATTGAGTTCCAAAAGAGTATAATGTTAACAAAACATAAAAATTATATAAATAAATATATTAGAATTAAAAGTAGTGTGGATTTTCAGATAAGTAATATATTATTTCTCAAGAATATAAATTGAAGCATAAACAATCCCAAATTTAACGAGATTTAAACATAATTCTGTTACCTTATATATTATCTTTGTTTATATGCATAAAATCCATTTATATAATTAAAATAAATATATTATAAATATATTATAAAAAATAATCACATGTATAATAACAATTATGATTTACTTGTAACATCTTATCACTTATTTAAATATAAGCTTCTATAATAATATTACTTTCATGTGATAATTGTTTTGTTTTTCATACATAATTTGACTGAAAACTTCAGGTCCTTTTTATTTGATAATTTTTCCACCGTATATATAATTTTAATATTGCATTAATTACAATATTTAATAGTTATATATAATTTCAAAACTATTAATATAAATTTTTGATGAAAAATGAAATATATTACTTCATAGAGATGGTAATTCATATATACACATGAGTGACATTTCTATTTTTAAATGAATGGAATGAAAGATAGTTAAAAAATAATTATCATATTAAAAAATTAATTTTAAATAATAAATATCATATATATTTATTAAATCTTCCCTTATTTACAACCATGTATCCTTGAACGTAAAATGGAATGAAATTGTGTCATGGTGGTGGTAGTACACATGCACAAATGAGAGACAGTATCATGTTCTAATAGATGGAAAAGTAAGAAGTTAGATAAGATATTATTATTAGAGAAGTATAATTGTTTAATAAATAGAATATATATATATATATATATATTCAATCAAATAAAATCACCAACCATGAATTATGGTGCTATAATATGAATCATATCTCTATGTAGAGGTTGAAGTCAACACGTACACACATGCGATATATTTAATTTACCTTTTTTAGGAAAAAAATGTAGAAAATTATTGAACTATCATAATAATAACAATTAACAATATTTAAGATATTGAACTCATTATTTTTAATGGATACCATATATTTAGGGGAGGTGGAAGGGGAAATAAAATAGGATGTACTTTGTTAATCATTATACCACTTCATAGAGGAAACTCCTTTGGATTACTCATTAATCCTTTAAAATATGCATTTTAATCAAAATAGAATAGAAGGATATATAAATGTTTGTTAGGAAAGTATTTGGGAAAATATTGTCTGACATATATTTCTCATGAAGCGTGAATAAAAGAGGATTTGTTGTATCCTATTAAAAGGGAGGGAGATGACACTCAAGGAATTTTTCAAAAATATTAAACTATATTAATATATTACTCATGAAAAATTATTCCAAATGAACATGGATTCCAATATAAATATTATTTAATAATAAATATTCATAAATGTAAATTTATACAGTTCTTGATGATATTTGTAATCTATCCTTTTGTTTAACCCCTTCGTTAACCCTTTTTATCTTCAACCATCATAAAATAGTCATATAATTCAAGGGGTAAAATATTAATTCTAAGGTGAAAAGTTGCTCAAAAGTGTCCAATGGATGAAATTTTAGACCAATTTATATTAAAATTATCCTCTTGAAATGTTTTTGTGATTCTGAAATAATTTAAGGATATATTATTTAATATAAAATATCATTGAATTCATTTTATGGGACTATTCATTTAATTTGACTTCAATGACATCAAGATAGAAATAAAATTAATATATTTAAAAAATGATACAAGAACCATATCGGTGTTGCATAAGTGTTTAAGGTAATTATACCATCACTAAAAATAAAAAAAATTACTATATGAAAAATAATATATTCTTCTTAAAAAGTATAATTTATAACTTATCAAAACATTATTTATCCAAAATAAGATTATTAGTGATATTAAAAGAAAGGGAATGAAATTTTTTAATTTTCATAACGTACAAAAAATATCATTATAAAATGAAAATATAACAAAAATTCCATATATTAAAATTTCATATGGATATGGTCGAATTAATTTCATCCAAAAAAATATAAGAAATTTTTTGGTTGAGTATACAACCTTATCTCATTATTTTGAACTCATTTTACCCTAACTGCGGTGACAAATTTTTTTCACAATTAATATTTATAATGAGAAAAAATAAAGGGGAATATTTAAAAAAAATTAACCTCCTAATTCTAAATAGGGAATAAATTTTTAAATATTAATTTTTTATAAGTTGAGGAATGTTTTATAAAATAAATTCATAAAAGTAATTGTAAAACATTTTTTATAGAAAATACGTTTTTAATCCTAAAAATGAACTTATACCAAAATCAAGTATAATGTTGACTCATATGTAATTATTTTGATTTTATATTTTTAAATGATGGTTAAAATATAATTAATAATTTAATGGGACATCTAAATTATTTTTTTAACAAAAAAATATTTCATTTTAATAAAAAATAAGTAAAATTTTTGTATCAACTTAATAATAAAACCTTTAAAAAATCCCAACATTTTACACAAATAAAATGTAGAAAGAATTATTTAAAATGTTATTATATTTAATTAATATAATTATTAATAATGATATAAATTGATTATTATTTTTACAATAAAATGCAATGAAATCTATTTTGGAAGTAGGCATATACTTGAAGCATAATGTGATATTACTAAAAATTGAGAAGTTTCTTATTTAATTTGATTTATGTAAACAATATATATATATATATATATATATCTTATTGTACAAATTACTACTTATAATAATTAACTTCATGGATACATTATATAATATGGCTGTTTTATTAAGAGTGGTTTTCTGTGTGAAGAATGTTATCGAAAACATAAAATTTATTTAATGGATAATATTTTCTAAAATATCAAGGTATTACAATTGGTATTTATAAGATAATATTCACATAGTAAATTATTCACGTATGTATCATGGGTATGTAAAGAACTCAAATCTTATCAGTTATCCATAATTACACCTTAATGATGATATTATAAGGAGTATTTTTGGAAACACAATATTAGAACACAACAATAAATGAATCTAAAAATCATAGGATTAGACATTTGAAAGCATATGTAAGAATTTATAAATTTCACATTGTGTTGCCTATTTCATTTCTATTATCAAAATTTTGGATCATATAACATCCAATTTTCATAACATAAATGAGTCTAAACTTCATAAAATTCTATTTTTTTAACATTTTAAATTCTTAAATAGTATGAACATATACGTTTCAATAATTATAAATTAAGAAATGATCAATTATGAAATATGTAAAAAATTTAAACCTCTATAATATAAAACATTAAGTTTAAACGTGAATTTTAATATTGAACCCACCATGATTTTTATTATATTTAATGTTCAAAATAGTATCTGCATGTTTAATTTTAATATTCAAAAATCAAAACATCATTAATTAATCATATTTATATATTCTCATGCTAATATTTTAGACAAAGTAGATAATTTCATAACTTAATGTTCTATTTAGAGAGTACATACTCTAGGTGATGAAATATAGAGACCTAACACACACTCTTTTATTGAGAAACTTTAATATAGATTTTCATCTTGATAATGTTTTTTAAATGAATTGAAGCATAAAAAACTGAAAAAAACTGTTCATGAGAAACTATAACACCTAGTTTTATATTGAGGATGAATTCATGATGTATTTAAAGTTTAATAATATAAAAAATATCTTAATATGAAATTATATCCCATTACTTCGATAAAACCCATCAAAAAATGTTTTCACCTTGTCTTTCTAAGACGATCTATCTCGCATTCAAACAAATTATGACATCAGAACAAGGAATCTTATAAAAATAGTATTAGTTCAATGAATTAAAATGTACAGAACTACCATATTTATATTCCATAAAAAATAAAAAAATGTAACTAAAAGTGTTGAAACAAATATAACAACTTCAACATTTCCAATGTAGTTTTTCTTTAATCTCTCCGATTTTTTTAAATTCCAACAACTCTTAAATCAATTTTTTACCTACCAGTAATCCAAAACATTTATCAAGTAGAAATGTTTTGATCCCAAAACAATGGATAAAGTAATATTTTTTAGATAATTTTATCCCTTAGTAATATTTAAATTGTGACCAAGTGATTTATATATATATTTCTTACATTTATCCTTTTTTGATGATAAGAACATCATATGACTTAAAAATGAAGAATAAAATTTTCTATATCTCTCTACCCATTAGAAAAAAAATCGAATTTCTAGTGGGGATAATATCCATACATCTTAAGGGATACATAATCTTTGAACCTTTTTTTTAATGGCTTAGAAAATATCTCCCATGGAATATTTTTTATACATTTATCATTAATGTAATGTTTTTTTGGGATGTATTATTGTCTCACATATCAATTTACAATATTATACTTGATGAAATGACATTTGATATAAATATGTTGAGATTTTGAATGATGGAAAATATTCTTATACAATAATTTGGTACCCTAGTAATCAAAATTAATCCTCAGTTTGTTCGTAACTTTTTTTATTCGAGTATTCTAGTTGAACTCTAATACACATCATTTTTGTATATGTATGTGTTACAACTACATATTTATCCATAAGTATACTTGATGATAAAAATGCATATTTTAGACTATACTAACTTATATAGTATCCATCTCGAAGGAAATTTCTACCATATTTAGATTATATTTCATTTCAATCTCTAGATAAAATAATTTAAATTATATTTTCAAATTCAATTATTTACGTCTTTTATATATAAAATCATAAAACAATGTGACATTGAAATATATGAGGATTATTTTAGTAGTCATCTTGTGTGATTCCTTTGGTTCACCTTAATAACATTCCCATATATGCAATTTATATATAATATCTATTTATGATATTATAATATAAATTAATATTTTTATAATCTTCCTAATGTCAAATTGATTTACACTTATCCCTTATTAATCTTTGTTGAACTTCTCTCTAACTACTATTTCAGTTGAAGCTTACATAGAAAATATCATTCCAAATTTATTCAATAATTATCTAGTGTATGTCTCACTAGATAATAAGATATATTTTTTTTCTTGTGAAAATTCTAATCCAAGAAATTATCTCATCTATTCCATGAAAGATATATCAAAATAAATCTCTATTTATTTTGAAATACCCCTATAATAATTCTTCTTAACACATGGAAAAATCATTTCATCAATGCTAATAGTAAAAATTAGAGTTACTCTATTTATCTTCTTCATATATATGTTTATTTTTTGAACTTACTATATAAAAGATAAATTCCTCCAGACAATTGGCTTGTTTAGACTACCATGCTCTAGGAGCCTACATTAAACTCTACAAGTATTTCTTCAATTTTCAAAACACACATTTGTTATTATATAGTATGAATCCTTTTGGTTACTTAATAAAAAACTTTTTCTTTATGAAATAAATTTAAGAATGTTGATTTGACTACCATATAATAATGTTTGTGTTCGTGTGATATATAACTATCAAAGATATTCTATTTGTTTATAGACTTAAAACATGTGCAATTTTTCTCAAAGTATAAACCATCCACATTTGAATGACCATTCCAAACTAGTTTTAACTTATTCTATAGCATCTCAATTTTTACATTGAGTTTATTTCAAAATTCCTACATGCTTCCTATTATATTGTTTCCTTATATTCTTGAAAAAGGACCCCATATGCCACTATTATTGACATAATATAGTTTTTAATTCACATTATTTAACCACTATATTTTATATAAAACCTCTTTAATTGAGTATAGTTCAACCAAGGAAATACAATCCACTTTATTTTGGAAGTCTCATTGTTCTTCAAATTCATGATAGAGAATATGAAATAAAAATTATATTTTCTTCTTAAAAAAATTTCATCAACATTTAGGGTTTCTATTTTTTGTCCCTAAAAAGTTTATTTGAATAATTATTTATATATTATTCAATATTAGGTACCTATTATCCAATTCTACTATTGTCTTAAATGTCTCTCTAATAAATATATATTATATCTAATTTAGGTTTTCAAAATCATCAATAATTACTACAAAAATGTTAGGTTTGTTTTCAATGATCTACACACTATTACACTCCACAAACAATTGAGGAATTTTATTCTTGAATTTGTTTCCCATTATATTGGAAATATATATCCATTGAATATCACTTATTTATCTTTCTACTAAAATTTTCTAAGAACTAAGTTTCTGATCATTATTAAACATGGGAAATGAAACACATCAAATTACATAACTATTGGATTATTTTTTGAAAATAGGTCATATAAATTTTTGTAGGATTTAGGTCTCAATAAGTATGTGTTTTGAATATTCATAGATATACACACTAATTCCATCTAGAAAACTTTATTGTGTTTTGGTTTAGAGAGTTCGATTCCCCCATTTCATCTAATATTCTATTCATTCCATTTTAAACTCTATTTTTACAGAGTACTAGGAGAACTATATTTGTAACAAATTCAATGATTTACAATATTTTTTTGGATAGTATTAAAAGTTAATTTCCTTCCATTATATGATATGAAAATTTTGATATTGACTCCCAACTCCCTTAAAATCTATCTTATTAATTTTTTAAATATTCATAATATTTTAGGATTCTACATAAAAAAATTACATTGGTCATTTTCTAAAAATTATTATTGAATGTTATAATGTATAGATCACATTGTGATGAACATTGAATTATAAGATCAAATAGGTTAGTTCTAATTAGATCAACTGTTTTAGTTGACTAAATAACAACTCTTTTGTGATTTTTATTAAAAAGATTCCCCTTTTGAAATGGTTCACATGAAATTTATAGGTCTCTTTTCAACAGGGTAATTTACCTTTTAATTTATTACATTAATATTTTACTCATACATATTAATAATGAATAGACAAGTATTTTGTACCATATATTATTCCCATCATTTCAATGTAAATATAAATAAATTTAAGGATAACCAATTGGGAATATATTAATAATGATTCCTTCTCCCTTAGTTATAATCCTTACATATTTTTAACACCTTTTAATGTATGAACATTACATAATATAAAAATTATTTCTTTCATCTTAATATTGGTTTAAACTTTAGAGAATTTTTGTTATCCCTTCAATAAAAGTTCATATTTCGATTTCATCATTTTATATTCTATTTCAATAGTACTTACACATTTATTTTGGAAAATATTTAACTTATAAAATTCACTACCCATGTATTATGCACCCCATTTATTTTCATGATCCTTTTATCACCCATCATGTGATAGGAACAAACTCTATTAAGAATCTATGGCATACCATTACTATTAACCTTCAATGCAACTTCAATAATTATTGTTTTTTTCTTTGACTTTATTTTCTAAATTCCTTATACCTTTTTATCATAATAAAGATGTCTATGAAGATTATTCATACATTCATTTGAAAAATGAACCAAATCATCATATATACCACATACTGTTTCCGATAAATAAATCCAATTTTGAATAGAAATATATTATGAGATATTCAGTATATATTTTCCATTCCTTGATTTGTTCCTAATTTTTTTAGAATAACTTCCTTTTCCTTTTTAAATTTTTGTCTCATCTCAGGCCTACTCCATGGATTTCACATGTTTTCCCCATATGAGTATGATTTGTGGATAAAAATCAATAAAAAATAATCATCCTATGATTTTTTATCTTATATATTGATAAGTGTTAATTATAGAAAACTTTTGTTATTTTCCTCCCTCAAACTATGCTTCCTTATATGTTTTAGAGGTAATTATTTTAAATGTACCGAGTTATTACTTTGTTATAGACTGGGATTTATTATTAATCTAATTTATCTGAATATTCCTAGTATAATCATTAGAACCTACACTATTAGTAAGAAAAATTTTATTTTGAGATTTAATCGGGGATTACTTGACATGCATTTGAAACAATTCTTGACTTCTTGAGACGATTTAGTGTTATCTTTTAATTATTTAATGAAATACTCACTAATCTTTTTCATATCATTTTCATCTTTAATATAGTTTTACTGTGTATTTTTTAACACTTTTTCACTTATAGGTTGTTTTTTATCAAGTCCTTTCACCATTTTCTCTTAATTTGTATCCTTCATCTTAATATGACTAATTTTATCAATGTAACCATCCTATATTTTGTAAAAAATAACTCCCTTTATTATTAATCTCATTTTCGTTATTTAATACTCTAATTTCCTTTTTTATTCTTATAATTTTCTCAAACTGAGCTTCAAATTCATCTTTCAAAATATTTTACATATAATACTCTTCACTTTTATCATCTCTACAACTTAAATATTCCCTGGGATTTTTAATCTGATCTATGGGAAACTATTATTTAGATTGATTAATCAAGGAGGAGTGGTATTCTAATTCCATTATCAACATACATCTTAATTTCCATAATGAAAAATTACTATTAATCTAATTATATTTTACAACATCTTTTTAAAATAGACTTTATTTATTTTTCAATTTTTTTTTCAACATTACCATAATAATAATATTCATCACCTTTATTATTTCTAAAATTAACTAAAAAATGTCTAATTCCATCAAATTTTAATCATGTTATTTGGATTTTTATTTTTTAATTTTTAATGTTAATTTTGATTATATCCATACTAATCTCTTACACAACATACATTTATTTTTCTTCTTTATAATAACTTCGGTTGTCATCATATTTTTTTAGTTTGAGTTTTCTCGTGGCATCAAAATTAATATCTGAATTGATTGTCATCTGAAATATTGGATATTTCTGCTTAACATAAGTAATAAAAATTTTATGTAATTTATCAAAGGGTTAAATCATAACTATCTTATAATACATAAATTTTAATATAATATTTTTTTAGAATGTTCCTTATAGACTTCTTAAAAATAGTAGAGTAATATATATTTTCTCTATAACCTCTTATATTTATATGAATTTAATTTACTATTGTAATGAAATAATAAATAGTTTCATGATAATACATTATCAAATCATCAATTTATCTTTCGTATATCTACATCTTCTCTTATTTTACATTCACATATTTATAAATGGTGATTTACTGTTTAATACAAGTCTACTAAAAAGTCTAGAGACCCATCAACTTCAGACAATCATTATATAATTATTTTTAAGAATATTTTTTCCCTTTACATAAATATCCATGTATCTCTTATCATCAGAATTCATTGGAGGATCGTTCTCAATTAATGGAAATTCCATTATAGCAACACCTATAATATCTAGGAAATATGAAAGAGTATTGGTTATCATATTACTCTTCCATCCATGATTATTTTTTTATTGAATATAATAATTCTTCTATTGTTGATAAATATAGACTCTCTATATTTTCCTAAGTTAGGATCTTAAAGAGGTAACCTAGACTACTCTTATACCAGTTACAGTACACCAGAATGGTTTGTACCATATAGAAGGGTGGCTTTAATTAGTTATAATTAATTTATAATTTACTCTATATAACTATAACTATATTACTTATTAGTTTCCAATATGTTAAATTATAAAATATTATCTTTAAATGAGTGAAATGGAAAAATAAAATCAATAGAAGGTATACTATATTTTTACAAGTTTTTTCCAATTGATGGGTGACTATATCCTTAAGGGGGTAGGGTAACGTCCAAGACATAAATTTTATAGTAGAATAAACTATAAATATTAAATTCTATATAATATATTTTATATTTAAAATAAAAAATTATATATAGAGAAATTTCAAATAAAACATAAAGAATTACCCCGGTTGTAGTAAGGAAAATCCTATTATACATGAGAAAGTACAAGGGATATATACCAATTACATGGGGAATTGGGGAAACTGGTTGTAACAACCCATCCTGGATACCCTAGTACCCTGATAAAAGAACTCACACTGACATGGTCCGATGGGAGTTCTCGATCCCCATGGGTTTGCGACATGCACCCAACATAACACAAGATAAATTGGTAATTATTTTTTCACATATATAATAGAAGAACATAATTATGTCAATATTCTAGAATGGAAACATGATAGTGGGAAAATATATCAGAAGTAAAATAGGTATAAACAATCAAATTTACATTATCAATGTACCATAAAATAAGAAGATAAATAGCCCATGTCCTAATGGACACAACAGCTCAAAGTCCAAAGGCCTAAAATTATTGCCGCCTCTAAGTGGTTCTTTCCCCTAGCTGGAATCATGTAGGAGGAAATATACAAATCCTTAAAGACACAAGTTTAGGGTGAGATAAAATCCTATTTAATTCTTTCTAAGGATTCCATAATAATATTCCACATTAATTAAAGAAAATAAATATTTGAATTTTAAAATAAATAGGAATTGATATACAAGATAGTATTTAAAATAAATCATGCTTTTCTTTTCAATTTTGGAAACATTTCTAAAAAAAGTCTTGATAAACATTTAATATAAAAAAATTAAAATAAATTAACAATTCATGTGTAAAATAGTTTAAAAATAATGGAATAGATATCAAAATAACCACAAATGATCAACGTGGCCATATGAAAAGGGGAATAATAGTTCCAGGTTATGGGATCCTCACACACTCAAATTGGAGATAACAACAATATTTGAACACATATCCACAAGACACTTCTCAAGGAGAACTCATCAAAATCCCATCAAGGTTGTGACATGATGCATATGTTTTCTTCCAGTTTTGAAGCATCAATAGAGTGTTATATCACTTTACTCATAAACGACATAGTCTTTCATGTTCTCTATCAATAAACAAAAATAGAAAATTTATATAAAACTATTTAAAATACAATTATCCGATTTTTTCAATTTGAATACGGAAATATCATTTCAAAAACCAAATAACCATTTTAAATCAATTCATGCATTTTTTAGGATAATACCAGTGGGTTCTTATCAAAAATATTTAATCCATTTCCATCAAATAAAAGTTTTAATTCAATTTCAAAATTTAATTTCCCAATTTGAATCCAAAATATAATGACATAATTTTCCCTCAAATTCCACACACACACACTAATTCATTGGAATTTGGTATTTTATTCAGATTTCTATCCAAAGTAATACTCAAATACAAATTCACATGAATTAGGGTTTATAAAAATACAATTTAGATAAATTTAATTTAAATCAAGATATATAGAATTTAATAAATTTCCTAATCTTAAATTGAATCATCTACCTTGTATGCATGATATCATAAAACACAACCCCCTGAAATGGGAAACTCTAAGGAAGAATGTCAATAATGAATATATGAGAATCAAACCTAGATTCACGATCTAAATTAACATCGATTAGATCCTAAAATAACATGGATATCAAACCAAACCCAAAGGGGATAGTGGAACTGAACGATAGATAAAGGATGGAGAAGAAAACTTCTTGGGGATAGATCAAACAACAATCTCTTAGATTTGATCTTCCTTGACAAGGGTTTAAGGGATTAAGAATTTGTTCTTGGGAGCCCTCCTGACTAAGTAAATCAAGATATACAGAGTTATATTTGAGAATGGGTCCAAAATAGGGCTTTGGAAATTAATTTCAATTTTTGAAATAATTAAATCATGATCACATGGTTAGCTGGGCATGGAAACATGATTTGTTAATCTCTTCACCCCTCTATAGGGGTGCATAGTTTCTACTAGGTGGGTTCATGGTTTGTAAAATTGTGCACTAACTGTGAAAACTCGCACTAGTGTGGTTTTTATGTCTTTCATTAGCACGACACATAGTTTTTGAAAATCGTGCACCATCCTTTTAAAACTGAAATCCCTCCAAAATTTTCATAATTTCATCTCAAGGCCCCCTTAACAAGACCCAACCAAATAATGGTCAAACTATTATTTGAGGTGTAACTAAAAATAGTAATAGGATGTTATAACCTCTCAATAAGAAAAAATTACATTTCCTAGAAATTATTTTAATAAGATTCCATGTCAAAAATATGAGGCCACTACTCCTTCATCAGTGCCTCTATCTCCCACATATCTGGAGTATTATAACCATGATTCTGTAACACTAAAACCAAATATATTTTCCTCTCATGAGGTACCTTGATTTCTGAATCAACTAAGGTTAGCGGATTATCTTCCATTGATAAATCATGCTTGGAATTAAGATCACTCCATATTAGAATATAAGATGGGATAGAATGATACTAGCATAGCAGAGATACATGGAACAAGTTATGTATCTTTTCCAGTTGTGGATGAAGTGATAAATGATAATCCAATTTTCCCACTTCTTCAACAACCTCAAAAGGTCCCAATAAACAAGATGAAATCATCCCTTACCTCCTAAGATATCGATGGCCCAAATGGGGGGAAAAATTCAAGAACACCTGGTCACTAACTAGAAATTCCAACACTCTATGATGATGATTAATTTAAGATTTATAATGGATTTGTTCCATCATCATTATCTAATTAATGAACTAAATCTTTTCTATTGTATATTGACCCATGCTCGGTCTGAGCAAGGAACTCTCACAGATATTTGACCAACATAATGGATATTTTCCAGGACGACCATACAACATGTCAAAAGAAGACATCCAGATTATGGAATGGTAACAAATATTATAAGAAAACTTATATGGTCCCATTAGTCATCCCAAGCTTGAGAAAAGTCAAGAACTCAGGAATGAAGAAAATCCTTAAGAATATTTTCATCCCTTTCTGTCTGTCTATCTAAATGGATATGGTTTACCATCTCAAGTGAACCCAATATCCTAGTGACTCCTGATGGACTCTCCAAAAGTGATTAGTAAACCAAAGATCTCTATTAAAAACTATAGCACATAAAACTCCCTATAAACTAACAATCTATTTCACATAGACATTTTCGAGCTCTTTAACTTTTTGTGAAACAGGAATGGGTATAATGTGAGCTGATTTGGTTAGCCTATCGATCACAACACACATCAAATTCTAATTTCTCTAGGTATGTGGAAACCCAACACAATTTCCATAAATATAGCACCCTACGTCAAAGTTGGAACTGGAAGTGATTGAAGCAATCCCAAAGGTCTATAGTTCTTATCCATGACCCATTTAAAAATATGAAAATGAGGGACTAAATTAGTTATACCCCATATCAAAACCTAGCCACCATAATCTATGTTGCATGGAAAAAACAATCTTCAGGGTTCATGGGTTTACTACCCACTGGGATTTATGGAAATCACCCACCATGGATTACATATCCAATAACGGTACAACTAATGGATTCTAATAACAAATAATTACCTATATAGATAATGACCACTCAATAATGGTGTCCCCATCGTAATGAGAATCACTGATACTACATAACTCATCATAAAACTATTTTCCCTAAAAATCAACTCGAGAAGAGTGGTTTTAAACTGAGCACTAACTAAGGAAACCTCAAACACTGATTCTTAGACTCTAATAGGAAACATTGAAAAATGATCCATCAAGTTCAAGTATTTTTATTATTATTTCATTGTCAGTGTTGAAAGTTTCCTGGTCAATTCATCTAAGACAACATTCCCTTTCCTGATGTATAGGCTATTTCAATGTCAAAATATTATATGTACTCTGTGCAATTCCTCTTGAATTTTTGGGAGAATATATAACTCAAGAGATTGTGGTTGGAATACACAGTTAATATTTCTCTAATAATATAATACTACAAACTATTATATGCATTCATCGTAACTATGATTTGAAGTTCATGGGTCAGATAATTCTTTTCATGTGGCCTAATATTCTGAGAGCCATAGACTACTATTTTATCACCTTTCATAACAACCCAACCCAAATTTGAACCTGATAAACCACATAAGACAACAAATCCATTCCCATCCTACTTAAGATTATACACTGGTACCATAGTCAATAGACATTTCATATCAACAGAAGACCATTTAAATTTATCATCCCAGAAAAAAACTACTCCCGTATGAGTTTGTGAGGTTATTAGAGAAACCAAAATTGAGATATACTGTACAAAATGGCAATAATATTTAGATAAATATAAGAAGATCTAAAACTAAAAAACATTTCATGGTTTCTACCATGTTATAAAATCTTTCACCTTCTCAGGATCAACTGATACACCATGTTATGAGACCATGTGTCCTAAGAACATAAATTCTGGAATCCATAAATTAACTTTCACTATCTTAGAATAATGTCAGTTATTTATTAACATTTCAATAACTGTGATCAAAAGAACCACATGATCCTCCCTGAACATATATTGAACAAGTATTCCATCCATATAGTCCACCACAAAAGTATCAAGACACACATGAAACATAATTTTCATTAAATCCGTCAAAACTACAGGATAACTGGTTAAACCAAATGGTATGAAAAGGTACTCATAATGTTCTTACCTGTTTTGAAAGGAAGTTTTCTGAAATTTAGATTCTTTAATTATAAATTGATGATAACCAGATCGAAGATAAATATTTGAAAACCACATCACCAATTTGAATTTGTAAAACATATCATCAATCCATGGAAAAAAATATTTTTTTGAATACCATTACATTATTGAGTTTTTGGTAATCAACATAGAGGTGAAGTGACCCATAATATTTTGTAGAAAAGAGAACTCTTTCCACCCAAAGAAAATACACTCATATGTATAAATACATTCCCTAATAGATCATCTTATTGATACATTATTTTTTTCAGCTAGTGACATCTAGTATAAAGAAATAGAAACTTGTTGAGTACCATGAACTTAGTTGATATAATACTATACTTCACTTATGGGTTGAGAGCTTAGAAGTCAAGATTGAAAATATAGGGAAAAATTACAACAACATGATTTAGATCACCACACAAGGATTCCAACTCTTGATCATATGAAAAAAGTAATATTAGCTTCCCCAACTATGGATTAGAAGTTCTAGCACAACATGACCTCGAAGGATATTCTCTTTGAATGATATAGCAGACCTTATCAGGTGTAGTGAAATAAACCCATTGAAAATAACATTCAATTCATACTTTATTAGAAATGATCCAATCCATCCCATATATGATATAAAAAGGATTCATCTAGTGAAACAGTAAATCCCAATAAATATGAATCACTTTTAAGGAGAATACACATATGGGACAATAAATACCCTTATCTCTCTTTTTCCCGAGGGGTGTAGTATTGTTTATTATTAAAGATAAAAGTTCCACATGAAGATTAAAAATATTGACAATATGGGTCAAAATGAATGAATAAGATTCACCAATATCAAAAAAATATTTCACTAAAGATGAAGCAACAATGATGGTACCTCTCATAGTCACTGGGCCCATATCTGATTCCTCTAGATACTCTTCCATTATGTGAAGAATCTTTGATTAGATTTCATGTGGTTGGAACCCATTTTTTCATGAAATATCTAATTTCACCACAGTTTTATTATGTAATATTTATCTCATTAAACTATAGGGAGTCCAATATACGTAAGAGCACTTATGAAAGTGACCTCAGTGTGTGCAAGAACCACATATGTTTGTTGCCTTAATGAAAATATACTTTGAGTGTCTAGGATCTCCACAACAGTAAAAAATTAAAATTTCCACTTCATGGAAATACAATGGTTCTAGAAAAACCCATCTATCAAGAACCACCAAAAGAATCATCATGATTCCTATTCCCTTTGTGAGTACTCATATAACTACCACTAATAGATAAATGGATGTTATTTCAACCGTGAAATTATAGACAGTTCTTTCTTAACCAAAAGTTATCTATCCATCACATTATCCTAAGAAAGGGAGATTCAATAAGAAAACATCCTAATAAATATCATATCAAGGTCCCAACTCAAATAATCATGTCTTCATATTCTAATTTGATACAATCAAAACTAAAAAATTCACTGGATCAGTAAAGTATACCACCCCTAGTCATTAAGGGATCATTGTGGAGGGAGCTATATCATAAATCAATCAAAAACATCCTTGAGATTCTCAAAAATATTACTCAGATGAATATTGAAATCCAATAAAGATGCTTAACTGTAACCTTTGAAACCACTTTGTCATGAACTAGTCGGGATATCCTAGTACTGTAACAACTGAGCTAGAATAGCCATGATTTGAAGGGTGATCCTGATCCCAACGAGTTAGAGACATGTACATATAATCGCATAAGTTAAAGTGGGAAAATATTTTTTTATAACCAAAATGGAATAACCCACACAAGCTGACAAGCTCAAAAAAAACCTCCAAGGAGTGAAAATTTACCCAAATTCAAAGAGGTATAAAAACCCCAATGTACATCATCAATATACCAAAAATTGGGAGATAAACAACTCATGTCCCAATTGGCACAATACCTAAAATCTAAAAGATAAAAAATTATTACAACCTCAATGTGGTGCTTTACCCTTTCTCAAACCTAGACGAAGTAAAAATACAAACACTCAATGTAATAAGTATTTTATAAGATAAAATGATGGTAGTGTATCACTACAGATACCATAATAAGATTCTATATTAAATAACAAAATAATGATTTCAATTTTTTTAAAAAATAATCTTGTAAATATAAGAGAATATTTAAAAATAATCATTCTTTTCTATTCAATTTATGGAAACTTTTATTAAAATTTGAGTAATTAAATTTTTCATATAAAAAAATTCATATAAATTGACATGGCATGTGTAAAATATTGTACAAACAATGGAATAGAAATAAAAATAATCATAAAGGAGCAACATTGTTATCATCCAAGTGGTATGATAGTCCTAGGTTATGGGATCATCACACACATGAATATGTGATCATGGAAATATGTGTACACAAATCCCTTAGACACTGGACAAAGAGGAATCATCACCATCCCATCAGGGATGTGATCTGCTACATATGTTTTATTAGTGTTGTAAAGTATCAATACAATGTTGTCTCAAATAACCCACTAACATCTTAGGATTTCATGTGCTCTACCAATAATCAATAATGAGAAATTTATTTCAAAAATGTTCAAAATACATGTAACCCATTTTCCCATTCAAATATACCATTAACCATTAAAAAAATCAAAAAGTGACATTTTCATGATAAAGCCAATAATTCTTATTTAAATAATTTAATCTATTTTAATGAAATAAAAATTTTAAATCAATTTTAGAATTTAATTCCAATTATTAATTTTTATTTTTTCCGTCAAATTCCATATACATATCCCAATTCATTAGAATTGGGGGTTTTCACCAAATTTCATACCATAAAAATTGAAATCCAAACTCACTAGAATTGGGATTTTTAATATACAGTTGAAATAAATATAATTTTAATCATGGAATTTAGGTTTAAATCCTTTGTCCAAAATTAAATGGAATCGCCTACCTGGGTATAATAGTATAAAGGAACACAATACCCAAAATGGGAAACTCCAATGAAGAACATCGACAATGAGTATCAATGATTTAAAATTAGATACAATATATGAAACTATTGAGATAATATCCTCTAATAACCCAAATATTTAAGAAAACCCTATGGAGGATATACGAAGAGAGTGATAAATAATGAACAAGATAACAACTCTTACCGAGGAGATATCGAATGATGATCCACTAGCTTTAATATGCCTTTGAGAGGGTTTGGAAGACCCAAAATTGGTACTTGGGATCCCACTAAATCTAGGAAATCAAGATATTCCTTGATATGATTTTGAGCGGGTCCGAAATAGGGTTTATGAATTGTTTATCAATTTTCTTGATAATTAAATCTATAACCCAATGTTATGTGCGCATGGCCACTTGTTTTTTCAAATAGTACAACCTAACCGTTTTCCTTTACAAATGGGTGCACAATTTCTACCATATAGGGTAACAGTTTTTAAAAATGTGTTCCAACCATTAATAACCCCACTACATGGGTTTTATTAGTTTTTACTATAAGGGAACACAATTTTTGTAAAACCGTGCATCAACCATGCACAACCCAAAAGCCCAAAAAAATACGAATTTCACCTGAACCACCCATAAACGAGACACAACCATTGAATGACCAAAATTAGGGTTTAAGGGTTCCTATGGAATAAAAAATATGTTACACTAGTTATCAACAGGGGAAACAAAACTAGTTATCCTATATATAAACATGATATCGAATCAATGTGAGACTAATATAATTAGTAATAAAATATCATTAAAGGCAAAGCAACCAAGATTTGCTAATCCTGAGTATGTTGTGACTTCTAATTTTCATAAATATGAAGTTAAAATTTTCAATGATTTATTGTTTTTTTAATTATTCATACAATTAATTCCACACTCTATATTTTGGGGATGGTAATGGAAATGATGAAAATGTTATGAAAAAGTAAAAAAAGGTATATACTAATTTATTTCATATAATGATAAATTTTACTGATATAAGCAAAATAACAACTAAAATAGTAACCATGGAAGAAAATATTGTTGAACATATTAAATAACATAACATAATGAAAGAATGATTTATCATTTGAGATCCAATACACTGATGGTTATCAAGTTAATACTAATATAATTGGGTTTCTTTTAAGTTTAAGTGTTTAGAGCTAACATGAATAGTTCATATTGAATAACATATCATTTATATGGAGAGTTAGCCATGACTTATTCATACCATAATAGAGTTATTACATCATTGTACAATATTTTTCTTGGAAGTTTCATTATATTACATTTCATATCAAAGGACATAATAGATAACAACTACAATGAGAAACTTTAGATACTATGATTGTAATCTTAAGAATATTTCCTATGATCAGGATACATCATACAGAAGGAATACATATGATGACTGGCGATTTTCTGATCGGGTCCATAAGCTTTTTTATTCCTCTCATGATATCCGTGCCTGGTGATCTTTAGTAGAAAATATCATGTGGACTAAACTACGAATAATAACTCTATATGTTTTGTGTTCCATTAAATTTTAACTAACTACTATCATTTATATTGGTATCTAATCTGTATACCATCATAAATGTATATAAAGTGATAATGTACTCTTATGAAAAATTACAACCATGAGAGTTTATGTTTGTGGTGAAGAACCTTACACTGAGTGCATCATTCATGGTATGTCATTGATTGAATGATAGAGAAATGATTTATCACTTCTATACATAAGAAGAACATATATTTGGCCATATGACTCAGATAATAGTTTATTGTTTAAATCCATGGATATGGTAGTTTAAGGAGATCCCCAAAAATATAGTCAACAAATAATAGTAGCACATTAATATATGATGTCACAAAGTATTCAACCTATTTTATAATAAATCATGTGCGAAATATATTATAAATAAAAAATAAGTATTCATTGAAGTTTTATAGCGAGGATTTATCCTTATATATTTTAAGGATAAGATGTGTTTTTAGATGTCGATCTCAGTATATGATCATTTTTCACTACTATCGAGATAATGTCCAAACGGTTTTCACACAAAGCGTATCCACAAGTTCTATCATTTTAGACAAATTTGAGTTAAAGATGAAGTAGACCCCATGTCTATGGGTCATTTAATGTTGAGTATGAATGATCAAAAGTAAATTAAAATAGAATTATGTTATTATATTTTAGAATAAAAATAATTGATTTTTTTGTAGTATTCATGGAATATTCCAAATTATAAAATTGATTATGCTGTTTTTCTCAAATGAATATTTATTTATCTGTGTGTAATTTAGAAAATAAAAGAGGTTTGAGCCAATTTAATTGCTCTTATATTATCATGAAACAAGTCATATGGTTACATATGATAATTATGATATTTATAACAATATTATTGTTTTATTCATGTTTTTCATTCTATTTGAAAGGATAACTTCCATAAATACCTAAATGAAATTTATGGAAGTTTTAACCTAGAAATATATGTCATTGTAAACCCTGAAATTATATAGGAGACATTTTTACTGAATTTTACCTCTTCCTTTATCCTATATTAATTTCTCAAGAGGTAAAATCAAGTAATAGAAATATTAGATTCCTTCCATATTCTCGTATCAAGTGTATGATTTTAAGGAGATCATGTGTTCATAATAAGGAACCTGGAACACTCATTATGTCTCATTGGTTTCTATAATTGATAAAAAAAAATTGGTTACATTTTAGGGTAATCTAGACCGATCTTACCCTAGATCTTTCATGCTAATATGATATGTCATTGAGAAGAGTGCATCATGGTCATATAACCCATCTTTGTACCATCAACATTTTATTTTAATTTATTTTATGATTAAATAATTTGTAGGAAGATACATATTTGAACCAATTAATTAGTATACCTTAAATAATTTTGTGATATATATTCAATAAATTTTTTTAAAAAATATTATCCCCAAAATCATTCATCAGTACTGGGTTTCTTTTGAATTTCTAGTGGGATCCACCTAAAAATGTCACTATGAAAAACTTAAATTATTGGGTATTAACCATGGAATATTTATTCGTAATAATAAAAACAAATACCATATTTATTTAAATTTAATTTTCCCATCGAATAAACAATGCAAGAAATCACACTTTACCGATGGGTTTTTCAACCACTTATTGATTTCTATGTGGACTTTAAATTGTTTCTATAGACCTTTTTTATACATTTTTTTCAATTTCATATATTAATTCATTTTAACTATTTAATATTAATCATAATTAACATATTTAAAATAAAAAAATTATCTTTAATGGGTAAAAATATATTATACCCATATTTTATCATTGTTTAAATTAACAATGTTAAGATAATAATTTATTTTCATTATCTTCATATCATTATTATTTACTATATATATGTTATCATCATTAAATAATCATTTTTACTCTATATAAAATAATAAACATTATTATGTATACATTTGTAAAATTATCTTATTATTGATCTATAGTAATTAAAAAAACCCATCAATGTCCCCTAGATGTTGTTTTAATTGTTTTATTTAATACAAAGTGGGTTTGAGATAAAAACATTTTTATAGAACATTTTGAACCCTTAAAAATTATATAATATTATAATTTTTATTAACTTCATGAATATTTTTAAGATGCATTATAGAAGTACTCCATACCTACTTACTTAACAAATTGATCAATAAATTATATTTATGAGATATATATGTACCCAGAAAGATATGTCAAGAACATATGCATGATTATAGATGATAACTGTTATATTAACTTCAAATTATAGGAATGTATTCTTTGATAATGAACAAGGATATAATTATGTGAATTATTATTTATAAAGAGTCAATTGATCCACTAACATGGAAGAAACTCAAAAATCAATGAATATATATATATAGAAAACAGTTATATAAGTTTTATTTCTTCTTATAAATATTAAAAGCACATATTCAAGTAGGATCAACTATATATAATAATTTAAAAGCTGATATTCATGACTAATAAAATTATGGTTGAAGAATCAATGTCAAAAATAGTTTGAAGGTGTTATAGAATGAGTTAAACACGTGGAAATATTTTATGCATATCAATGTATGAGAAGAAATTATTAGAAAACTTGAATAGTTTTTACTTCATATAAGAAAAGGAATGTTGTATGTAATATAAAATAATAAATCATTTAATTTTTTCAGGATCTAGTTTGATGAAATAATTGATAAATGGATTTAAATGATCATTTTAGTGGTTGATAATTCCTCAAAAAAAGTTGATAATGTTTTGAAAGTGTTTCATAAAATCATGAAATATAAAAATTGGGTTTTATAAGGTGGATATGATATTTAATGATAAGAATAATTTTGTAAGATCATATATTCTCATAAGATATATTATCTATATAATATCTATAAATCATGCAAGATCACAAATTCATAGGATTTGTGTTACTCATAAAAAACATTTTTAATATGATATAGTCCACATAATATGAGTTTATTTTGTAAGAAGTGAGTTTTTATAAGATATATTGTTTATAATTTATAGTATATTATAAAATTTCATAGATTTTTAAGATATCATTCCCTAATAATATGTTTCTTTAATTATGATATTTTTATCACATGTTGTAATCCACCTATCAAAAATAAAAAAATTAAAAAAATCGTAGAAAATCAAGTTGGAACTTCCTAAGGTTTTTTTTGAAGAAAATAACGAATATCATAATGAAAACAATGAGAAAATACAATTAAATTAATATGAATCATAATTATTCAAAATTTATATGATACCTTCCATGTTACTCATGTTTTAGAACATCTCGATCATTCAACGGATAATGATCCAAGCCACTTTGATAAGAAGAGTTCTATTCTATAAATAGGATAACTATGTTTCAATGATTCATGATAAGATACACACATGGATTAAATCCAATTTTATTTTAATTTATATGGATTTTATACATAATTAAATTGGAAAAAATCCATAATATTAAAGAGGTTTTAAATGTATAATTTAATGGGATTATAAACAATACTTCTGAGATAATTCGGTGCTATAAATATGTTCTAATTAGAGTAATGAGAGCATTAATACTATAAATAATAGATTTTCTATATTTTTATTATTTAAATAATATGAATTATTTTATGAATATAATACTTAGGGAGAAACAGAAAAATGTTGCAAAGATAATATATGTGAATTGAGAAATTAATAAGCTACTATATTGAGGATGGAATAGGGAGATCGAAGACTGGAGATATTCTATAAATAGAATAATGAAATGATAGTGTGTTTGAAGAGTTGAGAAGGAATTAGGTTCTTAATGATCAGAATATACTAAGAAATACTGGAAGAGTTTATTTTGATCATTTATGGTAATGTTCTTGAAGAAGTGAGCATGTGGCAGACTATCAATTAAAGAAGATTTATTAGAAATATATATATAAATTAATCCATAAGAAATTATGAGAAGAAGGATATATTTATTATGTTCGGTTTTAACATTAATAGTTTCAATTAAGAAGTAGTAATTTATAGTGGAACTACAGTATAAGAGTATAATGGAACACCATACTAATGGGTTCATAAATTTCCTTGTGTAACTATTTGGGGTTATAGTGGAGTATCCATGACTGGGAAGACAAACCAGTCATGATAATGATTATTATAACAAATTCAAAACATATAAACACTAGTGTTATTTATTTTCCATATTTTCTACCATAATCATGTGAGGTTGAGTTATTTAAGTGAGGGAAGACCAATCCTTTTACCAGCGAAAGGTGATGAATTTAAATGAATAAATTAGTAAAGTTTTATTGATGATTCACCCCCAACTTAGTGGAATATAACTAATTTGGTATCCTTAAGTTTTATTTGTTCGAATCTAAGTTCCCTATTAAATATCTAAGAGTTTGAAAGATGTGGATAATTTTGATTCTATAAATAGTATATGTGTCTCTACATTAATAGCCAAAAGAATCATAGTTTAAAGAATATGCTATTTCTCTACCATCTATCATTTAGTCTAGAGGTAAGAGATTCAAAAATAGGGGGATTTGCACACAATTTTAGGGTGATTCAATGTATGTTTCTTAGTATTGAAATATAGAAGTTGGTATAAATGGTATGAAATACCATTTTATAATCCCACCAACATAAGTGTAATTATAGAGAAATATGATTAATGCATCAAGTAATTCATTTTCCATAATTACTGCAATGAAGAAGACATTTCTACATAATAAAAAATATTAATATAAAAAAATATATTACAATATGTGAGGTAAAAAAGAATAAAAATAAAACTAAAGAATTCATCCCATACTAATATTGATAAGTATGAAGGATATTCTTAAGGTGGAAAATCCCAACATAGTTGTTTCTAATAAAAAAATTAGTGGTTACTCATTATTAAAATATATATATATGTTTTATTATAATAATATTTAGGGAATTTATAGATTTATATGGAGAATATGGGAGAGTATTGTAATCACTATATAAAAAAGGAATAATTTATTCATAATAGAGAATTTCTTATGATAATAAAACTCATTGAAGATGAAGATCTGAGTGTACCTCTTAAGTGGGAGTAAATTTAAAAACCATCAATCAAAACATCCCTAGTTCTAAGAATCCATAGTTTCCATAATTCTATATAAAATAAGAATTTGATCTATGAAAATTACACTATACACTTTTAATTAGAACTTATCAAAATAGGATATCAAGTGGGAATGTTGGTTTATAAAAATGATAAAATAAAGTGGGAGTTATATATATCCAACACTTGAATTTTTAATATATATTTTTCTATTAATGAAGGATATATATTTCATGATATATTAATTTTAATATACCTAAAAATAGAATGGTTTATTGGTACCACAAGTAAAAAAATTTATATGTAAAATTAATTCTATTGGTTATTCAATATTTTTTTCTATATTGGGTTATCCCACAAGGATATTGAGTTACCTGACTAAAGGTTCATTATGAAGAACTTTTTGGTTTTATTATTTATCAATATGTGGATTAAGTAGTGTTTTATTCAAAAAGTGGGAGAAGAAGTTGTTTTTAATAACAATAACTGTAGTTTAAAAATGTGTGTGATTCATCCACTATTTAAATATTTATATTTATTTTCGATATCGGGGTTAAGAAAAATTAGAACACATATTTACATGAGTTGATTTTTATTGTATTAGAAAAATATAAAAAGGGAGTGATTGATGTTACCTTTCAAATATTGTTTTTTGTTAATGAATAAGGTTGTTAATATGTGTTAGATTCTGTAGGAATAGATAATGAAGCTTCTTCTAATGAATAACCAGGAAAATGGATGAATATATATTGAAAAGGGGGATGGAATTTAGGTTTCCCCTTAAAGTTCTTGGTTGGATAGATTCTCATATGAGCACTCATACGAGATTATTGGGGATATAATATTCATTTTTACCAAAGGTTTTGATGAGAAAAACCTTCATATTTTAGTTTGGAATGCATTTTTGGAATAATATTTCAGGATGGGAGATTGAGGGGATGTCAATATAGGATTCATCTATTTTAAAAATATTTTACCATTTATATAACATCTATGAAAAGAAACAAATGATGGAATATATAATGAAAAATCATTATAGTGTTCACGATTCTCAAGGATACTATAATAAAAGATAAAATTATTTTAATGATGATTTTATTTTTATAGAAGGCCTCAAAATAATTTGATGAGGTTACATAAGCATTTGATAAAATATGATTAACGATCATATAATTTTATAAGATGACTATGTAATGTCACAAGAAGAATCATTTAATAAGATAAAAAATTATCAAAAGATAAATTATCATCATAAGAAAAGGAAATCATGTGATATGGATAATATTTAAGATATGTGTCCTGTATAAAATATATTTCACCTAAGATGTCTACCATGTAATATAAGTTGTATTTACAAAAAAAATTAAGAAATATTATTTCATAAGTTATGAATTTTATTAAGATAAAAATATTTGAATGATACCTCATCTTTATAGGATGTGGAATTTTATAAGATGTGAAAACTGTATGGTTCAATAAGACCTATGAAAATTAGAAGATTTTCTAAATCTTATAAAATCATCCCAGAATATCATAATGTCCCATTTAAAAGGATATAACAAATATAATGATAAAATACTACGAAAATAATACTGATCGATTATAAATTATGAATAATACATAATAAAATGACTCCTTTTTGTTCTTTATTAATTAATACATTATAATCATTATAATGGATCATGATCCAAACTACTGTGATGATAAGATTTCGATGCATCATGTTGGAGAAGCATGTTTCAATGATGAAGGATACCCAAATAAAGGAATAAATTTATATTGAATTTAAATTCTATAAATATCATATATATTTAAAATTAATAACCAATAAAATTATTAAGTAGGATTAAAATTTAGAATTTAAAATGAGTTTAAATGAGTTTTTTAGAGAATTCACAACTGGAAATATATTATAGTTTTAGTAATGAGATCATTACTTTTATAAATAATGGATTTTACATTTTTTAATTATGAAAATAATATTCAGGATTCTATGAATATAAGAATTCTAGGGAAGAAGAAAGACTGTGTTGAGTGAACAATGGTGAACCGAGAGACTAATATATGTAAGTATTGGATAGATAAGAATGATATTTTTCATGTGGTGATGAATTAACTATGTGAAAATGGATATCATTCATGTGTTGGTTTCAAAATTTTACAGTTGGAAATAGGAACCTGTATTTTTTAAGAGTAATCTTGAAGAATATCATAGTGGTACGCTAGGCTAATGGGTCTAGGAAGATCCCTAGTGTAATTACATGGGTTTATAATATACAATTCATTACTATAGTGACCAAAACCTCATAAAAAGAGATAAATTTGACGGGTTAACCTTGTAAACACTAGTGTTCATTTGTTTTAATTTTTTTTATACATTTGTTTGTGCCTAATAAATTCAAGAGTGAGTGGATTGATATTTTGAATAGTTTAATTAGTTAAATTAGAGAAATAAATTAATTAATATGTATAATTGATTGTCCCACATCTCGATGGCACTGAACTAATGTGGGATCGAAATTATACATAAAATTTCATTAGTGAAATTATCTTAAGTATCCATTAAATTATTTCATGATTATTAATCCTCAATCACTACAAACATTATATTTTTACTATCTGAATTTATATTTTTAAGGAATTTTTTCTCTAATGTAATTAAAGAAAGTAATCAAATATTTACTAATAATTAACATTATTTATAATAACATATCGTTTCTAAAATCCATATTTATCTCCATGAATATATTGTACATAGGTCACATAAAATTTAATACCACATATAACAAATAATATTATCATTTTATGGTATAAAAATAGAATAGATCATATCATTTTATTATAAAAAATTAAAAGCATATAAAACATGTTAATAATCATAAAATACATTTTGATCACAAGAAACCCAATCATATATATCAATAAAAAAATATATTAAAATAATTATTTAAGAAAATGTTACATTGACACCTACCATAATATGGTCAAACATGGGTTGAATAAGTATTTTCAAAAGATTAATTTAATTCTATCCTAAGAACACCTTCTAGGAGACCCTCTTTATAGTTATCCAAAAACAATTTCAGAAAAAAAAAATTATCCATTTAATATAAGTAAACTATATAGGATAGTGGAATAAGGATATTGTAAAAATGAATAAAATATTAACTTCACCATTATAGTAAAGAGAAGAATGAAAGTGATCCTTGATAGGGAAAAATTACATAAGATAGAAGGTGAGCGGGGATATTCTCACTTCTAAAATTTTGGATATTATATAAATTATATTTTATTATTCTTTTCATTCACATTAAAAATATATATTTAATTTAAAAAAACAATCATTTATTTTCAAAGTATCAATCCCCTTAAATTTCTAATATTTCCCCAAGACAATTTATTTATTTATTTCATAATTAAAAGGATCTTTTATTATTACATTGTATATTTATTTAATCTATAAATTACATTGATATTTAATTCGTTATTAAATTTTAATTTACATAAACTTATTTAATTATAATAATTATCTTTATAGGTTACGATTTCAGTCATTTTATTTTGTTCATAAGTCCATTTATCATCAAATTCACATAAAAATAATGAAAAAAGAAATTAAAAGGAATCCAAATTTTTTGTTAATAGTTATAATATCCTGGAGGAACTCAATGATGTTATTAAAGTGTTGAATTTTTTTAAACAATGAGTTTGAAACATTGTATGTTTCTAAGATATTATTTGAAGATATTGAAATTTTTTTATGATGATGGATGGAGTTTTGAGATGTTTTACAAAATTTCTGGAATTCTTGTTTGAGACTATAATTGAAAATTTGGAGATATTGCATGTATACAGAATTTTTTATATACATAATTTATATAAATATAAATAAAGGATTGGAATACATAATATATTTATTTTTCCTTTAGATAAAAAAATCTAAAATGAAATAGTGCATAACCTTGTATATGTACGAAATTTCCATTGATATAAGATAATAAAATATTAAATTACAAGTGATTTTTAGGTTTTTAAGTGAAATATAACATATTTTATATGATATTTAATATTTTTTTATGATAAATTAAGTTGTTTTCAAAATTTTATGATAAATTCAGATAATTTTGGAATCTTTTGGAATGTGTATGATATATGGGACGATATTTATGTTTCTTATAAGCTGTGTAATAAGTTTGATGTGAATAAATTAAAAATGGGGATAATGGAAAAACATATAAAATATGTATGGATAAAAAAATATCACTTATGTATTGGTTTTTTAAAAAATTATAAATAAATAATTATTTGACTGTACAAGATGCAAACTGATATATGCATGTTTTTTAGTAATAAAAATTCATAATGACAAAGTGGTTTAGAAAGAAACATTAATAAATTGATTTGGAAAATGAAGTGTTAATACTAAAGACTTAAAACTCTTGAATATGTTATTTCAATATGATTCATGTAGTGATTTTGGTTTGAGATTAAATGTGAAGATAATAGGAATATATTTTTGGAATTTTTAAATGGGATATTTCATATTCCTTTCTGTGATAAAATCTATAATATTTTTTAAGAAGATGAAGAGTAATTTGGAAAATGAAAAATTATGAGAATATAACATGATTGAAATTAATTGATGAATATATTTTTATGATAAAAAAATTATTTTACTATAATCTTGAGTAAACATATATGTTTAAAAGGAAAATAATGGGAGTGAAAAAACAATACAACACCATAATTATATTGAAAATAAACTACTATATTAATGAAATATGAGGTGATGGTGATAAATATTGGGACCTAAACAACTATTATCATTCTTAATGGAGAGATATAATCTTTTTTGGATTGTATTGTGTCTTTACTTTGTGGTGGTGAAACCTTTAGGTGTGTGTGTACATACTCTGATGCACATTTCATTCATTATGAATGACTGGGGAGGAAGGCCATTATGGATGCTACTAAATTGATATTCCTCTGGAAGTTGAAGACCTGATAATAAAAAAAGTTATTACAAAGAGATATAAATACATCCTCTGAATTACAAAAGATAAGGTTAACATAGAAGAGAAAAGAAAATTTATTTCTATTTTATAAAAAAATTACATTGTAAATTATATAAAGAGATAATGATTGTGATTGATGATACATATCAATATCACAATGGGAAGTGTATGATTTATTCCTAACCCTTGGGCTCATTTTATAGTGGATGATTCTTTATCATTAATCACAAATCACTATAAATTAAATTGTGATATAATCTATTTAATAGAAGTAAACCAAATAGTATAACGATTAGGTTCCCATATTAGGGATGAAACTGGTAATAAATTCTTGTAAACTATGATTTTTAATAATTAAATTTAATATTATTCGTGGAGAGTTTAAATGACATTTAATCAAGACCATAAAAAATCTTATAGGTTAATTTATAAAATAATGAATCTTAAAAACTATATAACTTTTTCACACCCCGGTCAATGGTAACACAAATCACTTGGACTCATCATATGATATAAAATGAAACTAGGTTCTGTCTAAGAAACGACCCTTTTAAAAGTTGTAGTATGCTTATTTTTAATTCAATCAATATAAATGGTGTTCCTATTTTATATGGAAATATTTATCATGTTTAGAAGAATAAGTTGATTATTTATCCTTGATAATATGTCCTTGATGTGAGTAGTGTTGTGATAGTGGGGTTTTTACAACAATGGAGGGATACCCACATTAAAATTTTAGACCAAAGAACTGGAAGTGGCTGGTAATGATAGATGTTATATCTCATTATCCTTTTTTAAAATGTGTATACAAATTAACGGAACTCAATATAGATGAATAAATATTTGATAATTTCAATTATATATAATATTGAAATATTATTGCTAATATAGAAAACTTCATTTCCGAAGAGCTAACTTTTTATATATCATATTTTAAATAATGATAAAATATATGACTATTTAACAAAATTCAATGAAATAGTTAGTCACATCTGGTGATTGGGTGATACATTTAATGTATTAACCATTTTTAAGAAATTATAAAAAAATTCTAGATAGATTTGATCCAAATATGTCTACCCTAGAAGAAAGGTAAGACGTATCACTTGATGAGTTGTATAAAAGTATCATCAATTATGAATTGAGGAAAGATCATATATTCAAGAAAAATACCTCAGATGAAATTCCATTAAATTATTTAAATAAACTAATGATCAAGGAGGGTGAAGTTGGATCTTAAAGTTAATTAAAATACAATGAAAAAAGGTTAATATCATAAAAGGACACATAAAGGGGGATATTTCTATTATAATTTCTCGACAACACATGAAAATATCCTCTCCCTAAGTGGGACATGAGGTGTAACACCATGGTGTGGTATTTCAAGGCTATGACATGTCACTTGGAATCCATGTTTGTGGGTATTTAGTATAATGTCAAAAACCATAGGGAGGGATGGGAAACCCTAGGCCCACTAATATTTAGTTAATTAATAACTATATTGATTTTTATGATTTAAATTCCTAGTTTCTTATCATTTGAGGCCAACCTAATATATTTTACATGAACCATTTATGAAATTTTATAGTGTTCTGGTGTTATGGTTTCATAAAATTATATGTAATTACCAATAGTTTTTTATAGCACATTAATATTGCATCTATTATAAGATTTTTTATCTGGTAAAATATGTAAACCAATTTTATCCTAATTGAAATAATATTTTATTTTTTTAGTTTGACATGATGGATTAATTATTCCCAAATCTAATTCATACCCCTTTATAACATAGTATAATTATTCATTTGTTATTTATTTTCAGAAATCAAAAAAATTAAATTAAATCCTTAAATTGAAATATATTCCCTAATTGTTTGATGTTCTTCCCTTTATAATTGTCTTTAATGGTAACTTTTTATCCATAAAATATTGATAATTTATGGAATTTGAATTTATAGATTCTTATTCATTAAGAAGAAATATTATCAAAACACCCAAATATTTTTGGTGTTATAAATAAACCCTAAATTTAATTTTTATAAAAAAAGGTGGTTTCAGCGATATAATTCTATATTTTTCTACGTTAGCATCCTGATCTTTTGTTATAAAAATGTTTTTTACTTTTTAAGAAGAAACTAGGTTTTTTGAGGTGAAATATTTAGTTATAACCTTGATTCTTTTATCCCAATAGAATAATGAATATGATTACTATTATTTTTATATAGGTTTCATTATATATTTAAACTCCATGAGTATTTCTTACATGATATGGTAGACTTAGTAGCATATTTGAAATCGTTCTTCATGAGGTAGCAGTGATGGTCTATCAAAGGAGTATATTGGCTGATGTCCTCTAATGGTCTAATGGGTAAGGGTTACCAAATTTTAATTATTACTCATCGACTAAACTCACACCATGAAGAGCCATAGTCATTTTTAATCCTATCAATTATTGTGGGGTTTTTGTTATGTTCTTGGATATCATGAGTGAATTTCAAAATTTTAATTTTTTTAATGAATTTATCAATAATTATTTTCTCTTTGACTCGAATTTGGTGGATTATTTTTATTATATTAATCCCTTAATCAATATATTTGGTTTATATTTCAATAAGGACAAAATTATTCTAAATCACTTGGTAGTTAGCCTTCTCGATGCTTTGCATAGTATCATTTATTTCATTAAACATGCATCAAGATCCTCCATCTATGATGGTGTGGGTCTAAAATCCAAGGATTACACTTCCATTAAAAAAACATAATGGCATTAAAGGTATTATTGAATTATATTAGTTATTTTTGTTTGTCATATAGAAGGACTCAAACATTAAAACATAAGTTGCTGCTCATATTTTCGTCAATACATATATGTCTAGGACTCCTGCAGATTTCTATTAGATCACGATTGATGAGAATGTGTTGGGAAAAAATTAAGTAACGAAAATAGAAGAGTCACAAAAAAATAATTTCATATTTTCAATGGTTTAAATCACCGTCAATCTTTTTTGTGATGGTCGAGAAAAACCCCAATTAAATTTTTGTCGGAATATAACATGCTATAATTCATTCAACTTAGCAGTAGTTTTTTGTAACAATCATAGAATATATATTTAGCAGAGTTTTGATTCATTTTAGGAGCCAGTTTTAGCCAAAACAATTTCATATATTTAGTGGTAATTTAAACCTCTGACAAATCTTAATTATTTTATGACTAAAAAATAGAGGAAAATTACAAGAAAAACTGTTGTTAATTAATAACAACTTTATATATTGTCATTTATATACATTTATAAAAATATAGAAACTATTTAGATGTTTTTTAAACCACCACTAACCAATAATATGGAATATTTAGCTTCCTTTTAAACTATCAAAATATTCTTCTTTAAAAAAATACAGTTGCAAAATCTGCAGGCCTATAACATCACTGAATCTTAGAAGAAAACAAATAGAAAATGTTCATTGGAAAAAACACATATAGATCGTCACCCATATATATTTTGAACTATTAATAAAAATATACAAATTAATTTCACAATTCATTAATAACTATATCATAATGTTCAATGTTTACTAATTCCCGTAAAATTATATTAATTACATAAGAACTCTACAATTAACTTTTTTGAAATGTTAGGGAAATAAAAATATCCCTACCTAAAACCAAAACATAGTTTCTGGAACACCACATTAGAGTTTTTTTGTCATAAGTTTATTTTTATATCATCATTTATTCTCAAGAAAACATTAATTATGACCTGATGGAATTGTCTCGACACCCACTACGTCTCCCTCTCCACTTCCTACTATAGGCACCCACATGACAAATATATTGAAAATTAAACAATGTTGTATATTTATATTTAATATTAAATCCAATCAGGTTTCATGAACTAAAATATTTCAATGATTTTTTATTTACCTTGAACCACCATCCATCAATGCAATATCATCTGGGAAAAATCCAACTGTCTTTTGATATAAATCAATTAACACTTTCTACAAAGATGATATAAAAGCCCTGTATTTCTAATTTTTAATTTTCCTAGAAACACACTCCCTATAAGAATATTGAGGTAGGGAGTGACTACAACTAAGAGTAGATGTAGATACAATAATATATTCCCTACCAAGGACATGAGATTATAAGGGTCCCAAACCCATCTCGTGCACTCGACCTCGATGCTCCTTCCAAAGGACTCTACCAGTTTGTTCATCCCACGAGAATGAGATGGACTATATGAGTTCGGCATCAAGTGTTTATTTAATTTTTTTACAATGAATCAAATATCATCAATATTTTAAGGAATAAATATTATCATAGTGATAGTTGAAAATAATTTATTATAATAAAAAAACTCTCATACCCCAACTTCTTGGGTACGCTAATTAAAAAAATCCCATCAGATTTTGTATAAACATCCAACCATGATATTGTTCTTTTTATTTGGTTCCCTAAATTATGAAATGACATTAAATAAATATAAATCAGTAATTTATTATGTTAGATTTAAAACATTGTCTTATAAATATTTAAACTAATCAAAATATTTCCATAATCGATTAGTTTCTAGAAAAAAATTTGACCTAATAGTGTGAGGGATTAGTTTCTTTGCTTGAATCAATGATTTTTTCCTTGAAACATTTAAAAATAAATAAAATCTAATTTAATAATAATTTATTCAATGTAATCTATTCATGATTTCCATGTATAAATCTAAAATGAGATTAATATAATCATATATATTTAAATACCAATTACATATCATGATGATGGTTATCAATAAAAACCTTCAATTACACTCTTGGTACCCCTTCATGTACCTTAGTATATAGATTTTGGCTGTTCAAGGAATTATCATTGAATTTTTTCCATATTCATCATTTAAATTCATTATATTTCTTACCCAAAATTTTTAATTTCCACATTCGTGTTATAAGATCTCCAATGGAAAAGTGTAAATATATCACTATAAAAAGGTAAATTTTTTAAATATTAGAATTTAATAACATAATGAAATTCAATTAAACCATAATGTATTAAATTTACCTTTATATATGAACCAAAAACTTCATTTTCCCTTGATTGAGGCATATGCCTCCAATTTGCATACGTAATCGGAAGAGTAACAGACTCCACCACTATCTGGACTTGAATATGGAAAAATAATCCTTTGACATCATCTGCATAGACCCCATAATAGTCAAATGGGACAAATATATTCACTCTGTTTAGACTCTATATATTTGAACTTTTTATATTTCTCTCTATAGTTGCATTTTTTTATTTAATATGAGAATAACAATTTTTAGTATAAAAAGTGTTATAACTTTATTAATATTAGAATTTATACCTATAGCTTTCACCCTAAGACAGTACTAAAAATTTGGTTATTTCTGATGGGAAATTGAAACATTGTAATTAGTAACTTTTACAAGATTAATTGCGACTGAACCAATATTTTTGTGAGATTAATTAGAAATTGTGATGTAATATTGACTCCATCACAAATACTTTGGGAAGAAATTCCCACCTCACAATACCAAAAGTATTCAGGTCATAAATGTGTAATATATTTCTCTATATGTCACAAATAGCCGTTGGATTGATAGTATTTGCGACAGAAATTAATTTTCATTGCAAATAGTTTTGACCAAAAAAAATTATTTACGAAAGAAATAATTCCATCATAAATACACCCTTAAAAAAAGTATTTTAATTTAACCTACAAGAGCCTTATACCTACCCCTACACCATACTTCTACCTCTCCCACACGTATGCTCCACACCACCCTTCTAACACCCCCATACTGCATGTCCTTCATTCCACTTCATCAAACATCATTTTCACCATTTTAAACATATTTGGGTTAGAGTCGCTATGATACGAGTTCCTCTTGTCTTAATATTCATTATTATTGAGTTTGATACCTTTTAGTATTTTTTTCATATTGGAAACCCTAGGCATAATATTTTATCTATTTATCATGTATGATTTGATATTTAGGATTGATACAATTTTTTTATTCAATATTTTCATGTTAATCTTGTACGAGATTTCTTTAATTGAAATGTATTTATTTTTTAAAATTTTTATTTTTTGTATTTGTATGTGTGGTTATATATATATATATATTAAAGTATGAATATATATATATATATATTTACAAAAACATTTATTAATATATATACATAAACATCTGTGATTTTATAAATATTTATTTAAACATATATATATATTAACATATGCAATTTTATTAACATGTGTGATTAAATGTATATATATGTGTGTGCATATATAAACATGTGTGATTTTATATATGTATATATATATATAAATTAATAAATCTATGAACATGTGTGATTATATATATATATTAGATATATATATTGGTTTAAAAAAATTGTTAGAATATATTGATGTATTTATATTAATTAATGAATCTATTAATATATATATATATATAACCTTATAAATATACCACAATATAAATTTTAAAAAATCTTGTATGGTTTTTAATATATAAATATATATAAATATATATTAATAAATATATATATAATATCTTGTGAATATATTTATATCTATATATATCAGGGTTTAAAAAAACATTTAATGTTATTGATATACATATGCACAAACACACACATATATAAAAATTTAAAAAAAAATATAAGGTTATATATATATATAAGGTTTTAAAAATGTGTAATGTTTTTATATAAATACAGACACACACACACACACATAAACGTTTAAAAATGTCTATGTGTTTTGATGTGTATATATATATATATTTACATATTGATATGATATCTATATTTGTTTAAAAAACATGTGAAAACGTATTTTATTATGAGATCATTTAATATATATATATAAACATTTATTTACATGTGAAAATGTATATATAAATGTTAAAAAAACATTTAGATTTCTTTTATATATATATATATATTACTTGTATGTTTTTTCAAAAAATAGTCTTAATATATTAAATTTATTTATATTAATTATGTAATTCTTATATACATATATATACAAGTTATTAAAAATTTGTTAATAATTTAAATAATTAATACTTATCTTTAAAATGATTATACTAATAACTAATCAACTATACAATACTATAAACAAATAGTAAATATGTGTCTATGTTTATATATATGTATATAGATCAGATTTGTTGATTTGTTTGAAAAAAACATGTAAAAAACAAGTTGATGTAAATATGTTTTATTATCTATGTGTTATATTTATAATGAATGAAATAAATAAAAATGAGTATTTTTTAAGAATGATGAGAAAATTAATTTATAGAAAACATTTTATGTAAAAATTATTTATATAATTTTTTTTATATTGTAATAAATTAAAAAATTGGGTTAATGAAAAACCAATAAAAATTTAAAATGGGTAATATTTATTAAAAACATATTCAAAAATAGTTAAATTAATTATTTTGAATAATTTATAAAAAAATATAAAAAATATAATACTTATTAAATATTCATAAAAATAATTAGTCATTAAAAATATAGTATTAATTTAAATAATTTATAATATCTAATAATTAATGAGTCATTATTATTAACAAATTGTAAATATTACTCATAAATATAAAATCCGAATAATAATAATTTGTAAAAAATATAAAAACATATATATAAGTATAAAAACTAATAAAAAATTACTTTAATAATAATCATTGCATTATTTATAATAATTAATAAATATTTTTTCAATATTATTAATAAAAAGTAAATATAATTGTTCATTACAAAATATTAATAATAATTTTAAAAATGACAAAATTATGAAAATTGGTCAAAATTTGTAAAAAAAATATGATTAATTCTGAAATATTCAAAATATTATTTATAAATTCAGATTTTATGTCATTCCAACGGTTAACCCAACATCTTGGACCCAAAATTGGTCTATAATTTTTAATGTGATACATAGTTTGGAAGATACATTATATTTTTATAAGAAATTTTTATAAAAGTACTGAATGAATTGCTTTCATGTGAAATTTTAATAAACATCCGACACAGACAAATGTAATGTCACATCAAGGCTAAACGCAATATCACGGACCTAATGGTGGTCTGATATTTTTCATATGAGACATAGTTTAAGTATTATTCTTTATTTGTTTTTAATAAATAATTCTTATATAATAAATTTAATAATTTTATTTTATCTCTCATAAGCCTCTAAGGGCCCCATAATCCATTGATAACCTAATTTCATGCTCTGATCATATTCCATAAAATATATCAACGTGTTAAAATATAATCATAATTTGAATCTAGATAAAATTATAGATAACAATTATTATTATTTTTACTGTTTTATAGAAAAGTAGGGACATGGGAAGTAGACACCAATATATATTATAGGATAACGATTGGATAAATCATCACCAAATTTGAAATGGATCTGGTTTAAACCATGTATACATTAATGGTTCTAAAAACATTATATCATTTCCATCGTTGAATTCAGATTTTTTTTTAAAGAAAAATGAAATTTATATACCATAAATATGATATTAAGAGTTTTGAAATGTTTGACAATGTGGGACATCATCTATTGCATTTTGGTTTTCAGTTCTCAATTGCTAATTACAGATCCTATTCTAGAGATATTACAATCCATTGATTTTTATCCTCATTTACGAATGTATGTTTAATTTTTTAGGATATTTATTTTATATTAACTTTGCGTATTAATTTTGGTAATAATTTTATGATTATTTGTTTTTATTTTCCCAATTTTTTGCATTTATTTATTATGAAAGTTGGTGTGATTCTAAGAAATTATTTTTCTAAGACAGAGGTGTCCTGGGAAATGGTACCCAACTTCATGGATGACCATATGTTCGACCACTAGATTGATTGTAATTAAATAATATATATAGTTTTAAAATTTATTTAATTACTAACATATTTTTTTTAATTGTCCTTAAATATTTATTTTCTTCAATTACTGGTAGTCATAGAGGACCTTTCCAAGAGGCATGGGATTGTTATTTACATGACCAATTTCTTCATTTTCTACACAAAATTTGGAAGGGGTCTATGGATAATGCTTGTGCTACCCTTTTTTAGGTGTCTTGACTCACTCATTATCCCAACTATATCTCATTTCTGGTTAGGGATGGATTGTGTTCCTTCTGGCAAGGAGAGACTTTTAAAAGTTGTTCATCAACTTGACATCAAAGTGGGGAAAGGAAAGAGGTCATATATTGTGGAAATAGTCATACATTTTGTGTATATTGATGACATATAGTAAGTGATAATATTTGTTTGTATTTATATTTTAATTGTAAAATGTTTGTTATATTATATAGGCCACTACTTACCCATCAATTATAGAGTTGGATGTTTGTAATAATATGTATATTGATTCTCGTATAAGAGAATTTGTAGGTGAATGATAGTTCCATATTTTTGTAAGTGATTTTGTTTAAAAATTTCGTGAATATTAATTTTATTTTTCTCCTAATTTGTCAATATATTTTAAGGAAAGACATGTGGCTGTGACTTCTCATTAACAGGACATTCAAGATGAGAGTGAATAAGAAGTAACTGATGATTAAGGTTTTCATGAGTGGGATTTGATACAAGATAAATAAAAGGTTATTCAAAAATATTAGGTGATTGGTATTCCTTCCCAGCTGAAACTTTCATGTTATTATAGTACTTTTCTGGGGGCATCATTAGGCTTGAAGGGATCTCAAGGAGAGTCAATGTTAACACCCTTATCCGCTGCATAGAATGTGGAGAGGATGAGAATTCAATATGAGATTCTAATGTAGATATAGAAGGAGAGTGAGGGGGCATGAGAAGCAGCATGTGAGAAACAAGTGGTTAATGGAGTATATGCATCAACTTACAAGTGGCGTTGGTATGGAATTTTCTCCCCCTGATCATTCGAGTGACCATCTCCTACCTAATGAAATTTGAGCATTTCTTAACATTTTATGACTATATTTTGAATTGTTATGACAAACAGATTATATTTCAAATGATGTATTATTATTTGTATTTTACTTTTTTTTAATTATTTAAATTGGTTTATATTTTTTCATGATTTTTTAATTATTTTTAATTATTTTTAATTTTTTTACATTTTTTGGTAATTATATGTTTTCTAATTACTCCTAAATATATTGAATTGTTTAATTATTTTTATTATTTTACAATATATTTATCTGTTTATTTAATTCTAACAAGGATATTTTAATAAATTATAATCTGAGATATATTGTACATCCGTTACAAATATTTTTTTATGATGAACAATCAAAAAAGTGAATTATAAAAATGTTATGGGAATCTATTGAAATGGATAACTTATCTATCGCAACAAAAATTGTGATGAACCGTCCAAATAATCTCATTTATGACACCTTCTTCCACGATGGGTTATTTTCAACGAACAACCGTTACAAATGACTTTTGGTGACGAGATTCCATTGAAAATAACCCGCCACAATTAGATTAAATTCCTATTGTGAAATATCACCATGAATAAACATGAGGTGAAATGTGATCAATAGAAACATTGAATTTTGACTTGTTCAAACAAATTCTCGGAGATGCATTTAGAAATTTTCAATGACACAAGAAGAACTATTTTTTACTATAAGGTAGTCATTCAGTCTTAAAATCAAAGGTACAAATAGGACAATACAAACTCGTGTAACTATTCCTACTAGCTAAATTACCATGTCCAGTGATGTAACTAATGAAACACATTAGAGAAACTTCTATTTTGAAAATTGTTCTAGAAAATGCTTCGTATATCTCCACACCATCGCTCCATAACTCCTATAATTATTCAATTAGAGGATGAAAGTATACATCAATATCATTAATGGTATTTTTTCCAATGAATCATTAGAGAAATTATAAATTACTTTCATTATATGCACATCCATAGAGGAAGAATTTAAGAGAGTGAAACAACCAGCCAAATGATATAACTGGTGCTGAATGTACCAAATGGGTTGAATCCATCCCAAGACAATCCCAATAAAAAATTACTAGTATCAGATGAGACATATGGATATAATGAATCAAATGTATTCAATGATTATAGATCTCTTGGATGTCGCATTAACCCATCTTTTTTATTATATATAGAATCAAAATTCATGTTCTTAATGGTTTTTGATGGCATGAATAATCGTTATAATATAGTATTTAAAGGAAAGTATTGAAAAACCATTCCATGAATATTATTTCTCTTATTAGTCATAGTAGTATGTTTATTCGGACATCCAACATCACCCATGGACTTCCATCTAGAAGAAGAACATTTTTTACAATCCTATTTCCTTGAATCCTCTCCCCAATAAAGAGTACAATCATTAGTACAAGAATGTATTTTTGTATTAATCTAAACAATCTTTTAATCCAATTTTTTCGTTTAATAAAATGATTTACGGATCTTTTCTTCAATAAATTCATCATTCAACAATTCCAATTTCATTGAAATTGCCTTATTTTTAATTCCAAATTGGTATTTTATATGGTACAACTTAAGTATAAAAAGAAGGTTTGACTATTACAATCATCCATAATACAACCATTTATTTCCATCATCAGTTAAACGATGAAAAGAATTTATTTTCTCAGTGATGTTCTATCTTACATTAGTCTCCATAGAATGAAGAGGAAGATCCAATGATATGTTACAATCTTGTTTTGGTTGTCCTATAGTCCCAAAAAAATCACTTGTCAAGTTGGTATTTATATCACCCTCATGTAGTTGTTATGCTATATTTCAATGTTCATTTTATTTGCCTTGAATTTCTGAATGCATCATTTATAAAAATTTTCATTTCATTTTATGCTCTTCAGGAATCTGGGAGCTCAATCACTCAATTGACATCAGTGTTCAAATTTTATGTAATTTTCGATTCTCCATTCCAAATCCAACACAAATATTGAGTTGTGAATTTATTCAATATCAAGTGTTCATAAACTTATTCTCTCTTCAACCAAATTTTAAATTTACATTTATGACATGGAAATCTTGTTCGCCCATCAACTGATCAATTAGAAATTGAAAAATCTAAAACATTCTCCAATTCCATAGCATAGTGGATGTGTGATCCTCAGTAATATGATCTAGATTTTATCCATATATATTGCAATGTTCCAACACATTATTTAAGAAATTAAAGCACATAAGTATTACTATGTAGGAAAAATATAATGTTAAAATCTGTTAATGTGTAATTAGTTGGAATTAAATAGATTTAAGAATTAATTAAAATATAAATTAATTAGATTAATAGATAATCTATTTGAATAAAAAGGGGTGTTGGCTAGTGACTAGTTTCCCAAAATTAAGAAATATGTCGGAAAAATATATGACATCCAATATCTTATACCAAAAAAGCATCCCATATTAATGGTGATTCCATTAAAAGTTAAAAACTCTAAACAATATCACCACAGTTAAAATATTTTTCAACAATAATAATAAGACATAAATTATTTTCAATTACCTCAATTAATTTTCATATTTAAGAGAATATTTAAAATATAAATCACCATTCAAAATATATTTCTATAATACTAATGCAACCATAATGATAAAATGATAATTTTATGAATAAAAAACATTTTAACTTTTAGACGTCAGAAATTTGTTAATTATTCATAATTTATTTATCATTTTATATATAAGACATTTATTATTTAACCATACAATTCCATGTATTTCAAATCATTTTCAATGTAATTGAACCTTACTCATAATTTTAAATATATCATGAATATAGGTATAAAAATTCATCAAAATGTTCAATTTATTAAAGAGTGAAATGAAATGACACATGAAAAACATATCAAATAATGAAACATAAAATTCTACTACACATATTGTTTTACTCAATTATTCACTACCATGTCCTAATAGACATATGGTATTAGTTTAAAGAGATTTTGTAATTCATGTCTAATATAATTTTTTAAAAATTATTTATCTTCATGAGATACAATAATAATTAAACACTACAACATTCATAAATAAAGGTTTCTTGGCTTTCTCAAGTATATAATTTTATACTATAAAAAATCAATAATTTAGTAATGGAATTGAAAATGTATATTTCTTTCTTGGAGTATTCATGTAAATTTTTATCAATGATTGAGGATGCAAACCATAAAAAAATTCATTCCAAACTAGGATATTCATTAGGTAAGGCATACAAAAAATACATCAAAAAAATGCATATAAAAATATTGAAGAATAAAATTCTTAAATGAAAACATAGATAATACATAGAACGGGAAATAATTTTCATATATCAATCAAAAATGAGAGAAAATGTGAAGTATAAAAATCTAAATGAAAACTAAACGAGAAATCAACCTTATATGAACTCCCCGCCAACATGAGCTCCAGTGAAGGAAATGACATGGATAGGTCTCAAGAGAGGATTATGACTCATAGAAGGGAAAGGGATAGGGAGACAGGGTGTGTGAATAAAACCCTGGCAGGGGCTTAGGGGGCTCGAAATGAGATGGATTGGGAGATACCTGAGCACTAGAGAGGGGGGAAGCATGGTGGTTCTAGGATTTAGGATCAATGGTGGGGTGGGGGGAGCTACCTCATTTGCACTCGACCAAGTAGAGTACAGGTAATAGCTATAGAAGAAAAAATTGTCTACCCCTATCTATCATGCACCTCCAAATGAATGTCAAAGAACAAAGCCTTATTCTTCTACTCACTACTAGCCTCCTGAACTACTTGTATCTGTTTCCATATCCTCTACACATCAACCACTGCACTGCCTTTTCCCAACATGTTGGCAAGCTCAAAATCAATTGAAATAAGGTAATCAAACCACCTTTGATGTGTCAGAATCATATCATGCAAAGTAAAGATGTACTTGAACCTTTTTTGGTCGATAAAACCCAAAAAATACACTCCCAAAATTTAATGTATCCAACAGCGTAAAGCATGAACAACTACAGCCAACTAAAGATCATGCGTCAGGTAATTCCTATCATGTGTTATCAACTATCGAGACCCATACACAATGAATCCTTCCCCCTGCATAAGCTCTGCACCCAGCTTGATACTTATTGCATCATAGTAAATAGTATAGATCTTTCCCGACTCTAGAAAAACTAGTTTTGTTGATGAATTCATCCTCATTTCATCTCTTGAAAGGATAAATTGTAGAAATCTGACCACTAGTACTTCTCACCCTTCTTATTCTGGCTCGTTAGTGGAACTGCAAAGAATGTGAATTCTTGTATAAAAAATCTACAGTAACCAGATAGCTCTATAAAACATCATACCTGAAAGAAATTCTTCATCACCTACCAAGAAACTACTGCTCTCTGTTTCTCTAGGTGTACTTATACTCCTGTCTCAGAGATAACATGACACAAGAAGTGAATCTGGTCTATCTAAAAGTGTCATTTTGAGATCTCAACATATAACTGATGCTATATCTATGTACTCAAAATGATCTCAAGATAGGTAGCATGTTCATGTTAATTGTGAGAGTACACCAAGATATCATCTACAAAGAGTACCATGAAAGAATCCAAGTATGGATGGAACACTCAGTTCATCAATGCCATGAAAACTGTAGACACATTTCCGAGACCGTACGACATAACAACATACTCATATAGACCATATCTACTACAAAAGGTTGTAAGAGGTATATCTGATGGTACAACATGCAAATAATGATAACCAGAACACAAGTCCCTCTTAGAGAACAGTTGGACTCCTCGAAGCTAATTATAGATATCATCAATCCTTAGCAATGGATATCGGTTCTTGACCGTCAATTGGTTCAGCATTCGATAATCCATACATAGTTTGAGGGTACCATTCACTATCTTCTCAAATAAGATAGGTGAACCCAAAGGAGAAGTATTGAGTCAGATGAAACCCATTTCATGTAACTCCTCTAATTGCTTCTTGGGATCCTATAACTATATTGTAGCTATCCAATAAGGAGGAATAGACACCGGTGCCACTCCTAGCACAAGCTCAATAGAAAATTCTACCTCTCTCTTTGGAAGAAAACATGAAAAGTCCTCTAGAAATACATCACTGAAATGATCCACCACTGGATGAAATTCCATCTTTGATGTTCCTTGGTCATCAAGATACAAACTAGAAATTTGGGGGGTAAATATTCTCGAACCATGATGCTCAAGACCCTCTCTTCTCACCTAGACATCCCATTCACCCTTTTGTAGATTGAATCTTCCCTCTTGTGAAATTAAAACTCACACTATGGAGATAGCAATGGACCACTTCAGGGAATGTAATTAACCAGATTATTCTGAGAATGACATCATATCATTTCATCTTTAGGACATAGAGGTCCCATTATAAGTGATACCCACCAACCTCAAGAGGGAACTCCTTTCACTGACCTACACTAGTCTTTCTTGTCCCCAACAGAGTGTCTAGTGTTACGTCATCAAAATAAGTAAATATGCAGAGCCCAAGACTCTCCAAAAAAGCAACATATATGAAACTATGGGTTGCCCGAGTATCGAAAAGTGCAGAAGTTGAATCTGAGGAAACTAGAATCGTACCTCTAACTATTGGGGATCCGGGATCCTGCTCCTGCTGGGTCTTCTCCACTACAAAAGTATGACTTGTACCTCTTCCCTACGACCTTGCCTGACCACTCTAAGATGATGCACCCTATTATCAGTAAATTATTAGTGACTAGATACCATGACCATGACTTCCACCTCAGCCTGAACGGATGGATGAACTTTAGTTCCAAGACTGATGAGAAACTGGTGGTCCTACTCCAGAATGTGGACTCAAAGAAGAACTCCTAACACCAGTTGTTGGGGGGAAAACTCACAGAACCTTCGAAGATGACCCATCTTGTTTCAAGATCGACACTCCAATGGGTATCTAAGTCAATGTGACCATGTATGTTTGCTCTTCTAGAACTGGTAGCACAACATCTGGCTACCTGAATAAGTATTCTTCCTACATATATTTTTTCATGTAGGCTTTATATGACACTTCATGTTTCCAGTTGTAGGGGTACCAACTCCGGATATCTAGCCACCATGGCTCCCAACACCAGAATCCATCAGGTTCCATTTTTTGATCATCGACTAGTTGACTATAGAAGTAATAGAATTCAACCTAATGATGTTCACCTAATATCAAATGTTAGTCCTGAGACCATCCTGAAAGTACCTCTCCATGAATAACATACCCCTTGTAATGGGTGTGAATCATTGTAGTTCTATGAATCAAGAAGAATTATGCATGATTGAGTGTGTACCCTACTCAAAACTCAGGAACTCTCAGGCCCGGTCAGCCCTCAAGGTCTCCATGTAGAAGTAATCATAGAAGGTACAATAGAACTAATCCAAAGCCTTACCTTGCTGGTGCCCTGCCAGTTAAATCACATCCCCCCATCTCACCACGGAATCTTGAAGAACGTACATAGAGAGCTTCACCATCCTATCTGGAGGAGTCTCTAGATGCTCGAAGATAGACCGAATGGATTCTAACCAGGACTCTACAATCTAAGGTCCTCCTTCCCCAGAGTAGGTGGGAGGATGTTGCTACTGAAAGACCCACATCAACTCTTCCATGGATAGGGAAGGATGTGGTGGTCCCATGAAGTTCTGCATAAACCTCATGAATCCCTCTCAGAACTATGCATTGTAACATGTATCTAGGATAATGGATGGAGCCAAGGCAGGTACGATGAGAGGGTTTGCTGAAAGTACCTGAACTACTATGTCTAGTGTCTGATCATTTCCCTGTATCTGGCATACAACCAGAGGACGTCTTAGTGGCATGGCTCTGTAAGGTCATGCGCACACATTAGATAATGATTATAAAGGACTGAAACTTAGAACCTCAAGAAAGGAATAGGAGATAGAAAGCATTCATTTTATTAAAAACATGGATACACGGTGTGTATAACCCATACATGACATGTTCGCTTAAACATTAACATCGATGTGTCATCCTTCAAATGTTGGTCGTGTATTACCCCAAACAGATGACATGTTCATCCTCAGACAAGGTGTGTACTTGAATATTTCCCCCCTACCTGAGTTCCTACACATGGTTAAACCACACGGTTCTCTCGTGGGTAACATTACATGGCGTGTTCACCATAAATATGATATGTACCACTTTATTTCAAACCACTTGTGTCATTGGTCACATGGTCGATGACAGAGTCGACTCCAAATTGCGTGTTCTGCCTATGTATTATACATCGGTGTAATTAGTCACATGTTTTGACACACAGCCTATACAACATGGAGTGTACATCTGGTATGCAACATGTATCCCTTAAGTCATAATTATTTTTGTCTTTAGTCAAACGATCGGTGACACTGTCGACTCTACACAACATGTAAGAAGAGAACACAACATGTACAACCCGACTTTCATCCACTCGTGTCATTAGTCACCTGGATAGATACATGGTCTCTACAATACAGGATGTATGTCGGGTACACGGTGTGTTCCACCAAAGAATTCACAACCCTATGTTTCTGTACACATAGACAGTCAAACAGTTAATGTCTACATGGCCTGTACTCAAAATAAACGGCATGTACTAATGAAAATTTTTTCCTTCCTAAACAGAAGGATATATGGAATGTATTAATAATTACACACCATTTATTCTAAGGTTTTCTAGACATTAGGCCTCAGAAACTTCTCTAGAAGCCCATAAATCACTGAAACAAACATTTAAAGTGCCAAAATATGATCCGTGGGGGCCGATACTCCACACGAATCAAATATTGGCATCTAATTCATGTAATGTCACAAAGTATAATTGTTAATGTTCAATATGATCCACCGAATTCCGATCCATAATGGTCCATAACACCTGAGGGACAAATATTTGGCACTCATTCAAATGAAACCTTACACATTAGCAATACCCAATAAAATTGATGGTATTCTATCATGTCATTTATCACAAAAACATGAATATATAGCACAACATCTATCAAAACAATATGAAATCGGTAAATCACCCTAAATGGTATGACAAGAATGCATTACATGTGATCTATAGCAAGTTTCTATATGATGTATGAGATGAAATACCCTTTTCTCATCGGGTTGCAACAAAAATAGAACCTAAAAAACATTAACAGCATAACAAATCATATGAATAACCCATCCCTGAAATAAAATCAAATGTAAAATTGCAGAACCAAAAAAATTACAATAATCGAGGTAAACTAAATTTTCCTTGTACCAGGGTTAGCTACTCCTACACACAACTTATTACCAAGTACTTATTCCTTCCTATCCCTATATATTGGAAGAAAATAGTATTTCAAATAAGAAAATAATTTCTTAGATACCACTATGTAATGTCTCAGTTCTAGGTTCCACCTAGAGGTGCCTCGAGCCCTGCTGGTCACATGGCTTCAAGCGCATTTCCCCATATGCTAGAGGCTGCAGACTAGCAGTGAGATCCTTGGGTGTGATAGTGGGGAAACTATTCCCTCATTGGAAGAGTAACATAGTTTAAATAAATAGATAACAACAACAAAAGCAGTAATAATAACATGAAATAGTAAACATCGGAATACTACAAGTAAATAAACCACAAGAGCACATATATACAAGAAGCACGTCACACATGTCTAGGAAAGAATCCAAAAAAGTCACAATGCAGGAATACAATACTAAACCAAAGTACAAAGGAAAACAAGTACATAACTTTAGTAGCATCACAAGCCTTAGCTTGGTCCCATTCTCTCCAACTCC